>CM053595.1:83259918-83357365 GCA_028646575.1 Pseudocheirus occidentalis
ATGTGCTCAATTTTGCTGGGTAGTTGATTCTTGGTTTTAGTCCCAGCTCCCTTAATCTTCAAAATATTATATTCCAGGCCCTTCGATCCCTCAGTGTAGAAGCTGCCAGATCCTGGGTTATCCTGATAATGCTTCTGCAGTATTCAAATGGTTTTCTCCTGGAAGCCTGTAATATTTTCTCCTTTAACTGGGTATTCTGGAACCTGGCAACCACATTTCTAGAAGTTTTCTTTTGGGGATCTTTTTGAAGAGGTGATCGATGAATTCTTTCAAGTTCTATTTTGCCTTCTGATTCTAAAACATCAGGACAATTTTATTTGAGGATTTCTTGAAGGATGCTTTCCAAGCTCTTTTTTTGGTCATAGGTTGAAATTCTTTTCTAATTAACTTCTGGTTTGGGACTATCTTGGGCATATTTCTCATGGGGATATCATGCTAATCAAACAAATTTGATTGTGATCAAAAATAGCTTATCGAAACAAATTCTTAGCTCAAAATTGAAACAAAAACAGGAGTTGGGAAAGTTCTTGCTCCATATAGGACTGACCACATTTCACATTTGAATAGAGATGGAAGAAGGCATTCAGACCTTCCAAATCCAAGCCAAGGCCAAGGTCTCCTGTGACGCTGAGCTTTTCCCCATCATATCTTTTGGTGGTTTTTTTGGTTTACTATTTTATCTTCAGATAGCCAGGGAAGAAGCCTCACTTCTAAGGTATGGTGTCTCCTAAAATGAGCGTTTCCTTCGAAGTATAATTCTTTCATTTAGTATTCTGTCTTTTCAGCCTGAAGGTGATTCTTAGCCAGTTCACTATTTAAAACAACAGGGGCTGCATCTGCATAACATGTTATAGCCATTCAGACACAGCTCAAGGATACTTTTGCCTTTTCTCTTATATGAATAAATAGTTTTCCCTTTGGGGAACAAATTTAGTGTGACTTTTTATGGGAATCTCATGACCCATCCTCTTATTCAGTCAAATCCAACGAGCATTTCTTTGGTACCTGAGACATACAAGTCATTGTGCTATCAATATAAAGACAAAAGAAAGTCTCTGGTATAATGAAGCTTATAGTCTTCTTCTGCTCAGTGCTAAGTAAGTGAACAGATCTTGTAGTCTGTCACCTTACATAGATGCAAATAGACAATAGGGAGAATTGTAGGAGGTTAGTTTCCTTTCCTTTTATAGTTTTTAACAGATTTCTGTTGCAGGCCATGCCTCAGGGAAGATACCACTCAGAAACCATATCTAGCTCCCTGGCATACACAGCCTGGCTTCTGAGAGCTTCAGGCCACAGGCTGGCTCTTTCCTTGATCTCACTTGGCTGACACACACTGGCCTGTTTTTAGGGAAACTGAAGGTCCTGGTTGCTTCATCATCTTATGGGACATGAATAGAACTCTGGGTCAAATCAGGGTTTCCTGCAAAGGTATGAATATGGGGTTAACTGTCTAGACCCTCTGGATGCCAACAAGGATCATGAGATATTGGTTACCGAGACCCTTCAAAAAAAATTTCAATGAAGAATTCACTGTGCCTTACTCTGACTTGCCCTTCTCCTACCTCCTATGGTAGTGTACTAAGAACTTAACTTGTAAAAGGTCAGAAAACTAATAATATTTACAGTTTTTTAAAAATCAGTACTCAAAAGCCTGACCTTTCACCCCCCTTTGCAGGAACAATCTCAAATTGGAAGATCATGTGATGTAACCTATACTTGACAATGATTCATTGGATATCCTGTCCCATTGTGATTGGGGCCAAACTGACATTAAGCTTTCTGTGTCCCCTGCCCTAGCTTTTCTTTCTGTCTAAATGCATCTTAACCTCTGAAGTGGAAAACTGTCACTCTGCTTTCTCTGAGGCCCCTTCTATTTTTAAATGTTCAATTTTCCTTGCTAAAGAGAACCCAGACATACCTGGTTGGCTATTAATGAATGGGATTTTCTCCCCTAATCCATTCTCTCAGCTTTTAGTACTTTTGTGTCAGCTCAGTGTTCACAACATTTGAAATCTCTAGGGCAGCAGCTCTCAACCTGTGGGTCATGACCCCTTTGGGGGTCCAGCGACCCTTTCACAGGGCTCGCCTATGACCATCAGAAAAAACATATTTCCGATGGTCTTAGGAACTGAGGCACCGCTTCTCTATCTCTCTCTAGGCCGGTCCACCCACATGCAGATAAGCCCACATACTGATTATTAAAAGATCACAGCATTAGGAAGGTTGAGAACCAATGCTCTAGGGGAAGACTGGACACCAATCTAGGGAGAAGAGGATATAGTGGAGGGGAGAAGAAAGGAAAAGAGAGGTGGGGAAAGGAAGGAAGGAGAGAGAGAGAGAGAGAGAGAGAGAGAGAGAGAGAGAGAGAGAGAGAGAGAGAGAGAGAGAGAGAGAGAGAGAGAGAGAGAGAAAGAGAGAGAGAGAGTCAGAAAGACATAAAAACATGCAGATTGTGAGCAGCTAGTGTCCCTTTTTCATCGAATTGAGACCTATGTTTGATATCAGGGAAGGAAGCAGCTGCTTGCCTACTAGTCCAGAGGAAGAAAAGAACTGTGTTGGTGAATGAAAAAGTGTTGATTTCATTTATTTATCTCAGGCATGTTACTTGTGTGGGGAAGCAGAAATGGACATTCTGTTTAGCAGAGTCACTCTTGAGCTTCCTGCTGAATGGGAATTCTTCTACTCCATTATAGATTATCAGCTTGGAAAGGCATGTTTTAGTTTCTAAACTACTCTTTCATGCCCTCCAAAGAGAGTAGAGGAAGTGATGACAGTATCTTCTTGGGTGAGAAAGTAACTAAAAACTTCACAAGAGATTCAGTGGTTTTGGGTTTTTCTTTTTTATATAGGTTTGTAAAATTCTGGTACAAAGTGAATCTTTTAAAAAATTTTACAGCATTTTCCCCAAATAATTTACATGATCACTTGGGGGGTGAAATAGTGATCCCTTGAATCCAAAAGCATGATTCTATTCTGTTCGTTACCTCTTTACTAACAGCCCTGGAACCAAATGGTAACAAAATGATGAGGTTGATTGATAGATTGATTTGTTGGACTCTGATACCACTGACCTGAAGCTATCCAACTGGTAAGAGGCAAAAAAAATTAAAAAATTTAAAAAAAATCAGGATATGAATTGGCTTTTATCCCAACCAGAAATAGCACTTGATGAGCAAATGAGAAGTAGAGATCTTGCATATTTTTTGGAGATGTGTAATGTCTTCCCAGATGTCTTAGATTATCAGGCAAAATTGACTCTGCCAGAGATGGAATTCTCTCCTGTGAGAGTTCTGAGGCAGCAGAGGAGAAGAAATTCTGTTCTTGGACGAGGCCAAACTATGACTGAATTCTAAATTGTCAGTTTCCATTGAAAGGATAGATGAAGGGGACACGGAGGAGTTAGAAGCAGATGATTAGAAAAGTGATGACTTTCTTCTCTGAATTCCAGAATGCTTTGAATCTGAATTAACTTATGTGTGTGGAAATTCTGAGGAGGATTTTTTAAAAGAAGATAGGGAACTGAGAGAATTAAAATAGAATTCAACCCCGTGCCTGTTTGCTGCTAGATAGTACAGATTTCTGACTGGCTTGGCTATACTTCCTTCTTCTGAAAATGAAAGGTTTCAAGTTAAAAAACAAGTTAAAACTTGAAAAAAATTCTGTCGAATAAAGTTGGACCTGGGATTAATTCATGTACTGATAATCACCAGTTTTGAGTTCGAAGACTCTGATTGAGCTTAGTTTCTTGGAGAAGAACAAAGAGAGTATTGGTTCCACTCTTTTTAATGCCTTCTAGTACTCATTATCCTGTGGATGTTTGTGAGTCCTTGACTGATGGTTCCTTATTTTTTAAATAGTTCAATTTCTGTTTTTACTTAAAGATTTTACTCTTCATTTCTCTGAGGCTCTAATGATGTCCTGTCCTGACAACCCATAGAAAGGGACTGTGGCATTCAAGGCCATCCACACTGACTCCAGCTTAATTCCCCATCCTTATTTCACACACTATTTCCCTTCATGTAGTCTACATTCGAGTCACACTGGACCATCCTCCCATCCTCATCTTGTCCTCTCACCTTTTTGCCTTTGCTACCTCCCCCATGCCTATTTATTAAAGGCTCTCAATTTCCTCGGGGCCTAACTCTTATGCCCCCTACTATTTGGAAGGTATCTGAACCTTCCCATCCAAACCCCACACTCACACCACCGCCCTTGCTGTTGATCTCCCTTCTCCCATTTCCTAGAGCATTTACCTGGACTTCTCCTTTACAGTTAACTTACTCCCCCTTATATCATAATGATTGTGTAATTGTCCTTTTCCCTATTTGATTGTAAACTTCTGGAGAATAGGGATATGTTAGTCTTCTGGTTGGAAAACTCATCCCACCCCCCACGCACAGTGTCTGACAATTCAACAATTTAATTCAGCAAACATTTATCAGGTACCTAAGTGAAGTCACTGTGCTAGGTGCCAGGAATGGGAAGAGAGCCTTTAAATATTCCCTGCCCTCCAGGAGCTTACCTTCTGCTGGAGTAGAGCTTTTATTCTATTCATATTCTGCTGCACATAATAGGTAACTGCATTTAATCGGTTTTGGTTGAACTGCATTGGATCTCTGAGCTTTGGGCAAGTTTTTGCCCAAGCCCACAGTGTGCACCAGGCATGTGTATCCCAGGAATCTTCTGCCCCCCAAGGACAAGAGGTGGTTTGCCTTGTCCTGCTTCTGAAGTGCAGGATGCCCTATTGACTTCATTCTCTATAAATAAGAAATGGAGGGTGGGGCGCAGACAAACAGTAGCTGTATTAATAAGCAAAACAACTTTTTTTTCCTTTTAAAATATAATCATGGAAACTTAGGAGTAGCTGAACATTGATATCACCTTTTTCATCAGATGCTTTCTGGCTCATCCTGCCCTTACTCCACTTCAAAGCAATGAGCTTGTTGTATATTAGAACAATAACAACTGTAATATTCGCTGATATTTACATAGTGCTCTAAGGCTTGCAGAGCATTTTACATGTGTTGCCTCATTCGAGCTCCATAACTTTATGAGGGAGGTGCTATTTTACAGATGAGGAAATTTGAAGCTTAGAAAGTTAGACCACTTGGTCATGATTATAAAGCCAGTAAGTGTCAAAGACAGCTTTTGAACCTAGACCTCTCCTGATTGAATTTCATGCTCTTTCAGCTATCCTGCTTTCAATATCCAATGCCTAGACAAATAGTATGGAAAGTTGCAGTTACAAATCCTTGCCCCAGACCTAGAATGTGAATTACCCTAGGGCCAGAGGACCCAGGAAAGTGACTGCTAAAGATTTGATTGAGGAATAGCAAAGCCCAAAGGCTGGTCAGAGCAGGCAGATACTTCTTGCTTTGGGAGAGCAGAGTCCCAGAGTAACAGAGGTTCCACAGGGACAGCTTAGCCAGGCAGGCCTCTAGGCCAGGGTTCTGAGCTCAGTCTGCTTTGAGTCCAACAGGCACTTTTAAGACAAAAAGGATTTTTTTGTTTTGTTTTGTTTTTTAAGTTTCTTCTTTTTTGCCAGGGGCTTGAAGAAGGCTCCCAGCGGGAGAGACAGTAACTGGGTTACACTTGGCAGCTTCTCCTGGCCTCGTACTGCTCCAGGGCCTTGTGAACAAGGACAGCCAGGGTTGCTTCAGCTGGAGATGCTAATTCCCATTCCCTCTGCCCTCTGCTTAATTGTTCCACAACTCAGAAGTCATTTTTACAGTCAGGCTCTCTGATGTGGTGGGAGCATTCGTAGCCTTGTGTACCAGCTTCTTACTCCTCAGCTTCTGTACTGGTTTGCCTGGGCTGTTCCTGGATGTTCTGAATCAACAAACCACAAAATATGTCTCTTTTGTTGACTTTGCAGAGCTCAAATGAAAACTGCATGCTTTCCTTGTGTGATCCTGGGCCATCTGTTCTGCAGGGCAGAGGCTCAGTGCTGAGGGAGCACAGGGGGGAGCTCTCGGCACAAGGAGTGCTGCTTTTATTCACTTGGCTCACCACAATCTGTCCTCCCTTTAGGAGATATCCTCCATCCCTTACACACAGACACACACACACACACACACACGAGCACATGCGATCCTCACAAGAGCCCTAGGAGGGAAATGTAGGGTAAGGAGGTATTATTCCCACTTTATAGATAAAACTCAAGCCCAGAGAGGTGGTATGTCTTGCTTATGGTCACACAGCAAATTAATGACAGATCCAGGGCTCAAATCCCAAACTCCTGACTCCCTATTTGACTGGCTGACTAGACTTTCTTATAGATCCTCAGTTTCCCTATTGGTGATGTAACCATGACAAGTCCCCTAGTGAGTCATTCATGGGCTCTGCTGATTTTAAGAAAATAATAATAAAGGAAATGAATGAATGAACAATTATGTTGAAAAGGATAACCTAGACCTGTAATCTGAAGGATTGGGTAAAACCTAAATAAGTTCAAAACAGCAAATAAAGCAAGTTGCTTTTCCATTTGTCAGGTTTGCAAACCTTCCTTGGAAGAAGGAACTAGGTCTGACGTGTTAAGCCCCCTCTTCATTCTATGTCAGCCCCAGTAAAGCCAGGTGTGTGGGCCATGTGCCCTGACTAGGTTTGGCGCTGGCCCCAGCCCCAACCCCACTCCCACTCTGTCCTGACAAGCTCTTCTTGCCTGTGGAAATGGCAGGGTGCACTCAGTAGGGATTGGAGTGGAGGCCCCTGGGAAGCTTCTGTAGTACCTAACCCAGAGTACTCAGCAGCATGTAAGCTCAGGTGATTACTAGAAGGATCCCATCATTTACTTAGCTCTGTGTGATGTTACCTGTAGGATTTTGAATTGTGAGTATGAAGGCAGATTCAAAAGGGAGGGTGAAACCATCAAATTAAAGAGAATTATCAGAACCCCATAAACACGGCATTCATTTATTGTGACTCTCTTCATGTGGCATTCTGGATCCATTTCTCCCTAGAAGTTATTGCTTGTATTACATATTTGTCATTCACCCATGGCCTGCCCAGTATTGTGTTTTCTTCTTATATGTGACCCTAATCTTCCCAGCCAGAGTAAGGACTAGCAGGAGTTAGGCTGTGTCTTCAATTTCCATCTTGCTCACAGTGCCCACCACTGTACTAAGCATATAAGACATACGCAATAAGCATTGGTTGAAGGAATAAATATATTTTTGCATGTGGGTGTTGATTTATTTTTTAAGGTTAAAGTTAAGATTTTGGGGAAGGAAACTCATTCACTTAGCCCCTGTCTAAAGAACTTTTAATGGCCAGATTGGTTTTGCTGCTATGATTTATTTGAAAAGAAAGCCATCTCATTCATGTTCTCCTGGAGAGCCGTGGCAGATAGGGAGGCCATGCAAGTGACCATATGAAGAGGACTAGAGCAGACAATCCTCATGAACCTGGGGTCACCCAGTGCCTGTGGCATTAGTCTAGTAGCTGGGAAGCTGTACAAAGAGGAAAGGGGCCTCCCAAGATCTGGATAGAGAAGAAGGTGACCAGTGGTAAGTGACAGAGTCCTGAGGTTACATCATGGAAAGCCCATGTGGGTCAGGTGGTGCTAGGGGTGTGCAAGCTGTAATGATTACAAATCACATGCATGCCTTTGAGTGTATGTGTGAGGGTGCATGTATGTACAAACTGCTTTCATCATTCCTCTTCCCATTACAAAGTACTTTTTTTCTGAACTGTAGCAACTTGTGTTAACATTGAGTAGAAGAAGATGTGTGTTTCTGTGAAGAGTCTGAGAATCCTCTTACTGAGGAAGAATGGCTTATTTGTTAGTCAGTAACAGGCTATGGAGACGTTTTAGCCAATTAGTTGGATATTTGTGTTGATGTGTGCTTTAATGGGCAGTGTATTTCTGAAGACCTCTGAAATAACCAGAAGAGAATCCTTGGCATACTAGTTCAAGTGTGAGTCATTGTCCTAGCAGAGAATCCATTTTTCTTTTGGTTGCTTTATAATTTGACAATTAACTAATTAGAATGATATCATAAGATAATTAGAAAATTATGGTTTTTGCCCCCCAGACAGAGGCGCCATGTCACACAGCCCAAGGGCTGATTGGCTTCAGGCCAAGAATCCATGACAGCTATGCCCTGGGGCTCCACTTAGCCTTAGTGTTCTCTTAATTGTGGAAGGTCACTTAGCTAAGGCCCAGAAGTAAACAGTTCTGCTTGACTCATACACCTGGGCCAGCAGCTGTGATCACTCTGTTCATTCACAAAGGGATCCTGGTCACTATATACCCTATGTCCCTATAGGTAGGTGAACCTGTAGCCTCTCCCAGGCTTTGTATGTAGCAGTGGTTATCATACTTCCGGGCATGCACCAGGTATCAGTAGTCATCTTTTCTCCTCATTTTGACCTTGCATTCCCAGACCAGGAGTCCAGGCTGGTAGAGAAGATGGGAGACGTGTTCTTTGTGGCTGAGGGCTCCTTTGCATCTTTGCAGTCTTTGTAATTGCTCAAGAGTTTGCCTTAGTCATGGAGGGGGGGGGCAGGGCAGGGGAGAGGCAGAGCCTGTGCTGGAGTCATACCTCTTTCTCATACACAGATACCTCACTCTGGGTTTGGCCTCCAGATCTTTCTGTTGACATTTATATAAGTCTTGGTAATGTCTCAGTGCTAGGGCTCTTGGAAGTTGAGGGTGGCCTGGGTTCACCAGAAACACTCTGGGATTCTCAAGAGGTTATTGGCTCCAGTCTGATATCGGCATGGGATGATCCTCCTTCATAAATCTCAAGTCTTTTATCCATGATGAATCTATGGTTATGTTTGCGTTGTATTCACATCATTTTTTTTTCATTTCATCATAAGACCACAGAAGCCTAGATTTATAACTAGGAGTCTAAGAGCCTATCAGGTGCATTGTACGTCATTCAGATAAGGAAACAGACCCAGGAAGACTCAGTGGCTTGCTCAGAGTGAAACAGGTGTAGCTTTGAACTTAGGTGCTCTGACTCCAGAGACCTTTCTTTCCACTGAAACATACTGCCTTTATTTCAGTGGAAATTTGCTGCTTCTATCATGAGTATGGATCAAGTCAGTTCCCTGTGACCATGATTAGCCTGCCAGCAGCATGGATATGACACTAGCAGTGGTTAATCCTTGAGAGTGGGCATGGTGGCCCCCACCTCTTACTGTCTTCCTCATCATTCCGGCCCTAACCAATAAGGGGGAATTTTTAAAGGACTCCTTTGTTTATGCTACGTGAACTGGTATGTGCTATGGTTATCTCTGTTGCTGCCTTGTCCTATCCTCCTGTAAGACCTGTGAGAGCAGAAACTGCTCTCTATCCACTAAATGTGTGGATTCTTAATAAAAGTTTGCTATATTCATAAGGATTCTATATTCTTTAAACCCTTGCCTCCTTCTCCATTTCCTTTCTCTTAGCAGTTTTTTCCCCTGATTCTAACAAATTTGCTGAAATGTTCCCCTCTATTGGCCTGGATTGTGCAGGATTCAGACTTCCCAAGGAGAGAGAGAATGAGGGTTAGAGTTCACAGGATGTATGGAGTCAGGGGAAACAGAGGTTTACCCAATATGGGGAGCCATTCTCCTCTTTGTGGTATGGGGTTGCCACATTCCTGTTCTCTAACAGTCCCATAGTTGTCCCAGTCATTCCCAGCCCTGGGGGGAGGCTATACTGGATAGAGCAAAGCTTGCCAAGATTCCACAGAGAAAACACATTCATATTTCAAATATTCCTTCCATCACAGTGTACTCTGGGGATGGGGATATGGATGGAAATCCTCCTCTTCACCCAACTCCTGGCCCTCCCTTCACTTTGCAAACCTAGTTATTGCATGAACCTGTCCCTGTCCCCTGAAGGGAAGAGGGGCTGGGCCCCTGAGAGAGATCCCTGTTTTACAAAGGCAGTCTTCTCCCAGTTTTGCAGCCTTACTCCCCAAACCATGTCCTTGCTTAGAACCAGGGTTACCAGTACCACAGTGGAGATCTGAACCTGGCCAGTTTGTTTGTCCCCCAAAACACCCTTACCCTGAAAGAAGTAGACCTTGAACCTCTTAAGTGTTCCAACTTGTGGGGAATTTATCAGGCAGAGGATAGGGGTGGAGGGAGTAAGGGGCTTGACTTCCTTTCATTCAGCAAGTATTTCAAGGGGCACCTATTGTGAAAGACTCTGCAGAGTACTATGGCTTTGCAGAACATCATGGGCATGGGCCTTGATTTTTTGACATACTGGCTTTGAAGAACTATGATGTCTAGAAGTAGAAATTGCCACTACAGTCTTGTGATGTATATAGAGGTGTCTAGGCACAAACCTCTTCCCATTCCTCAGCTCTGTTTAGATGATTGTGGGGTTCAAGATGGCAAATGCTCTGCTTGGCTTGCCCTTTCTCCCTCTCCTCAAGTGAGTAATACATGACCAGAGTGGCCTACAGGGCCGCCTGCCAGTCCAGGGGATGAATGTTTCCTCAGGGAGCCATGCACAGAGGGTTTGTTCAGCATAAGGCTCTCTGGCCTGGGGCCTGGGAGGCCTGGGGTCACACGTGGCTTCAGGGGTTCCAGGCAGTAGCATATGTCACTTGAACACAGGCCCCTCCATTTTCATAGCAGCAAAACTGAAGCCATAACCAGGTCAGTCTGACCCTGCCTGCTTTTGCACCACTAGCCCTCAGTAGAGAGGAGAGGAAGCCTGGTCACAAAAAGCCCTTCCTGTGTCACATGCTGTCTAACATTAGTGGGAACCCATGTGGAAGACACCAGGAACTGACATGATGACAGCCAGCCAAGTGGACTGGCTGCTCCCATCTCTGCCCAGGTGTTCCAACTCTAGGCCCAATGCCGTTTCTGCAGAAACATGCTGTCTTCATTCCAGTTGAGGCTACATTCACAGCAATGGAGATTTGCTGTTGCTGCAGATTTGTGATCAATGCCAAGTTATCTATAAGCATGATTAGGCTGCCCAGCCTCCATCATAACCAGTAATAGTCAGACACTACCCAGTTCTCATTCTTGGTGCCCCACTGTGCTGACAGCAGGTCAGCTGGAATTAGTGGGGTTGAATGTCCCCTCTTTCATCTCTCCCACCCACTCTGTGATCTGAGAGTGAAAGACAAAGGAAGAGCAGGAGGAACGTGTCATGTCGAGACCCAAGTCAGAGACAGTTGTTAAAGTGATGAAATCTTGGAGGCCACAGAGAGTGGGGGTGAGATTTTTCCAAAGCCTCCTGTATAATCTTTTGTTTCTCTTACCTTTTCTCAGCTTGTTTGACATGGGAGGTGAATATTACTGTTTCTCATCTGATATCACCTGCACTTTCCCTGCTAATGGGAAATTCACCCCTGACCAAAAAGCCATCTATGAAGCTGTACTGAGATCCTCCCGGGCTGTCATGAATGCCATCAAACCAGGTAAAGGAGAAGTTCGAAGGGGATAGGAAACATGCTGGGCTCTTCCTGAGAGACTAAGGGTGTGTGTGTGGGGGGAGGAAGGCAGAGAGAACTTGACCCCGTAGCTCATGTCACCACTTTGCCTCCTCACCTCCTGAAGGATCTGGTGCCGTGGGAAAAGTAGGGGACAACTTATGGGGAATATGATAACTATTTTCAGGCTATCACAGAAGGGGGATTAGACAGGTCTTGTCTGACCACAGAGGGCAAAACTGAGGGCCAGAGTTTGCAAAGAGGTAGATTTCTGTTTGACATAAAGAAAAACATTCTGACAATTATGTTTTCTCAAAGTGGAAGGGATTTAATAGGCTCTTTATCACTGAGATCTTCAAGCTGAAGCTGGCTAACCACTGGTTGGAGACAGAGTAGAAAAGAGCCGAAGGCAGGTACAGATTGGATGGACGCCCTTTGGGGTTACTTTCAACTCTGAAATTCTCCCAGGGTATTGTTAGGAAACACAGAGGGGCCCACAGTCAGGAGGAACATGTCTCTGGACTTGCTTTGATTCTGGAGAGCTTTTAGCACATAGTTCTTATGTCTGTAGTGGAGCTTATGGATCTTTCCCTGTCCTACATTTGTCCAGAAGGAAAGGCTTTTTGCACACAAGTTTGTGTGTTGGGGGACCAGTATGGGGTAGAGAGTGGAAGGAGTAGATAGAGAGCCTTGGTTTCTCTGGAAAGTGCCAGAAACAGTGAAACAAGTACTAACTTAAGTCTTTGATTCCTTGTTGGCAACTGGTGAAAAGAGAGGGTTACTGGCCTTCCTAGAGCCATAATCAGCATTCCAGTGAGAAACATGGCAGGACTCTTTCTTTCCTTTGGTAATTGATTATATTCACAGAAACAAGGAGAGCCCAGAGCTGATTAAAGGCCTCTTTAGGTGCATTGCAAAAGGCTTGTGGAGAATGTGCCATGGGACACATAGCTGTTTGTCTCCTGCCAGACAGTTTCTGGGGGATGAGCATCACTCCTGGATATAGGAGGCCAGGGTTAATGGCACCAGTACACACCAGGCCCTCCTGATAGTCCATGTGCCAGACTTGGAAAAACCTGTCATTGCCCGCCTACCCCATCTGTCTGTTCGCTTCCCATCTTTTCTCTGAGTCCCATGGACTTCTCCAATGTGAGAGCATCAGTCAGGCAATTCAGTAAGCATTTATTAAGCATCTGCTGTATGCCAGGTATTGTGTTAAGCCCTAGGGATACAAGTACGAAGTACTTGTAAAGAGCTTCCATTCTAGGTGGAAAGGGGGAGCAGATAGTTAAATATCATACAGATATTAAATGGAAAAACACAAATATGTGCCAGGTAGTTAAATATAAAGTACTTTAGGAATGAAACATTAAGAGGTCTGATGGGGAACTGGGGGAAGATCAGGAAACGCTTCATGCAGAAGATTGTGCCCCAGCTACAGCTTCAAGGAAAAGGGACTCTGAGACTGAAAGTGAGGAGGAAGTGCATTCCAGGCATGGGGAGGCCAGTGCAAGAACACAGAAATCAGAGGTAGAGTGAGGAACAGAGAAAAGGCCAATTTGACTAGATCCCAAAGTACAGAAGAGGAAGAAATATTCTTTGAGACCTGAAAGGTAGGTTGGGACCAAGTTGTGTAGGACTTTAAAAGCTAAATAGAGTTTATACTTTATCCTAGAAGCAATAGGGAGCGATTGGATTTGGTTGTGTGTGGGAGTGACATCATTTCTGAGCATTTAAGGAATGTTATATTAGTAGCAGTGTGGAGGACTGGAGTGGATTGAGATGAGAGAAAGAGTTAGAAAAATCAGGAAGCTGTAGCCATCATCTAGGCTAGGCAAGAAGTGACAAGGGGTTGAACCAAGGAGGCATATATATAAAGAGAAGAGATCAAAAATGAGAGATGTTGCTCCCTGAAGTTCTCTCCTAAGCCCATCTCTTTCTCTTCTTCCTCTACATCTTCTTTCTTGATAACCTCACAAGCTCCCATGGATTTACTCTATGCAGATGACTCCCAGATCTAGCCTTAGTCAGTTTCCTGAGTTTGTTACCTATTGGATGTTCCAAACTAGATGTCCCCAAGACATCTCAAACTTGACATGTCCAAAATGAAAATCGATCTTTCCCTCAAACCTTTCCCTCTTCCAAAATTCCCTATTTCTGTCAAAGCTGCCTCTGAATGGTAAAAGGCTGAGGGAAAGGATTTCTAGTTTTTTAGGTCACACTTCCTCACCCCACATATCTAGTCATTTGCTAAATCTAGTCTAATTACTCCTACCTTCTACCTACCTTCCTATTTCTCTGATTTGTATAATGAGCAGCAAACAAAAAGGAGTGATCAGAGAAGAAAACCAGGAGAGAGCTGTATCACAAAACCTTAGAGAGGAGAGGAATCGAGAGGAAAGGATTGTCAGCAGGATCAAATAAAGCAGAGAGATCAAAAAACATGAGGACCGAATAAAGATAATCAGGCTTCATAGTTAAGAGATCATTACTAACTTTAGACAGAGCAGTTTCAGTTGATGGATAAGGTTGGAAGCCACATTATAAAGGGTTGAGGAGTAAATGAGAAGAGAGAAAGTGGAAGCATCAACGAGATGTTTTCAAGGAGTTTGAGAAATGGAGGTGAGATCGAGAATAATGGTCTGAGGAAATGGCAGGGTCTTCTGAATGTTTTTTTAAGGTAGGGGGAGACGCTCGGGTTTGTTGTTCATCCTTCCTTCTTGAAGAGGACCAATGACATCATGAGGGTGACATCTTGACTTGTATGTGAATTAGAATGGAGTGAGGTAGAGCTGCACAAAGTCATCAGCCTCACCCTCCCCAGTGCCATAGACAGGCAGTAAAGAAGGAACTAACAGAGAAGTCAAATGCTCCAGAATGAAGGGAGAATGACTGATGCTGAAATCTGCTAGAGAAGACTGGAAAGGATGAGGTCAAGTGCACATGTAGAAGGGTTGGCTTTGGTAAGGAATAAAGTCATTGTCAGAGACTGGGAGAAAGGAAGAGAGTGGAACATGTAAGTCAAGAAATTGTGAGATGAAAAGAATGGAAGAAGGGAGGTCTCAAATGGCCTCAGTTTTCTTAGACATCAGAAATCAGAGTGATTGGCGTGGGGAAGGGAGGCTCAAGATTAAGAAGGGTTAACAATGGATGAAAAGCATCTACTCCAAAAGAGATCCAGCCTAACCTCAGAGGTGATTGAGAAGCTGGCCCACACAGGTTCTGGCCAACAAAACAATATTTCTTTTTGTAGATTCGGCCTGTTAGATCAGAGCAGGCCCGGGTTTCAGCAGTGGGGAAAGTTCTTGGCACCACTGAGGGATCATGGGACAGTCAGGGAGGTCTCACATCTATACCCCACAGTTTATGGTTTATATTTTGGCTCTCTGTCCAGAGAAGCAATGGCTTTATTAATCGCTTTTTATGTGCAATGCACTGGGCATACAAAAACAAAAAAATCTATATCACTGAGATCAAGGAACTTAAATTTTACATGAAGGAAAAACCAACAAGGCTTTGGTGGTTTTCCTCTTCCCACCTGTACTCCCACTTACCTGTAAGTTAAAAAAAAAATAGGGTATAGTTCCCAGTCTAGAGTGAAATCATCGCCATCTGGAGTAGCCTCTCTGCTATTAAGCTGAGAGTTATATAAGAATGCATTGTCTGAAAGTAGCAGAGATGGAAAAGAAAATCAGAAACAGATTTAATACTTAGGACATGGGCTTTTGTTTGTTTTAAGGCAGCACCCAGAGAAGTCAGCAAGAGGAAGAATCATTTTGCCAGCCAACATCTGGATTTTTCCTTTTGAATGCTTATTTATCTTGGGGCTACCTCTTTAAATAGCAACTGTGCCCCCCACAATCCACTTTGGAGTGGGCCGTCTTAAGATTGTCACCTGCTTTATGGCTCAACTTGGAAAGGAGGTGAACTGAGCTGAGCTGAGCATGCCTCTGTCCAGGAATTAGTCATTACAGTGCCTCGTTTATGATACTCAGAATGCTCCTGTAGCCATTCCATCCTTTGGGAACCCTAAAATGTAGATGGGAAAGACACTTTAAGCCCCGTTTCATAGGTAAGAAAACTGAGCACACAAAACTTAGCTGAAATACCTAGTCTTACATCTCATGACAAAACCAAGAGTAGCAGCCAGACCTCTCCCCCGTCTGGCTCCCACCACAGTTCTCTTTCCACTGCACCATATCTCTCACTACCAAGTGGGAATTAGACAAAGAGACAAGAATAGCAGGAGAGGTAACAAGGAAGAGTCCCTGCTATCCTTTCTTTTGTGTCTGAATTGGATGACACTTGACCCCAATGAGTCACCATCGGTTTAGCCTTTGGGATATACCCACATCTGGGCTGGCTGGCATCTTCCTGCCAATGAGGCTCTTACTGCGTCTCCATCCATCTATCCCTGTCCCAGTGCCAGTGCCTCCCAGCTTGACCTCTGGCCCACAGGATTCCCATCAAGGCTCTACAGCCAAGCTGGGCCAGGGCATAGCACTGAAAGAATGTTGGCCAGCCCTGGAGACAGGGAGGATCACTAAAGCCACATGGGATTTGTTTTATAGGAGGCAGACTGCAGGCCAGAAATCCCAGTGCTCTGAGCCTCGTCCAAACATGTTTGTGCTGAAATGCCCCTTTTCTTGTCCGCCTATGGGGCAGCCTGACATTTCTTTTTTCCAAATTAGGAGTGAATAAGTATATTGATTTTAATCCCTGTTATATCAATGAAAAGACAGTGAGTGGGTTGAGTAAGGGGTTGCCGCTGTGAGGGCCAGAGTCACATTCTCTGGACAACCAGCCAAGATAGAGATGTCATCCAACAGGTGGCCTGGAGATCTTTTCTCCTGCCTCTCTGCCCTGAAAACCTGGATGAAGCCAGGCGTAGACCCAGTTACCTGTCTGTCTATATGCCAATCACAGCTTTTTAAAAAAGTCCCTTAAGAAGCAAGACCCAGAAGGGCCTTAGAATTTGGAGATTCTGGACCTGGGAGCTCCCCACATCTCATAGGAGTACTATAGAAATCCTAGAACTAGATGTGGCCAAAACCAGATAGAACTTGATGCTTTCTCAGCTTTAATGTATGGAGGGGACTCATCTCCTGCCTTACCCCCTCCCTACCTCCAAGCCCATTCACAGCCCTAGAATTTAACCCATTCCAGAAGGAATAGAGCTGGTATTCAATCCCTTTCTCTGATTCCCTTCGACATGTTCAACGTGCCTAATTTACATCTACATTTCTCTAATTAATTTATTAGTTACATTCTCCCATGTGGGAAAGCATATAGGCAAATAACAAAACAGTGAACTCATTATTATCTGTCCTATCCAAACCTCCCCCTCCCTAACTTCCTCTTCACTCTCAGGGGTACCACAGTCCTCCCATTCAGCCAGGCTCACAATCCATCCTTGACTCCTCACACTCATCCCTCCTATTTTGGTTGCCAGTTCTGCCCTCGAAACCTGTCTTGTTCATGTCCCTTTCTCTCTTCTAATACTATAGCCACCCTGTTGCAGACACTCATTACCTCATTACTGGACTTTTACAATAGCCTTCTGGTAGGTCCACAACTTCTTCAGCCATTACCCAGTTGATAGGCATCCCCTCAGTCTCCAATCCTTTGCTATCATAAAAAGAGCTGCTATAAATATATTTGTATATATGAGTTCTTTCCTTCTTTCTTTGCTCTCTTGGGGATGTTGACCTAGTAATAGTATTACTGTACAACTTAATAGCTTTTGGGACAGTTTCAAATTGCTTTCTGGATTGTCAGTCCATAGCTCTACCAGTAATGCATTAGTATACCTGATTTCCTACCACCCCTCCAACATTTATCATTTCCATTTTTGTCATTTTCACCAGTCTGATGGGTATGAAGATGATACCTCAGAGTTGTTTTAATTCATATTTCTCTAATTATTAGTGATTATGGAGCACTTTTTAAAATATGGCTATTGGTAGCTTAGATTTCTTCCTCTGAAAATTGCCTATTCATATCCTTTGACCATTTATCAATTTGAGAATGGCTCTTGGAGTGTCTGAGTGGCACAGTGAATAGAGCACTGGCCCTGGAGTCAGAACGACCTGAGTTCAAAATCCGGCCTTAGACACTTAACATTTACTAGCCATGTGACCTTGGGCAAGTCACTTAACTTCAATTGCCCTGCCTTGCTCCTCCAAAATGAAAAAAAAAAAGAGAGAATGGCTCTTTTTCTTGTAAATTTGATTCAGTTCCCTCTTTGTCTTAATAAATGGGACCTTTATGTTGCTGCAAAGATTTTTTTTTTCAGTTTCCAGCTTCTAATTTTAACTGCACTGCTTTTTTTGTGCAAATACTTTTCAACTTTATGTAATCAAAATTATCCGTTTTACTCCCATTGAGTCTCTCTTATCTCTAGTTTGGTCATGAACTCTTGTACCATCCATAGATCTGAAAGGCAATTTCTCCCATGTTTCACTAATTTGTTTATGGTATCATCCTTCATGTCTAAAGCACATACCCATTTTGAGTTGACCATGGTATGTCATGTGAGATGTTAGTCTATACCTAGTTTCCAGCAGACTACTTTCCAGTTTTCACTACAGTTTTTGTTGAATAGGGAGTTCTTACTCCAGTAGCTGGGATACTTAGGTTTATCAAACATTAGGCTATTATGTTCATTTCCTTCTATATAATGTATACCTAATCTGTTTCATTGGTAAATCTCTCTATTTATTACCCAGTACCAAATTATTTGATAATTATAGCCTGTGTAATAGAATTTGAGATCTGGTGCTGCTAGGCTCTTTTCCTTCCCATTTCTTTTTCATTGATTACCTTGATATTTTTGACCTTTTCATCCTCCAGGTGAATTTAATTATTTTTTTCTAGCTCTATAAAGTAATTCTTTGATTGTTTTATGGGTACAAAACTAAATAAGTAAGTTAATGTAGGCAGTATTGTCATTTTTATTATGTTGGCTCTGCCTATGCATGAGTAATTAATATTTCTCCAAATGTTTAGATCTGTCTTCTGTAAACAGTGGTTGTTTTCCTTTGTATTCAAAGGGAACTAAAATGACATCACTCTGTCTGGATCAATGTACAGAGTGTCTGACTGTGGCTGAGGAGACCAATACAAGCTCTTATTTTATAATTATATTCACATAGTTCCTGTGTGTGTGTTGGCAGGTAGAAAAATAGGGAACACTTCATGAATTTGTGTGTCATGCTAATCTCCTCTGTATTATTCCAGTTTTATCTATCTGTCTGTCTATCTATCTATCTATCTATCTATCTATCTATCTATCTATGCTGCCAAAGAGAGCAGTACAAGGCCATTTTGAAGAAGAGAGACTGCTGGGGACATAGATAAAGAAGGAGAGAGTTCCTGGTGGTCTTTTTCACTTCCCTATCAATTATGGTTTTATGTTAAATTAGCTTGGTCTCTCAGAGTTTCTTTTCCATTTCTTCATTTTGAAGGTCTTAATTAAGCTAATCCATTTGATGAGGCTAACCCCTCTCACAGCATAAGGTCACCCTGGTTCTGGGTGCACTTTAGAAGCCCCTTCATCTTGTGGTTCAGCAGAGGCTGAACTGCTGTTTACACCCTGGCTGGTACCCAAGTTTTGTTTCTGCTGTGTTTTAGGTACTAGGGGGATGTCTGCTCCTGATATGCTGTAGGCTTTGGGCAAGTTCATTCATCTCCTTCTGGCTCAACTTGCCTATCTATGTATGTCAGCTATTGTGAAGCAAAAGCCCATGACACAGGGCCTGCTTTGGAGGATACTTGGGGCAGTGTGGTAAGGGGTTGAGTGACATCAGTCACCTCTTTTGCAAATGCTCTTCACAGGCTTCCTTCCCCTTGCCCTATTCTCACCTGCTGGCTGATCTACCTAGGCCAGGGTCACCAGATGGCATTTTTGCCTAGTTTCTGCCCCTTGGAGAAGATTTAGTTTAATTCTTAATTCTGAATTCTCTTGATCAGCTTGGTTCCTGTTTGAGCCGTGTTTTAAAACTCAAATAGAGAAAACAAATATCATTGGTCAACAGAGCTCTCTTTAGATGCTCTAAGCAGAGTCCTAGCTATCGAATAGCCTCCTGTCACTTCACAGGGGAGGGTCAGCTTCCTATTTCAGAAGCCTATTAACTAGGATGTGTACTCTCTTAGCCCAGTATTCTTTTTCCTTGAATGGGCAACCCCTCCCCTCCACATCAGAGCTATAGGGCATTGAAGAAGAGCTGAAACCCAAATCCACTCATTCCATTCTTGTTGAATAATTCTGAGGAGAAGTTAGGAGAAAGTTGGTGCTGTTACCTCTTCTAGGCTTCATGGATTATCTGTGGATCTCAGTTATTCAGGTCCACAGTGAATGCAGAACTGGCTGTACCAATAATCCAGGAGAGTGGTCAGAAAGTACCCTTTTCAATCAAATGCAAAACATACAGGGATGGGGGTAGGGAGACCCTCCCTGCCCTACTAGAAAGTTAGAGGGGCGCTGGAGGAGGACATAAAAGGGAACAGATTGTGGGAGGGGCTTAACGGTGGGATCACTGTTTTGGACTTGGGGGTAGGGGAAAGAAGGGGAGAAAATTTGTAACTCAAAACTGGAAGTAAATGATGTAATCAAGAAAATAAATTAAAATTAAACAATTTTTAAAATTTTTTTTAAAAAGTACCCTTTTCTACCTAATGGAAAGTTGTAATGCCCTAACCCCCTCAAAGGAAAATCCTCAGTCTTGGTGTCATAAACCTTAAGGTCTTTTTCCATCTTGGGCACATGCAGGACAAGAAAAGGGAGAGATTTCAAGCTAACACAGTTGTTTATAGGATAATTAAAAGTATTTCACTAAGAGCCATCCAAACACTGTTGTTAAACTAATCTGTCAGCCTTTCTGTAGCATGGGACAAAGAGAAGAACTCTTTTCTCATGTGACTAATTTTTTATTGCTTAGATTGGCCATGATCTAGTCCATTAGCAGGCAATGACTCCAGAATATTCAGAAGACCCAAAGCTACATTCTAGCAAAACACGAATTTTTTTTTTGTGCTTAGTGCCTGAGCCAAGATACACACAGTTCTCCATTTTGTATATCTAGCCCCTTCTACCTTCCAAGGAAAAAATAAATTATTGAGTAAATAAATAAACCATTGAAATAACACCAAATTCTCTAGGGGTGGCAAGAAAAAATTGTGCTAATACACAATCCAAACTTCTGCTCCTGCAGCTTGAGAAATTAATATGGTGGAATGATAGCCCAGCAAAATTGAAAAGGTTGAGACACTGACCACAGATGGTCCTCTTTGGCTGAGGGTACATTCCTCACTGTTGTGTAAGAGGCAGAGTTGAACTAGGCGGGCACTGAGAATAAGGAGTGATAGAAGATGTAGGTCTTCCTGTGGGTTGGGGAATTAATGATCTGAGGCACCTCTACCCCTTCCCCAGTTGGTGTTGCCAAAGATTGTTATTATTAATTGTTGTCTGTTTTAGCCCAGGTTTGAGGAGCTTACAGGTATTTCTTGATATCCAGGGATGCCCTAAGACCCTCCAGATACCCAAATGGCTTTAAACTCACTTTCCTTAGTTATCTATCATTGTCCAGGTGCAAGCAACACCAAAGGGTGCCTAGATGTAGGCACTGGATGTACTGGATGTACAAATAGCAGAGCTGCTGGGGGCCTTGTCTGCTGAACAGGACCCCTAACCAGAGGGCTGGTCCTACACGCCTGCCCCAAAATAGCTCTTCCCGCAAGTGTGTCAAAACTACCACCAATGTTCACCCCATTGTGTTAGCAGAGTTGGTGGCATTATCTCCAGAAAGTTACTGTTACTTGGACTGAGAAAAGGGGGGAAAGGTAGAGGTGATCCTTTGACATTTTCATTATCATCTTAGCATGGATTCATTGAACATGGTTCCCTTTCACTTAAAATGCCTTCCTCTTGTTAGCAGATCCCAGACCTCTCTGCCAGTCAAAACCATTCCCATTCTTCAATAAGTCATTCAGTAAACATTTGTTGGCATTTGTTTCATGTCAAGTATTGTGCTGGGCACTAGAGAAATAAAACTTAAACACTCCTTACCCTCAAGGAGCTCATATTCTATTGGGGAGATGAGAGAAAAAGAGAGAAAGGGATGTATGTATATGTATATGCATATATGTGTATACACACATATGTATGTGTGTTTATGTATATATTAATTTTTTGTGTGTGCTTAACGCCTGAGCCAAGATACACATAGTTCTCCATTTTGTACATCTAGCCCCTTCTACCTTCCAAGGAAAAAATAAATTATTGAATAAATAAATAAATCATTTAAATAACACCAAGTTCTCTAGGGGTGGCAAGAAAAAAATTGTGCTAATACATTTATTGGCATTTGTTTAATGTCAGTTATCATACTGGGCACTAGAGAAATTTATTGGCAAAAATAATTTTTGGAGGAAAAGGCACTAAGACAGCCTTCAGTAATTCAGTCAGTAAGCAGTTATTAAGTATTCCCTATGAAAAAATCATAAACAGTCCCTGTCATCAAGGAGCTTATGATTCTATAGGGGAGACAACATGAACCTAAATAGGCAGTATACAAGGTATGTACAAAGTTAGCCTTGGAGGAGAAGAAAGGCACTCACAGCTCAGGGAGGCTGAGAAAGGCCTCTTACATAAGGTGGGAGTCCTGAAGGAAACTGAGGATTCTAAAGAGATGGGGGTATGGAAGAAGAACATTCCAGCCATGGAAGCCTTGAAGATGGAAGACAGAGTGTTCCATGTGGGGGAACGAACAACAAATAGGCTAGTATGACTCATGATATAAAATGCTGTTCTCCAGATTAAGAACTGATGGGTTCAGAGTGCAGATTGAAGCATTTTTCCCCTTTATTCTTCTTGCTTTTTTTTTTTTGGATAATGCAGAAATACATTTTGTATAACCATATGTATGTATCGAGCATCATATTTCTCACCTTCTCAGTAGGTAGAGGACAGGGGGGAGTAAGGTACACAGTGTGGAACTAAAAATTTAAATTAAATGGAAAAAATGGGAAATAGACCAGTATGAATGAATTGTAGCATATGTGAGAGTGATAGATAAGAAAATAGGAAAGGTAGGAAGAGGCCAAGTTATGAAGAACTTTAAGGGCCAAATGGAGGCATATTACATGATCATAGAGATAATAAGGAGCCACTGGAGTTTATTGACTGAGAGACAAGGAAAGATGACATAATCAGATGTGTGAAGTAAGAAAAGATCTTGGGTACCTGTATAAAGGATGGATGAGAGTAGAGACAGATTTGAGGTAGAGAGGCCAATTGGGGCGTTGTAGTGGTCCAGGCAAAAAGGATTGAGTTCCTGAATTAGAGTGGTATCTGGGTAAGTAGTGTGAGGATTAAAAGGTTTGAAAGATATAGTTTCTGGGTAACTTAATCATTTTATTAATGAGGACATTAGGTTATTAATAAAAGGGTGGTCATTTGGCTATCTGTCTTAGACCAAAGACTCTTAATGGCAGTGGGGTCACAGTTTATAAAGAGTAGGTGCTCCCAAGGGGTGGTAATCAACTCAGCTTGGTTAACACAGTGGGAGGTATGAGCATTAAAATGGAAGTCTTGGGGTACGTGACTTCAGTCACTCAAATATTGGTCAAAGAGGCATCAATTTTTGTATCACCTGTCTTGGTAACAGGGAGAGTCAGCCTTTCCCCAAACCTGTCTGAGCAAACATAATGAATACACCCATTATCCCAAACTTAAAAAATTTTTTCTATTGTCTGATTAGATTTTTGGCCTGGGTAAAGAGATTTACCACACTGGTTGATTTCTGGATGAGGAAGGAGAAAAGGAAAAAAAAATTAAAAACCTTGGTCCTGATTCAGTAGGTAGTTATTAAATACGAGAGAAATAATTTCTCATTTAGAAAGGAGAGGATGAATGGCAGCAACGTGGTAGAGACACAAATAGCAAAGTTGGGACAACTGCTTGGATATGTGGTGTAGGGACAGTGAAGAGTAAAGATTAATGTTGCAGTTGCGACCCTCAGTGATGAGAAAAAAGATGATGTTCTTGACAGAAATAACGGAGAGCAGAAAAGGGATGGGTCCATTTGGAGAGAAAGATAATGGGCTCTGTTTTAGACATTTCAGTTTGGGGTGTTTGTGGGCTATCCAATCCAACTGAAATGTCCACAAGGTAGTTAGTAATGTGAGACTGGAGCTCAGAAGAGAAACTAAGGCTGGATATATAGATTGGGAGTCAGCTGATGAGGTCATGAGAGAATAGGAAAAAAAAAAAAAGGTCTAGGACAAAGCCTTGGGAGACACTCACAGTTAGAGAACATGATATGGATGATGATCGAGCAAAGGAGGCCAAGAAAGGAGCTTCAAGGCCCAAGTCAAATATCATTTCCTCTGTTAGTCAATCCATGACTATTTATTATTTTATATTTTATTTAATTAATATATTATATAAATTGTTATATATTAATAAACAATAAATGTTTATTAAGTACCTATGTGCCAGGCACTGTACTAAGGTCTAGAACTCCAAAAAGAGGCAAAAGGAACTCTCAATCTTATTCCCTTCCCAAATTACTTTATTTCCCTAGCACTTCATTGGTGCTTAATAATAATAATAGGTATTAGTCCCTTTTCAGCGAGAGACAGATTTAAAAATGGAAGGGAAGTAATGGGTCAGACCTGGACCCTAAAAAGGTAGTCTTATCAGCTGTATGGAAAAAGGATTGAAGAGAGGAGATGTTGAAGGCAGAGAGACTAATAGAAGGCATTGCAATGAGTAAAGCCACTGGTCAGTGAATGAAGTGGTGGTCTGAGGAAGAAAAGGGAAATGTGGTGGAGGTCTCGGCATTTAATTGGGGATGGGAAATCATGGTTGGGGAAGAATTATAAGCTGGGATGATTGGGAGGATCATGCTGCCTTTATACTAGAGAGCCTGATCCTAAAGGGTTGAGATAGAGAACTGGTAAGTTTTAGTGGAGGGAAGAATGACAGTGTCCAGCTGGGGTCAGCATGAGGACTCGTAAGGTCCTAGTACAAGGCAGCAGTAAAGGGAATGAAAGTTACCAAAGACAGCATGCTTTTGCTAAGGACTCACTCTGTCCAGAGGTTTTTGTTTTTTTGGCTTTTTTTTTCATTTATTATTATGGATGGTATTTACATATTTACATTTTTACAATTCTTTTCCCACCACCAGACCAACCACAGAATGTCCACAAAAGCTGAATTCATCATGTATCAGTTTCACTCAAACACCACAAACTCAGTCACATTCTTTCCCTTCCTGGAGTGCCTGCCTCCTCTTTTGCATGGTCGGCTTCCCCTTGCTCGCCATGTTGCCTCCACACTCTTTGCATACTTACCTGCCCCAGTGGTGCTGCCACCTGGAGGCTCTGTCTTTGCTCAAAGGGATGATTTTTTTTTTCTCCTCTGTTTCTACCAAAGCCACACACATCCTACCTTGTGGTTATAACTTGCCCATTCGTTCTTTCCCATTGTCTTCTACAGATTGCCCCTAAAGCCTTCTGTGTGGGATGTTGGAGACCATGCCCTGCTGCTGCTGCTGCTGCCTCTCCTCCCCCCACATCTTCCCTTGGCTAGAAGCTATCTCTTCTGGCATCACAATTTTAGGGTATCTTTCACCAGCCATAAATTTAGATAGATAGATAGACAGACAGACAGACAGACAGACATATATTTTATACATATATATACATATATCTTTTTATGTATGTTTGTATATGTGTGTATATACATATACATGTGCTCTTCTATTACCTACAGCTTTTGAAAGATATTTCTCATCCACCTATTCCTATTATGGTCACAGACCTACTTTGATTCAGTCTCCATCACTATCTCCAGCATCCCTAGGAGCTGACTTTTAGGATCTCTGGCTGTGGAAGATTAAGAAAAGTCAAGGTCAAAAAACAGGTGCCTGTTTCCTGTTCATTTGTGGTTTGTAGCAAATGGTCTTTGGAAAGTATGTTTTATTTAAGTATTTAATAAGTACTGTCACAGGCACATACCAAGCCTTGACCCTGTACCCAGTCATTTTTGAAGATCTGGGTTAGGAACCAGCTAATGTTTGAGAATCCCATTTGATACAGTCATGGAATTTAAATACACACACACATTTTTAATATATGTGGGTTTGTACTTTTAAAGTCATACCTGTCTGATTACTTAAGATGCCATGACCTATCTGGAACTAGTTACAGTGGGTATCATTTTTTTTTCCCCTGTGCTAAGCTGAAAAGTCACATCCTCAGAATGTCAAACTATGTGTTGGGGGATAAGTTCAGTGGCTTTCTGAGTGGGGTCTGCCCCTTGCCACAACACAGTGCTAAGGAACAGGATATAGGCTTGAGCATCACTACCAATTTCTAACTCCTTTGTCCTAAGGGGCTGGACCTGAGCCCGGGGGACGGGGGTAGGGATGTGTCTCTTCCTCTGACTCATAAATATCTCATCCTTGCCCTGTTGGGCACTGAGGTTCACAAAACACTTAGAACTCATAGGGGCCAACCCCAGCTTTCGCATGCATACAGTCCATCCACTACCCTCTGCCTGCCAGCTGATTTCCTGTCCTTCTCCCCATCTTCAAGCTTTAGTCAGTGAGTGCTTTAGAATCCCTCCAGGGAAAATCTCCTACAGCCCTCCCAGTAAGTGGGGACAGGACAGCAATTTCAGTAGCTTGTCAGACTTTTCACCCTGCTTCTCCTGCGGCATTTGGGGGGTCCACACATACACACCGCCCCTCTTTCCAAAAAGCCTCTTGTTCTGAGCTCAGATGAAATGACCTCTTTGTCTTGAAAAGGGTTCCTGAGGAACAGCCACATTAGGTCAGACTGGCAACTGTTCAGCAGCCCCCCTTTCTGCCTCTGTCTCCTTTCCTCTGTCTTCCCCTCTCCCTCCCATGGTTCAACAATTTAACAAGCTCTCTAGATCCCCACTGAAACTGTGGTTGCTGTCAGCCTTGAACTGGCCAGCCGGGAATGGGGTTTGATTGATGCTGGTGTTTGTTTCCATAAAGTCTCAGAAACAGGAAGCCATTCCAGATAGGCCCCAGAGTTGCTGGGAGGGATTGGTTTCTACCAACCCAGCCTGTGTGGGTTGTGTAAAGAGGCCTTGGAGAAGAGCAGGCAGGCCTGGACAACAAAAACATATCCATTGTCTTACTTTCCTAGCTAGAGACCAAAAAGCTTGTTTCCCCCTCTTTTGTTATTCTAACAAAACTAAAGTTGGCAAGAGTTACCAAGCTAGGGTCTGTCTGAACTGTTGATGCTGAGCAGTCAGGCTTTGACAGGAGGCATGGGAAGAGAAACTTTCATGAAGTGAGGTCACCTTCTCCATCCCCCTGCTCCAGGCCTGGCAAACTTAGCCCCTAACACATCTCCACATAGATGAAGATCTAACATGGAAGATATTAGCTCTTGTTGAAATTCACCTCTTCAAGCATTCAGGTTCACTGCAGACTTATTATTGTGCCTATTCCAGTATTTCTACCAATTCTGGGTTGGACTGATGACAGAGTTTTGTCCATTCAAAGGAAAAGAAATGAACTGGGAGAAATCCCTTGTCCTTTGTAAAATAAACATTGTGAAATGATGCCCATATTGGCATCTCTGGCTGTCATTCTTGGCAAGATAAGTACATTGAAAAGTGCCTGTGGATTCCCTGTTTCCCTATCTCTCCCCACTTTCCACCCTCCACCCACTGCCCCAAGCCTCATTCTTCATGGGAAGTTCATGGGTGATGATGATTCAGTACCAGAGAGTGCCCAGGCTTTGTTGAGAATCAGGTAGAAGGTGGCAGCTGTGGAGAGGGAGTTCTCATAGTTCTGAGGCAGAAAAGAATACTTGTGGTCACTCACAGACTAGACTACAGGCCAGGAGAGGAGGAAACATCTTTCCTTAAAAGAACTGAAAATTTACAGGCGCCTAGAAGTAACTCTGATAATAGCTACACAAAACCACAGAAATTGAGGACAGAGCGCTTTCCACTCTGGAAACAGAGTCCTACCTTGGCAAAGAGCTCAACAGCCAAGTAATTGGCTGGGAAAATGAGCAAACAGAGGGAAAAAAATCAGACTATAGAATCTTTCTTTGGTGACAAAGAAGAACAAATCACACAACCAGAAGACAACAGAGTCAAAACTCCTGCATCAAAAAAACGTCCAAGAAAAATATGAATTGGTCACAGGCCATGGAGGAACTCAAAGAGGATTTTGAAAGTCAAGTAACAGAAGTAGAGGAAAAATTGGGAAGAGAAATGAGAGTGATGCAAGAAAATCATGAAAAATGAGTCATCAACTTGCTAAAGGAAACACCCCCCAAAAATACTGAAGAAAAAAACACCTTAAAAAATAGACTAACTAAAATGGCAAAAGAGGTCCAAAAAGCCAATGAGAAGAAGGCCTTAAAAAGCAGAATTGGCCAAATGGAAAAGGAGGTCCAAAAAAGCTCACTGAAGAAAAGAATTCCTTCAAAATTAAAATGGAGCAAATGGAAGCTAATGACTTTATGAGAAATCAAGAAATTATAAAACAGAACCAAAAGAATGAAAAAATAGAGAATCAGGTAGAAGATTTTCAGATCTCACAGCCAAGGCTCAAAGAGTGTTCTCTTGTGAATTTATATGAGGAGAAAAAACAAGTGACATTTCCCTGTGCTCTAAATTGAGCACATTTGGGAAAATGGGGATAAACATATAAGACCTTGCACATGGGGCTTATTCAGCCTTTCTTTATGTTTGCAGTGGTCTCTGAAAATCCAGTGCATTCTTCGTTGTCAACTCCTCTTTGAAAGAAGGGCCATGTTTTCATAATTATGTCATTAGGACACATGCTCCTTTCCATAATGGCAGATATCTAGACTCTGCTGGAAATTCTGAAGATCGGAATCTTGTTTATGTCATGGACCCCATTGGCAACATGGAGAAACCTATGGACTCCTCAAAATAGTGTTTTTAAATGCATAAATAGAAGATTACAAATAAAGTTTATATTAGAAAGGAATATTATATGTAATGATATTGAAATCATTGTAAAACATTTATTTTAGTTAATGAAGCCCACATTTAAAAGCCCCAATATAGATGTCGCTCTTCATAAAGTATAGTTCTGGTAGAACTTAGGGGTAGGGAGCATGTAATAGGTACACTGAGGAATGTAGGTGCTGTCAAAACACAAGATACCAATAAAATATTATTAACAAGAAAAAAGACGCCATAGAGAGGCTTTCCCTGGCATCTTGAGAGCTGGCAGGAACCAGATACCTACTGTGTCCCTCTAGTGGGGAGAATACTCCAGGCTGCATCCGTGGAGATTACATGAGGAATTGTATAATGATTCATACCTTAAGGAACTGAAATTTACTGATCAGAAAGGTGGGGAGCAAGGAGTAGCAAGGGAAGGCCATTAAAAACAGAAAGCCAGATCTATACAAGCAGAAAATTCACATGTAGGACCCTAAGGTTGCTTCTTTGGTTCTTTGTTATCTATTGATAATAGAAGTCCATTAGCAAAAAAAAAAAAAAAAAACCAGGAAAAGGAAAAAGATGAGTTGAGGGAGCCGCAAGAATTGAAGAGGAAACTGTATCTGTTGGGAAGGGGGTGAAAGTGCAAAGCCCTAGAAGAAATATAAAAAGGTATCAGTATAAATGAACAATCTGTCAATAATCATAATAGCTCAGGTTTAGATAGTTCACTTTCATTTACAACAACCCTGTGAGATAAATTACAAAGCCCATTTTACAGATAAAGAAACTGAGATTCAGGTTCATTGATTTTTCTCAGTGTCACACAACTAACAAAGTACAAATTTGAAGTCTAAAGTAAATTGGGATGGAGTAATTCTACTTAGCAATGCTTATATTGTTGCTGGAAAGTTGACATATAGATGCTATTCCTGGGCTGATCTCAAGCTGACTTAGCAGGGTGTTGTCTGCCCCTGTGAACACAGTTCATAAAAGTGGTCATTCAGTGCCCAGGGCTGTGTCTACCCCAGAGTTTATGCCCACATAAGAGATGGGTATTCCACTCTGCCTTTGTCCATGAGCATTAGAATTAGTCCCTGGGATGGGGGATGTGAGGGCAGAGTTGATGTATTCTCACTCCTGAGCTTGCTCATGCCACCTGGATGCCTTCAGGCAGCCTGTGTCTCAAGGAGTCAAAGAAAAGCCTAGAGCAGCCCTAGTAGACTGGAGCCTCACGAGATCTCCAGGACTTGCCACCTGGTCGCCACAGGCCAGGCTGCATGACTTGGCAGCTGAGACTCTGTTAGGAGACCAGGACCTTTCACCTTCAGCACCAGGCACTGCAGCTGAAGGATAACCTTAACACATTGAGAGAGAAATTAGCACAACGTTGCCACAGTTTGTTGTTTGCTGTGTGTTTGTGTTGTAATCGACATCCGGGCCAAACAAAGGGGCCAAGTTCTTTGTGGCTTAATCACTGTCACAATTATAACCACACACATGCAAAAAAAAAAAAAAGAAAAGAAAAGAAAAAGAGCCAGCAGCCAAGGAAGCACTGTGTGAGACCCTGTGGGGGAAGCATCTCCAATGTGAGTGGTTCAAAGAGCAGGGCCCAGCCAAGCTTAGGAGTTGGAATTCTGAGAAGAGACCAAATCTACGCAGCAGGAAGGAAACTCCCCCAGGGATCAGTGCTTCCCTGGCGGTCTCTACCTTAGCCCCATGGTCTGGTGGCTGGGCCGTTTACTTTTCCAACATGCTTTTTTTCTCTTTCCCCCCAAAAGACCAGGGTTCTCATTAAGCTTTTGGCTTACCAAATACCAGTTCAGCTAATGAAATTAAGTGGGTGGGTGGGTGGGCGTGCGTTTGAAGTCAGAGCTTCACAAGGTTGGCTCCTCTTCATAATGCTCACTTCCCTATATCAATCATCCAAGGTCTTTGGCTTAGACTCAGCAGGCCTAAATGGAGTAGAAGGGGGGAGAAGATGGGTCAATGGGGAAGGCTCAGAGACACCAGGAGTGATTGTAGCAATCGTCAAGATCTTTGGGTGTATGCCTTGGGTCTGTTTTGATTGATGGTAGGAAAATTTGTAAAGCTGTTTGGGAAGGATATTTTAGAACTTAAAAAGACCGTCCCCTGAAGTGATGTGAGATTAGGGATGACTTGTGAGAAAAACTTTCCTAGTTAGCTCTTCAAAGGAAAAGACCTAGTCTGTTTCAACTCATTAATGAGAGCAGGAAAGGGAGAATGGGCTTGAGGTTGGCGACTGACTGTTGTGTTAAATTTAGATGAATTAAATTGAATTCAGTTTGAGACTGAATTTTAGACTGATGACATGATGGAAGGAGTACCAGATTGAGATCTGAAGTGAGTGGGGTTTCGGAGGTTTGAAGGCCAGCCTAACTGCTTTCTATTGAGCAGCTTACATCAGTGCTCCTTAGCTAGGTGGTACAGGCCTGGAGTCAGGAAGACCTGAGTTCAGATCCAGTCTCAGACACTAGCTGTGTGACCCCAGGCAAGTCTCTTAACTCTTAACCTCTGCCTCAATTTCTTCAGCTATAAAATGTGGGTTATAATAGCCTCACAAAGTTGTTATAATGAGTAAATAAGATATTTGTAAAGCACTTAGCCCAATGCCTGGCACATAGTGGGTACTTAGTAAATGTTTGTTTCTGTCCTTCTTCAGTTATAAAATGGGGGGCTATGAGAGAGAGAGAGAGAGAGAAAGAGAGAGAGAGAGAGAGAGAGAGAGAGAGAGAGAGAGATGGCCTCTGAAAGCTCTTTTGGCTCTAAATCCCATGAATCATGAAGTGAAGTGAAGTGAAGTGCATTCCTATTAGCTGCCTCATCACCACCATGGGCAGAGTTCTCTTGAAGATACAGTGTCAGGACAAAATGAAAACCCAGTGATATGCCTAAACTTGAGTGTTTCATGTGAGAATTCAAGGTTACTGCAGTGCTTGCCGTAGAAAGAGATCTGCATTTAACAAGTAAGGCAACCCATGGTCACAAGCCCCAACACAGGTGGCAGAGGTGGGGAGGAAGTCAGGATTGAAAGAATAGGAAAGTGATCAGCAGATACTATCATCTATAGGCTCATCTGTGATGTGCACCCTTCCAAAAGCCCAAGGCACATCAAGCTTGCAGGTCTGTGTTTGCAGCCTGCAGGACCTGGCCAGGCCTTGAGTATGTTTAAGAATTGTAAATAAAGCACAGAAAGACAACCCCAACCTGTGATTGGCAGAGTCTGATAAACTGCTGTTTGACTGGTTCAGGGGTGTTTTCCAGGCCACAGATCTGGGGTCTCTTTCAGGAGTGTCAAATGCACTGCTAGTTCCTTTAAATTCTGGCTCAGGACCATTTTTAAAAGTTAAAAGTATTTAGAAATGCTCCCCACTTGCCAATACTGCTCCCCCACATCTTTATTCTGGGGGCGTAGAAAAGGGGCTGCAGAGAAGAGAGCAAAGTCAAGGAAAATTTGGATAGGATAACATAGAACCACCACCAGGGGCAGTTTAGAGACCCCTGCCCACACCTGGCTGGGGGCACAGAAGCAGTACCTGAGGCTAAGGGTGTCCTGTTGTCCCTGGTCACTTGTTCATGAGGATGAATGTGGAGAAGAGGAATTTCTTATGTCCCGAGTCAGGCCTGATTCCTGGACAGCAGCTCCCCCTGGATAGGCCAGAGCTGCAGTGAGAGAGCTGGGTTAAAGAGGTGATCTGAAGGGGCTGGCTGATCATACCCAACTCTAAAACCTGGGAGTCATTTGAACTAGGCTTGTATTTATTTTGTGAGTGGCCTTGTGAGAGCCCTTGGAAACTCTGTTAGCCTGGTACTGTGAATCTTATGAGCTTGTTTGAATATAGCAGTGACCCTTGACTTCTTTGCAGTCTCCATCCTGCTTTCACATTCGTGAGCATCACAGCCTTTGGATTGGGGATGGGGTCAGAGGACCTGGGTTTGAATCCCAGCTCTACTGACCTTATTACATCTGGGAGGCAAGGCAAGTCACTTCCCTCTCAGGTACCTCTCAGGCCCCTTTCAGCTTGGAATCTATGATTTATGAGTTCCAACATGAGGGAAACAGCAAAAGAACTGTGATCTCTATTTAACAGGTGTGGAAACCTGAAGTCAAAATAGGCTAAATGATTTATCCAGAATCTTAGAACGTGAACCCATATCTATCTCCGAGCTCCCAGACCAGACTTCTTCCCATTATACCTGGTGGTATCTGGCATACCCCAAGGTGAGCTGCATGTTTTAGGGATGCTCTTTTGGTGTACAAGACATTCTTCACACCATCTCGAAGCAGGTGTAGTGACCCATGTCCAGCTCAGGGGGAGGAAGAAAGGAGTTACTTTGGGCCCCAAAGTTCAGCTGACAAAATCACTTCCTACTCTTTAAGAGAAACTCTTCTCTCCCCAAGGCCCAGGGATACAGTGAAGTGAGGGAGCACGAGGAAAGGGGAGACAATAACCTGTTCTCATACCCCTGCCTGCTCTGTGAGTTTCTAATGCTTCAGCTGAGCCTCTCTGATTCCAGGTCTACATAGCACTGACTAGAAGGGGGTTGACCACTCTTCAGGGGATCAGAGATCATGTAAACATCCTGTCTTGAGTCCCCACCTTCTTTGACTGTCTGGGCTATTCAGGTTTAAAGTTGGGCTTAGATCCTCACAGATAACCAAAAAAGTGTTGCCAGAGTATAAACTGGTCTTCCCCTACGCTCCAGCTATAGGTCCTGAGAAGGGGCTGCTGCCCCAGGCAGATCCTGTTGGAAAAGAGCTCATGTTTCTGGCATATGATCCTGTGTATCTGTGATGGGCTGATAGCCTATCATGGTGAGACATGACCTTTGCAGTTTGACCCCATGGGGTCCCAGTTCACTCCATGACTTGACTTCTTCCAATTGGCCCCAATGGCTCATACCAAGAGTGACTCTGTTGTCTTTAGGATCAGCAGGTTTGAAAGCCATAAACCCCATGGTATCTCCACACAAGGTATTAAGGCCCCAAGAGCATTCCCACTTCCTGAGCTGAGCCTGAGGGTGGGGGAAGGGGAGGTCTTTGCTTCCCTTCAGTGGCTTAATGAGAGGAGACTCCGTGTTACAAGGCCTCCTTCTTCCTTCCTTCTGGACTCTGGACCCCTCAGGGCAACCAGCAGAAGATTTTCAATCTTCCCTGCTTGTTTTCTTTGTTGTAGTCTTAAGGACAAGGAAGTTGAAAAGAAGATTGTTCAGCAAAGGCACTATGGAGGGCAAGGGATGATTTGACCAGCTCTAATTAAGAAATTAGGCAGGATGACCCATCCAGGTCCCATCAGAACTGAAGGACTGTTTGTCTGAATTTACAAAATAAGACTGATATTGATAGTGGCATGGGCTTTTCCAGCAGACATCCCCCCGGTAGAGTAGGATGGACTAGACCATTGATCTGACACAGAAGGGCAATTCAGAAATCTTAATGATTGTTTCCCCTCTCTCTAGATGGTAATGATGAACTTTCCCCAGTTGCCTTAGCCCTGGAGTACTCTGGGACTGTGTGGTGGAGGGCATGCTAGGCTTTTCACCCAAGTAATACAACCCTTTTTGCCCTAGTATTGACCAAGTTTGGCATGGGTATAACATTGTGTTCCATGTGGCTTCCAATGACCTTGGCTAACTTATATTAGCACATCATCTTGTAGCCTACCCTCACTCCTGCTCCTTCCAATGTCATGCTTCTATGTCCTGCCCAAAGTCTGAATACAATGGTCTCAGTAGTTACAAAGTGCTTTCCCCCCAAATCACAATAAAAAGGGGCTGCTGCTGTGGATTCTTGGTAGTTAATTATGTTTTCTTTATCTGAGGTTCATCCAGTGTCTCTGATACTAAGCATGGTCCTGTCTGGCATTTAAGACCTGGTGAGGGTAACATCACATTGGCAAAGTCTATCTTTCTCTGGAATTCCCCCAGCTAAGCTTCTTCCTTTCCTCTGCCCAACTCCTTCACTTTCTCCTGGGCTTTATAGCTGTCCCCTCCCCCTCAAAACAAACACACACATCCCTTAGAGCTCTTATATGCAATTGTAATTCAGCTGGCTCCAGGTTGGGTGATTGAAGAAGAAACTTGAAGGAACTATGGAGAAATGAAAAGACAGAAGCCTGGGAACTGAGATCCCATAGAGTATCCTAGGCACCCTCCCAACCCTACTGGAGCCTGGCCAGGAGAGATGTGACTGTGACTCTGTCCCTTTTCCTACATCGGGGTACCTTTGGCCTTTCTCCTCTCCACCTGCTCTACTCTTCTCTCCCTTTTTCCTCTCCTCACTCCCCTCTCAAGCTTGGCTTCTCTACCCCTTACTCAAGGATTCCATAAGGGCCTGGGGATGCCCTTGAGGGTGGGCACCATCATGCTTAATGCCTGTCTCACTCCCACAGTGTCGCAGACAAACTTTCTCAGCCTTCCACTACATTCCTGTATCCAGGCAGAGTGGATGCCTTTAGTCCTCAGTTCCTTTGTAGAGTAGAAATAACCAGTGTGACCTGAGCCCAGACAGTTATCAACATCACCCATTTCCCTGGACTTGCACTAACTTACTTCATGTGCTCTCCAGAGAGAATATCTTTAAGAATTGTATTAGCTTCATCCTATCAGCCATATTTTGTAAAATAACAACAGAGTTGCACTTCCTAAGCCATGTTGCAGCTTTAAGGGTGTCTGGCAAAAGTTAGTGATCACCCAGACATCTGTGTTGTCTTTAGGAGATACCCCATCAGAGCCTCACTACCACACACCAACAGACCCTTCCTCTAAGTTGGCATCGACTGCTCCAATCACCGGGAGCCCAAGTGGAAAGTAAAGAGGCTATTGGCAGTGCCTTAATTTAAAGTGAGATATTGTTTACAAATATACCTGTCAAGTTCAAAGTCAGACAGTGTATGCCTATGTGTGGTGTTGGAAAGACAATCCGTGTTTAAGATTCCCAGGGAACTGTAGTGTACAAGGGTAGCTGCGCCAGGAACCAGGCCTAAAAGTGCCCACATGCTCACATTCTCCTTATTATCTGTCAGGACCCATCTCCCTGAAACTGGCTCATAGCCCTGCCCTTTGACACATTCCTCTGACTGGGCTACCTTCCCTCTTAGCATCAGATTGTGGAACTAGTTAAACACAAGTTTAGCAGCCATGAATTGACCATTTGTTCATTTAACAAACCTTTACTGAGCACTTACCTACTGTGTGCAGGGCCTGATGCTCAGTGCTGGGGGAATATAAAAGGAATAAATAAAGCATAATCCACTCTTCAAGGAGTTGACAATCTAGTAGAGAGGCAGAAGACAGGCACACAGATAAACAGTACAAATTAAACTAGAGTGAGCTTGGAGGAGGGTTACAGAATGATTGGAAATTGAATGGTGTGGGGGGCATCACTTTCAACTAGAGGAACCAGAGAAGACTTCGCTTTTGATTTTGAAGGATGAGTAGGATTATCGATAAGGAATTTTAGGATTATTCTGTGCACAGGGGACAAGCATGAGCAAAGACCTAGAGTTGGGGAAATCCTTTGTGGTAAATGGTACACTTTGAAATATAGGGTACATGAAGTAATTCCCCTGAGACACCACCTTGGCGCACTGTGTTCTCGAAACAGAACTAACTGGGTTCTCCACTGAAAACACCAGAAACCAGCCTCACCTGCCACAGATGGTGCCCTTTTTTCTGCCAGAGCCAAAGGCCCAGTGTGGAGAATGAGACCTCAAAATGATCCTTTGTAGTCAAATATCCACCCTACTCAGCCCAGGGTCTTGGAGACATAAATGGGGATCCCAGAGACTCCATTTCTATGACCTATTACCTACTCTTTCCAATGTGTCCAGCTTCACTGTAGAAAAACAGACTAGTTCTTCCCCGAAGAGCCCTGGCTCCAAGCTGATTGGGCTCACTAGGGCCAGGGAAGAGGCCAAGGTCTTAACTGAGGGAGATGAACTACCCTGAACACTTTCAGGCTGGCCAAGAGAGGACCTCTTGTCTGTGACCTCCAGCTTAAAGAGGGGAGCTGGTTGCAATTAGCTAAAGGTTTCATTCTGAACCTTCTCGCTTTCAAAGTGTGCAAATTTTAGCAGTTGGGGAAGATTTAGAATCTGACACTTGAGCTTGGTAGTGGGAGTGTCATGAGACACACCTGCTTTCAACTTTATACATGTGACTCCCTGGGCAGTTGGAAAGTCAGATTCCACTCCTACCCCAGCCCTGTTTTTACAACCTGAGCTCAGGCTCCAAGATGTTAACCCTCTTGGTCAATTTCTTCTGGAGCAATTGAGTGATCAGTGAGACCCAAGCCCTTTCCTTGATGTCCTCATTGTCTTGGAGGCCACTGTTAGATACCTCCAACTGGGTGGATGGGAGCTCTAGAGATTGGTCCCAAATAATGGTCATGGTGCAGTGCTCAAGAACAAGTAAAACCCCAACAGACCCAGTGCCCCTCTCCCACTTACCAAATTTCATCCTCCTCTCTATTGTCAGAACTTGATTTCAGACCCTAGACAAAACAGGCCTTCCCCCAACTTGATTCAAGCAAATTCCATTATGAATTCTAGTCCAGTAGTCTGGATGGTTCTTGAAGTTGGTTATATTGGGCTCTAGCCTAAAAGTCCTACCCTCAGGAAGCTTCAAGGAAAATAGGAGATAAGAGATAGAAACGGTGAGACCATATCTCCTGCATATGCTCAGCCCTGAGAAGATAGGAAGCAGTAGGATCAGGCCCTGCCCCCAGAAGCACCCAGTCTTGAGCAGGTTGTCAGGATGCGTGGGCTTGGTAGGACTTGGCCACAGAGAAGGAAAAGAGAATCTCACTCCCCGCTGTGACTGAGGGCTTGGTGTGGGACTGGGTGGCTCAGGCTCTGACTGTAGGAAAGGGAGACAATGGGGCACAGGTGTGCGATGAGTGAGAGGAGCCAGGAGGATTACTGAAGGTCTTCAAGGTATCCTGGTCCTGTGGGGGGATTGGGGGAGCTGGGAAGTCGGGCACTGACCACTGGCCAAGTCATTCCTTTTCTCCTTGTTGGGGAAGTGGGGAGCTCTCCCACCACCCTCTCTCTGCCTCCCCACTCTAATTCTCTTCCTCCTGTGAGTAACTAGAGTGCAGTAGGAGGAGTGCCAAGCTGAGATTAAGACTTGGGTTCTAGCCCCTAGCTCCACCAGGGCATGCTGTCTGACTTTAAAGTCCCTTCCCTTCTCTGGGCCTTAGTTTCCCCATATGGAACATGAAGGAGTTGATCTTGATCTCAAAGGTCTCTTCCAGCTTGGATGTTACCTGGTTCTATCCCTTGTTTCCCCATTATCTCTCTCCCTGGGACAAGCCCCATAGAAACCACCTGAAAGGGGCCCCATTGGAGCTGGGAGCTGAAAACAGTCTCAGGTTGGGGGTTGGGGGGAGCAACTTGAAATGTGGCCAGTCTTTGCCTAGGGGGCGGGTTTTTCCCCCTAGAAAGCTATTTGGCTGCTGACCTTTACCCAGTCACATGAGACAAAGATGGATTTGATTAGGAGGGGCGGGGACATCTTGGATCTTAGGGAGCAGCACTTGCTGCCCAGCTCTGTGACTCCCATAACCCCCCACCCCCCACAAAACCAGGCCAACCCAGCCCAAAGGGAGAAGCTGACTGGGCTACAGATGTTTTTGGCCCTGGACAACAGCAGTGCCTGCCAGGTCCGGGTGGAGGGAGCTGCACCTTAGCCCAGTTACCTTCACTCTGCAGCAACTCTGGAGGGTGACTCAGATCCCCAGGGTGATGCTGGAGGCAAAGCCAGCCCCCGCCAAACCACCCATTCTACTGTGAGCTCCAACCCCCAAACAACTCCTTCACTAGGGGCATGTTGTGCTGTAGGGGTGACATTCAGCTACTGCCAGAGGACAGGGAGCTCAGAGTTACCTATCCCAGGTTCCTCACTCCAGGTTGTAGCTAAAAAGCCAGTCACATGCACAAAACCTCCATCTCTCTGACCAACTGAGATTTAAGAAGAAGAAATTAAAGATCTCGCATTCATCCAAGGGGAGGGGCCTTTTCTATCCACTTTCAGCTCCCACTTGGGGCAAGGACAGAGCCTGTGGAGTCAGTAAGGGGTATAAAGCAATTCCTCAGACCCCAGACAGCAAGAAAAGATGTCCTGGCAGCTGCTAGAATTTGTGCCATCATGGGAATGGGCTGGAAATAGAAGCCATTCTAGGCAAGCTTAGGTAAATCCCTGGCGGGGTTCTATCTCAGGCTGGAAAGAAGAGTCGGGGAATCACATGCCTGCCCATGGGGATGATCCCACTGCCCCCAAACCACCTGTCAGATTCTACCAGCATTTGATCCTGAGAAGACACTGGAACTGACCTCAAGATCTCACGGATAGCTCCTATTTTTAATAGCCAGTTTTTCCCTGGGTTGCCTGTTCCAGTGTTTAATGAGCCACTTTCTGTAGACAGGTGCCAGGGGCTGTGAGTAAAGTCTCCAGCAGTGGGGATGAGATGTGCTGAGCCATCTACACGCTCCCAGAGGCCAGGGATGCATATTCTCTATAGAAACAGATGGTGGGAGCATCCCCCTTGAACAAGCGTCACTTCTGGCATGGTCCAGGTTGAATGCACAGGCACAATGGGGCAGGATTGCCAGGTAACTTAAGCGCTTTAAGAAAAGGCTAAGCATGTGAATTCATTCTTATCTGTGAGGCCAGGGATGACTTTGGTGGCGATGTCTGAGGGTAAGGATGTTCAGGCTGCTGTTCCTCACCATTAGAGGTGAGAGGCCTCTCTTCACCTGCTGGATCTTCACTGTAGCTAAAGTTGCCAGGTGGCTTGTCTCTTTCCCTTCACAGGAGTATCCTGGCCGGACATGCACCGCCTGGCGGACCGAGTCCACCTGGAGGAACTCACTCGCATTGGCATCCTGACCGGCAACGTGGATGATATGGCCAGGGTCAGCCTGGGCGCCGTGTTCATGCCTCATGGACTTGGGCACTTCCTCGGGATTGATGTGCATGATGTTGGTGGTTACCCTGAGGTCAGTATTGGAATGCTCCTGTCAGAAGAGCCCAGGATCTCAATCTAGCGGGAATCCTGATCTTTTGTCAGCTGCTTCATCTTCTGTCTAGGATCCTGACACTGACTCCATCTGCTCCCACTGGGGCCAGTGTTGATATCCCAGGAAGTAGACCCAGCTCCATTAGCAAAGCTGGGTCTTTGTTCTTTGTTTTCAGGGTCATCATTTATTAAATTCCACCTCTCAGTTATCCATGGGCCTGGTCATCCTAATTGTGGAATATCTGACCCCCTGCTTCTCATTCTCATGCTGCCTGCTTACAGCCATTAAGTATGCCATTGCAGGGGCATAATGGCCAGGAAGAGGACAAGGAGCCTGTCTCACACTTCCTCATTTTCAGTAGCCCCCAAAGCCCCACTTGATGCTTCTGAGACCAGCAGATGTTCAGACTGGGAAATACATAGAGAAATTCAAAACCACTTCAGCCAAGGTGGCAGCCATGGTTGGTGCCAATAGTGGCCCATGTGGGAATAGATAGGAGTACTGGGCCAGCCTCCAGCAGAGTTCTGGGGAATGCATCCACCCTGTCCCCTGAACCACAGAGAAGATTGTTATGGTAGGCAGTAACAGGGAGACCCCAGAGCCCCAGTTGCTCCATCCATATTTCTGAGGCTGGCAGCCAGCCTGGCACAGCCACATGTATGAAGATGGGCCCTGCTCTCAGCAAAGTCTGTGCAGAGGGAATTGGAATAGCCCCACACCATCTGGAATTTCATGTGTCTCAAAGCCTTTTCACATCCATCCTCTCAATCAGACAGGTAGTACAGGAATTACCCTCATTTTACAGACTGGAGGTCAGAGCTCACAGAGGAGAAGAAACATGGCCAGGGTCTTCAGGAGAGCATGACTAAAGTCTGAGTCTCCTTCCACCAGACTGTGTCTGGCACCCTGCCCTATGTGGGCCCCAAGTTGTTTCCCTCAGATTCTTCTCTGCAGAGAAAGGAAGCAGAGACAAGCTATTTCTTGTTTGCTTCCTTCTTGAAAGCCTGGTTAGTTCAAAATGTGCCACCCTGCATTAAATGGTCATCTGTGTCCCTAAGGTGTGGCAGATGCCATGTCTCTCTTCCTTCTGCACTTGGAATTTCTCAAAAGCCAGGCTCCCGTTTTGAGTCTTCTTTTTCTAGCATAGCAGTGCTCCATAGAGCAAAGGTAGAGCCAGCTTCAAGAAGCCAAGGTAGGAACCTGCTCCCAGCTCTTAATTTCTAGAGGGTTTTCTGAGGCCAAGGCTTCTAGCTCTCATAAAATCAATAACGCACTTTAAGGTTCAAAAGATATTTCCCTCATAATAATTCAGTGAAGAAGATATGGAAATAACTCCCATCTTATAGATGAAGAAACTGGGGTAGAAAGGAGAAGTGAGGTGCTGATTTGCCCAAGGTCACATACCTGGTATCAGGCTTCAAATCCAGCCCTTTGTGCTATACTGCCTTTGTGTCTGATGCCCCCTTTACCTCACAGCACTGCCCTGAGAGCAGACGTCTGAGCTTCCTGATGCCCCCTCACCCCTCTCCTCTTTCCTCACCCCACAGAGCACACTATCTGATGCTCTTGCCTTAGTTCTTTAATGAGAAGCTCTCACTTGAGCTGAAATTGAGGAGGGGTGCATCAGTGGTAATGGGCCCTTTAGAGATCAGCATTACCAACACTCAAAAAAACTGACTTTTAAGATAGTTCTTGGCCAAGAAAGGGCTGGTGAGCCAGGGCTGGCAGGGCGAAAGAAGGCGGCAGGAGGCCCGGGGCCATTCTTTGTGCCCAGTGGTGGTGTGTGCTCTCAGGGACTATGAGCATATGAGCATGCCCTGCATACACTGGCCCTTTGACTGAGGCCTTATTTCACAATAGAGGTGATTGTGCAAGCCACTCACGCCTACCATGCCTTATTGTCTAATTAGCTAAGATGCACAGTCTTTGCCTTTTGGCTGCAGGATATTTTGAAAGCACCAAGAAAGATTTTTTGGAAAAAAAAAATTGCTCAAGAAAAGCATTATTATTCAATTATTTTTTCCTCAAGTGTAAACAGTTAAATTTTGAGAAACAAAATGAGTTTTAATTTCCTAATTTCTGTCTGTCATAAAGTATGTTGTGCGCCAAGTGTAGATGCTTCCAGACATTGTTAGCTGAGATTCGTTATTCATTAGTCGCCAAAGCGACTTTTTCCAACATAGAAAATTGGCAGCAAAATGTTTTCATCTTTTCCAGTAAGCAGTCTTTGTGTGCTTGTAGCTTCTTTTCCTGTGACAGATAAACAGTGCAGGGAAAATGCTGCTTTGCCTATAAAAGTAATTTGTTTTATTTAAAACCTACAGATGGATTTGGATCTTCTCTTTGCTGTTGGCTTAAGGAAAGCTCTCGCTTGAGGCAAACCCTATTAGTTGTGCACACGGTGCTGGCAGGGGTGCTCACTGAGCCTGGAATTGCCCTGAGTTGAGGCCTTGGTTTGAACCATGGGGCAGTCACCACTAGAAGCTAATAGGTCCAGATGGCTGTTGCTAGTGGCTAATGTATACAGCCTTCACCAGCAGCACATGCACAAAGATCATTGGCCAGTGTGAAGTCACTGCCATCATCAGCCAGTGCTCACAGACACTGCTGTCATTGGCTGACGCACACAGGCAGGCACCATCATTGGCCAGCCCCTAAGAGCATTGCTCCATTTTCTGATGAATGTAGGGGGCCTTGGTGGTTATTACAGTTGCTGTCGTTGGCCAAAGCAGAATTCACCTCAGGTAGCATTCTTCCCAGAGTCTTCCATTTAGAATTAGAAAGGACCTTATAAGGCAGCAAGTCCTGGTCCAAGCTCCTTGTTTTCCAGGTAGGAGCAGAGGCCCAGAGAGGTTGAGTGGACGAGGAGGTAGCTGGGATTGAAGCAGAGGCGGCTAGCTCAGTGCCCCCAAACAGCTGACTGGGCCCCTCGCGGCTCCAGGCCATCTCCTTCTTCACTTCTGTAGGAGTATGTTGTAAGCAGAAGCACTGAGAGGGAGCATAGACAAGACAGAGGGGAACTGCTCATAGCAAATTGTCCTAAAATGATTGGGAAATACACATTAGAAGAAAGGGTAACTCACATGCAAATTGACTAGTGGGTAACACATTTCCATAGCTCCTCAAACTCAGGTTGCTGCTTCTGGGGCACAAGACCAGGAGAAAAAACAGTGGGCTTTGGGGTCAAGATGCCTGGGTTCTAGTGTAGGCCTTGCCACTAACTCAGTGCATGACCTTGAGCGAGACCTTCCTCTTCCCTAGGCTCAGTGTTCTCATCTGGAGTGATGGGGAATGATGATGGTCTCTAAGGGACTTTTCAGCTCTGATAGCATCTAAATTAGAGATTTCTCTTGGAATGAATGAATGAGGGGATGGATGGATGGATGGATGGATGGATGGATGGATGGATGGATGGATGGATGGATAAGTGAATTTTTTTGAAACATGTATTAATCACCATGTATGAAGCATTGTACTTACAAGGACCGCTAGGAGCTGCAGTGGATGGAGCACTGAACTTGCAGTCCAGAAGACCTGAGTTCAACGTGAGCCTCAGGCACTTGCCTGCTTTGTGATCCTGGGCAAGTCACGTAATCCCTGTCAGCCTCAGTTTCCTCATCTGTAAAGTGGGGTATTATTGATTTCTAAATTAGCATTATCAATCAGAGGATCTCAAGTTAGAAGAAACCTCAGTGGTCAGCTAGTCCAGCTCTTACAGTAGCCCCCACATACTTGAAGACCACTGAGAAGGGGAGTTCCCCCCTCCTGGAGCAGCCTGTTTCTTTTTGGCATAGCTCTGATTGTTAGGAAGCCTTCCCTTGTATGTAGCCTAATCCTGGCCCTCTGCCACCTTCTGCTCCCTCCTCCTGCTTTAACCGGTCTGCTCCCTCCTCTTTAGGACCACACTGAATACTTGAGGGGAGCTCTGAGGCCCCTCTCAGGTCTGAGTGTCCGAGGGTCCTTTACCTCTTCTAGCCATGGAACAGCCTCCAGTTTCCAGATCCTTCTGGTTTCCCTTCACTGAAGACATCCCAGTTTTCAGTGCCCTTCCTAAGATCTGATCCTTGGAATGGAGCACATGACTTTTGACGTGGCCTGGCGCAGGGAAGCTCAGCAGGAATGACCCCTTGCTGGTTCCGGACATCACACCTCTGATTGTGCTCACAAACTGCATCAGAATTGTTTCTACCATACCACACCATTCATTCCTATCAAGTTTATATTCCACTAAAACTCCCTGATCTTTTCTGAAAATATGGCCACTGAGAGGTGTCATAGTGCACAGAATCCCAGATCTCGAGTCAGGAGAACCCATCTTCCTGATGTAAGACCTGGCCTCAGATACTTCCTAGCTGTGTGACCCTGAGCAAGTCACTTCACCCTGTTTGCCTCAGTTTCTTCATCTGTAAAATGAGCTGGAGAACCACTCCAGTAAATTTGCCAGGAATGTCCCGAAGAGTTAGGCACAACTGAATAACAATAATTATCTAAGAATAACTCTCCCTTCCTTCACTGAAGCAGTCGATCATAATAGTTTACATTTATGGCTATTTGTTTGGCTAGTTGTTCTAGCCTAAGCCACAGCAATGTTCTGTCCAGATAGTAGCAGTTCTAGGCTTTATGTCATCTGCAGATCTGATAAACCTTCTGTCCTATCCTCATTCCAGTCCTGACAAAGATGTTGGATAGCATAAAGCTAGATCCTGGGGCACCCCAGCACAGACCTGTTTCCCGATTGGCCCCTGATTGAGCCATTAACAGTTACTTGCACACAAAGCAGAGCACTTCTAGATACATTCCACTGCCTCAGGGAGCTGCTCTGTTCTAGGGTCCCATTACCACGTGGAATATTTGGAGGACAATAGGGAGGGCTATGCCATGTGAATGTCTGTCAGTGTATGAACAGGTATACTTGTACATGTGCCTAATATATATGCCTGTGTCTTTCGGCATGTATAGGTATGGCTTGGCATGTGCGTATGCCAAAGTAGGCTCCACTTGGGCCATGATAGCACCTTTCTCTCCTCCTGGAAGGCAGGCTGGAAACCTGGGGAGGTGGAGGGAGAAACACAGGAGACAGGATTCATGAGGCTGCTTTCCCACATTTGTCTCCTAGAAGGGAAAGGAACAACCCTGAGAGGCCTCACAAGCTGCCTTAAGAGCTTTTTTGGCTATGTTGGACTTTTGGTAAATTGTTCCCCCAGCCAGGAGAGGGGCCCATCCTCAGGTCGGCTAAGGAAGAGGTCTGGAAGCCTGGCCCTGGAGCTGCTGGAAAACCCAGCTGATGTCTGGAGCCAGAGCAGGCGCCATGTCTGCTGCACATATGGAGTGTAACCTCTCCCTTAGCTACTCAGAGGGACAGGCACAAACTTGAGGGCTAAAGTATGGGGATAGGAAGGTGGGGGCAAGTAAGGCCTGGGGAGAAGAAAGAGAAATTAGGAAATGAGGAGAGTGGAGAGGCTGGAGGACACTCCTGTCTTACCCTGGTCTGACGACACTGTCCACAGAGTGAAGTCAGGGAGAACATGATCAGAAGGTCATGGGCAGAGCTCAGAGCCAGGGCCCTGGGTCCCACAGCACCTGGGCCAGTATATGAGCCTCCTCAAGGGATTCATCGTGTGCTAATTGCATCATCACCCAGAAAATCCCAGAGAGAAACTCGGTGAATCTACTGCAAGGAAGGGGTCAGTGTATCCTAGGGAGGTAGGGGAAAGTGGGAGCCAGCATAATAGCCTTTATTGCCTTGCATGTGTAAGTTTTGTCCCTCCTTCTCTGAGTACCCGCTGCCCTGAAAGTCAGTGCCCGGGCACACACTGATGGCTCCACATTTGGTCTAGTCTCCTTGGCCAGATTAGCAGCCCCCTGGGAGGTCCTCACCCAGCATGTCTAGGATGGGGAAAGGCTGAAACAGGGAAAGCAGCCGGTGATTGACGTTCTGTTGCAAAAGAGAGCCCCACAAGCCAGGGTTCACAGTCTACTTTGCAAGACAAAAATGACAGATGGAAAGCCACTGGGGAATGATGAGCACAAGCTGACCAAAGTCAGAGTCTGAGCTGGGGTTATCAGAGCCAGCTGGGGGGAGGAGGTAGGGCCTGGGTTCATCTTCGGGTGGAGGCTGTTCTGGATATGAGAGAAAGCAGCTTATCATGAGGTTGGATGCTGGCTAGCTGCAGACTTGAGAGCTGTCGGGTTATCAGGGCCCTGATCCTGACTCCTCTCCTTGTGTGCAGTGTGACCAAACAGCTCACCGGAGCAAGGCAGTGTTTGAAGCTCTCCAGGCTGTTGTCCATCTGTCCAGGCTCGTGAGCGGAAGGGGATGTGTGTGTGCATCCCTAGCTGCTTCTGGGCCCTGACCTCCCTCCCTTTGCAGCAGGCACTAACCAGCCACCTTCCCTTTCCCTCCCTCTTCTGCCAGGGTGTGGAGCGTATCGACGAGCCAGGCCTGAGGAGCCTGCGGACAGCACGGACACTGGAGCAGGGGATGGTGCTGACTGTGGAACCAGGCATTTACTTCATTGACCACCTCCTAGACCAGGCCTTGGCTGACCCAGCACAGGCCTGTTTCATCAATAACCACACCCTGGAGCGCTTCCGGGGCTTTGGTGGGGTGAGTATCCCTTTGCTGCAGGGCCACTTGCATTTACCTCACTCACTTCTTGTGATAACACTGATAAAGCAAACCTGAAAGTGCTATGTCATTATTATTGAGGTCACAATCTTAGCATCTCAGTTGGAATAAACTTTAGAGCTTGTCAGCTGTTCTAGCCCAGACCCAACCAGCACTCTCCTCTTCAGTACTGGCATCAAGAAGTCATCTGGTCAGTCCCACTTGAAAAACCTCAGCTCAGATTGTCCCCCAGTTTTTTTTTCATATCAAACCTGAGCTCGCCTCTGCATCATTTCAACCCACTGCTGTTGGTCTTGCTGTATGAGCCTAAGTAGGACAGGTCTTAATTGCCCTTCCACATGCCCTTTATAAGATGACTGCCCCATCCCCAGAGTCTTCTCATTTACAGAATAAGCAAGTCTGCTGCTTCCAGCCAGTCCAGATATGGCATGGTCTGCAGTCCCCAGGACACCATAGGGAGAGACTTGGCCATGACACTGAACAGTGGAGATGAATCGGGGAAGCTGAGGCAGCTGCCAGGCTCTTGTCCAGAACCCAAAGGACAGTGGCAGTGTCCTCATTTAGACACCAGGGGGTCAGTGCCTGGCCCTATATCCCCTACTCTGGCTTGGGCCAGTGTTCATGTGACTAACAAATCTCCAGGACTTTGCCCTCCCCTGTTGAATCATTTGTGGCAGCTGTGGGATTGTTATCTCCCTGAACTGTCAGTTCAGGGAGATAACAAGTTTTATCAGTTGGTTGGGGAGGTTGCTGAGGGAGAGTAGATCTGACCATGTTTGCAGGGAGAGGGGGAGGCAGATTCAGACTCAAGGGGACACATGTGCATTGGCCCAGCCTGATGTGGACTGACCGTCTCCTGTTATTCCTCTCCACCACCAAGCGCCCCCTCTGAAAGTCCACAGGGCCCATCCTGGGCACACTGGTTGCTGTGGCTGTGGGGCTGCTTGGTCCTAGCTTAGCACATGATGCTAAGAAGTGGATAGATTGGGTTCCCATGTGAGCTGGTGTACTTCATGTCTGGCCACAGGATGACCCAGCAATCTCACAAACACGTGTCCTTGGTCACAAGGAAAACCAAGTGGGAAGAATGTGAATGGCCCAAGATAGCCCCTCCCTGCTGCCAAGAGCACATGTCCTGTTAATGGGGCTGGGGGCACCCTCTGTATGTAAAAATGGCTTCTTTATCATGAGCACGTGTGTGGTCACATCAGCAGCTAGTGAGATCCAGGCATCTGAGTAGCTTCAGTTTGATGGCTTATCCTTAGCTCTTACAGGATACCTTTAATTTTACTTTGAGCTCATTTTTTTAGGCCCTGACTTGCCATGAAGGAGAAAGCCAGGGACCTGTGGCCAGGTCATGGCCACTCTGGTCATAAGAGTAGAAGAATTACAGGAAGCAACCTGTAAGCTCTGTGGATTCCAGCTTCTGGCAGAGGCAGCTTTAAATAATGAGTCAGGTTAGTTCCTTGTGAGGGGTTCAGGACCAGGAAGGAATTGGGGCTGCCCCTTTTCCAGAGAAGCTCCTCTTCTAGCTTGGAGCCTTTAGCATCACCAAGAAGTCAACTCCCAGGTTCTGGTCTCCTGATTTATCTGTAGGAGCTTAGGGGAGAAACACAGACTGAATCTTCCAGCCCTAGTGGACTGCTCCACCCTCCCCACCACTCCTCAGCATTCAGGGATGCAAGGACACCAGATAGAGAGCTAGGACTTGGCCAGGTTGGACAAGCCAGTAGACAGAGGGGTCTCCATAAGCTGTGACAGTGATTCTGTTCAGAAAAAAAGTGCCTCTTGGGGTTGAGCTCTTCCACTGAACCCCAGAAAAGCCACAGACAGACCCCATTGTCAGAAACCCACAGAAAGATGTGGCTGATATAGATCTTAGGCCAAGGGCATCCCAAAAGTCAGACCTCCATTAGAAATGGAAATCCCACAAGAGAACACTCATCCCGCAAGACCCTTGAAGGAAACTCCAGATGCTCTCCACCCCCTTTCCTAAGATGTATTCTAGCTCTGATCACCCTGTCCTCCTTGACTTTTGGAATAGCTGCCACTGGCCTAGCACTTGAAGGTTTGCAAAGTACTTTACCCAGGTAGCATTTGGTGCTCACAACCCCTATGGGTGGGGTAGATGCTGTCATTACCCTGTTTTATAGAAGGGGAATCTGAGGCTTAGAAAAGTTACTTGCCCAGGTTACCACATTTGAGATGGAATTTGAAACCAGGTCTTCCTAATTTTAAATCTAATAGTCTAACCGCTATTCCATGCTGCTTGCCTCGCCCTTTAAAAATGAATCACTATGTATATCTGTGACACTTCTAACTTCTCAGAGTGGCTTCACACTGTCCCCTTTCTAGGGCTCCCTCAATAGTCCCTTTTGAGAAGGACTCATACCCACCCTAGAGTCAACAGGGTACTCTCCAAAAAAGGAAAATGAAGGGTCTTACAAACAGACCTCCACACAGACCTCATCTGGACCTGTAACGTGAGGACCATAGTAACAAGTGCATATGTCTGCCTTCCCAGGTTCGCATTGAGGAGGATGTGGTGGTGACTGCCAGTGGTATGGAGCTGCTGACTTGTGTGCCTCGAACAGTAGAGGAAATAGAAGCGTGCATGGCAGACTCCAGCAAGGCCTTCACCCCTTTTCCTAGCCAGAAGGAGTAGAGCCTGGGGGTTCCCAGTCCCCTCCCTCCTCTGAAATGAGATAATCCATGGGGAGTCACTGCCTCACATTTATGGCTTTTTTACGAAATCAGCAGAGCAAATCATAATATTAAGTACCAATGTCTTATTACTAGAATACCAAGTTTTCTCTGGATGGTTAATCTGCCCTTCCAAGAATGCAATCCCAATTCCTTGGGGGTGGGGGATAGGGAATAAATGCTGATTTAAAAGAAAATATACACAGCAACAGCAGACAAATGTTTCAGTACATGCTGAGAAGACAGGATTGTTTTCTCAGGAAAGATACATTCCTGATTTTTTTCTTTTTCAAAAATCAGCACTTTTTACTCTGTTTTTCTTCATTCTTTCCTGTTCCAGCTCAAATCTACATTAAAACTTATTTCCATAAAATTGCCTGGACTGTGCTGCTCTTGATTTCTTCCCCGGATTTGCAGTTTGAAGTACACTCTCTCAAGGTTACTACCTTCTCACATTTCTCTATCCCTTTAAATTTATAGCACATTCTCCTGGGTGCTGCCTCTGATTTGGAGGAATGACTGACACCCCTTTCTCAATTCCATGGTTCCAAGTTCCTCTTTTGCCAAGACCAGTGCCTCCTAAACACGAATAAAAAACCATCCGATGTCCAGGCACTGTCTTCAAGGTGCTTCCACCAGAGCCCACCTGCTCTGACAGCACATTCTTAGGGAGGTGACCATTAAGTCCATGACTGTCTGAGGGTGGATGGATGGAATTCTGGGAGAGAGTGGCTACTGTCACTGAAAATAATTAGAGCCCTTAGTGCTCTGAGTCCCTGGGGGCTTAGCTCATAATAATAGCTAACACTTACAAAGCATTTTTACATCCTTAATTCATTTGGCGAAATGATCCTCACTTCCCTGGCAAGATAAGTACTATCATTTCCACTTTAGAGATGAGCAAACAGACTCAGAGAGGTTAAGCAACTTGCCCAGGGTCACACAGCCAATATCAGAAGTAAGACTCCCTGAATCTTCTTTATTCCAAGTCCAGCACTCTTTCCATTATATGTCACCCTTCTCTGGATATTTGCCTAAGGTAAGGCCCTCTAAACCCACACAAGAAAAGACCTTCTAAGACCTTCCTGGGCCTTTCCTGCACAGTGATTTAGGAAGTGAAAGGGAGAGGCATCTGTCAAACACATTTTGTAATTAATGGTTCTAATGCTGTAATCCTGACAGTTCAAAACAAGTGATTCCTGAAATGTGTTCAGAAAATCTGATTTACAATCCTGCATTTGTTCTCCATGTTAGAAATCATTCTACAAGTATTTATGAAGCACCTACCATGTGGTAGACACAGGGGATACAAGTAAAAAGAATGGAATAATTCCTGCAAGAATTGAAGCTTGCCTTCTAATGGAGATGGCAAGCATATATAAAAAACATATAAAATTAATAAATACAAACACAAAGTAGTTAAATGCAAGGTTGTCTGGAATGGAAGGTCGTTGCATTTAAGGGCACCAGGGGAGGCTTCAGCTGCATCTTCAAAGAGAAGGGCCTCTGAAGCAGAGGTGAGGAGAGAGGGTGTTCCAGGCACTGAGATGCCAGGTTTAAAGGCAGGGGCACAGGAGACAGTATGATGTGAGTGAAGAACAGAGAGAAAGCCAATGTGGCTGGATCACACTGTGAAAGAGGAAGTATTGTCCAGTTAGGCTGGAAAGGTAAGTTGGGACTAGGTTACATAGAGCTTTAAAAGCTAATCAGATGAATTTATATTTTATTCTTGAGCAATAGGAAAGCAATGGGAATCAGGTCAATATGAGAGTCACAGGGCCATATATAAGCTTAAGGAAAATTACTCAGCTATGTGTAGCATGAACTGGAGTGGTGTTCTATTAGACTGTAAGCTCCTTAAGGCCAGGGTCTGTCTTTTGCCTCTTTTTGTATCTCCAGAGATTAGCACAGTGCTATCATGGTGGTTCTCAACCTTCCTAATGTCACCACCCTTTAATACAGTTCCTCATGTTGCAGAGGCCCCCAACCATAAAATTATTTTCGTTGCTACTTCATAACTGTAAATTTGCTACTGTTATGAATTGTAATGTAAATATCTAATATGCAGGATGTATTTAAATTGAACATAACCCACAGGTTGAGAACCGCTATGCCTACCACATAGCAGGTGCTTAATGAATGTTGATTGTGGGGCAGCTAGGTGGCACAGTTGAATAGAGCACTAGCCCTGGAGTCAGGAGGACCTGAGTTCAAATCTTCCCTCAGATACTTAACACTAGCCATGTGACCTTGGGCAAGTCACTTAACCCCAATTGCCCTGCCTTCCCCCCTCCAGAAAGAAAAAAAAATGTTGACTGTTGAGAGATGAGGAAGAGAGAGACTAATTAGGAGACTGTTGCAATAATTTAGGCAAAAGCAGGGTGAACGAAAAAGAAGGGATCAGATGCAAGACATATTGCAGATGTTGAGATGGAAGATTTGGCAACTGAATGGACATGTGGGGTGAGGGAGAGTGTGGAGTCAAGGATAATGCAAGGATCACAACCTGAGACACTGGAAAAGATGGTGATACCTTTGACAGAAACAGAGCAATTTCAAAGAGGTGAACATTTAGAGGGAAAGATAACAAGTTTAATTTTGAACTAATTTTTTTTTAATGTTTCATTTGAGATGTTGCCAGGACATCCAGTTTGAAATAAATGTCCCATGTACAATCACCGGTCTGGGACTGAAGGTCAGGGTATATATACACATACAGACATATGAATGTATATGTGTATATATTTCTGGATATGTATTTTATATACATGCATACACATACATATACCTATGAGTCTTCTGCATAGAAATAATAATTAAAAACCAACAGGAACTGATGAGGTTATCCAGAGAGTATAGAGGGAGAAGAAAAGACTGCCCAGGAAAAAACTTTGGAAAATAGTAACAGAGATGGGGTGTGATGTGGGTGAGACAGCAAAGGAGGCTGAAGAGGTGAGGCAGGTAGGAGAAGAATCATGAACAAGGTCACGAAAACTGAAGAGTACCTAGGAGGAAGGGGTCATCAGCAGCGTCCAAGGTGACAGGCGGAATAACTGAGAAAAGCCCCCCAGACTTGGCAGTTAAGAAATCAAAGCAGCTTCAGTTAAGTGATGAGATCAGAAGCCAGATTGCCAAAGTTTGAGGACTTCTTAAAGAAGAGGGAGTGAATTCTGGAAGTGTAGATGCTTCTTTTCTAGGTGTTCAGCTGAGAAAGAGAGTAGACATATGGAACAGTAGCTTGGGGGAGGGGTGCTGGGGGTCTATCTAAAGCAAAGCAGTGGATCAGTGGAATAGATGGGGGTACATGATACACAGCAGGTAATGACCATAGTAATATAGTGTTTGATAAAATGCAAGGATCCCAGCTTTTGGGACAAGAACTCACAAAAATTGCTGGGAAAACTGGAAAGCAGTTTGGCAGAAACTTGGCGTGGACCAATCTCACACAGTATACCAAGATGAGGTCAAAATGGATACGTGATTTAGACGTAGAGTGATACTATAAGCAAATTAGGGGAGCTTAGAATAGTTTTATTTGTAAGATCCATGGATAAGGGAAGAATTTATGACCTAACAAGAGATAGCAAGCATTATAAAATATGAAAAGTGAATAATATTGATTACATTAAATTTAAAAGGTTTTGTTCAAAACCAATGCAGGCAAGATTAGGACAGCAGAAAGCTGGGAGGAAAACATTTTATAAGAAGTTTCTTTGATAAAGGTCTCATTTCTCAAATAGAGAACTGAGTAAAATTTCTAAGAATGTGAATCATTTCCCCAAGCAATAAATGGTCAAAGGATATGAACAGGGAGTTTTCAGAAGAAGACATTAAAACTATCTGTAGTCATATGAAAAGACTCTCAAAAATCATTATCGATGAGACAGAACAACTCTGAGGTGCCACCTCATACCTATTAGATTGGCTAAGATGAGAAAAGGAAAATGACAAATGTTGGAGAGGATATGGAGAAATACAAACGCGAATGCACTGTTGGTTTAAGTGTTAACTGATGCGACCATTCTGGAGAGCAATTTGGAACTATGCCTAAAGGGCTATAAAAACCCTTTAACCTAGGAATACCGCTACTAGCTCTATAAATCAAAGAGATTTTTTTTAAAATAGAAAAGGACTATTAAAAAAGAAAAAAAGACTATATATTAGAGCGGCTCTTTTAGTAGTGGCAAAAAAATTGGAAATTGAGGGGGTGCCCATCAGCTGGGGAGTGGCTGAACAAGTTGTGGTATATAATTGTGATGGAATACTCTGTGCTATAAGAAGTGATGAAAAGAAATGCTTTCAGAAAAATCTGAGACTTACATGAACTGATGTAAAGTGAAGTGAGCAGAACCAGGAAACACTGTACACAGTAATATAATATTGTACAATGATCAACTGTGAATGACTCGGCTATTCTCAACAATACAAGATCCAAGACAATTCCAAAGGACTAATAATGAAAAGTGTTATCTTCTTCCAAAGAAAGAACTAATGGAGTTGGATGCAGATAGACACATGTTATTTTTTACTTTATCTTTTGCATGGATTTGGGGGGGTCTGTTTTTTCTTTTACAACATGACTAATATGAAAATGTTTTGCATGACTGCACATATATATCAAACTGCTTATCTCAAAGAGATAGGAGGGAAAAAATTTGAAACTCAGAAATTTTTTAATGAAAATGTTTTAAAAATTGTACATGTAAGATAGAAGATATTTGAGCATGTTTGAAAGAAGCCGAGAAGGAGCCAGTTAATTGAGAGAGACTGAAAATTTGAGAGGAAGGGGACAATAGAAGTTGTAACCTGATAGAGAAGAGAGGAGGGAATGAGATTAAGTGTTCGTGTAGAGAGGATACCCTTATCTCTTTGGGCAAAATAGACTGTAATTAGGATGCAGGGGATGCTCTGAAACACATACCCCTAATTCATACATCCCTTCTTCATACTTCCATTCCCCTTTGGAAATATGCTGTCTCCCAAACCTACTAATGCACTTTGAGGAAAATGCACGGGAAAAGATACCTGTTTGAAATGTCTGTACGGCCATCTGGTTTGTGGGAGAAGGTGGGAAATCGGCCTTTGCTTAAACTATAGTACTTTTTCTGTACTTGCAAAAAAATAAAAATACAAATCTACAGGGCTGAAGCAAGAACATTTAAAATTGGAGACATTTCTGTATCTCCTTAAGACCTGGTTGAAACCCCACATTCTCCAGAAAACCTCTCCTGACCACTCCAGCCCACAATGATCCCCTCATTTCCAACCCACGTTACACTTAATTATGTGTCACACAGGCTTCATTTTACTGTACACAGTCTTATTCACAATTGTCCTATTTCTATCATCTCCATAGCAAAACTTCAAATCTATGAGGTACTTTTAAGTAATGAATGCCAAAAACGTAAGTCAATTGTGGGGAGGAGAGGTTTCATAGCTCAACTCTAGAAGGGGCCTTAGACTCTATCTAGTCCAAGTTTTCTTTTACAGACGAAGAAACTGAGGCTCAGAGAGGACAGGTAATTTGCCCAAGACCAGAGAGGTTAGGATCAGAGGCAAGATTTGAACCTAGGTACCACCATTCCTTGGAGGTTGAAGCTCTTTATCAGCACCTAAGAAATAGTAGTACTTTAAAGTTCACAAAGTATTCATATCCTTAAACCATTCCTGTGAGGTATGTACTATTATTTCCCCCTTACAGGTGAGAAAATTGAGGACAGAGGTTAAATGACTTACCCGTGGTTTCATAGCTAATAAGTGACTGAGGCAAACACTCCCTCTACAGTGCCACTATCTGCCTGAGAAAGCCAGTTGGCCTATTAGACAGAAGCTGGAGTGGGGGGGGGGGGGGGAATGTAGAACGGTTACAGGGAAGGCGGGAATGAGAACTCTGCTGTTCAGACCAGTGCTCTCTAATTAAAGAAAAACTCAATCCTTCCTAAGAATTTCTGGGCCAGGTGAGTTTTTCCATTCCTTTCTGTTTACTTACAGACCCCATCAGGGTTTTATTGGAGTTTCCCTCCCCCTTCCCCATCCTCCAACTATTCCTGGAAGTGAATTGGGCAAAGGTTGGTTATATCCCACTCTGGACCCAGCTGTGTTTTATATGTTAACTTGCCAAATACAAAATAATTTCAATCCTAATGGTTCCTCAGATATCTATCACAGATGGTTCCCTTTCATAACTAGAACCATATTTGGATAGAAGTTGGATAATTTTCTCAATTCTTAATGTTCTCCATACACACCTCCACCTTTTCTCCCAAATTATTACCTAGCTCACTAAATTGTACCACTATGCTACAGCTTGGAAACCTTAAGTGGACCTAATTAAACTATTTTGTGTTAGAATGCCACACATAGACTGGAAAGCCTTAACAGAACAGGCCAACTTTCTAGCTAAAGAATGAGTCTAATCATTTCAACATGAAGTGCCTATGGAAAAGTCACTTAGGAGTTCAGTAGGAATTGATTCATTTCTATGGCATTAATACAAAACTGCTCTTATATATTGTCTCCTTCAACGCAACCATAGCAAATCTGTTTCTAAACCACCTTTTATATGCTTTTTCAATCTTAAGTTTCTAGACTGCAATGTCTGGACACTTGAAGAAAACTGTAAAGCAGCAGCTAGTTAAATTTAGCACAGTGCCTGGCACATAAGTGCTATATAACTGTTGTTACTGGGTTGTTGCTTTTTTCCTGCTTATTTCCTTAAATAAGCCATTTGTATAGAAGTTTTTGGTTTCCAGTTCTAAAGAGCCACAACTTAAATTTAGCCTTGTTGAGATAAGCAATCTCATGATTGGCATTTTTTTCTGAGTTTATATATTCAACACCCAGTGTGCTAGATGAAACATGTGTTCTCTCTGGGGCTCTAATTCCCCCACCCAACTGGATGAATGTACAAGATAAAAACTTTTCATTGAGAGAAAAACAATTCACTAATATTTGCAATGTGTGTAAGCCTTATATCTCCAAGCACTCTTTAGTGCCTGGAACTAAAATAATAAGCATTTAAGTGCCTAACTATGTGCTAGGCACTTAAATTATCAAAGATAATGGAACAATCCTGCCCTCTAGAAAACTTGAAATCCAAGAATCCAGGTGTGGAGACCTCTGAGCTCATTAACTGTCACCACCACCCCAGGGACAAACCATATAGCTTAGTAATAATTAAAAGCTAAGCTGGATGGCTTCCACTGCCTTACGTTAAGGAATGAGGGTATCCCTCTTCTTAGACATAAGAATAGCTGGGGAGCAGTTGCATGTGCTATCAGATGTGTTTTATTTTATTGGCAGAATTTTTTAAACAAAAGGGATCAGTAAAAATAGAAACATTAAAAAGGAGTGTGTGGATAATTCACCAAGGTCGTGTTAAGATTCTCAGCAGATACTAGGTGTGATGATGACCTGGTAAGTAACAGTACTTGAGCTGACTAGATACAAATGCTTCAAAAACATTCGCCCACCATTGTCTCGCTTCTGCTACTTACTGTATCTTTGTGTCCTGGGCAAAGTCCCCGAGCTTCCTCTAAGGTCTCAGGTGCCTTATTTGTAATGTAGGGTAACCTCTAGACTACCTACCTTACAGAATTGCCACAAGGAAAGCACTTTGTAGTGCTGTTATGCAGCAGTACAGAAATGAGAATGCTTATCTTCCTTTCAATTCTAAACCCTATGATGCTACAATATAATGGAGAAGAATTTTATTGAGCTAGTTACCCTGACTAGATATGCTTATGATCCTCAAACGGCATAGACTAGGGAGACAGATGTATCTAACTTTCTGTAGGAATTGTTTTATTCTGAATAAAGCCAAGTACGAATAATCACTGGGCTAAATAAAAGAGGTCCCTTGCTGGCAGTAGGCTACATACATCTCATTTCAGACAACAGAATCAGAGTTATCCTGTCCTTCCTATGAACTACGTTTCAGCAAACACTGTTACTCAAGGCAACTTTGTCCTGTATTTCCCTTTACTTAATGGCTATGGTTAGTAATCCAGTGTTGAGAATGTCCCAGACACATCATCATCCAAACCTAGCTTAATAAGAGAGCAGATTAGCTTTGTAAATAAGTGCCCAAAAATTTTCATCCCATAGTTTTATTTAATCAATTTGTTTCCTTCTGGAAGGTACTGGCATAGGACTAAGAAAACTGTCATTCTATTCTACCATCTTTGGGGAAATAGCTATTTCCAGAAAGTTAGACTACACTAAACTGTACATTCAAGGACCCAGTTAAGCCATGATCAGTCATTGATTATCCTCGCCTCAGTTCAAGATAAGCATTCACTTTCAACTCATGGTCTTTATTTCACATTTCTCCATTGAGATCACACACAGTGCTTTAATGTTTGCGGCCTTGAGGCCATATGTGGCCTGAATGGGACTGATTCTGTCAAAGGGCCACACTTGAGGGCCTAGAGGGCCATGTACGTTCTTAAAGCCACAGGTTCCCCACCCCTGGTTAATATAATCACAAATCTCAAGAGTTGAAAGGGACCTGGGGTCATAAGAGTCCAATCCCCAAGCATACTCAAAACCTCTTGGGAGGGGAAGGTAGGAAAGGGAATAAACTTCTGTGCAGCCCATTCCACTTTTGGACACCTCTAATTGTGAGAAAGTTTGTCCTTATTTCAAGCCTATCAGCCTCTGCCAGATTCTACCCATTGCTTTATTCTACCCCCTGGGCAGACTAAATGGAATCCATCTTTCCTATGACAGCCCTTCAAATACCAGAACAGCTATCATTTACCCACCAAGTCTTCTCTTCTCCAGGTTAAACATTCCCAGTTTCTTCAAATGATTGATAGGTCTAAAGCTACATTCCTGGAGTACTCCACTAGAGACCTCATTCCAAGATGACACCGAGCCATTTCAAACTACATTTTCAGTCTAGTTATTCACCCAGTTCCTAATCCATCTAGCTCTACTACTGTCTGTGCCCACATTACCAACTTGTCCACAAGAAGAGTACGGCAGTTATTGGTCAAACACTTCACTAAAATTTGGATAAATCTTATCATTGCTGTGATCTGAAGCAATCTGACCAGTCAACAAAGGAAATGAGGTCGGTCAGACACAGTCTCTTCTTGATGAAGTCATGCTGACTTTGGGACTGTCATTTCCTTTTCTAGATGGTCAATAAACATCCCTTTAATAATACATTCTAATCAATCTGGGAGGGGAAGACCCTTGGGGTTTCTGGCCAAAATAGAAACAATTGCTATTCACATTCACTCAGAGCCAATCAGGACCCATTTGTGGGGGCAGAATACTCGCAGGCGAGGGTAGATACTTCTCTGTGGGCAGAAGGGAAAGGAGAGAAAAAGAAAGGAAGAGAAAGAGGGAAGGGGAAGGGAAGGAAAAGAAAGGACAGACAGAAGGAAGGAAAGAAAAAAGAAGAGCCAGCTGTGTTGCCCAACTGTCCAGCTAGCTTGTTTGTCCTTTGTTCTTGAAGAGGCGGGTGACATGCAAGGGAATTGGATTTAAGCGTGGGAGGGCTATACAAAGTCACCAGCCTCACTTTCTCCTCTGGAGCTGGCTGCCTAGGTAAAGAGGTCATTGTCTGCCTCATTTCTTACCTAGCCTGAAATCACTGAATGCCTCAGTCAATTTAAGTCAAACCTGCTAAAGACCTTAGCTTAAGAAGGCCCAGGTCTCCCACTGCATCCAGAACCACCTCTAGTTGTCCTGATCTGTATCTCACGACTGGATCCAGATGGCTCTGGAGGAGAAAGTGAGGCTGATGATTGTATACAGCCCTCCCTCACTGAAATCCAGTTTACCTGCATGTCATGGTATCACCACCCTGATGTCACGGTCCTCCTGGAGAACGAAGGACAAAACAATACAGTTTAGCATTTTGCCAGTAACTGAAGCCAAATGCACTGGTCTGTTTTGTTTTGTTTTTTTTAAGGATGCCATTCTCTTCCCTTCTTTAAAGTCTGGGACATTTCAAAGACAGAAAGAAGGTCCTACATACACTAAAAAATTTTAGGACTATAAAAAAAGCAAATTTTATGTCTCTTGTTTTTGTATCACTTACATTTCCCAATTCTCTTTAAGAGCTATTCTTACAACAAAGAATTTAAGTGGAAAAAAAAATTCAGCAAAGCAAACCAACCCTGCTATAAGCCGTGTCACCCCAAATTCCCCACCCTCTCCCAGACACCCCTCTTCAAAGGATCAAGGTAAGTGCTTTCTCATATCTTTGGGGTCAAGCTCAGTAATTATAATTTTCTTATTTTTGAGTCTTTTGAGAGTTCTGTTGTCCTTCCATTTACATTTTTGTAGGCATTGCATGTTATCTTCCTGGTTCTGTTCACTTCCCTCTGCCATCAGCTTGTCTAATGCTTCTCTGCATTCTTCAAATTCATTTCTTACAGGGAAGTGATATTCTTTTACATTTATGGACTATATAACTTCTTCAGTCATTTCCCAATCAATGGACATCTATTGCTTGCAGGTCTTTGCCACTACAGAATTGCAAACAAAGGCAGTGTTCATCAACTAAGGAACAGCTAAACAATTATTGTACATGAATGTAAATTAATATTACTGCATGAAAAGAAATTAAAATGAAGAATCCAAAGAAACATGGGATGACTCATCTATCATGATACAAGGTGAAGTAAGCCAAACCAGGAAGAAAAATGGGCACAATGACTATATAAATGGAAAGAACAAAAATCCACAATTCAGCAAGATTCATGGTATAAAAGCAACATACTGCCCACCTCCTAATAGGGAGGGAACTGACTCAGGGTGTAGACTGAGACACAGTTTTAGATGCAGCCAGTGTGTGAATGTTTTGCTTGACTACATATTTGTCACAAGGCTTTTGTTTTTCCTTCTTTTTCTATTCAATTTCCTTTTTCAAAGGAGAAGAGAAACATTTTTTGTTCATTGAAAAAAAAAATTTTTAATCTTGGTTGGATTTTATAAAAAGATATTTCCAAATACATCATGAACCATTTTACAGTTCTGAAAGCATACAGTGATTTGTATTGCATAGGTATTGTTTTAAATATGTTCTTCCCATTTAACTTTGAATCTAGGATACTATTTTAATGGCTGTTCAGTTATTTCAGTAATATCCCACTCTGTATCACCTCATTTGGGTTTGGGGTTTTTTGGGGGGACAATATATTGGAGTGATTTGTCATTTCCTTCTTTAGGTCATTTTATAGAAGAGGAGACTAAGGCAAACAAGGTTAAGTGACTTGTCTAGGGTCACACAGCTAGTATCTGAGCCCAGATTTGAACTCACAAAGATTCCTCTTCCTGACTCTAGGCCCAACATTCTATTTGCTGTGCCACTGAGCCGCCCACTTAGGATACTAGTGTCTCTTAGATACTAAACTACAGCTTTCTCTGATATGTTCGTCTGATGTGTCTTGTCTAAATAAAAGGAAACAAGCATTAAACGCTGACACGCCAGGTTCTGTGCTAAGCACTTTACAAATATTGCCTCATTGGATGATCACAATCTTGAAAAGTGGGTGCTGTTTTTTTATCCCCATTTTAGAGCTGAAGAAACTCAGACCAACAGATTAAGTGACTTGCCCTCGGTCACACAGCTAAGTGCCTAAAGCCAAATGTGAACTCCAATCTTTCTGACTACAAGCCTAGAATTCTACCTACTGTACCACCTACCAGTCTAGAGGAGACTAAAATATTGCCTTCATCCATTGGTTCAATTTTACCTCTGGATTCGAGGTTGACGCCTTCAATCTCTATCTTTCTTTGGTGTACAACAAGCATTTTGTTTCTGCTAGGCTTCTCTACAAAGACATCAAAGAAAAGGAGCCATATGTACGAATATCTTTGTTGCAGCACTTTTTGTTTTAGCAAAGAACTGGAAACAATAAAATTATCAGAACCAAAACAACTTAATACAATGACTATAACACTGAAAAGATGTAAGAACTCTGATGAATGCAAAGACCAATCATTACTACAGAAGACTGATAATCAGGCATGCTTCCCACCTTTGGCAGAGGGGTGATAAGACTGTTAGGACAAAAGGAGACATTTTCAGACATGACCAATCCTGTGTGAATTTGAATGGCTTGACTGCAATTGTTACATAGGAGTACCTTTATTGAGGCAGGTGAGAGTTATGTGAGGGCAAATAGAGTGATGGTACAAAAAAAAAAAACGAAGAAAACATTGAAACAAAGAAAAAATACACATGAGAAAACAGAGTTCAGAAGGGGACACAGACAGGGCAGTGTTGGCACTACCGTGTTAAAATTAATGTAGAGTTTTTAAAAGCTATGAATTATACATTTTCATACGCATTTTTGTCCTTTACAAGGAGATATTCATGTTCATTTTGACTTCAAAGTCCACGATTTAAAAAGTATTTAAAAACAGCAACAACAAAATAAAACTGAACTTTGTGCAATTATATATGATCAAGCCTGGCACCAAAAAAGTGAGGTCAGCTCTCTTCTTGCAGGGGGGCCAATGGAAGTTGTTGGTTACACCGCCAAACTCTCATGAAGCACTCCAGAGTGTCACCATCCTCTCCCCACCCCCTGCCCTTTCTATTTGTTTGATCTCAGTGCTCTAAGGCACCCACTCCATAGTAGTCATCTCTGCCCTTTCTAATCTGAAGATTACTATCCGTGACAGAGAAAACAGAAGCAAAATTACAAGTGTTGCTCCCATTTCAAAGATGAGAAAACTGAAGCTCTGGGAGTGATGTGACTTGCTCATGGTCACATCTATTATGTCTCAAGTGTCAAACTCATGTCTTCTTACCACAAAGCTTATCAGCAACCCTCTGTAATAGGCAGCTCAAGCATTATTTAAGAAACGTTAAATCAAGGTTATGCTTAAAATTCTGCAAGCTAGGCTTTGGCAATATGTGGACTAAGAATTAGAAGAAAAGTGGACTAGAAGGCAGAAGAAGAAGCAGAAGAATTAGAGACCAAATTGCCAACATTTGCTGGACTATGGAGAAAGAAAGGGAGTTACAGAAAAAACATCTACTGCTTCACCGACTGCACTACAGCCTTTGACTGTATGGATCACAACAAAGTATGGCAAGTTCTCAAAGAGATGGGAGAACTATGTTATCTTGTCTCCTGAGGAATCTGTATGCAGGTTGTAAAGCAACAGTTAAAAGCATATATGGAACTGACTGGCTTAAGATGGGAAAAGGTATACAAAGATGTCATTTTAATGTACATGCAGAGTACATAGTGTGAAATGCCAGGCTGGATGAATCAAAAGCTAGAATTAAGGTTACTGGGTGAAATATCAACAATCTCAGCTATACAGACAATACCACTTTGATGGCAGAAATTAAGAAGCCTTTTGATGAGGGTGGAAGAGGAGAGTATAAAAGTTGACTTCAAGCTTAACATAAAAAAAAAAAAAACCAAAGATCTTGATGATTGGTCCCAATCACTTCCTGGCAAACAAAGGGAGAAGAAATGGAAGCAGTGTCAGAATTTATATTCTTGGGCTCAAAGATCACTGCAGACAGTAGCCACGAAATTAAAAAAACACTTGCTCCTTGGAAGGAAAGCTACAGCATTCATGGGCAGCATACTAAAAAGCAAAGACATCACCTTGCCAACAAAGGTCCATGTGGTCAAAACAATCATTTTTCCAGGAGCAATGTATGGCTTATGAAAGTTAGTCTATAAGGAGGGCTGAGCACCATATAACTGATGCTTTGAATTGTAGTGCTGGAAAAAACTTGTGAGTCCTTTAGACATCAAGATCAAATCAGTCGATAAAAGAAATTAACTGCTTACTGGAAGGTCAAATACAGAAGCTGAAGCTTAAATGCTTTGGCCACAAAAGTTTAAGAAAGGACTCATTTAAAAAGACCCTGATGTTGGGAATGATTGAAGGCAAAAAAGGGGAAAGCAGAAGATGCGGATAGTTAGAAGCAATGATAAATGGACAGATGGACAAACATGAACTTGGAAAGACTTCAGGAGAGAGCAGAGCATAGGACAGTCTGCCATACTATGATCCATGGGGTTATGAAGAGTCTGACATGACTGAACAACCATTAACTGATCAATCAATAAACATTTATGAAGTGACTACTAGTGCCAGGTGCAGTGCTGAACCCCCAAAGGAGGTTAAAGATAGTCCCTGTCTTCAAGGCACTCAGTCTCCTAGTTTCACTGACTTGCCCATAATGTCATTGCTATTATGTGTGGGAACTCAAGTTTTCTTTTTTTTTTTGCTTTTTTGGAGGGCAGTTGGGGTTAAGTGACTTGCCCAAGGTCACACGGCTACTTTTTGTGTTAAGTGTCTGAGCCCGGATTTGAACTCAGGTACTCCTGACTCCAGGGCCAGTGCTCTATTCACTGCACCACCTAGCCACCCCCTGGAACTCAAGTTTTCTGACTCAGTTCAGCCATGTTCCTAACCCCCTCTTAGAAGTATACACTACAGTGTTCATTTTGCAACAAAAGGCTTTTAGCTAATAATTAAACAAAAATAGTGGCATTAGGTGCTATTTGGGAGTTGAGGAGCAAAAGTTAAAACAAAGAATCATCACTAATCAGCCTTTAGTGGGAAAGAACCACTATTATACTTCTGTCAAGTAAAAACCACTAACTATAGAAGAGTCTCATCATCCCATTTCATCCTAACACTCAGTTCTGTGATTTCAACTTTTTTTTAATTAAGAAATTTTATTTATAGGCAGCTTTGGAATTCCTATTTCTTCTTAGGAAAACTGATCTATTTGACTTGGGCCAGAAAGAAAGTGGGAGGTAATATACAGTGCAGTGGAAAGTATGCTGGAGCTGGAGTCAGAGGATCTGAGTTCAAAATCTGCCTCTGCAGATTCATTACCTGTGACTGAACTAGGACTGATCACATCACCTCTCTGGGGCTGTTTCGTCAAATATAAATGAGGAAATTGGACTAGATGCCTTCAAAGGTCCCTTTCACCACTAAAAAGCTATGATTCTTCCCCACTTTTTGTAAAGGTAAGGTAAGGAGTTGAGTATAGCCTTTTCAAACACTGTTACGTGAAAACCCCTTCAAGGTTAAGTATAGGCTATGGCTGCTCCAGAAAAATTCCACAGATGTTAGATACAGTAAGAAGCATGCAGAGGCCAGCCGAATCACCACAACTTCCACTCATGACCACCAGCTCCCACGTTCAACTATCTCTGCCTTCTGGTATTTTCACTTTTTCACTTGTACTTACCCCTTTTACTTACCTTGCAGTGAGGCACCAATCACAAAAAGGTGACATGGTTAAATCTCTGCACAGCACCTTGAGCAATGGAAACTTAAAAGCAGTGGCTGGGCATATCATTGAACCTCCCTGTATTGCATCTTGTAGCGATTAATCTGGAAGGGCCCTGTCATTCTTATTGAGATACAAAATGCAGAACTACTCAGGTAATGAACACAAATTGAGAAAACAGTAGCAGCTATCAGTTTACTCCACAGATCCTGCCCATCAGAGAACTGGTGGCAAGTAACACTCCTGCATTCTAAGTTATTCAATACTGTACTACAACCAAATCATAAAAATAAAAGGGACAAAGCACACCTTAAGTCACAGCCCACTGCTTTCATTTATGAGAGGCAGAGAAAGTAGGAATAATTTCCAAGGCATTTTATGATGTTTGAAATATAAGAATAAACAACATTCTAACCTCATTTTCCTCTGAACATTAAATTCTATTCACTATCTTAAAAGCAAAATGCTATATACCTATTATTTTTAAAATGTTACCACTTTGGAACCTGAACGTCCTGGTGAGGACAAAAGTGGCACGGTAAAAGGGGCAGAAAGGCTCAGCCTGACACTTATGAGGGTCCTTCAACTAAATTAACCTTTCAAACACAAATCCAATTATGACATCATTTAGGAAAATTCCATTTTTATAACTCTTGAAAAGTGCTAGGTAAGATTAGACCTAAGACAAATATGAATGAATTTTTTCCCTTCACTAGGAAAAAAGTAGCTGTCTAATTAGCAAAACCCAATGTATTGCTTTCCTAATTCTACATAAAGGATAACTTAATTAAGAGGTGACATATAAACAACCAAAAATAAAATTTTATTTTCACCAAATACTACATGAAATTATTCCCCTAGCTAATTAAAATCTAGATCCCACCAGAGACAAAGTCTGAATAACAGATCTCCCAAATCTCATCCACCCAATTTGTTCTTATACAAAAAAACCTTGTGTATACAATCTTTTTTAGTAAAAATGCAAATTGGTGCCACTGTTCCAAAGACTTTTATTTCAAATTCATTGGAAGAAATCAAATTTTATTAAAAAAATAGAAATCTCACAAACTGAGAAAAGCCAGGAAGAGAAAGAACAAGTTGGTAGTTTTGGTTTTTTTTTCCTGAGAGGCAAAGCTAACAGCCATAAAGTGGTCTTTCTTCTCTCCCTAGCTTCTGTCAATTCAACATAAAAACCAGTTTCCCTACTTCTAAGGCAGTTTGGAGTACTCTGAGCACTATCTGGTTTAGACTAAATAGTTTAGGCCTGCTAAAGACAACAGAGAAAGCTGAAGTGCTTTAAATTGCACATACACTTCCAATTTATGTCAATGTCCAAATTTTCTAGAATGTGGTTCCGGTTAGCATGTCTTCTAGAGTGCCTGAGTTTTTGTTCTAACATTAAGCCAATGAAGCAGACTGAGTCTAAGGAATAGCAAGCTTTCAGATGATAAAATCTTGTGCTCTGAACTTATTTCTATTCAGAAACTAATAACCTCAAAAGCACAGAATATTAAAACACAAATTGAAGACCATCAGCCCACCAGTTTGGGTAGAGACTCAGAACATTGGCCAAAAGAATGGCTTAATTCACAAACCAAATCCTGTGGCTTCAGGGCAGCTCTAAGAACACATAGTAACTTGATAATCTCAGAAGCTCTCAACTTTGTCATTTCCCAACATTTGGTTTTCCTTTGAAATGATCTATACTTATCTGTTATTCTACTAAAATCCAAAGCTCTCATTCCAACCCAACATATTAAGGTATTACAGATGTACCTCTACTTTTCTGTACTATGAAATTTGTCTCTATTACATCTTAAACTAAAACTTTGCAATTTACTTAGCTCAAGCATAAAAGCTTGAATCCACTTAGGAAATAGTTTCAATTTATACTTTAGCTGATTTTAAAATATCTAATATACATCTAACTCTCCTGATAGCATCCACAAATCCCTGTGGGATCACTGAAAAACATATCAAGTCTGATGAGGTTATTAACATGATGCAGAGCAAAGGGCCCTGGCCTGGAGGTCAGGACATCTGGATACTAGTCATAGCTCAATCACTAATTCGCCATGTGATCTTGGGTAAGTCACAACCTTTCTGTACCTTAGTTCTCTCATCTATAATATAAGAGGATCTGACTACATTTCTATAAGCTGTCATTCTGTATTTCTATGATGGATGTTTTTCAGTAAATTATATAAGAGAGAAAAAAATCTAGAACCATATGTGCTTGACAGTAAGTGACCTGAGGTCCCCAGTGATGAAACTTTCATTTTAAAATATTAATGAGATGATCCAGTTTCAACTTGCTTCTAAAGACTTATATGTGGTGACTGACTTAATCAAAACCTCTATTAGCTTTTAACATTTCAAGCCAACACAGTGAACTGGTCCTTACCCCACGCCCCCATACTTTTTCCTTGCTCCATATGAAGTCAATACCTTCCCAAGACAGGTCCAATCATTCATAAAAAGACATATGGTTCCTATCTTCACAAACAGAGCTACAACTACAAAAGGCTTTAGCTAACTCCCAGCCTATTCCAATAAGCAAGGCCAATGTCTCTTTACCACAACTCCCAACTACTGAGTCTAATACAAGATTCAAATTAGCCCACATCTGAACATAAACCAAACCTGAATCTGCAATTTTATCCCAGAGGGTTTCCAGTCTCTCCCTTCCCCTAAGACAAAGAGCTATCCTGACAAGCAAAATGGCTTAGATGCCAAGAAAGGGTAGATTATCACCCTATATATTCAAAACCTCCACAGGTTCCACTGCAAAGTATTCCACTAAGTAAATAAAAGGTGTTCCTACTTCCCCCAACTGTCTCAATTATACTGGTATGAAGCACTTCACTACAGCGAGAAAAGAGGAAGCAAGCAGATTTATCTTTTGGGTACTTTGGCTTCCTTTCCTCAAGAGAGTGGATGAATTCTAGTAAATAGTGAGGAAGCTGGGCCCATGTAAAACTACAAAGTAAAACAGATAAGATAAAGCAGAGCCAAAAAAAAATGTTAAGAAAGACTTTTAAACTACTTTTACACGGAATAGTCTCTTGGGCTTCCTTTTGACATTTTTAATCACAAAATAATTTTGTACTTTCTCTATCAGCATCCTAACAACTTTTTCACCAACATACTCTTTTTAAATATGTTTATAGGGCACACAAGCTTAAAATTTAATGAATGGAAGTAAATGGTGCAAAAAGATTTGCGATGACCAGACAAGAAATATGCCAGGCAAGTATTAAAAATTATTAAGTAAGTTTAAAGAGTTTGACACCGCAGTTTGCCTTAAGAGCCATCTTAACAGTATATTATCATTGTATTTTCAGGAAAAGTATGAAGTCATCCACCACTTATTTTTGAGTAATCATTCTTTTGTTAAAATTTTTAAAAATTTACTTTTTAATGAATGCTCCCTTATAAAATTGTGACCTAAGAAAAATTCCTTTCTCAGTAAAACTACCTCTTGAACCAAATACTAAACAGGCTGCTAGTATACATGAAACAGTATACATTTCAACATATATAGCCAAAAAGGTCTATTTTACATTTTTTTTTTTTGGAAACTTACATAGAGACACGTCAGTTTTTCTGAGCTGTTCTAAACATTCCTGATTTTTTTTCACATAGCCCTATAACCCGAGAAAACCTGAAAGGATAATTCTAACAAATTTCACTGATAGAGAGGCTTATAAGAATAAATATTAATTCACTTGCTGCCTTGGCCATTTACAGTTTTGGTATGCAAATTTCAATGTGCTACATAGCACATTTATAATCCCTGGCTATAATAATCATTTGTTAACACTTTAGCCATCAGTGCTGAACAATACTATTGAGAAGCAATTTATATCTAGGGAAAAACTTCTAACTAGGTTAAAACAATGTATTTATAACCCTCATATTATTATAAACTGATCTGTCTCTAAACAGTCAATTTATATTATAGTGTACAGATTTTTAAAAGAATATTTAACCATAACTTTTTTCATCCAATTCTCTTCATCCATTAAAACCAGCAAATTTCTGCTCAATCTGCCACTTGCCTGGCATACTTCTATTTCTCCACGCCAAAAAAGACAATGAGCATTTCTGGGGAAATCCAGGTCTTAGCAATAACATCAAGTTCTGAGATTTTTGTGTCTTTCAAAAAAATTGTCCAACTTTTGATAAAAAGCAACTTACTACTTCAAAACAAACAAGTTAACATTTTAGGTTAATCAAATCTTCAGTGCTTAACCTAGAAAATATCCCCAAAAGGATCTTTAAATATTAAAACAGATCAGCTTTGTTACTAATGTGAGTGGTGTAAATCACGCCTCCTAAAGTTCAATTCCCCAAGACTGAATCAACACCTCTACTGTCCTGTGTTATCAGGATTTGTTGTAGTACTTTCAGTGCTCATAGGTTGTACGTTGTCTGCCAGATTGTGTGCATGCTCAAGAAATAAATCTTTAAGTACACTTAATTCCTTAGTCAGCAGTTTAATTTTTGCTTCCAAACGTTCGTTCTCTTCTTTAAGCTGGTTGACCCTCTGCAAGGTATCCTGGGCTTTCTGCTTGCTTTTTAAACGACTCTTTTTCACTGCCATGTTGTTCCGTTCCCTTCGCTGCCGATACTCGTCACTGTTCCTATCCATAGATGAACTTTTTTTGCTTTGCTTGCTGGGAGGTGCAGCTTTGCCTCCTCCCCCAGGGCTGACTGGCACCACCTGAGGAACCTGCTGCAAACCACTAGCATGGGCCTGTGTGTGAATAACACTTATTCCATTTGCTCCTGCAGTACTGCTCTGCTGGGATGTCTTGCTCATTTGGACAGACTCTTCTTTAACCACAGCACAGAGTTAGAAATGGTGGGGAGGGGAGCAGAAGAAGGGGTGAAGGAAAACACAACTGACCAAGTTTCCACACTCAACTGCCAAGAAATCTTCACATGTACCTAGGAGAAAAATAAACATTATAAAACATTTTAGAAAACAGGTTTAAAAGAGACTTTGCACTTGACTATATTTAACATAATCTTAGCAAAGGTCAATCCAACATTGTTTTTTTACTGGAAAAAAGTCTAGGGCAGAACAGCCAACTTTTCAGATGTTTCAGAAGTCTCAAATCACTTAATTTGGAAGGATTGTTTAATGGGTCATCCTTTCCAGCTCCAGTACTATGGGAGGACAGATATTGCATTTCTCCAAAAAACCAACCCTGATGGACATCTAGTTCAGCACTCAGAATCTCCAGTAATAGTCATTTCACAACCTCCCTAGACAGTTTATTACATTGCCTAACTTTTCTTCCAGTTATAAGGACACTGTCTAATATTAACTTAAGTTATCCCTGCAGCCATTTAACACTATTACTTATTTGTTCAATGTGGAGTCAAAAAAAGTCTTCTTAGTTGGATCTTTTTATATCCTTTCAATTTAATGTTCTCTCCTAGGATCACCTTTTCTACATAGAGGCCATTCAATTACTGGCCTGTGGCTATTTTATTCATCAGTTACATTTGGTACTCCCTCAAATATCTGACTCTGGGGCCAATCTGGATCCAACCTGGAGATGGCAAAGGCCCCAGAGAGTCCTAGACTGTGGGGGGAGGGGAAAGGTATCTGAAGGTTGCTCCATAGCTGGTTTTAGACCTCCAGGCCCAAGCTCTCCTATGCATAAAGGAGGGAGTTAGGCTAGAAGATTTCTAAGGCCTCTTCCTTCAAACTTTAACAGTTTGTGATTACTTGTAACTCTGCTCCCTATGATCCAAACTCAGCTTCATCTATTGGGGGAAGCATAAATTGGCCTTTTAACAAGACTCAATAGAGTCATCCTGTTCCACACATACAGGCATCTTGCTAAAACAAAGAAAGAACGGAAAACATGCCTATGGTGAAAACATAAAAAATAAAACATGACACTAAAGAGAGAAGCAGCATTGCATAATACCTAGAGAGCTGACCTCGGAGTCAGGGAGAGCTGAGTTCATGTCCCACCTCGATGGGATTCTTGTCAACTCACTTCTCTCAGTGTCCCAGGCCACCTTCTCTAAGATAAAATGTTGCAGAGCAGGTGCCCATTGCCACAGGCAAAAGATCCCCACCTGTATGTAGCTCAATACACCAATGGAATCACTGATCTGGTTAAAAAAAACAAACAAACCTAAAAATTTGGACTAAAATATCATCAAGTAGATAACCTCAGCCACAGGTAAGGCCAGAGTCCCTAAAGATATTTAATCCATTTAATTAATGCAACACAACAGCACATAAAGTAGATCAAAGTTCTGACTCAAAATTAATTTTCCGTTTACTATAGTAAAGAGCCATAAGCATCTATTTCATAATAATCCAACCTGAAAAAGGTGTCCAAGCGTCTAAATGGTTAAACCAGATGCCTCTCCTGATGACATTTACAAATTAACCAACTATTCAGCCATAACCTCTTGGGCACACTGTACTTATGAAAATAGGAGGTTACCACTGAGGCAAATTCTAGATGGATCATACTGTCATTCAGCCTCAGCCTTTAAGGCAAAAGTTGTTTTTATGGACAAATCATTACTGCTAAGTCAAAGAGATACATGAAAACCCTAGATTTAGATTTTGGCATCTTTTCAAACAAACTGGACTTTGATTATTTATGTATTAGGAAAATCAGAGTATTTCAAATGTATACAGTGAATATAACAGGAAACACTGGGTTCACATTTGACTAGTTACTACCCCAAACCTCAGCCTACTGGAAGCAGGGGTGGTGCCTTTATCCCTTTCATAAGAATCATTTCAAGTGTGAAGCATTTGGAAACACTTCAGATTAAAACTGGATCTGAAAACTGCAAATTCCCGCCAACATTCTTATTGAGTCATAACTCTCAAATTCAACCATTGCTTCCAAATCAGCATCATACTGAAGACTCAGGGTATTTTTATACAATAATGAAAAGAAACACCAACACTCATATGAGCTACAGCAAAAGTGTAAAAAATATAAGTTTTCAACCTATCATAATTTGATTTGGGAGATGCCTAAGTAATTCATCCCTTTTTCTGACCCAATTAAAATTTAAGTTTTCCTCAGTTTGTTTTTACCTTAACAAAGGCCTGTGCACTTAGACTTGAGGCCTACACAGAATCAAGGTAAGTAACAAGCTGTTTTGTTGGATTCATCTTACAGCAGCTTCATTCTAATTTAAGATAATACTACCGAAATGTCTTCACACTGCACAGTTTGTGATTACTAAGAGCAGGTAAACAGGAGAGACCTGAAAACAAAGCCCTTTGGGCCTACCCTCGTCTGTTTCCTCTATAGTACAGCAGCTCTTCTTTCTACTCAGTACACCATCTTTCTCAGTTACTCATCCTATTTGTCAATTTATGTTTATAGCATTAAACAACTCTGGCCATCTTCCCCCAGCTTATAACAAGTTTCAAAAATGGGTAAGTCTAAATGTTATTTCCCACTGTTTAAAGAGTTGTACAATTGGGCACCTTAGAGAACCCACCTTCCACATACTCTCATTTTTAATAACCTACTGGAAACGGTCTTCAAGCAATTTATGCAGGAAGGAAATGTATTTAATGTTATTTTGACAAGGCAAAGCAATCTTAGAAAAAGGAATGCTGAACTCAGTTGTCAGTTCTCCAGGGCTCTGCTTATGGTTGTACCAATGACTCACAGGTGTGACCTTTGTTTATTACTGGGTACCTACACCCTCCAGAGAGGGAAACACTATAAAGTGTTCTCAAATTCTTTATGATAAAAGAGGTCTGAATAATTAAGTTTCATACCTTTATGTGGCTTTATAGACATGCAGTTGGGCAAAATGAGCAAATTATGTACCTCTCCTTACAAAAGCATCAGGAGCCAGAGATTTCCTCAAAACTTTGAAAAATGCCTCTAAGGTAACAATGTGGATATAAAAAAAATTATTTTTCTCAATTTTGTTTACAGTAAGAAAGTATTTTTCGAGGATCATGGGATCTACTTTAAGAACAAACTAAATCCATAATATAAAAATTTTTTTTTAAAACTCTAAAGAGCTATGATGAAAGGATACACCACCCCCTCCCCAACACACCTCTTTGTGGACTGAGAAGTCTACACTGCACATTTTCAGACTTTCAACATAGTAATCAGTTGTGCTGATTATTTTCTTCTTTTTCTTTCTTTTGTTTTAAAAAATATTATACAGAATGGCCCTCCAGGAGGTGGAAAGATACTAGGGCAAATTACAATAATGTGCAAAACAGAAGACATAAAAAAAGTGATTAACCTAGCCTAAATATGACCTGAGCAGAATTAACTGACATGATCTGTTTTGTATCACCAAAAATCTGAGGAAAAGTAATCTCAATAAATTGGACTTTCAGAATGATTGAAAACTCAAACAAGATATATGATTTTTACTAAGTAAAAGGCTGATTCACTAGTACCCATAACTTAGTTTATAATACAGACAGTATTAAAAAGTAAAAAACAATTCCTTTAAACACTATTTTCTAATTCAGACTTAAGTAATTATATATGCATCTCAGAACTTAATTTGTGAAATCACAAATTTCACAAGCAAAGAACCAGATGCCCACAGAGATTAACTAGTCCAAAGTCACAAAGTGGTACGAATGGAACTGACCAAGTTTTGCCACATATATTTCTGGATTTTTTTTAAAACTTGCTCCTGAAACTGAGTTTAAAACATTCCAAAATCAATATCCAAATCCAATATCAATGACTGAAAAAAAAATACGGTATACAAATGTAATAAATTATTAATATGCAGTAAAAAATAATTAATATGAAGAATTCAGAGACATGTGAAATTTACATGAACTGATGCAGAACAAAATAAGCAGAACCCAGAGAACACTATACAACAGTGACTAAAGCAATGTAAATGAACAGATGCCTAAAAGGAAGTTGCACTCTGAGTAATGGAAAAACCAATGAAAGTCCCAGAGAAGAGATAATAAAACACAGAAAGTGAGGGGACTACCATGAGAGACAATGACTGATAACATATTGTATACATCATCATGTCTCTCTACTATATGTCTTTGACTTAATTGTTTTTCCTCTGCCACAGTGGAATGTTTAATCTAGAAAAGTAGTGGTGAGAAGTAACTGATATAAAAACAAAATGTATTAATGTATTTTTTTCCAATAAAATGCTATTGAAATATGAAAAAAAAACCTAACAACATAATGCTCAAGTAAGAGAAAAAAAGAATGTCCACCTGTAAAAATGGAAAAACAAGAAAAATGTATTTGCTTAGTTTTGATTCTAACTAACACTTATTAAGCACTTCTGGGTTTGAAAAACTGGAGATGCAAAATTTATTTATGTCCCTACTTTCATGGAGCTAGTGTGGTAGAGGGGATGAGCAAATTCACAAATAATTACAATTAAGTAATACCTGGTTGATAAGTGCATAAGTATCTAAAGTGGAAAAGCATGAAGGTCAGGATATTCAGGTAAAAGGGGAGAAAGGGTCTGGGAGTCAGGATGTCCCTCTTCCACCCTACCCCCAGTGGGATGTAGTGTCCCTGAAGAAAATACATCTTCTTTAAAAAAACAAACCACTCCACATTTCCATCACCCCTCTACATGATTACTTCTGCTCACCATTTTCATTAACTTCACATTCACTTCAAATTCTCTTGCTGCTATTATACATTTTCATACCCACCTCTTTTCCCAGTTGTCTCTCAGAATGTTACATGATCATCCACAATGAATACCTTGTATATCCAATTTGTGAACTGCAAGAAATTAGAATTGATTCCCATAAACAAAAGAATATTATTACTATATCTCAATTTAGATCTACATCATCTGACATTCTTTAACAACCAGCTCATTAAAACCCAAGAGTTTTTCTAAACCTACTGCTGTTCACTTTTGAAAACTTTACCACACAAAAATATGACCAGTAAAACAGTAAATATGTTTCCTTTTGGTGATAATTTATAATACTGTTCACCTTCCTGATATTTAGAAACATACTTGATCCCAAGAGGCCAATATTATAAGACTGGGTTGTCAAACACACATTTCGCAAACAAACCAAAAATTAAGCATTTCTGGAAAGAACATTCAGCTTTTTATTTAGTTCATCCAGCCCCAGATGCCCTTATTGCTGATCCCCAAAGTAGTATTTAGCACTTCACTCCAGAGGTCAAAGCTAGCAGCCAGCAAGAGAATAGGCTTACTTCTCCAATCCAGGGAGGAGGTGGAGTATGTTTCCCCAGGGGGAGGAAGTGTTGACAAAGAATATTGGGTTTTGCTCCTACACCATGATAGGAAGTGATATTCTCCTCCCACACAAGAGAGAAACAAAACTCTCTCCCAGTATTACTGTAGGGGAGCCAGAAATTAGCTCCCTGGGGCCTAGTTGATTGGGGGGCAGAGGTGGCTCAGAGGAGGTCACAAGGGAGAGGGAGGTGGCTCTGATTAGGAAGAGAGGAAGAAAGAGATCTGACATACAGGGAGGATTAGCGGTGGCCTGGGTGTCAAGAAGCATAGGTTGTAGTCCCAGTTTATCCACTAACTTTCAAAGTGACATTGAGCAAATGAATCTCTTCCCCTTTTGGGTACATAACCAGTTTTCCCATCAATTGAATGATGAGGGTGGTCTAGATGCTCTTAAAGAACACTTCCAGTTCTTACAGTTTATGATTCTGGGCTACCCATGCTAGTTTCCAGGCTTGTAAGCAAGAACAAGTGAAGGGCATCATGTTCACCTGGACTGGGAGAGAAGGGGAAGGGAGGACTGGGGTCCATTCTGATGGAACAGGAACAGCACAGGAAAATACTGAAGATTATCCCAGTTTTCTCAAACTGGGAAAGCAGGAGAAAGGAGACAAAAAACAGGCTTGGGCTTGAGTCCCCTCTCACCAGGAAAATAATATCAACAATAAATAATGAAAATAGCTGCTACATAGCACTTCAAATGCTTTTCATATATTAGATTTTTGACCAGATAATGATGCTGTGAAGTAAGTGCTATTATTCCTATTTAACACAGGAGGAAACTGAAGACAAAGAAGTTAAGTGACTTGCCCAGGGTCACTCAGTTAATAAATACTTGAGATAGGATTTGTACCCAAGTTAAACCCAACAGACTCTACAAAGTCTAGTCGATAAGTACAACAGGAGTCCTCAATCTGAGGCTTATGAACTTAAAAAAACTTTCCATATAGTTTTTTCCTTTGTAATCCTATGTATTTATGCATTTAAAAACAATCTTCTGCAGTTATATTGCTTGCCTTCTCAATGGGTGGGGGAGGGACTGGAGGAAGAGAATTCGGAACTCAAAAAAAATTTTAAATTAATGTTAAAAAAAAAAAGACCAGGGGGGCGGCTCGAGACCGATGCCGCGTGGGGTTTGAGACACGGCAAAGGTTAGTTAAGAACCCCTGCACCCCAGATGTGCTCCCCACCCCCATGCCTAGAATTCTCTCCCTGGGCCAAATTTAAGTCTCGGTTAAAATCACACCTTCTTCTACCAGAAGTCATTCCCAATCTCCTTCAAGTGTTGGTGCCTCCCCTCTGCTGATTACACTCATTTTATTCCGTATAGGTCCCGTTTGCACACAGCTGTTTGCAAGTTGTCTCCATTAGACTGAGAGCTCTCTTAAGTGCAAGGGATAGCTTTTGCCTGGCTTATCACCAGGGCTTAGTCCAGAGCCAGGCATACCGAAAGAGCTTAATAAATGCTTAGACTTACAGTCCACAGATTTCAAAGCAAGAAGGACGCTTAGGAATCCAGGAAGCGACTAGTCTAAGATCACTCAGGTATATAAACAATAGAGACAGGATTCAAACTTTGCTACCCTTCCCCCTCCCTGCCCCTTTCCACTTCACGGACCCCACGCGGCCTCCCGGGGGGAGGGGAGGGAAGGGGTCTCCTCCTCCCGGAAGGCAGAGGGGAGGGACCCGGCCTCCCCGTCCCGCCCCTCCCTGGGCGCTGGGTGGGGGCCAGGGATGACCTCACCGCACGAGGGGGTGGGTGTTGCCAGCAGGTTGCATCAGACGCTGAACTCGCAGCCGCTTCCCCCACCCCCCACCCCCCGCCGCCACCCACACCCCGGGTCACGCGGGGACTTCCCCGGGCGGCGGCGTTCGGGGCTCGAGTCCCGCCACGGCCAGTCCCCGCTTCCCGTGCCCGGCCCCAGAGCGCGCCCCCAGTGGCCTCGTAGCTTCGCGCTCACGCGAGCGCCCGGCTCCGCCGCGGCCTCCTGCGTCCAGTCAAGCCCGGCCCAGCCCGTCAGGCTCCCCAAAGCCACCTCCACCCAGCCCGGCCGGACTCCTTACCTAGGGGGCCTCCAACCGAGGCGAACCCAGCGAGGCCCCCGCTGCGGCGCGACCCCGACGCCTGACTTCGAGGAGTTGGAACCGGCGAATAGCGAAAGGCGATTGCGAAACCAACCAGCCTCCCGCTCCCGCCCGGGCCGCGCTCGCGCTCGCTCTCACACCCTCCTCCCCTCCCCCTTTCCGAGCACAATCTACAAGCTGCCGGCGCCTGGGCCAATGGGAGAGCCCCATGCGGAGGATGATGAAACCTCCGCCCGCGACTGGCATTTCTATGAGCCAATAAGAAGAGGAATTTAGAGAAGAGGGCGGGTCTCAGGAATTTCTGTTTGCCTTAAAGTGACAGGACCCAGGAGGGTGTGGCTGAACCCCGTCTGACTCCTCCCCTCCATTTCTCCTTCCCTACAGCTGGACAGCTCTGGCTAAACTCTCCCTATGCTTGTGGGACTGCCTCCCAGAGTGACTCCGAAGCTGCGCTAACGGGGGTTTTCGCTGTACTGGCCGAGCCCGCCTAGGTGGAGCGGCTTCCAAACGCCCTCAGCGAGGCTGGTGACTGAGAGGGGCACTCTGTGCCGGGGCCAGGGAGACCCGCTGTGGTCCGCCCTCCTGCCGGTCCTGCGAGTGGCATGTTCGGGCTTTACCCGGGAGGGAGGAGTGACTCCAGAACATCCTGGTCCCAGCAGCTCGCTAAGGTGGCCGGCGCCCTCCTGCTCCTTCCCAAATGGGGCATTTAACCTGGAGAGAACCCAGGAAGGACGTGGCTGGAGCCCGTACACACTCTTGAGTTCAGTCAGGGGCTTCGCTTGTCCCTAACCTGAACTACCGCACGAAATGTTACAAGAAAATTAAAACCTCCAAAAATACAGGGGGAGGGATTCCCTCTTTTTTTAGATATGTAAAAAAAAAAAAATCTCCTAAATGAGATTTCCAGTTTCCCAATCTCCTGGAGGAGCCCATCAGTAGCTCACACAGAAAAGACAATTTAGCTGAATCCCCAATTAAGAACGAGTCTTGAGGGACTGCAGGTCGAAGAATGTGTAAGTAGAGCATTTAATTAAGAAGCCTTGTAGCTAATCGAAATAAAATCCTTCGAATTTCTAGGGGACACTATTGAGTTTTGAGCCTTTAGCTCTTAAGTGTTGGAGGGAAGTGCAAGCTTTTAAAATTACATAAACCAGGAATTTTGTAGTAGCAATGAAATTGCTAGTATAAAGTTTAGTTTTGTGGCAAAATTCCCAGACCTGTATTCATTTGCCTCCCAAACGGGAGGAGAAATCCTCACACAAAATGAATAGTGGCACAATTCTCATAGTTAAATGAGTCCTTTAACAAAAGGATATGAATTCAGTTTTTATAAATCAGGAAGCACCTATTCTGGGTGAGTAAAACAGATTGATTGGTTTGATTGCTTCCTCTTTAGCAATTCTTATCACATAAGAAATAGATTGTCTGAAAGGAAATACTTTCTTCATCTCTTCAGGGCATAATACCAACTTTCCTCATAAAATTGATTTTAATAATCTGATTTTAAAATGCTTGCAAAATGATGGATTACATATTATAAATTACTACATTATAGGACAGCATTGGAGAGCCACCTAATATGGTGGCTAGAGAATTGCCTTTGGGGCTTATGGCCCCAAAGTAGAAGTCTCATGGCCCACCCCTGATAGGTACAAGCTATGTGATCCTTGGTCAGTACCTTAATCTCTCAGTGCTTTAGAGGGCTCTCAAAACTAAACTGCAGAAGAAAATGCCAACTGCATTAGTAGAAGAATTCCCTTTACCAATAAAATCACAAATATTGTAAAGAGCTGGAAGGTACTAGCAGCCATCAAATGCAGCCCCAAAATAACTGATATTGCTGCTCAGAAAAGATAAAAATCTTGGTCATGGTCACACAGGTGGGGAAGGTCCCCTGACTCTAAATCCAAGGCTCTTTCCATTATACCACACTGCCTTTTATTATATTAATCAGGAGTTGATATGATATTCCGTTGCATGTATTAATCTTTGAAATTTATCATTAAAAATCAATATCTATACTTTTTATTTGAGTCCCTTATATTTTAAGAGAAATTTGACAATCCTCCAATTTACAAAATTTACAATTTACAAATAATTTACAATTATCATTCCAAAATGAATGGCAAAGCAAAATTCATCTTTAAGGCCAGGTACTTTGCACTTTAACCATGTCATTTCTCAAGACCTACCACCGATTCCCTCACAGGATTTTAGGCCAAACTATACCTCACAGATTTAATCTAATTCCTTGAGATTAAAGATAGAGTTCCTCCCCAAAGAGAGGTAAACTGTCTAAAGCTGCCATAGCAAGTTAGTCAAAGTGCTGATACTGGACAGCTTTTCATACTCTTAGCCCAGCATTCATTCTATTGTTACCATGTTCCCTGTAACATACTCTGCCTCAAATATAGCTGAGCTTTTCACTGATTTTTAAGGGTTTCTTGTTTGCTTCTACCTCTGTCATATGCAAGGCTAAACAGGCTGTATTTCTAGCAGTTCCAAGAAGTGTCAGAAGAGTTAGAATACAAAAGTCCTTGATGGGCCTATGATTCAACCACAAATTAAACATTAAGCATTTACTACTTCCAAGGCAAGTTTTCAGCTATGAGAATGAGCAAATGAGATAACCTCTCCCCTAAATGTGCTTTTCTGTAGGAGAGAGAGGAGATTCCACACATAAGTATTATATAGGATAGACTGTAACAAGGAGCAAAAGGAAAATTCACCTGATTGTATACAAAAATTTGAATTAAAAGATCGCTTTCACAAGGTTTCATTTCTACTACTTTATATGCATTTTATGTTTATTTTTCTTAGTATAGATTTCTGATCTGAGTATATGGACACCTGAGTACATTCTCTAAAAGCATGTAAACTCTTCAAGGGCAGAAACGATTTGTCTTTTTATCACTAGCACCTAGCTGAATGCCTTGAGCATAGTAGGTGTTTAATAAATGTGTGTGGAATTGAATTGATCTGACCCCTGAGCTAAGTCTTGCTAGAAGAGAAGAGAAAGATTCCAAAAGTTAATGATGAATAAAGTATGTTCTGGGGTAGAGGATAAATGCACAGAGCAGAAGAGAGCAAAATGTAATTGGTGAAGAACTAGGAGTCCAGTGTGACAAGAGCGCAGAGTGCATGAAAGGAAATCATGATCATGAGATTAGAAAGGCAGGCTAAACGCGGATTGTGGACCATGACTTCCAGGCTAAGAATTTTGTATTTTATTCTATAGGTAATAAGAAGCCATCAAAGGTTTTTTAGGCAGAAGAATGGCATGTTCAGAGCTATGTATGAGTTTCCTTACCTGTCCCTTATTTTAAAAAATTGTGGTGAGAACCAAGTACTTCAAGGGCTGCCCCCTCAGCATGTAGCATGAGGATATTTTTGTGTGGCTAGAAGAGAGGCAGAATAGCAATCTGTAGCCTCTTATCCATCCACTCCCACCCTTCTCCAAGGGAGACTTTAATTCCTGCTGGGAGTGGAAGCAGGAAGTTGAAGCCAGAGGCTACTTTGCTCTAAGAGAGAGGATGTTCTGGGTCAGAATTATATCTTTCTGGTCCCTTCAGTATTGTTAGTCTAGGGGACATGATCAGGCTCAATCTAATTTCTCGTCACTGTTTTGTTATTGGTGGAAAGTTGGACCCAAAACTTTATATCCAAGGCTTGACCACTTTCCCAGCAAATACCAGTTCCATGATGAATATAGCACTTAGCCAAGAAAACTCATTTATCTGGATAATTTGAATTATATTAAATTTTAAAAAAATTTACACACATAAAACCAATGCAAACAAAATTAAAAAGAATACAAGTCATTTCTCAATTGATAAATGGTCAAAGGATGTGAACAAGCAGTTTTCAGATAAAGAAATTAAAGCTACCTAGAGTCATGAAGAAGCGCTCTAAATCTTGATCAGAGAAATGCTAATTAAAACAGCTCTGAAGTACTACAAATACCTATCAGATTGGCTAATATGATTTAAAAAAAGGAAAATGATAAATGTTGGAGATGTGGGAAAATTGGGACACTAATGCATGGTTGGTGGAGTTGTGAAGTGATTCAATGATTCAAGAGAGCAATTTGGAACTGTGCCCAAAGGGCAATCAAACTAAGTCCATATCCCAAACAGATCATAAAAAAAATGAAAAGGACCTACATGTACAAAAAAAATCTCTTTTCTTTTTGTGGTAGCAGGGAATTGGAAATTGAGGGAATGCCCTTCAGGGAATGGCTGAACAAGTTGTGATGTATGAATATAATAGAATACTATTGTCCTATAAGAAATGCTGAGGAGGTGGATTTCAGAAAAACCTGGAAAGACTTAACATGAACTGATACTGAATGAAGTAATTAGAAACAGGAAAACATTATATGCAGTAACAGCAACATTGTTCAATGATCAGCTATGATAGACTTAGCACTTCTCAGCAATAAAAAGATTCAAGACAATTCCAAAAGACTAATGATGGAAAATGCTATCCACATCCAGAGAAAGAGCTATGGAGTTTGAATGTAGATCAAAGCATATTGTTTTAATTTTGGGGGGTTTTGCTGTTGTTTTCCCCCTTTTCTTCTATTTCTTCTTTCACAACATGACTAATGTGGAAATATGTTTAACATGATTGCACATATAACTTAGACCACTTACTGCCTTGGGGAGGGAAGGAGGGAGTAAGAAAGGGGTGGAGGGAAATTGGAACTCAAAATTATATGAAAAGTGAATGTAGAAAACTATCTTTTCATGTAATTGGGAAAAATAAAATATTATTTACAAAAAAATTAAAAAATAAAACCCATCTATTCAGATTGGTAGCAAAACAGAAATCAGAGATGTACAAAGAAGAATATATACCAGACAATACAGAATGAGGGAATGTTTTCATGGAGAGCAAGGTAACTCAGTTCAACCATGAAAGTCCTAGATCTCACTCAAGGAGAAGTTCCCCAAATTCTCTACTATAGCAAACTGGGGATAGGGGCATAATGGATACTGCCAGCTCCTCTCATATCTTCCCAGAATCTTTTCCTTCAGCAACCTGAATTGGGGTTAGACTTCCTTCTTCCCTCTCAAAACTGGATGCCAGAAACAACTTGCAGCTTAAAAATTCAAAGACTGAAACTCTCTGACACTCAACAACTTGCCCCCCCCATCTCACATCCCACTCCCCTCAAGAGGCCATGGACATTGATCTCCACTGATAAAAGAGAGAGTTCTATATCAATGGACATTGGGACTAGGATTTCAATAGGTTTTTCTCAGGGATTAATACTCTGAAAAGTAGGATTTTTCACCCTCTAATCCTTCCCACTGGAGATATAAAGAGCAACATTTTACCTTCTCAAAAATTAGAAAGAAAAGATTCAAACAGTGCAGCAGAGGAAAGAACCAGCAAAGGCACAGGTGTATTTTATTTTGGAAGCTGAGAAGAGTACAGGAAATAGTACTTAGTCTAACCAGTGAAAGGCAAATGGAATCAAAGAGTTATAGTTACTGGTGCCTTTAAAATTAGGGAATAGAATATGACAAGGCATCAGAAATCTGATCAGTTCCCGTAAGTTCAATAATCACTTCTGTAAAAATGACTCCCAGAGCTATTATATACACAGCTCTAGTTTCTTTCCTAAGCTCCAGTCCCACATTGGCCACCATTGCACATTTCCAGCTGTATTCCCCTCATAGGTATCTCAAACAACACATCTGAAACAGAGATCATTACTTTCCCCAAAAAACATACCTACCCCTATTTAAAACTTCCTTGCTTCTCTCAGCAGGCTGTAGGGTGTGTTCAGGGAAGATCAGTACCTCTGGTATGAGGGCTGCCAGTCCTTCAGGGCTGTTTTCCATCTTTGGTGTCCATCTGTTCCACCTAAATCTCCCTTGTGGCTCCAAGAAGCTGAAACACGTGTAGCAGTCATACCCCGGCAAACTGTTTCAGCAGCTGGGCTAAGCCAGGTTGAAGGTAACTGAAGGGTCTCAAATCCATCAGTGAATTGGGGGGGGGTGTCTACCTCAAGCATATGGTGACTTCCCTGCATGGAATGGGCAGATAAGAACAATTTGTTCCAGTCTCCATGAAGACAGCTGAAGCAGGGGCTGGGGAGCACTTAGAGCTTGGTTAGACATCAAAGATTCCAAGGTCATCCACTGCATCTTGAGCCAGTCATCTTGACTCTGTCCTGCCACAAGACTGTGATGACTTTGGCAGACAGAAGCATGCAACTTCATGCAACTCTGCCTTTACCATTTTTACTTATCTCAAAGTCCTGTGGTGACAGGGTTTGATGAAGAAGCAGGTGGGGATACACTGGGAGCTGTAGTCACAACCCTGCACACAGATGACAACAGTGGAGCAGAAAAGGAGTGGGCAGCTTTCATAGATCTGGTGTATAGCACTGCATTTGCCCATCTGAGTCAGAACGCCCACAAACATCAAGACTGGTTTGACAGAAATTATGGTGAAATTCAGAAGCTGCTAAATGAAAAATGAGAACTCTATAGGGTTTACCAGCAGGATAGTTCATCCATCTCTAAGACAGCATTTAATTTCATCAAAAGTAAAGTTAAGAGCAAAACTTAGGGGGCGGCTAGGTGGCGCAGTGAATAGAGCACTGGCCCTGGAGTCAGGAGTACCTGAGTTCAAATCCGGCCTCAGACACTTAACACAAAAAACTAGCCTTGTGACCTTGGGCAAGTCACTTAACCCCAACTGCCCTCCAAAAAGCAAAAAAACCCCCCCAAAACAAAAAAAAAAACCAAGAGCAAAACTTAGAGAGATGCAGGATTCTTGGCTCGGTAAGAAGGCAGGTGAAATTTAGTTTTATGCTGATAGTAACAATCCAAAGCACTTTTATGGTGCCCTGAAGGCTATTTATGGGCCAAAGGCCTATGGTGCATCTCAAGTACTAAGTGCTGATGGAGCCACATAGATTAGTGATAAGGATGTGATCCTAGAGAAATGGGCTGAACCCTTCCAGTGTTCTCAACAGACCATCATCAATCAATGCTGAAGCCATTAACCATTTTCTTCAGGTTGAAATCAACCCCTCCCTAACAGAAGTTCCAACTGAAGAAGACATTTTGAATGCCATTAGGCTCCTTTTGTGTGGCTAAGCACCTGGTGCTGATTGTATTCCAGCTAACATTTATAAGGTGAAAGGTCCATTGCTCTTACACAAGCTGACTGAAATTTTCTGGATTATATGGCAAGAGGAAGTTATCCCTCAGAAGTTCAAGGATGCTTCCATTGTCCATCTCTATAAAGGAGAAATATAGATTGTCCTGTGACAATTGTGGTGGGGGGTAGGTGGAGGCTCTCTCTCTTAGTCATTTCTGGCAAGATTCTTGCAAGAGTTCTTCTTAATAGGCTGATCCTTCCCCTGGAATATGGTCATCTATGTAAAAGTCAGTGTGGCTTCAGAAAGTGCTGAGGAATGGTCAATATGGTGCTTGCTGCCTGACAACTCCAGGAGAAATGCAGGAGCAAAACGGAGGTCTGTACACATTTGCAGATCTGACTAAGGCCTTTGATACTGTCAGTTGTAAGGGTTTATGGAAAATTATATCAAAACTTGGTTGCCTATTACTCTCATTGAATTTGGCTTAGGGAATGACATACACTCTAAATTGGGTATCTTGCCCTATAGGAGAATGTGGGGGAAGGGGATGGGAGGGGGGATGGTGGAGGAGAAGGCAGTTTGGTGGGGAGGGTTGTTAGAAGCATACACTTCTGTAAAGGGACAGGGACAAAGTAGAGAATAGAACAAGTGGGGAGTGGAATAGGAAGGAGGGAAATATAGTCAGTCTTTCACAATATGTCCATTGTGGAGATGTTCTGCAGAACTACACATGTACGGCCTGTACTGAATTGCTTGTCTTTCCAGTGGGGGTGGGTGATGAGAGAGGAAGGGAAATAATCTAGAATTTAAAGTTCTAAAATCAAATGTTAAAATATATATTATTATTATTTACATGCAACTGGGAAATAAGATATACAGGCACTGGGGTAGGGAGATCTATCTTGTCCTACCAGAAAGTCAGAGGGGTAATGGGGGAGGATATAGGAGAGAGCGGATTGGGTGAGGGGTTATACAATGGGATCGCTGTTTTGGGGTGGTGGGTAGGAGAAAGACAGGGAGAAAATTTGTAACTTAAAATCTTGTGCAAATGAATGATGTAAACTAAAATTTTTTAAAAAGTTAATTTAAAAAAAATGGTTACCTAGAGAAGTTCAAGAGCATTGTACTCAGTTTCATGCTGGCCAGCTGGCCTGGGTTCTAGATAATAGACAATGCTTCCCAGTCATCAATGGAATGAAACACAACTGTGTGCTTGCTCCCAAGCTTTTTAGCATGATGTTTTCAGCCATGTTGTTAAAATGTCTTCATTGAGGATGAATACAACATCAAGGTCAGCTACCACACTGATAGTAAATTCTTCAACTTGAAAGGGCTACAAGTCAAGACCAAAGTAGAGGGAGTGTTGGTATACCATTTTCTGTTTTCAGATGATTGTACACTCAATGCAGAATTCTGAAGCTGAGATGCAACAAAGTATGGATTGATTGTCTGCAGCTTGTGCTAATTTTGACCTAATAGTTAGCACCAAGAAAACACAGGTGCTCTATTCACCACCACCACACTATCCGTATGTGGAACCACTGATTACAGCAAATGGAGAAGTTTTGAATACCATGAATAAGTTCACTTACCTTGGTAGTATACTTTCCAGGGATGTGCACATTGATAATAAGGTTGATGATGCAGGCATTGCCAGAGCTAGCTCAGTGTTTGGGAGGCTCTGAAGGAAAGTGTGGGAGAGAAGAAGCATCAGAGTGACTACCAAACTGAAGGTCTACAGAGCTGTTGTACTGTCCTCATTGTTGTATGCCTGTGAAACTTGGGCAGTCTACCAGCACCATGCCAGGAAACTGAATCACTTCCATTTGAATTGTCTTAGGAAGATTCTGAAGACCGCACAGCTGGATAAGCTATCAGACACTGAGGTTCTTTCTCAAACTAAACTGCCAAACATTCAAACTCTGCTACAGAGTGTGCAACTCCAATGGACAGGCTACATTGTTTGAATGCAAAATGTATGCTTTGCCAAAAAGACTATTTTATGGAGATCTCACAAAGGGCAAGCACTCACATGGTGATCAGAAAAAAGTGATACAAGGACACTCTCAAGGTCTCTCTTAAGAACTTTGGAAATGATTGTGTAACATGGGAGACACTGAGACCGGACCACCCAACATAGGGTACCCACATCAGAGAAGGTGTGGTGCTCTATGTGCAAAGCAGCACTGGAGTAGCTCAAAAGAAGCATGAGATGCACAAAGTTAGAGAATCCACCCCAAATGTTCACATGGACTATTTGCACCCAGCCTGTGGAAGAGCATTTTGAGCTCCTATTGGTCCGGTCACCCATACTTGGACACACCGTAACTCAACTCTAACATAGCGATGTCACTTTTGTCCTCTTTGAGAAGTAAGAACAACAGGCAACCAACCAGCTTCTCTAAGGACACAATCATCCTTCCAGTTTTGCAGTTTCTCAACCTTAGAGTGGTTTTCACCTTCTCACTTTCCTTATCACACATAACCAGACAATTTACCTAATCATGTCACATCTACCTCCATGTTTATTGCATCCCTCTTCTCTCTGCTTACCAGCCACCACCCTAATTCGTATCTTAATCACTTCTCACTTGTATTATTGCAAAAGCCTCCTAATTGGTCTCTAGTCTTTCTCCTCTTCCAGTCCCCCAAATAGCTGCCATATCATTATTCCTAAAGCACAAATTTAACCATGACACTCCCTTATTGGAGACAGTCTGGTGGCCCTCTGTTGTCCCTGTGATCAAGTACAAATTCCTCCGTTTGACATTTAAGCTTTTCATGTTCTGGTTGCAGTCTAACATTCTAGAATGATTGAATTATTGATTATTGAAATTATTGAATCTATTTATTATTGAAAATTACTTTCTTTCACATATTCTTGTACTCCACGTGCCTTCTCTTTTCTCTGTACCGTTGCAAAGGCTGTGTCCCATCCCTGCAATATATTCCCTCCTCTCCTCCACTTTGTAGAATCTGTAACCTCCTTCACAGTTCAGTAGTAAATGCTGCGTCCTACTAAAAACCTACCTGGGTTCCCTTTAGTTGGTCCTCTCACCGGAAATTACTGTGCACATATTCTGTATTTAATTACATAAGTGTATGTGTATACACACACACATATACATATGTATACATACATACATATATATATATATATAATGCATATGCTGTTTTCTCCTAAAAACATGTAAGTTCCTACTCAGGCTCTATTTTTCCTTGCATCCCCAATACCTACTGTTATTTATCTCTAGGCCACAACCCAGACTTCTTCAACTATGCCCCAGAAACTTCTTCATCTTAAATCTCACTGCAGCCCTAAAGCTTCTTCTCCTGATTAGATGGCTTCTCACAGAACCTCTATCCAAGGAGAGAGTCCAGACCAGTCCTGTCTCATTCCTGTCTAGGCTGCACTCTGGACTTTCTCTATCATGCTCCCATGTCTGGCCCCTTCATGTCCCCTACTACCACCTATTCCCCCCATCAGTATGTGTGTGTCTGTGTGTGTCTGTGTGTGTGTGCGCGCATGTGTGTAGGTGTGCTGTTTTTCCCTATTAGAATGTAAGCTCCTTGAAGATCAGGACTGTTTCTTGCAGATTATATTTGTATTCCCAGGGCTTAGTACAGTGCCTAACACACAATAGATTTTTACTTGTGTTGAGTGATGAGTTGACAGACATATTGGCATATTATAGTTACTTTTAAAGGACCTGTTTTATTGATGAATGGCTTACTATTCCCCACTGGAGTCTAACTCTAATGTAATGCCTCATTAAAGCGGATGTGATTGTGATCTGGATGTGACCCTGACTTTTATAAGGTTTTACCAAAGGAATACAATCTGTGACAGATTCCAACATTGGGGGAAGATTTCAAGTATAACTCAAGTAATAGACTTTGTCTGCTTTCTGAGTATTAGCCTAGCTAAGTACAGAAAGGCTTATATTAGTAGACTTATCACTTAGTGATTAATTCTTTTACCAGGGTGTTGTTGTAGGCTAGGCCTGAACTTGGCCAGTCCTCTGGTAATGTAGGTTTTATACCGGAACAAAATGAGACTCTAGTACAGTGGTTCTCAACCTGTGGGTTTCACCAAGGTTTATCAAATATAAAAGAGGGAAAAAATTTAATTAACAAAAAAATAGAATAAAATGAAATCACAAGAAGAAATAAAAAGCATTATCTGAACCTAATATGCAGTTATGTGCCAAAACAATTGAGAATTCAAGAGAAATTGGGAATTATCTACAAAAATATTAAAATGTATCAAAATGTAGTCACTTTACAATTTCCTTTTTTGGAAGTTAGATTATTCAAGATCTCTATTTGGCATTCTGGTCATTTACACATTTGTACATTTATCTATATTTTTAGATCATTCATATATACATATATATATATATATATACATATATATAAGGCCAAAAGCTAGTGGCTTACATTTTTTCAGAGAATTGCAAACTATTAACAATCATATGAAAGAATGCTTGAGATTAATAATAATAATAAGAGAAATAAAAATCAAAACAACTCTGGGATTTTACCTCACATCTAGCAATTTGGCAAAGAGGACAGAATAAGGGAATAATCAGTGTTGAATGTGTACACGAATACATTGTTAATGGAGTTGTGAATGGGTCCGACCATTTGAAAAAGTGATTTGCAGTTATGTGAAGAAATTACCCTTTGACCTAGAAATTTCTCTAATACTAGACATATAGCTCCCAAAGAGGTCACTGAGAAAGAGAAAGGCCCGGTATTTACCAAACTATTTATAGTGGCATTTCTTTTTTTCTTTTTCTTCTTTTTTCAGTGGTACTGAAGAATCAGAAAAATAGATGCACATCAATTGAGGATCAGCTAAACAAATTGGGGGAATGGGGAATGGGTAAATAAATGAATGTCATGGAATATTACTGTGTTGTAAGAAAGAATGAGGGCAGCTGAGTGACTCAGGAGATAGAGCCATAGGTCTGAAGTCAGAAAGACTATCTTTGTGGGTTCAAATCTGGCTTCAGAAACTTACTAACTGTGCAACTCTGGGCAAGTCACTTAACCTTGTTTGCTTCAGTCTCTCATCTATAAAACGGAGAAGGAAATGGCAAATTACTCCAGTATCTTTGCCAAAAAAACTCTAAATGGACTCACAAGGAATCAGGACATGACTGAAAAACAATTAAATAACAAAAAACCTCAAAGAAATAATGGATATGAAAAATTCAGATAGGTATGACAAAATTTATATAAGCGATTGCAAGTGAAGTGGATTTAGTAAAATTGGATTGTGTAAATATACATATACATGCATACACACATGTATACATGACATTATATAAATGTAATGACTTTGTGTGGGTCAAAACAACAATAACAAAATAATCCAAACTGAAGGTTGTGTCTGCATGAGGAAACAGCTTCCAGATTGGGGGAGACGTAGAGTGAACATCAGCAGCGTTCTCTCTGCACCCAGATCCACATATGGGCATGAATACAAGGAGTAGTCTTTGCCTCTTTATGTTTCTTCTTTCTTACAAAGGAGTATTAGAGATGGCTATGACCTTATGATCTTTGAAAGGTTGGAATAACCAGCCAATTTAGATCCAAGAACCGCACAACACATCAAAGTCTGCTGATGGTCAAGCATTGCCAAGGATCCAGCACAACAGTGAATCATTATAGTAGTCAAGACACTTCAGTGACAGTGGCAACAATAGAGCCACTCATTCAGTGACTACACCATATTCAGAAGTGAACATGGTGGGTCGTTGACCCAACTCTTCCCAGGGGAGAGGAAAGGGTGGGAGCCTTAAATGTTGTGAAACCTTACAATCAAGGTTGGCTCTAAAGAAGAGATGTCAAGTGTCCTCCCTTGCTCCTTTGAAGAGGTGGAGGACTATAGATATGGAACACTGCATTTGTCAAACTTTTAAAATATTTTGGTTAGTTTTGTTGGACTGTTTTTTTTCTCTTTTTTATTCTTTGTATGAGACAGATGGTTCTCTAGGAGACAATGGAGGGGGGAGGAATACATTGGGAAATGTAGGCAATCTAAAAACAAAAAAAGAAATGGTGATAAAATTTTTCAAATTGATTTATAAAAAAATTATGTCGCTTTTTCAGGTTGGAGGACAATGTTGTGAAAATCAATCAGTGACAGGATGTTGCCATTCACTGATCTAAACTATTCAACTACAGGAAACATATCATGTGTATATTCTCTACATCACTGGCATTCAACATATATTCAAGGAATACTAGCTAAAAAATTGTTTTAGTATGTAGTACATTAATTCTCTATTTAAAGAAAATGCCTGGAGTAGAGAGTGACTTCACTTTTATAGCCTATAAAATAGAAGCTTTTAATGTAAATTGAAGGGTAATAATTTTTAGATGTGTTCTAAATAGCATATTTTATAGCTTTACTACTTAAACAAAACTTAAATCATGTTCACATCAATTACGTTCTGCTTGAACCTAGACTAACCCACTAATATTTTACTGTATAGTCTTAAAACACATTTTTAAAGGTTCCTATTTCCTAAATTAAAAAAATATTTAAGTGATTTTAATCATTTCTGAACAAATGGTTATGGCTACAAAATCAATAAGAGGGAAGTATTATTGGAAAGTAGCATTTGTCTTAAGTCAATAGCTACAGTTATGTTAACAGCATGATGATTGGGTTTATATTCGGGCTCTTTTTCATCTGTCTTCTTGTCCTTTGGGAATCTATGATTGAATGCACATTTGTATAGATTATTCTGTAATTTGGCCATTAGTGTTTAAAACTCAATTTGCCCCCACCTGATCTCAGGTGTTGGCTTGAAATAGTCTCCTCTGGGTTTTTTTTTTTATTATTTTAACATTGCAAAGATTAATCAGTTGTGTGTTTTCTTTATTAAATTGAACATAATTCCCAAGCCTCTCTCTAAGTAAATCCAGACAAATAATAAAAGAAAATGCCATTCAAACTTTACTAATTATTTAATCTTAAAATAGTTATAACTAAAGATAAATGTCTGAAAGCAATCATGCTGAGTGAGGACCCATCTGTACAATTCGCTTCCCATTAGTTGTCTTTTTATTAACAAAGGAGTAGGAAACAAATCAAGATATTTTCTCTTTTCCACTTTATAGGAGAAAGTATTGAGAGAAATATAATGCATGATACTATTAAAAGGGGGGAAAGGAAAAGTCTTTTATGGATAAAAGGAAAGAGAAAGTAAGGAATATGGAAGAGGTGAGAAGGAATAAAGCCATCCAGAATTCTGTATGTCATTTCACATTTACTATTCATGATGTCAGTTTATTAGGATTGTCCTGCAGAAAGGTAAACTATCAAAGAAAGTCTTAATTTAATTCCCAGTAAGAAATGTGTTGCTCATGATCAATAAATGTAGGATGGATAGACTGGCTTATGAAAGTCAGTCCATGAAGCAAATATTTCTTGCTTGGTTTTGGTGTGATCATATATAAGCTTGGGCTGAGCCTACTTCCAGCCGTGAGTGACTGAGGGGGCTAGTATTGTGTGATGGTGGAAAGTCTTCTAATTGGCTTCTGAATGTGCATGCCAAATGAGTGACCCACCCATTCTTGTTCTCGTTTTTTTTGGTGGGTTTTAGGAAGCAGGACAACTTTGAACTAGATACTTTCAAGAAACAGGTGGAGGGAAGGCATCTGTCCTATCTCCCACCTAGCTATGATGGCTATGAGCATAAGACCACTTTTACCTTTAGTGTTTGCTCTTTGCCTTGTACAAATAAGTATTCTGAGGTAGTGGTCATGTCCAGGTGACAACTTTGTGAGTTTAGGACATCCAGAGGTCCTGTTAATGATCTCACCAGCTACCAGCAGCAAGAGCCACCAGAGTGGAATTGACCCTTGGCAGTGGAAGTGTAACAGGTGGAAGGATCTGTGGACAGCAGCAGCTTCAGGATTGTGATATTTCCTGATAAAGTAACGTACCAGCTATGGATTCTAGAAAGGAACTGATCTTTGGAGCCCATCGGAGAGCTCCACCTGAAGGAAAGTTCACTAAGACTCTACAAAAGGAGAAAAGGTCTTCCAGGGCCAAGTGAGAGGTACTTCTTGGCCCCATGTGTTCTCTAATACATGTGACTCATTATCATTGTACCATGACTTGCAGCCCACTTTCCCTAGGGACCTTGTGTCTGTAAGGCGAGAATATATACCTGGCTTCAGGAAAATGTTTTATGTCAACTATCCTTTTTTCCCCCTGAAAATTAAGACTTTATTTTACCATACACCAAACATTTATTATAAACAATTGAGAAGCTAAAATATATCCAGGTTCCCCACCATATTTATTATTCCATTTTCATGTAAATATACTACATTACCACCTGGTTTATCTGACCTTCCTTTTTCTGGAATGGTTTGTTATACAACCTTATAAAATGATCCTCTGTAGTTCCTCTCACTGTAGGAAAGGTATATGTATCCAATGTTACAGAATCAGAAGTCTGTAATAATTCTGAAAATCAAATTTATACCAATCATTCCAAGATAGAGCAGCATCATGGTGCAGAGGAGAAAGCCTTGAGAGTCACAAAGTTCCAGGTGCCTGCCTGGCATACCAGCTATATGACTCCTGGGCAATTCACTTAACCTCTGAGGGCCCCTCACAGCACTATAAAATTAAGTTGGGGAGGGGGAAAGAGGTAAAGGATGGGGATTGCATCAGCAATATAGACATTGGTACAGAACAAAGTGCCTTGATTAATTAGCAGGGACAAGAAAGAAAGTTTTGAATTTGTAGCTATTTTATATTCAGGATCCCTCTATTCAAGCTCCCAGAAGTCTGTGTGCCATCCAAAATAGTGCCTTTACATACAATACCCACTTCAGGCAAAACTTCTCATTTAGAAAATCTGAAGGAGAGGAATCCTAGTAACAAACAAACAACGACAAAGCCCCATTAAAAAAAATACGGGTTTAACTTGGTCCTGACTTACCCAAATATATGCATCTGCACCGTGTGTATGGCCAATAGTCATGGAATCCATTAAGAAATGAAAGCTGGGTAAGGCTGGTTGGCACAGTGAATAGAGCACCGGCCCTGGAGTCAGGAGGACCTGAGTTCAAATCCAGCCTCGGACACTTAACACTTAATAGCTGTGTGACCTTGGGCAAGTCACTTAACCCCAATTGCTCTGCCCTCCCCCCTCCAAAAAAGACAAAACGAAACCAAAAAAAAAAAAGAAGTAGAATTGTTTGTCTCAGAAGAAGGGGTATCAAGAGTAGAACAAGCATCCTCCATTTTCTGGTGGTCTGATTTTTCCAGGTCATTGGCCCATGCTTGTGTTCTCTTTGGCTTGCATCTCTTGCTCTTGCATTTCCAGAGTTTTGTCTGGGGTTTGAACTACAGCTTCCTCATCTTCCTTCTGATACGCAGAGCTACAAATCTTGTTGGGTCCACATGAAAAATCACTGTCCTTGATCCGCATCCATTCCAGACCACCTATTTTTTTCTCTTTACTCAATCAGAAGTGTTCTCATCATACTCAACTTCTTCATTGGACCGCGCTTAAAGATTCAGCTCTGTTTAATTGACGCCTTCTTCATGGGCCTGATCTGCATTTCTCCAAACACAGCGCAGGTCCCAAGAGTATCTTCATATTTCCTAGCAAAGACGTAGCTGTTCACTTGAAAAATAGGTCAATTTCCAAAAATCTTGCATTTGTTTCTGCATTTTGTTTAAAAAACCCCCAAAACCTCTGAATCGACAATTCCTGACAATTCCATGAGGATCAGTTACTCCTCCCCTTTCTTTTTCATTCGCCTCTTCATCATTCCCTGAGAACCCCCTCAAGAAGGACAGCAACCACCACGTCCATAAGCCTATGGCTCAACCTGTCTTTCCTTCAGGCCCACCCTCAACCCCTACTAACATCACATGATCATACACTAACCACCATCTTGAAAATGAGCAACTGAGAAGACACATCCTCCTTCTCTTGTTCCAGCTACCTGTACCAACTATTTTTGCTATATCGTCTCCATAAATACCTTTGCTAAAAGCTAATTAATTCTCGACGACATGATTATTAATGGAGAGTATACCAATCAGGGCTCAGGATCTATAATACTAGCAACCTCAGCTCCTTAGGGTTATGCTAGGATCCTGAGATGAGTCAGTAATCCTCCAGGGACCCCAAGGACACAGGATTGTGAGTGCCCATTTGGGGGCGTGGCCCTAGAGAATGTGTTTGTTGCACAAACATAATAACTTACACCAGTCTTAATAATATAATTTGCTCAATATGTAACCCCTTATTTCAGAGGCTCACTCCTGGGATCAAGGCCTGGGTACTTTGGCTCTCTCTGTTTCTCTTTCTGTTTCTGTCTCTCTGTCTCTGTCTCTTTCTCCACTCCCTTCTTCTCTCTATTGTCTCACTGTCTCCCTTTCTCTGTCTCTTCATCTCTCCTTCTTCCTTTCTTTTTCCCTCTCCCTCTCATTAAGTCTCTTTATATATTCTTTCCCTCTACACTGTAGAGGTTCCCATCTCTCCAGGAGTCAGACTGTGCAGACATTATGCTGGAAGTGTAATAACTAACTGTCTCAGCTCTTCCAAAATGAAATAGTCAGTTCTATGATCCCTTGGAATAGTTTGAAGGATATCTGCTTTTTGGCAAGCATGGAGTTTTGATGTCTCTGAGTCATTTAGGTTTTCTTTGGTTGAGTGTTTATATCCCTATGTGCCACACAAAGTGATGTCTTAAATCATTCTGGAAGCATTTCTATTTTCAACACTCTGCCAAAAGTCCCAGTTCTCCATTGTTGGGCACAACAATGGGTAAGGTAAGCTGGTCTCACTTATCTTTTTCTCTTCCCAAGTAGCATGTCACATGTTGAGGCAGCAACCCATATGTCTTTGGGGAACTGGAAAAATAATTTGTATCCATCTTTGATAAAAAAACAGTCATAGATTTGGAGCTGAAAGTCTTTAGAACTCATCTAGTCCAATCTCCTTATTTTATAGATAAGGACACCAAGCCTGTCTGTTTCCCAGCCTCTTCCTGAACAGCTAGGCCACGTCAGGAAAATTGTTGTCTGATTTCCCTGGTCTTTCTGAAGATTTCCAAAGGTGGGGAAAGGGCAGAGCTGGTAGCTGCTGTCAACACAAGGCTTGGGATGCACAATTCAGGGAGTAAGTGCAAAAAGGGTGGGAGTAGGAGAGAATCAGGCCTCTATCCAGTCAACAAATGTGTGTCGCCACTGAGAACATATTTCTTTTGTCCCTTTAGAAAGAGTTATATTATAGCTTTTATAAAGGTACATTTTGTGACAGTATTGATTGATTAGAAAGATTCATGAACTCTTCCAAATAATAAATAGATATTTCACAATTATTCTCATGCATAGAATAAATAATGACATAAATAACAATACTTTGAAATGTTGAACTGTAACATTGATTGCCTAAGCTCAATAAAACAATAGAATCAGTCCATTTGGATTTTTACAAATTGCATTAGTTGTGTTTTTAATATTAGACGATGATTTTTTTACTACAATAACCCATGGCACAGAAAAAATTAGAAAATGAACCGTCTAGTCCTATATACAGTTCCCTTCTCTTTCTTCAGTGACTGTGGCAGAGCAATACAGAGGTCAAAGTTTGCCAAAAATCAGACCATTTTTAGAGTATTCAAAAAACACTACTTTGGTTGCTCTTACTCTTAATATTTAAGTCTTGTCCAATAGACTATGAGGCAAAAGACTACTGAAAGAATAGTTTATATCAACATTCTTGCTACAAATCAGTAGCACTCAAAAGTGGGGTCTGGGGACTCCTAGTACATTTAATCCTAAGTTCAATGAGACATATGGTCAAATGATTTTTATAATGATATTAAGATATTTTAATTTCTAGTGAGATATGTATCACTAGATATAACCCACATAAACAGAACCTCTTCTTGGAGAGATCGTTTTCAAGAGTCTTAAAAGGTTAAAAGGGAAAATTTTTTGAACTGATTCAAAGTAACCAAACCAGAAGAACAATTTATACAATAACAATATTATAAAGACAAACCACTTTGCAAGACTTAATACTTTGAAAGATAGTTCCAAAGGACTTGTGATGAAACATGCTACCTACCTCCACATAGACAGGTAATGTAGACTACAGCATATGATTTTTTTTTGACATGGCCAATACAGAAATTTGTTTTACTTTACTATACATGTTTATAATGAGATTTGTTTTTCTTGCTTTCTCAAAGGGGAGTCAGATGGGAGGGAAAGAATTCAGACCTGAAAATAAAATAGAATTGTAAATAAATAAAAGGTAAACAGATAAATGAATGGGGGAGGGGGAAGAGTGTAATGTGGACCGAAACAAAAAAATTTGAGAACTGCTACTGTAGATTAAGTAAAATAGCATAAAAAGTTATAGTAGCATGTAAGAAAGACACATCTCAGAGGAACAAATAAAGGAGTTGATTAGTCCATCACATGTCCAAAGGTAATAAGAAACACGATTTTGGTCACTTTACCTTGAGCGTTCAGAGTGACATAAGCAAACCTTGAAGATGATTATCATCACATATTGTAAAGGATGAAGAAGCAGAGAAATGCTGTGAGGAACTTAACAGGATACTCCAGTCAACATACATGGTTCAAAGAAGTAATATTGTTTACTAAGGACTACCCTGGATTGTGATCCATATGCCTCAACTTAGAGTCAAAAGTGCTATGAATCTGTTTAATGTACTTGGTCTATAGAATGAGCAAATTCATAGAAATATATAATCTTAGAATCTCTGAAGTCACGTATTCCCATCCTACCTACAGTGGGAATCATGTTCGCAACAGCCTTAATGGATGCTTATGCAATATATGCTTGAAAATTTCTTCTTTGTATCCATCACATTTTATCTTGTATTATAGTTATTTCTGTACAAATCTTACATAAAGAACAAATAGGAGAAAGTTGGATTGAATCTTTCTGTGGTACAGATAATATAGATTTGAGGGCTTTGAAAGATCAGTTCACAAGAAATATGAAAAAGGGGAAAATATTGCCAGCTTTGAAAAATCTTAAGTCTTATCAGTACAGAAACAATGAAACCAGGAGAACAATTATTGTTCTATGCTTGATTTCCCATATATCAAAATTTTAAAGAGATTCTTCCATACGTGCATCAAAGGCATCTTTGATAAGGGGTTTAGGAATATTCAGTAAAAAGAAGGTTGTACTCTGCTTTTCATTTGTGGATTATTTTTAAAAACCATTTACTTTTGAGGAAGGACAGAGTAAAAAGAGAGAGAAAGAAGGATAAGGAAATACAAAGTTAATAATCAGAGCTAGGAATGGGAAAACTTATCCATAAAATGGAATCAAATAGCAGAATGGATTAAAACCCAAAACCCAATAATATGCTGTTTTCAAGAAACACACTTGAAACAGAGAGACACAAACAGAGCAAAAATAAGGGACTGGAGCAGAATCTATTATGCTCCAGCTGAGGTTTAAAAAAAAAAAAAGCAAAGATAACAATCATGATCTTCAACAAAGTAGAAGCAAAAATAGACCTAATTATAATAGATAAGCAGGGAAAGTACATTTTGCTAAAAGGTACCGGACACAATGAAATAACATCTGTACTAAACATATATGTAGCAAAGGGCACAGCATCTAGATTCTTAAAGAAAAAGTTAAATGAGTTATAGGAGGAAATAGACAGTAAAACTACACTAGTGAGGGACCTCAACTTTCCCCTCACAAAGCTAAATAAATCTAACCACAAAATAAACAAGAAAGAAGTTAAGGAGATGAATAGAAATTTTAAGAAAATTATTTTATTTTTTTTATTTTTTATAATTTTTTTAAAATTCATTTTCTTGTTTACATCATTCATTGTCATTACATTTTTGAATTACAAATTTTCTCCCCGTCTTGCCCCCACCCCAACCCCAAAACAGCAATCCCACTGTAAAGCCCCACCCCTGCTCTGCTCTCTTACTTTCTGGTAGG
>CM053595.1:83357865-83375112 GCA_028646575.1 Pseudocheirus occidentalis
TGTGTGTGTGTGTGTGTGTGTTTGTGTGTGCATAGACAGAGGGCACAGGATCAATTGAATAGGAAGGGATGATATTTTAAAAGGTGAAATTAAGAGACGGGAGAGGAATAGAATGAGAGGAGATAGGGAGAGACAGAATGGGATCAATCATTTCATATAGAAGAGGCAAGGGATAACTGTTACAATGGAGGGGAAGAACAGGAAGGCAAAAAGAGAATGGGCTAATCTTACTCTCAATGAATTTGGCTTAGGGAGGGAATAACATACACTCTAAAACGGGTATTTTGCCCTGCAGGAAAGTAGGGGGGAAGGGTATGAGAGGGGGGATGATGGAGGGGAAGTCAGGTTGAGGGGGAAGGTTGTTAGAAGCACAGACTTCTGTAAAGGGACAGGGACAAAGTAGAGAATAGAACAAGGGGAGGGTGGGATAGGAAGGAGGGAAATATAGTCAGTCTTTCACAATATGTCCATTGTGGAGATGTTCTGCGTAACTACACATGTACAGCCTCTGTTGAATTGCTTGTCTTTCCCATGGGGCCAGGTGACAAGGGAGGAAAGGAAAGAAACTAGAATTTAAAGTTCTAAAATCATATGTTAAAATATATATGTATATATATATATATATATATTATTATTATTATTATTTACATGCAACTGAGAATTAAGATATTTGGGCACTAGGATAGCGAGATCCATCCTTCTCTACCAGAAAGTCAGAGGGCTGATGGGGAGGATATAGGAGAGAGCAGATTGGGGGAGACGTCATATAGTGTTTTGAGGTGTTGGGTAGAGGAAAGGCAGGGAGAAAATTTGTAACTCAAAATCTTGTGGAAATTGACAATGTAAACTAAAAATAAACAAAAGTTAATTACAAAAAAAAAAGGTTACAAGCTCCTCAAGGACAAGGACTGTCTTTTGCTTCTTCTTTTATCCCCAGTGCTTAGTAAATTGGCTGGCATATAGTAAGTGTTTAATAAATGTTTATTGATTGACTGATAATTGCAGTTGATACCACCCCAATCAGGAGTTTCTGTCACATCTTAGGAAGACACATGTTCTTCTGACAGCGGACAGAACACATGTGTAGCAGGAGAGATGCCCTAGTTCAGCAAATTAGGGGAGTTCCCCTGATCACCCCTATTACATGAGAATATCTTCTGTTTCTCTTTGTATTCCTTCTAGTTTTCCCCCCATTCTGTGCTTGTGGTAGAAAGAAGCACCAAAACAAACATAATTTTCTAGGTGTGGAGTTACATAAATGCATGTTATCATTTCCCTAATCTGAGAAATGATGAGTCTCTAATGATGTTATGACATATACATCTTTCATTAAGATTATGTCTTATAAACTTCTCTTAAAATTTCACTTTTTCTCTAGTTTCTCTCTTCCCCTTGTTTCTTTGCAGAATCATATCACCACTGAACACTGACACTTTCAATTTTTCCTAACTTTGAATTTATGGTGGGTTTTTTTTTTTCCAAATCAAAAAGGAAATGTAAGAAATTATTTTAAATGTCTGAGTTCCACTATGGTATTGCTAATGATCTATGGGACGTTCTTCCACGTATATATCTCACGGAAACTTTTCATCGTTGCACAATCTCATCTGACTCAACATATCTAAAATTGAATTCATTTTGCCCCCATGAACCGGCTTCTCCATTTGCTTTCTCTTTTTCTGTCAGCAGGATTTTCCCCATCAAACATGCTCAAAACCCTAAAGTCATCTTTGCCTTCTTTTTTTTTGTCTTTCATATCAAACCAGCTACCAAGTCATCAAAAGCTGGTCTTTGATAATGACTTTTCCATGAATCTCAGCCTTCTTACCCTTCTATTCCACTAAACCTGGCACTTATCACTTCATGCCTAGATTGCTTCCTTGTGTCCTACCATAAGCATTGTTACTACAGAAGTTAATCTCAGGAGAATCTCTTCTGAATTTTTATGGCATTTACTGTCCATACAACTCATTTGGCACATCATATTGTTTGGTACTATTGACATATCTTTCTTATCTCCTGAGCTAGGTAATAAGTTCCTCAAGGACAGGGACCGTGTCTTAACATTCTTTGTATGTTCCCCTCTACAATACTTAGTATGATACACATAGTAGATGATCAGAAAATATTTGTTACATGAACAAATGAATGAGAGGTAATATCATTGAAGGGAAATAACATTCTATTAAGTCTACCACTACTCAAAAACCTTCATTGGAGAGAGCATTCCAGGCATTAGGGGTAGCCAGTGAAAATACTTAGGATATGTAGTACTTTGTGTGATAAACAGCAAAGAAGCAGTGTCACTGGATGGAAGAGTATATGGGAGTGGACAGGATATGAGGTATAAAAAGACTGGAAATGTGAGGATGGGGCTAGGTTATAAAGGGCTTTGAATACCAAAAAAAAAGGGATTTTGTGTGTGATCCTGGAGATGATAGGGAGCCACTTGAGTTTACTAAATGTGTCTGTTTGTATCTATGTGTGTCTATGTGACAGAGAGAGACAGAGAGAGAAAGAGGTGATGTTTAAAAAGGCTCAAGAGACAAAATTTCTAAGTAATGTAATCATTTCATTAATAATTCCAATATTTTAATAAAAGGATGGTTCTTTGGACAATCTCTCTTAGACAAAAGACAGTCACGGCAGCAGCTCACAGCTTGTTTTGAAAAAAGAGTGTTCTCAAGGATGACAATCAACTCTGATGGGTTAACAATTAATGAGAGATAGATTTTACAAAGAGAAGTGAGCTCAATCCAATGAAGGACCGAGAGAGACATTAAGACAGAGACTATCCCTATCCCTTTAAACACACCACCCCAGCCTTAGGCAATCTAGACAAAAGGATCTCTATCTACCCAAGCTTAATTAAAAGGAGTTTGCCTGAGAGTAGAGATTCCTTGTAAGGGTGGGTTGGGTTAGTTCAACCTACAGAGACTGAAGTCTTGAAATGAGGATAATAGAAAAAGGGGGAAATCTGAATCTTCCCAAATCATTGTTTATTAATAATAGTTTCCCTCAGATAGATGGTCAGAACTTTACTGCACTTTAGAAAAGTTACTGTGGCTGCTGAATAGAAGATGGACTGGAGTAGGGAAATACTTGTGGCTGACCTTGATGCCATGTTCATCCTCATTGAAGGCATTTGACAACATAGCTGAAAATGTTATGCTAAAAAGCAGGGGAACAAGTGTACAACCTTGTTTCACACTGGGAAAACTTGAGAGCATTGTCCATTATCCAGAACCCAGGCCAGCATGCCATCATGGAATTGAGTACAATGCTCTTGAACTTCTCTAGGCAACCAAATTTTGACATAATTATCTATAAGATGACTGACAGTATCAAAGGCCTTGGTCAGCTCTACAAATGTTGGGCAAAGACCTCTGTTCTGCCCCTGGGGTTTCTTCTGGAGTTGTCAGGCAGCAAACACCACATCAACTGTTCCTCAGCTCTGTCTGAAGCCATACTGGCTCTCAGGTAGATGCCCTTCTTCCAAATGAAGGATCAACCTATAAAGGAGGATTCTGGCAAGAAACTTGTCTGCAACAATTAAGAGAGAGACTCACCCCATGATTGTCACAGGACAATATATTACCTTTACGTTTTCAGAGTTGGACAATGAAGGCATTCTTAAACTTCTGAGGAATAACCTCCTTTTGCCACATAATCTGGGAAATTTCAGTCAACTTTTGTATAAACAATGCTCCCCACGCCCCTCCCCCCCAAACCACACACATTGTAAATCTCACCTAGAATAGACTCAGCATCAGGTGCTTTGCAACACAAAAGGAGCCTTATAACACTGAAAACTTCTTCAGCTGGGGTGGGATTAACTTCAACCTGAGAAAAATAGGCAATGGCCTCAGCATTGATTGATAATGATTTGTTGAGAATACTATTGTAGTGTTCAGTCCATCTCTCTAGGATCATGTCCTTGTAATGGTAATTAATTTAAATCTGAGGACCCCTTTTGTTATATCAAGTAAGCAGGTACTTAGCCCTTAGTAACTAATCAAATCTCTGTGAAAGAAACTAGCCAATGCTGTGTATGTATATAAGAAAAACAAGAGAGATAGAGACAGAGAGAGACAGAGAGAGGCAGACAGACAGACAGAAAGAAAGACAGAGACAGAGAGAGACAGAGACAGAGAGAAAGAGAGTCAGAATTTTCTCCTGACAAGATCCTGGTGGAAGAAGCTGTTCTGCTGAGAGATCTGGTGAAGGCTGAAATGGTTGCTGCCACCTGGAAGGACAGTGTTGCTGCCGCCAACTGGAAGGCTGATATTTCTTCGGAGTCCTAGGACCACTGAACTGCTGGAGGACTGAGGAAGCATGACTGGGATGGCTAAGAATTTGTTTGTAGCTTGGTTGATCTTTGAATTCCCAGGAACAGAAATTGTGAGGGTTTTGAGATGTACGGGACCCTGTGAACTTCAGTGTGTAGCAGGAACTGCTCAGAGGATTGGACAAGGACCTCGGAGCTGTCTGCCTCTGAATCCAGGTGACTGTTTGGTGGGTTCAGGTAGGAGCTGGGACTATGGAAGGGGATCCAGGGAATCTGAGAAACTACCCTGAGTCAAGATGAAGAAAAGATCTCTCCTTGGATATTGAATGCTGTGATGATAACATGGTTTACTAGTGAGCTAGGGGTGGGGGTGGGGGGTTGTGTATTTTCTAATTATTGTATTTAGTGATTAGCAATACTTAGCAACAAATTGCTAAATAAGTGGCTGATTAAGTTGCCCCATGAGTGGAAGACTGACTTGTATTCTGAGATGATTGAATGACTAAGAAAGGAGGCAAACCTCCTCAGGGATACCAGATGATTGTTCTTTTGTTCTTTGTTCTAAATACCTTGACCACTTTGGTGAAAACTATGTGGCCATTTTAATGATAAGCTGTTGTGAACACTATATTGTGATTTCTTGTGATAAGATGCAATGTTGTGAATGTTTTCCTTTGATTTGTTCTTGAATAAATAGAATGTTCACTGGACTGTGTAATCAGAACCTTAAAAGCTGTTCACAGTAGCATTCTTTTGGGAAGCTGCTTGTGCATGCCATTACAGTCCTTTTCACTAATCATGTGACTCCATTGGCACTGAGTAACTGAGATACATCATAGGTCTTTGGCCCATAAATAGCCTTCAGGGAAGCACTTTGGATTGTTACTATTGGCATAAAATGAATTTCATCTGCCTTCTTACTGAGCCAAGAATCCTGAATCTCTTTAAGCTTTGCTTGTACTTTACTTTTCATGGAATTAAATGCTGCCTTCTTTGAGATGGAAGAACTTTCTTGCTGGTAAACCCTGTGGAGTTTTCATTTTTCACTCAATAGCTTCTGAATTTCCCCATCATTTTTGTTCAACCAGTCTTGATATTTGTGAGTGTTCTGACTCAGATGAGCAAATGCAGTGCCGTACACCAAATCTCTGAAAGCTGCCCTCTCCTTTTCTGCCCCACTGTTGCCAGCTGTGTGCAGGGTTGTGACTACAGCTCCCAGTATATCTGCACCTGCTGCTTCATCACCTGCCTGTTGCCACAGGACTTTGAGATAGGTGTAATGGTAAAATGGTATGGGTGATGTCTTTTGATTCATGCATAAATTGGATTTAAGCGAGACAGAGTTGCATGAAGTCATCAGCCTCACTCTCTCAGTCATTACAGTCCTGTGGCAAGGCAGAGTCAAGACACCTACCTGGTCATGGTTTGAGATGCAGTGATTGACCTTGGAATCCTTGATGTCTACTCAACCTCTAAGCATTCCATAGCGCTTGCTTTAGCTGTCTTCATGACAGTTGGAACAAATTGTTCTCATCTATCTATTCCACCAGAGGAAGTCTTCACATGGTTGACACAGACAACCTCTCCCTCAACAAGTTTGAGACCCCTTGGTTATCCTCAGCCTGGTTTAGTCCCTTTGCTGAAATTGTTTACTGGACTGTGGTCACTGTGCATGCTACAGCTTCTTGGAGCTGCAGATGAGAATTAGGTGGATCAGGTGGACACTAAAATTGAAAAGTAGCCCTGGAAAGGGCTTGGCAGTCCCAGTGTTAGAGGTACTAGTCTTCCCTAAATTCATTCCACACCCCTGAAAAGCACTATGACTTAATGGAAAGCACACTGGGCTTGGAGCCTAGAAGACCCAGGTTCTGATATTAGCTGTGTGACCATCAGCAAGTCACTCGACCTCTCTGAGACTCAGTTTCCTTATCTGTAAATGAGAAGGTTAGTTTGTACTCTAAATCCATGATCAGATGATCAGGAACAGTCCTGAGCTTCAGAGAAATAATTTGCTCATGGTCATATATCTAGTGCATGGTATAGAAATGAATTATTCCACAACTTCTTTTAATGTAATTCATTCTTGTGTTCATTCTTACTATAAAGAAATTATTTTTCATATTTAATTTAAATTCAGAATATTGTTTAAATTTATTGATCTTGTTTTGGACCTCAGGAGAGATGATAAACTACTGCTCACTTTGATAGTCCCTTAAATGTTTTGACTGTTTTCTTAGCTTTTACAGGAGGTTAAGTAATCCCAATACTTTTAATCTTTGGTCTGCTTTAGGAAGCCTTTTAGAAATCCCTTTATTCATAGCACCATAGAACCATAGATTTAGTGTTAGAAGGGATCTTAGCAATAATGTAGCCTGTTCAGTCATGTTCACCTCCTTGTGATCCTATTCAGAGTTTTCTTGGAAGAAATACTGGAGTAATATTTCCTTCTCTAACTCGTTTTACAGATGAGAAAACTGAGGCAAGCAGGTTAAGCGACCTGCCCGGCTAGTGTCTGAGGCCAGATTTGAACTCACAAAGATGAGTCTTTCTGACTCCAGGCCCAGTGCTCTAGACACCAAGCCACCTTGCTGCCCCCAATCCCTTCATTTCACAATTGAGAAAACTGAAGCTCAGAGAGGTGATTTGTCCAAGACCACATCAGTAGTGATTAGTAGAGGCTGAATTCAAATCCAGGACCCTGACTCAATTCAATTCAACAAACACTGATTAAGCATCAGTTATATGCAACTCTGTTACACAAACATTAAAAGAAGTTCCAGAATATTCCATATCTGTATACATAGAGACTCCCTATGTTTCCATGAACAAGTCGCCTCCCTTTTCTGAATCTCAGGAATAGGACTGCAGACATTAAGCTGTAAAAGACCTTAGTGGTTATCTAGTCCAACCCCACTCATTCACAGATGAGGCAAGGGTCAGAAATGGTAAGTGACTTGTCTGGGTCACACAGTTGGAAGATATCAGGAGTAAGATTCAAACCCAGCTCTTCTTTGCTTCATAAAGCCATAAAGCTCTCCACTAAGCCACAGTGCCTACGAGTTTTGCCCATTTCTAAAAATGGAGATGATGGAATTTGTGCTACCTGACCCCTCACTGGGTTGTCATGAGTAAAGTACTTTGTGAAGTGTAAAATTCTACAGTATTATTATTTTTCTTACACATTTAAGCTTTTTTTCTCATCCATCTGAAGTATGTCTAGTTCTACCTAAGGGCAGGAGGAATGGTCCAATTGACCTTCTAAGGTCTCTTCCATCTCTAATAAGTCTATGATTCACATGGTATCACTCCTTTGCAGTCCCTCCCAAATTAGTGTCATATGAAATTAATACATTGTTTACACCCTTAGCCACATCATTAGTAAAGTTATTAAGTAAAACTGAACCCAGCCCCAAGCCCTAAGGCTCTCTTCAGTATCACTTTTGATTTGACACATTGGTTATGTCTACACATGTGTTGTGGATAACTGAAGCATTTGTCTGGATAATTTAAGAAAGACCTCACTTCATGAAGCTTATATTCTTGAACATCATACAAATCAAATTTTTTTTATATCAAATTCTGTTTTTTTATGGTCTTAAATAGTCATGTTAGAAAAGTTTTATCTTTATTTCTGATTGATCTCCAGTTGGCAATGAATTTTAAGAGTTTGGTTCCCTCAAGTAAATAACCAATATCTACTATAGAAGTATAGTTCTGAATCATTTTGTGAATTGAATCTACAATAGGTCTTGTTTTTTTTTATTATTCTGAACTTGAGAACCACCAACAAATATCAGTATTTCCAGAAATAATGAAGAAAAAGAAGCTTGCATATGAAATTATGACACAGACCATGTCCAGCTGGTTTTCTTTTTCAAAATATACAATAAAATTTAGTTTCAAACTACTCTGTTTATCTGTCCCTCCCTCTGAGCCTCCCTCTGTTCTCTTAAGCTTTGTTATTTTTAATGCTTTATTGTTGCTTAAAAAAGTAATTACTGTCATTTCCCAATGACTCTTCCTTTCCCCTTCCCAATAGAAGCCTCCCTTGTCACAAAAGTAGAGTTAATGCCAAATAAATCGAAATCAACACATTATTCAGGTCTGACATCAGACGTAGTCTACCACCATTTCTCTGTCTCCTCTCTATGTCTTTCTCTCTGTCTTTCCATCTCCCTTTGTCTTTCCCTCTTTCTCCCTCTTTCTTTATCTCTGTGTTTCTCACTGTCTCTCCTCTTTCTCTTTTCTGTCTTCTCTCTGTTTTTCCATCTCCCTCTCTTCTGTCTCTCCTTTCTCTTTGTCTCTGTCTTTGTGTTTCTATCTCTGTCTCTCTGTCTCTGTGTCTGTCTCTGTGTCTGTCTCTCTGTCTCTCTCCCTCTCTTTCTCTCTCTATCTCTCAGGTGCATCCTTCATCCTAAGTGTCCTGAAGTCAGGATTCACCACTGCATTGATTAGAGTTTTGAAGTCTTTCAGTGTTATTTTCCTTTATGCTATTGTGACCATTGTGCAAATTGCTCTCATAGTTTTGCTTCCTTCAGTTCATACAAGTCTCTCTGAATTCTTCATATTCATCATTTCTTACTGTAATATTATTCAATTACATTCATATACAATAATTTGGCTATATCGCAATTGATGAGTACCCACTTTCTTTCCAGTTTTTTGCTGCTACAAAATGTGATACTATAAATATCCTTGTAAATATGAGACCTACTTTTCTGTTACAAGGGTCCTTATTGAGAAACATTTTTTAAAGCTAATAACATGAATAACACCCAGGCTCTCTTATCTTCCATTTAGCTGTCCTGAGGTTCATATCATTTTCTTAAAAGCATGCTTTCAAAGAGGTATTTCTGATGAAACAAGGCTAGCACGGGAGCTGAGCTAAGTGGGTAACTGCTTCAGTTATTTGTCTCCGTGGGTTTTGGTGACAGTCCTCTCTCTTTGTTCTCCTCCTACCGGTCTGACGATTCCTTCTCAACTTCCTTTTTCTATCACCAACCATATCTTGCCCTGTAACTGTAGGTGTACCCCAGGACTCTGTACTGGGCTGTCTTTTATTCTTTCTCTCTCCCCGTTCTCAGGGACCCCATCAGCTCCCATAAATTTATGTATCATCTCTATACAGACAACTCCCAGCTTTAGATATCTAGCCCTGATCTTTCTCTTGAGCTCCAGTGTTCCATTACCAGCTACCTAGTGGACATTTCCAAGTAGATACCTCGTAGGCATCTCCAACTGAATGTGTCCAAAATAAAGCTAACTCATCTTTTTCTTCAAGCCAACCCATCTTCTGTACTTTCTTATTTCTGTCAAGATCACGATGATTGCTCTAGTTAGGGGGCTAGTTCTTTTTACTCTCAAATCTTGGTGCTTAGCACAGTGCTTGGCATGCAGCAGGTACTCAATCAATACTTGTTTGATTGGTTGCTTTTACTTGATCTTTGTCATCACTAATAACTTTCGATGACAATCCTTTAATTTTTCAACTCTTGTGATGCTACATGAATTAAGTCTCCAGGAAATGGATTAGATATAAATTCATTTCTAATGTATTTCAGTCTGGGGCTAATCAATGAAATTTGCGATTGAATCCTTGAGGAACTTCCAAGCTTTTAACATAATTTGTTCTTTAAAGCCCTTCCCCTCCTTGGCTATTTATTGTTTATAGCTCTTTTATGAGCTTATAGATCATCTCTCAATATTTCTGAGAAGTTTCAGGTCCAAGATGTGCTTGGAGATCATTTGTTCCATTTTAACGCCTTTAGTTAGAACACCTAAACCCTCTGATAGAGAGCTAGATGGGTAACTTGTTTTATTCAAGATTTCTAGACCAATGGAATTCATGCTGTTCCCTGTGAAACCTTAAATTTTATTTTGATCTTAACAGCCCCCAAAGAAGATGAGCATTTTCACATATAAAGCAGAAGTGAAAAAGAGGATTGCAGATGAAGCAGCAGATTTGCTACTTGCCGTACCACTTGTTTCTCCTTCCAAGGATACAACAGATTTGCTGTGTTATTTTCAAGATTCTCTTGATTTGCCAAAAGAGAAACAACTACTGTTTACATTCACTCTGAGTTCTTTTGGCTAGCAACCCTGAGGGTCTTCCCCTCCCAGTTTGATTTTTTTTTTTATTAAAGGGGCCATCCCTTGACTCACTTCTTAAAGAGGCCTATTCACTGAATGGGTGTTGCCTCACTCAAAGTGAGAACCTGAAAGGGCTCCCACTGCATCCTGGACCATCTCCAGTCATTCTGATGAATATCTGGTCACTGGATCCAGATGGCTCTGGAGGAGAAAATGAGGCTGGTGACCTTGCACAGCCTTCTCTCACTCAAATCACTCAACTACAAGTCGCATAATCATCTCCCTGATGCCATGGTCCTCTTTGGGAACAAAGGACAAACCCAAGTCAGTTAGTAAGCATTTATTAAGCACCTACTGTGTACCAGATTCTGTGTTAAGTGCTGCACACGCAAAGAGAAGCAAAAGACAGTCCTTACCCTTGAGGAGCCCACAGTCTAATGGTAGAGACAACATGCAAACAGCTACGTACAAACAAGTTAAGAGGGTAAATAGGAAATAATCAACAGAGGAAAGGCACTGGAATTAAGGAGAATAAAGAAAGGCTTCTGTAGAAGGCATACATTCCATGAGCTTGCTTCTTCCAGAACTTCAGCTTCTTCCTGGCTGTAAAATAAGTGCCTTTGGAAGCTGGATGAAGGCCAAGAGGCTATTTATTAGTTACCTCTCAAGTGATCTAAACAGCAGAATATGCAAACACACCAAGAACCCAAACCAAACCAAATCATTCTGATCTGATTGAATTTTTCACTAGCATTAATGCAATTGAATATTGGGTGCCAATAGGACCACATTTAGAATAAATTAAGAGACTGCTAGTTTAATTAATACTGTACTTGGTCCTGCTACTTATCGTAAGTAAACACAAATGAAACCTAACCCAAGCTGTGTCTGCCCACAGCCTCTAATTCTCACCAGGCATCTCTGTTGCATTCTCACAAGAGATGTATCCCATAAGGTATCAGAGAGCTCCAACCACCCTGTGGCTCTACCCAGGCTTTTGCAAAGTGCAGTTTCTCCAAAAAGGGTGTACCACTGTCATTATAAGAACAACAGAATATTAGATGTACATCTCATGGGCAACAGTGAGGAAATTCTGAACTGGGCAGAGTTGATGTGTGGAGGAATAATAACACACCTGGGTCCTGCTTCTGTTGCAGTGGCTCTCAACTTGTGGATCGCGACCCCTTTGGGGGTCGAACAATCCTTTCACAGGGGTCGCCTAAGACCATCGGAAAACATATTTCCCATGGTCTTAGGAACCAAGACATCACTCCTCTATCCGTCTCCAGGTGGGTCTGTCCATATGCAGACATGCCCACATATGAGTATTAAAGGATCTAGGCATTAGGAAGGTTGAGAACCACTGCAACTTTTTAGTAATCAAATCATGATCAGGAGAGCTCACAATTTTAGAGCTGGAAAGAAACAGAGATGATCCAACCTCTCTGTTTTTCAGAGAGGAAGGGGAAAAAGAACTGATTTGCCCATTGTCCCACAGACTGTAAATAGCAGAGGAAAGATTTGAACCCAGGGTCTTCCAATTCTAGAGCCAGAATTGTTTTTCTATTAACTTTCTGTATATCACAGAGCTTGGAAGACATTTAACCCAACCAGAAATCTAATTAAGGACTCCCCTCTACAGCCTCCCTAATAGTTGCATCCTGAACAGACAAGCTCCTTCCTACCATGTGGAAGGTCCCTTGTCTTTGTTGGATAGCACTGATTGTTAGAAAATTCTTCTTGATAGTTACAATCAGATTTGTTGTCATTTCTACCCACTGTTCCTCATTCTATTCTCTAAAACTACACATCTCACTTTATACAATTTTATGTATCTGGGAGGAATCCAGAACTAATTCTCAATATATTTTCTTTCCCCCTTTCTAGCTGAACTTACATTCCTGGCATCTCAGGCTGGCTGAGGTTGCAAGCCCATCCCCATCCTTTTACCAGTACCTTTGGGATTGGTAATCAAAAGCAACTAGCATTTGCCATCACCACCCCTCACCACATGGGACAAAGCACAATACACAAAGCGGCAGCTTGCATGTGTCTTTGTATTTGCTGTCTGGCTCCTATCTAGATCTGATCTAGTGAGAAGCCCTGGGAGCTAGCTAGAGATTTATACTTGAAACATGAATAATAGTTAATATCTGTATACCTTCTATGATTCAGAGAGACTTCCATATTAAAAAACATTTTCCATGACAAAGAATATTATGAATGCCCCAGTAATTATGGGTGGGGATTTTCACGCTGGCTGATGCCTTCTTGGATCAGGGCCATGGCCCTTGTGCATTCACAGCAGAAGATAGCTAAATCCTTGCAGGTCTCATGTGAGCTTTGGAAATAGGACAGGTGTGGCAGTTACTAACCCTGGGTACAAGAGAATATACTTTTTATTCCCAGGTGCATGCTATCTAGTCTCGTTTGGACAAGTTGTTGAGTTTTGTTTTGTTTTTTTTTGGCTGCGGGTCCTTTTAAAGAAAAACTTAATGAGTATAGTATATAGTTTGTATAGATTTCTCTTAAAATTCAGCTGGGAAAATCCTTTTGCAAAAGTGGATCTCTTTCAAAGAATAGGTACCTTTCCTCCTCATTAAGATGTTGACCTGCTCTCCAGAAACATCTCTTCACTATAATCATTGCAAAGACAACAACAAAAATACTGCTCCCAAAAGAATGATTTAACAGGAGTAGATAGTGAAAAGACCCAGCAGTTTCTTGGGTAATTTGCTCCACTTTGAAAGCCTATCTCTATAATTGAGATCACATAATGCAACCTGGGGGACTTCACTTATCTCTTTTGGTGTCTACACCTGGTTCAGAGAAAAGAAGTTCATTTCATAGAGAGAAGAAGCCTATGGTGAATCCTAGATCCAGCACTTAGCTGTGTGATCTGGAAAAAACAGCTTCCTCTCCCTGAACTCTAATTCCTGCAAAGAAGCAAATGTAGCATATAATGAAGACTATTAGGTTTGAAGCAGGAAGACATGGGCTTATCTACCCATCTGTCACTGGACAAGTTACTTCACCTTTTAGGCCTGAGGTTTCTTCATCTATAAAATGGAAGGTTTGGATGAGATGGTTCCTAACTAATGTCCCTCCCAACTCTAAAATCATACAATCGAAACATAATAGTCAATATTCAATAAACATTTATTTAGCATCCACTCTGTGCCAGGCACTGTAATCAGCACTGGGGATACAAACAAGAATAAGACAAGTCCCTGCCCTCAAAAAGATTACAGTCTAACTGGGAAATGACAAAAAGAAGGTGAAAAGAGAGGGGTGCTGGAGGGTACCCAGGGCAGGAGCATGATATTCATGGAGTCAAAAAAATGAATGTCAAGTAATTATGGGTGGGGATTTTCCAGTGGTGGAGCAGCTGGTGGGAAGCAGAGTGGACTGGCAACTGAGCCCTCTCTGAAGGGAGGCTTTGGGAGGAGGTTTTTGCTCTGCTCTCCAGCCCTCCAGCCTGAGGGGAGAGGCAACTGAGGATACTGAAGAGATGTTGAGTATCAAAGCTGAAGCAATCTCCATGATGATGAAATTTCTAGTGATGAGCTTATCCTAGGGAAAGCATGCTGTTTGTGGAGTTGAAACCAAGCAGAACAGCTGGTGGGAAATGAAGGATAATAATACCCCACGGTGTGTGGTAACCAGAGGGCTCAGTGTAGAGAGTGGATCTGGAGAGCAGTGGACCTGAGTTCTTGATACTTGTAGGACCCTAGGGAAGTCACTTAACTGCTACTCTGCCTCAGTTTCCACTCTGGTAAATGGAGATAATAAAAGCACCTATTTCCCAGGACTTTTTAAAGGGGAAAAAATGAGATATTTGTAAAATGCTTTGCAAACCTTAAAACACTATATAAATGCTGGCTATTGGTAATTATTACTGCGAGGAAAGTATTTTGTAAATGTTGAAGTGCAATATAAATGTGCATCAATATTACTATTATTTTACCTGATTGTTGGTGAGATATTTAAGAGGTCTGGTGCATTGCAACTCAAAGAATTTTTATAGGAGGATGTTCCTTTTATATGATAGTGAAGATTTTATTATTACAATTGTTGTTCATCCTTCCTTCTTGAAGATGACCAATGACGTCATGAGGGCGATGCCTTGACTTGCCAGGAAAACTGGATTTAAATGAGGCAGAACAGCAAAAAGTCGTCAACCTCACTCTCTCCTCCAGAGTCATCGGAGTCCAGTGACAAGAAAAACACCAAGACAACTGGTGATGGGCCAGCATTATTACTATGATTAGATTTTCAGGGGAAGGGCCAGATTTTAGTACAGTGGAAAGAGACTAGGACCAGTGATGTTGACTATCTGTATGACCTTTGAGAGGGTCACTCAATCTCCTTGAGCCTCAATTTCCTTTCTATAAGATGAGGGTATTGGACTAGACCATGTATGAAGGATATCAGATCTACGATCATATGATTTTGAGCTCTTTAGAACATTATTATTAGGCACGCATCATCATACATAGAAAGACAAGTTTCTAATACTGTAAGGTGTCAAAAATCTGAAAAGATGGTCTGCTACGAGCTAGCTCTATATTGAACAACAAGTATTGGGATGGTTCATAAAGTCATGCAAAGAGCCTATAAAGATAAAATCAAGAATATCACATTTGTCTTTAATCATGGCAAAATGTTAATGTTTGATGAACACAACAGGAAGAAATCAGTGATCAAAAGGAAAGAGTGAAAATACCTCTCACCAGATCCTAGCCATTCCCACCACTAGACTATTTTGGAGTCGTTGTCTTTCATTTTGTTAATTCATTCATGCAAATGAACATTTATTGAGCATCTATCACCTTCATAAAGCTACAAATATAACCCTATGTTAAACACTGTAGGGGACAGAAAGAAGTATAATAATCCAGGCTTCCTGCCCACACAGTTGATGAGAGAAGACTAACATGTAAAAGTAATAACTAGCTTTTATATAGTGTTTTAAAGTTCACAAAACGCTTTGCAAATTTTGTCTCACTTGATCCTTACAAAAACCCTGGGAGGGAAGTGTCCTCAATTCTACTTATTTATTTATTCATTTATTCATTCATTCATTCATTCATTTAATTATTTATTCATTCATTCATTTAATTATTTATTTATTTATTCATTCATTTATTTATTTGGTTGGTTATTTGTTTATTTATCTATTTGTTTGTTTACTTATTTATCTATCTATCTATTTATTTGTTTGTTTATTTCTCTCTATTTATTTGTTTTATCCATTTATTTATTTATTCATTCATTCATTCATTTATTTGTTCATTCCTTCATTCATTTATCTATTTATCTATCTATCTACTTATTTATTCATTCATTCATCCATTTATTTATTTATGTATGTATATATGTATTCACTCATTCATTCATTTATTTATTTGCTTATTTATTTATTTGTTTGCTTGTTTGTTCATTCATTTATCTATTTACTTATTTATTTATTCATTCATTCATTCATCCATTTATGTATGTATGTATGTATGTATTTGCCCATTCATCCATTTATTTATTTATTTATCCTCAATTTTACAGAGGAGGAAATTAAAACAGAGAGCAGTTAAATGACTTGTCCAGGATCACACAACTAATGCGTACCTAAGGCTGAATTTGGACATGGGTATTTCTGATTGTTCTATCTCCTAGGCCCCCTGGCATGATCAGCATGGAAAATGAGTATAACAGGAATTCATACTAGGATGAAATCAACATGGGCTAGAGTAGGTGGGGAAGGACATTTGGGACCGTTTGTTCTTGATTCTAGCACCCAGGTATCGAACCTTAGGTGAACGGTTTAATTTTTTTAATTTATGGAGGAATAAATGATTCACTGTATATATAATGTATATATATAACATATATATAATATATATATATATATAATAGCTAATGTTTATATGGTGCTTACTATGTTTCAGGTGTAGTAAATTTTTACTCTATAAGAGCTTTCACAATTATTCTCCCATTTGAGCCTCACAACAACCCTGGAAGGTTAGTGCTATTCCCCCATTTTACAGATGAGGAAACTGAGGTAAACAGAGGCAAAATGTCTTTTTAAGAGTCACATAGTTAATAAGTGTCTGCAGCCAGATGGGAAGTCAGGTGGACCTGACTTCAGCCTGGCACTCTATTGTGCCACCTAAACCTGGTGATGTTAGGGAAGGCTTCCTGTAGTAGGCAGAGCTTGAGCTGAATCTTGAAGAAAGTCAGAGATTTCAAGAGGTGGAAGTAAAAAGGTAAAGAATTCTTGAGAGAGGGGAACAACCCATGCAAAAGCATGGAGATGGGAAATGGAGAGTATCACATGTGAAGAATAGAAAATGTCAGTATATCTGAACTATAGAATATATCAAGGGAAGGGATATGTGAGAAGACTGTAGAGGTAAGAAAAGATCAGATTTTGAAGAGCTATCAATGCCCAAAATAAGAGTTACTATTTGATCCTAGAATTAATAGGGAGCCATTTGAGTTTATTGAGTAAGGGAGTGGGTGTGGTCAGACCTGGGCTTTAAGAAAGTCATTTTGGCCTTGGTGTGGAGGATGGATTGGAGTGGGAAGGGACCTGAGGCAGGGAGAGCAATCAGAAGACTATTGCAATACTCTAGGGGATCCGAACTATAGAGTGTCTTGTGAATGGGAAGAAGAGGATGCATAAGGGAGATGTTGTGATGGTAGAAAAGACTCGATTTGTCAACTAACTGGATTTGGGGTGGGGGGAGTGAGAGTAGAGGAAGACACTGAAATTGTGAAATTGGGCCACTGAGAAGATGGTGGTATTCTTAATAGTAATAAGAAGTCCGGGGGGTGGAGCCAAGATGGCGGCGTAGAAGCAGCAAAGCACC
>CM053595.1:83375612-83451828 GCA_028646575.1 Pseudocheirus occidentalis
GAGAAAACAGGGAGAAGGTAAAATGAAGCATTGTCTGAATAAATGTTTTTGGTTGACTTAACTTCATGCTGCTTCCCCCACCCCATATTTTTAAGTTGCAGGGGTAGGAAGTGCCTAACTTGTCAAGTCAACCCTTTATAATAAAAATTCTTTTATTGTCTAAAAAAAACCCCCCAAATTTGTAAAGTTCTTTGTAAACCTCAAAACACTACATAAATGCAAGCTGCTATTAACCAGCCTGTTCTCTCACTAATGTTTGGCACTCTCTATACACAGCCTACGAGGTCTCCTGAATTATTGAACTTGTTCGCCCTGTATCTCCTAGGCAGGTCATGGAGATGCTTCCTTCTGTATTTCCTAGCAGAGATCAGGCAGTATAGCTTAGTGAACAGAAAGCTGAATTGGGCATCAGAAAGAATTGTATTCAAACGGTAGTTGTGTGACCATGGACATCTTACTTCATTTCTTTTATTCCCCCACCTTTCTTGATAATATTTTATTTTTCCCTAATCACATGTCAAGACATTTTTTAGCATTCCTTTTGACAAGATTTTGAGTTCCAATTTTTCTCTCCTATCCTATTTCCCTCCTATCTTCTGAAAATGGTAGGCAATTTGACGTAGGTTATACATGTGCTATCATGTAAAACATATTTCCATATTTGTCACAGTTGTGAAAGAAGAAACAGATCAAAAGGGGGGGGGGAAACATGAAAAAGGATAAAGGAAGTAAAAAAAGTAAGCTTCGGTCTGCATTCAGAGTCCACCAGTTCTTTATCTGGATGTGGACGGCACTTTCTTCCCTGAGTCCTTTGTACTTGTCTTGGGTCAGTGTGTTACTGAGAAGAGCGGTTATTTCTAGCTGATCATCCCACAGTGTTACTGATACTGTGTGCAATGTTTTCCTGGTTCTGCTCATTTCACTTTGTATCAGTTCATACAAATCTTTCCAGGTTTTTCTGAAAGCTGTCTGTTTGTTCTTTATTGCATAATAGTATTCCATTACATTCATATATCACAGCTTGTTCATCCATTCCACAATTGAAGAGCATCCTCTCAATGTCTAATGTTTTGCCACCACAAAAAGGGCTGCTATAAATATTTTTGCCCATGTAGGGCCTTTCCCCTTTTTTATAATCTCTTTGGGATACAGACCTCGTAGTGGTATTGCTGGATCAAAGGGTGTGCACAGTTTGGTTGTTCTTTGGGCATGGTTCCAAATTGCTCTCTAGAATACATTAATTTCTTTTTTACTCACTCAGCTCTCTAGGATTTAGTAAGTCAGAGATTATGAGTTTCTTATATTGATGAAATATCAGAGATTTTCTGAGTATTCAAGTAGTGCAGAATGTGGTACATGGTAGGTAGACGTTGAAAATAGGCATTCTGGGAAATGTAGTATTTTCCCTATCAGATATGTCTGCATGTTGTACCACTAAATGTTTGTTGATTAAAAGTGGTCATGATTTTCAGTGCTAACAATTAGAGGTAATTGCTGAGTTAATAGGTGAGCCAGAGAGGCCCCTGGGGCAAGCTGTTCTTTCACCATAAATTCAAAAGAAAGGGGAACCTAGATGTCCCAGAAGGAGGCAGAGGAGAGTTAGAGAAAGGGAGAAGAGTGTAAGCTAATATTATCCCTAGCCACAGACTGATCTCTGACCCTGTCCTGAGAACACTCACCCCATGCTCAGCTAAGCCCAATGCTGATCACAGACTGATCCCTAACCCCACAGGCTGTTTGACAAACTGGGTCAATGGTCACAAGGAGTCCTGGTGGATGTAGATGTCTTGGACACAGCTCAAAGCCCTGATCCTGCTGAGCAGCCTGGAGTGTCCCCTTTATCCAAGGAAAGTCCATTTGCTTGTGACTGAATAAGGGGTGTGAAGCACAGTATCCACGCTTCATCCCCCTAGAACTCAACAGCTGTGCACAAGGAGGCAAGGGGTGGGGTGGGGGTGGGTGTATGTGTCAGGGGTGTGGATAAAGGCCAGAAAGAAACATTGCCTTTGATGTGGCCTGGCTGGCCCCATCCTCTTGGATGCCCAGGGCAATCAGCAGCTTCCTTTTCATTCTACACTTTAGGCCTGGACAGGCCCTGGATGCCTGCCCAAATCTCCTGGCCTGTCAGTTCTGCTAGCCTCCATCCTGTCCTCCCTTCTCCCTCCTTCCTGGAGCCCATCTGAGATTTCTCTCAAAGGATCACTCAGGCACAGGGAGATACTATGTCCCAAAAGGGTGATGGAGCCCTGTACTTACTTCTGTATTATATCTGAATATGCCAGGCTGGGGAACAAATTGGTAATCATTAAATGTCAGAGTTACCTGGCATAACATGCTCATTCTGGAGATGAGAAAACTGAGACTCAGAAAGGGAAGGCCTTCTCAGGAGGTCCCACTCTCACATAACAAGCCAAGTGCTTTTTCTCTTGCCCCTGGGAAGGGCCACCCTATTGAATGGATAAGTCAAAGTTGGAAATACTCTTCTAAGCTAGGAGCTTACTTGGGCTATGGAGTCTCTCTTAGGGCTGGCTAAGCCACAGGCTTTCCCCAATGCCACTTTGCCATCTGGCTGCCCATTGAATGAACACAGCCAGAAATCTGGTCTCACTAGTGGAGGCCTACTGTTACTACCAGTAGCAGTCAGTGGCCGGATACTACTGAGTTGCTTGCCAGATGTTCTCTAGGCTCTGAAATGGGCTATGGCTCCAGGGCTCCAAGCAAGGCTTCCCTGCTGCAGTCCTGCATGACCCAATCAGGAGTTGGAGGCAGTGCCCTTTGCTTCGAGGATGAAGGTGAAGCTTGGCCAATCCAGCTTGGGATTTGGAAAGATGGGAGTGAGCTGAGCCTAAGGAGAAGCAGGGCTCCGAGTTCTTGCATATAAAACTATCAGTCAAAGGCCCCATGTGAGGAGCAGATCTTTAATTTCTGCAATGGTATCCAACTCAGGGAAGATAAAGTGAGACAGGAGGGTACCTGAAAGCAGGCAAAGGCCCCCAGAATGAACAAATTCAGCAGAGCATGAGGACTCAAAGCCTTCTATCTTGTTCTTTGGTACAAGCATTCTCACACCGGTCAGACCGTCAATAAGCATTGATTAAGTCATTTCAATGGGCCAGGTGCTAAGTTCTGCCTACGAAGGCATGCAGTTTTCTGTTTTACAAATGGGGAAACTGAGGACCTGGAATGTTATTTGTGATTGCACTATTTCTCATGTCTTTAGTGTTTGGCGATCCTCAAAGCCTTTTTCCCCTCACAACAATTCTGTGATGGGGAGAACATGATCATTCTTGGTACCTTTTTACAGAGAAGAAAACCAAGACTCAAGGAGTGATGAGATTTCATCAAGGTCACACAGCCAGTAAATGTTGGAGACTCAGATCTCCTGTCCCCTGCCTAAGGCTCTTTGCATTATAGCACACGGCCTCTGGTTTAAGTGACTCACTTAGTATGTCCCGACTTCCAGCTGTTTCAGAGGAAATATGGAGAAGCCGCAGAGGGGCAGGGCAGGGAGGGGAGGAGCAGGTGGAGACACCAAATTATTTTTCTTCCCCTTTTCCCTCAGCTCCTCCAGTTTGTGGGTGTCCCTGCTCCCGCCCCTCCACGCCCCCCTGTCCCTCCGCCAGCATAGTCCTCATGAGAATGTCTGGGCTGTGGGCCTGGCGAGCAAGACAGGACGGGAAGGGAAAGGGTGGAAAATGCAGATTGTGTCCTACAGATCCCAGCCCCAGATCCCACCCCTTCTCCAGGGAGGGTTGTGGTTCCCAGGCCCCTGGTTCTCATTATCATTCCTAGCTAATTGGCTTTTCACAGCAAGTTAGGACTGGCCATCCAGCCCCATGGAGGGCCCCACGGATGGGCTGTGTTCCTCACCCCCCTCGCCCAGCCTAGGGGGACTAGGAGGTTGGGCAGGCAGGGATGGGGTGGGATGGGGCCAGTCTCCATCAAGCTCTTACTAATAGATTCATGGAACTATAGAAAGTCAAAGCTGGGAGGGACCTTAGAACTCATCAAGGACTGCTCCTCTGTGTGACTGATGGTGTGACAGATGTCAAGGTCCTAACTGGACTGAGTTTGAATCTGGGATGGAAGTGGGGGTGGGGTGTCTATGCAAACACAGAAGTCACCTTCCTTGGCTCCCAATCAATTTGGGTGGGAGGTCAAAACTGGTAGGGGGAGGGGTATTGTTTCAGGATAACTAACTTCCCCTCCCCCTTTTGTCAGTGTCAGACTGAAGTTCCTCCAAGTCTGGTTACCTGTAAGGGGCAGGACACAGAGGAGCCCTATGAGAGCAGGCCTTCTCCCAGGCCAGGAATAAGCCTCAGCTTATTATAAACCTGGGCTCCTGGACTTTCAGACTTTGTTCTTTTTCCTCTCAGTCCCCTGCCCCTATGGCCCTGAGCTACCTACAATGGAGGGTGGAAAGGGAGGGATGGAAGCCTTTGAACTTCTCCTCACTGTCTGCAACAGCAGGGCCTTTGTGTTCCTCTCAGACTAGGGGCTCCCCTCAAGCCAGGTCTTGGCTATATTTGGAGACTCTGATACACTTAGGTTAAAACAGAATCGGCCCAAAGGGCCCAGAGCAAGAATTCTTAACTATTTTTGTTGCTGAAGCCTGTAAATCTCTTCTCAGAACGGTTTTTAAATTCATGAAATAAAATATATAAGATGACAAAAGAAACCAATTATATTGAAATAGTTTCTATATGTATATATATATATATTATACATATGTACATATGCACATGTTGGAGGCTGTCCTCCCATGTAGGGAGTTATGTGGGGGTATCATTGTATGGCTCAGAATAGACATCCCTCTAGTCTCTTCTTCCCCCACTGTTCTCTAAGAGACACTTTAATTCTTACTAAGAGGAGAGGCAAGAGGATGAGGCCAGAAGCTTGGCTACTTTGCTCTCTTCAGAGAGAACAGGTACTAGGCTAGAATGATATCTATTTGCTCCATCAAATATTGTTAGTCTAGGGCATGTGATTTTCACATTCAAGCTACACTTCTGATTTCTTCATTAACTTGGGAAAAGAGGACCCAAGCTTTATATTCAAGGTTTTGCTCCCTTTCCCACCAAATACAAGTTTTACAACAAACATACATAAGAAGAAGCAAAGAAATTAATTTACCTGAGAGAGAAGAGACAGAGAGAAAGAGGACAGGAAGAGAAAGAGGCAGAGAGAGAAAGAGAAAGAGAGAGAGAGAGAGAGAGAGAGAGAGAGAGAGAGAGAGAGAGAGAGAGAGAGAGAGAAAGAGGAAGAGAAAGAGGGAGAGAGAGAGGGAGAAAGAGAAAGAGAGTGACAGACCAAGACAGAAGCAGAAAGAGACAGAGAGGGAGAAAGAGAAAGACAGACAGACAGACAGAGACAGAGAGAGAAAGAGACAGTCTTAGATCTCACTCATGGGGAAGTCCTCTGACATCTCTAGCTCAGAAGCTGAAGACAGGGAAATGATAGAGATGGCCAGCTCTTCTCATATTGACTCCTTCCCAGAGTCTTTTCCTTCAGCTTCCTGAATTGAGGTTGATGCATTCCATCTTCTCTCTCAAAGCTGAAGGGCCTAAAGTAACTGTAGAACCCAAAGAAACTGAGGGAGTCCTCCAGAAATGGATGAGACCGAAGCTCTCTTCTCTCCTACCCTTTGACAAATCCGTCCCACCCCTCATTAAGGTGCTGGGAACTGGTCTCTACCAATGAGGAGATAGTCCTATAACAATGGGCTTTGGAACTTGGGTAACCAAGTTAACATTATACACAAACACACACATATATACACATGTACACATTTGTGTGTGTGTGTGTGTGTGTGTGTGTGTGTGTGTGTGTGTGTGTACAAGTTCATGGACCTCAGGTTAAGAACTTTTGGATTAGAGTATTATGGTGACCGGCTTCTTCCTACCCTCAGTTCCCCTCTGAAGAAGGACTATTTCTAGCTCCAATTTATTTCCATTCAATTTAATAAGCATTTGTTAACCCTTGTAGGCAGGCTGGATGCTGGGGTAGCTGCACAGTTCATATAGAAGATGATTTCTGCCTTATGGAAATCTTGGTCTGCAGGAATGCCAGCTCTCAGTGTGGTCTAGATATCATCAGTCTCTATCCAGGCCCTTCCCCTTCCTCTCCCCACCCCTTATCCCTCTTTTCCTTTTCCGATTCATCTTCCTCACCTGCACCCTCAAGTCTTAGACTCCTTCTCTGGGCTGTGGGTCTGGGTTAATTAGGTGCTATTCTTCTTTCCCCCTATTCTCTAAACACCCTGATACAACCACCCCACTTCTCTGTGGTACTACTAAGCAAGCTGCCCAAACACTGGGTCCTCAAACTTACTAGAGTGCAAAAATGTATAAGAGAAAAACTGAAAGGGGAAACTGAGGGTGGGCTGGAAAGAAGGTTGGATTTGGGGTCAGAAAACTTGAGTTCTAATCCCTGTTCAGTCACTCATCAGTAAGGCCTACAGAGGAGAAGTACCCAGGCCTCTGGGCTAAAATTTTTTTCTCCTGTCAAATGAATGTCTTTAAACTAGATGATTTCTCAGGTGTATTCCAGCTCTAAATCTATGAAATGGCCAGAAGGAAGGGCAGAAAAGCACTACTTAGGTCCTGACGTCAGTAGACAAAGGTCACTTTGATATGCCCAGCAAAGAACCCTCCCCTTTTAAAGTTGGTAATGATGGGGTAAGCCCATCCTCAAGCCTCTCTGGCATTTATATGGACATAAGCCCAGATCCAGCAAAAACAGTCATCTCTTAACTACAAATAACCCTGGGAAGGGAATAATATACATCGTCAAGTCCTGGTAGAAACCAAAGGCTTGGGACTCGGTGACTGTAGGGACCTGAATGACCACAGCAGCTGCAGTGACCCTAGTATCTTCAGTGACCTGAATGACTACAATGAGCAGAGTGACTCCAATGACTGCCATGACCCTAGTGAACTGTGACCCTCGAGACCCCAGTGACCGTGACTTATTAGAGGCACCCCCTGGGGAGGAGGATGGGAGGCAAATGAAACCCCAACAGAAGCTGAACTCTCTGAGCCTGGCTAATAGTGATCCCTCCTTTCACATGCATCTTGATGCTGAGGAGAGGAGAGGTGTTATCCAGTCATTGCTCAGATGCCTGGAGAACTGTTTGTCCTTTCTTTGCCCTTTGGAGGTAGAAGCTCTTAGGGGTGTCAGGAGTCCTGATGATTGCACATAGCAAAGGCAGCAGAGGGAAAGGAAACATTTCCACCCACAGTTCTGGGTATCCCCAGCTGGGGGGCCTTTCTTAGCCTTTCTTCTATCTGCGGGGGATGAGGACAGATTCAGGTTCCCAGGAATGGAAGGGTCAGATATGGAGAGTAGCCAATGGGATTTTCCATGATAAAGTGAATCTCTGGCCAGGTCCCTCTAGGGCAAAGGGAATGGTTCCATGGGGAGATGGCACCTCCTGGCCTCCCTTGCAGGGAGGTGAGCCTGAGCCAGACTCTAAGACTAGGAGAAGGCCAGCCCTATGGGCTTTCTGGCTAGGCAGGAAGGCTTTGGCCTTACTCGGGGCGGGAGATGGGGGGGGCGGGGGAAATGCCCCCGTCTACATAGGTTGGAAAGCTGGGAGGGATCTTAGAAGTGATCTTGTTCAATCTTCTGTTCATCCTTCTCTAGACTTTCTCTACCATGCCACAGAAACCTCTTTTCCCTGGGGAAGCTCATTTGACTTGTGGACTTCTCACACTGGAAGTGCCCTCTGCCCTGGCAAACCTTCCGTTTGATCGACTGGCTCCTCTCACAAACTCCATTTTAAGGAGGACACTAGGCCAGCCATGTTTTCATTCCTTTCCAGGCTGCACTCTGACCTCTACCAACGTCCTCTGCCACGTACCTCCATCCTCTCCTTTCCCTTGTGGCTCCCCGCTTCCCCCATTAGAATGTAAGCCCCACGAGGGCAGGGACTGTCTTCCTTTCTGTTTATATCTGTATTCTCCCTCTTAACACAGTGCCTAGCACTTGACTGCAGATCATAGAGAATATTGATGTAGGTCTTGAAGGATTGCGAAGCACTTTTACATATGCTATTCATTTACATTAAACCCTGTGAAGTAAGTGCTATTATGACTCCCATTTTATGGATGAGGAAATAGAAGCTGGGAGAAGTGAAATGAGTTGCCCAGAGTGACACAGCTAGTAAGTGTCTGAGGCAGGATTTGAACTCTGGTATTCCTGACTCCAAGTCCAACACTCTATCTAGAAAACTGAGGGTCAGGGAGCTTATATTACTTACCCAAGTTCCCACAGGTAGCAAAGGGTAGACCCAGAACTCGAACTCATGTCCTCTGATTTCAAATTTCTGCTATACCTTTGCTTTACAAGAGGTGGGGTGGCTCAGGGTAGTGGATAGAAACTTGGATTAGGATCCAGGAGACCTGTTTCACCGAGTGACCTTGGGCAAGTCCTTTCCCATCTCTAAGCCTAAATATTCCCCTCTGTAATATAAGGGGCAGAATGACCAGGTGGTTTCTAAGGACTCTTCCAGCTCTAGTGTTCAATGACTTTACTATTGCTATTGTCTTTCCATCTGTCTCTCCCTGCTCCCTCTCCCTCCAGTCAGTGGTATCAGGACTGTTGCTCGGTGAAGGCAGACTCAGTGACTATGTATGTGGCTGACTTCTGCCAGGTCATCTTCTTCTCTTACCATAGGTCCTGAGGCACTGAAGGTCCCTGTCAAAATGAAACATTATCTACAAAGGAGAACACCTCAGACTGCCATCAGAAAATGGAGAACAGGCTGAGGGCTGTGCAGTCTGGAGAAGGACAATTCTAAGACAAGGCGATGCTGCTAAGTTGAGAACTTTCTTCAGTTTGCCATTTCCCCTGGTTGTCTCTGTTCCCCCGCCCTTGATTCTGACCCTTCAGAAAGTAGGAGTCAGCTGTAGTGAAGAGATACAGAGATTTGAAGTCAGAACTGGATTCAGATTCCATTTCCATTGCTTTTCTACCAATATGACTTTGTACTGAGGCAGCTGGATGGTGCAGTGGTTGGAGGGCTGCCCTTTGTAATCAGGAAGATTCATCTTCATGAATTCAAATTGGGCCTCAGACACGTACTAGCTGTGTGACCCTGGGCAAGTCACTTAACACTGTTTGCCTCAGTTTTCTCATCTGCAAAATGAGACAGAGAAGGAAATTGCAAACCATTCTAGTATCTGCCAAGAAAACACCAAAATGGGGTCATGAAGTGCTGAAAATGATTGAATGACCAAACAGTAACAAATTACTTTGGGCAAGTCTTATAATCTCTCTAGCCCTCAGTTTCCTTATCTGTAAGATGAGAGAGTTGGCCTATTTCCCCTTTCTATGAGGAAATGTGTTTTGTAAGCCTTGATGTGCAATATAAATGTTTATAAGGTGGGTCATGGTGGTCCTAGGGAAGACTGTCCCTCCAATAGAAGCTAGAAAGGAGGCTTTAGAAAAAGCATCAGACAGGGACAGCTAAAAGGTCCAGTCCTAGGGCTATGTGAGAGAAGGTAACAGGGACCCCTGTGAGCCTCTTCCGTTTTCCTGGCTCTTAGTGTCCTGCAGAGGTCATTCTCCTCTTGATGGAAGGTCTTGTCCTCATTGTGTCCACAGCCCAACCAGGATGACTGCACCGGACCTTGTGAAGCCTCCTACCCAATTCTTTGAAACATGGAGGGAGCACAGTTCTAGAGTCCAAAAGGGAAGGAGGAAGCCTCTCCCTTGTAGTTTCTCCAAGTCTCCTTTTCCCGTTACTGCTTCCAAACAATACCAATCAATTGGTCAACCAATCTACAAATATTATATTAAATCAAACACCTCCTATGTGTCAGACTCTGCTAAGTGCCAGAGATACAAACACAAAAGGAAAGCGGCCCTGTCCTAGAGGACTTTGGAGAAAACACATACAAATGTGCACCAAGTAAATACTGAAATGCAAGATAATTTGGGGGAGAGAAAGCACTAGTAACAGAAGGAACAGGACAGGTCTCACCGAGAAGGGAATCCTTGAGCTAATGTTTGAAGGAAACTAAGGCTTTTAGCTGGGAGAGTTGGGTGCTATAACAGACTTATAGTCAGCAATATTGGAGTCTGAATTTTCACTCTGATACGAGCTGAGTTACTCTGGCTCACCAAATCATTCATTTTGCTCTAAGACACAGTTTCTTCATCTGCCAAATGGAGGTAAAAATAATATTATCTACCACAGATGTGTATGTGTGTGTGTGTGTGTGTGTGTGTGTGTGTGCGTTTGTACCTTGCAAACCTTAAGGTACTTTGTAAACGTTTACTATTAACATTAAGAGCTGGAGGGAGTGTAGGAGTTAAAATGCTATATATAAGAAACAGAAAATAAGTCTATTTCTACCAGACCTTAGAGAATGTAAAGAGAGTAATAAATACTAAGACAAGAAAAGTAGGTTGAGACCAGGTTATAAATGGCTTTAAGTGTCAAGGGACACTTGTTCCCTGGACCGTGTCTAGGAGGGGACAGCAAACCCTCCCTCCAGCCCAACCAGTGATCAGGGATCAGCCCCTGATTGCAAAATCATGAGTAGTCACAGGCCAGCTCCAGCAGGCAGCGCTTCCTGGATCAGCCCCTTGAGCCTAGGGCTCAGCATGACCCAGCCTAGAAATCAGCTTGGCACCCAGGGGCTTCCTGGTGAACATGGGGTGTCTAGGGGAGACAGAAGGAACGGGGGGATATGAGCCCTACCTTTGTGGGGACATAGGAAGAACTGAGGGCAGCAGGTATTGCATATAGAAAGTAAATGTAGTAAGAGGTCTGAAGATGAGAGGGTTCAGAACAGGGGAGTCTAGGAAAACTCCCTGGAGGTGATGGTATTTGAAGTAGGCCTTGAAGGATGGACAGAATTAAGGAAGACTCAGAAGGTGGCAAAGGTCAGAGGGCATAGCTTGAGCAAAGACCCCTGGGGTATGCAGGGGGGTATTGGCTAGCCTAATGAGGGATTAAGGGCTGTGTGTGTGCTATATCTACCTTTGGAAGTAGAGCAGTTAAAGCAAAATTTATCTTACAATGATGCCCAACTATGGTTTCTAAAATGTTGGGTCTTTGAACTAGAAGAGTATCAGTGACCTCAGGTATCCACCCACACAAAGGGCTGCTCAGGGTCAGCAGACTCCACCCTAGACATGGCCACAACTGGTTTAGCAGCATAGAACTACAATAACCCCTAAACCCACACTGGAAACAACCCCCTCCACCCCAGGACCACAGCAAGAAGTTCCCCCCCTCAGGCCAAGGGAGGAATTATCCAAACTCCCACCCTCTGGGGCCATGTTGGCAGTTACCTGTCTTCTCCCTACAAGTTTCTGGAGAACATTGTGGCCTGGTCTGGTCCTAAGCTGAGCATAACTTCAGACCTTGGAGTAAAGGGTCAGAGAGTTTTGAGGCCTTCCAGTGACCAGAGCTCTACAGTTGTTGCTGGGGACACAATGCCTCTATTTTGGTAGAAAATAGGAAGTGGCCCCAAATGGTCCAACCGGCCATCAGCCTTTCTTGCTTCCTCTTTTCCTCCTCTGCCCTTGGACAGAGCCTGGAGCAATGAACTTCAATTCTGAGCCCTGAGTCTGGTGGGGGTTGGGGGCCAGGGGGTGGGAACAGCTCCCGGAATGGTGGCTGAGTCACAAGCTGATGGAGCTGACGGAACTGACGGGAAACCTCAAGACCCTGAGCTTCCAGGAATGGCAATGCCCACAGCACTGACCAGCTGTTCCACCTTTGTCCTTTCACCTATGATATTCAGGGTACCAAGAGCAACTGCTGAAGGTTCCCCACCCCTCCCCCCTTGACTAGAAGTGTACTTAGGTCCTTCCTGCCTTAGGCTAAGTAGAAATTATCTACTCAATCCCTTCATTTTACAGATGAAGAAATGGAGGCATAGAAGGAGCCAAGTTACTTGCCCAAAATCATATTAATTCATACTGGAGGTACTAATGGCTAACAGTTCAAGAGTCTTGAATTTGAATTTAGTCAAGGGATTCTGTAAGCCCCCAAACTCTTCCAAAAGGAATCCTCTAATGGTAAGACCAGGGGAAGGGGAAGGGATTCTCAACAAGTAGCTGGGTTGGGATTCAAACCCAGGTCCGTTGACTCCAGATTTTGGTCTCTTTTCATTTGCCCCACACAGATTTCTCTTTTTTCCAAACCCCACAGTCTGGTGTTTTGTTGGGGATGGAGGGTGGGGTGGGGGATGCAGGGCAGGGGAATGCTTCCTAAGGACCAGGATTGTAATGTTTTCTTGGCTTCAGGAACAGGGATGAAAGCACACAATTGGGCCCAGAAAGGGCATCAAATATTTATGCAGAGCTTATATTTCCCGTAACATTCCAGCAGAGGGAGCAAGAACACCTATAACTGGGATTCCCATTTCATAGATGAAGAAACTGAGGGTCACAAAAGTGATTTTCCCCTGCTGCCTCCTGAGATAGCACAGAGACTGAGAGGCAAGGTCAATACTAAAGTTCAAGTCTCCCAGCTCTCAGGTCAGGGCTCTTTCCTGAGCAGACGACGCCCTCTGGCAAAGCCTGAACATTGACTGATTGTGCAGTTCCAGGAAGTTTGTGGTACTGTGCTGGCCCTCACAGTTCCACATTTTCTCTTCCCTCCAAGGCTTCCACTTTTAACACTGAACTCTCCAGAAGCTTCTTTGGTTGGCACCTGGGACAAGAATCTGATAAACTTGAAATGGTAATGGTTCAGGAGGTTGTCTTTGTACTTTGTTTTTTTGAAGAGGACCGTGGCATCAAGGAAATGACTTTGATTTGAGGAAGGGAGGCTGTACAAGGTCACCAGCCTCACTTTCTCCTCCAGAACCATCTAAGTCCGGTGACCTGATAATCTTCAGGATGGTTGGAGATGACCCCAGATGCAGTGGGAGACCCTGGCTCTTTTCAATGGCCCAGGAAGATCTGAGTTGAAATTCTACCTTAGATACTTATGAGCTATGTGATCCTGGGTAGCTTCTCTGGGCCTCAGTTTTCTTGTCTGTAAAGTGGGTATAATAATAGCCCTTACAGGTTGTTTTGAGGGTCAGATGAGATAATACATGTAAAGGGTGTCATAAATGTTGAAGCTCTTTATGATTAGCTTTTATGTTATTATTATTTACTATTGATGATGGTTGACACTAGCTCCTGTCCCCCTCCTAGGGGAATCTGCATCTTTACAGAGCATTCTGGGAGGTCTTCCAGGAGGATTTGGTGCATTAGGACTCGTGCATGGGGGGAGATACTGCCAGGAACTGAGGTCATCTGGCAGCCACTCCCCTCACACCAGGCAGGTATGTGTCTGCCTCCAAATTGTCAGCCTATTCTCTCCAGAAGTACAGTGTCCCAAGAGGAGGGGGCCCTTACTGGGCCTGTGCTCAAGGACCCCATGGACTGTGCTGAGTCTCTGCTTGTGGCCTTGGTGACTTGTGGGAGAAGAGCCTTGACTCTCTGTGACTTACCTCACAACTTGCTCAGTCCCATGGCTCATTCCAGCAGGGCCTCGGGATGGGGGCAGAGGGACAAATATCAGATGAAATGTGTGTGTACATGCATTTACAGCACGTGGCATTGCACAAGTATCATCAGCTGGGGCCCCAGACTGGCCCCAGACTCAACTTGGCCTGAGCCTGGTTACCAAGCGTAAATACAAACAGGTCTGCTCACCAGACACCGAGGCCAGGCTTTGCAAAACTCCACTGGGCTCCTTGCCAGCCAGGGATATCACCCCATCCCACCCCCAACCTCTATGGCAAGGCAGGATCCTTCTCTGCCAGCTTGCTAGGGGATATACTTGGTGCCTTCACTCTTTCCCTCTTCTCTCCTACCCCCTTCCCCCAACTCCTTAAAAGTCCCACCAGTGGCTGGAGAGCCCTGGTTCTGGCCCCAGGCAACCTATGCCCTAATAGCATCTAGGTGGTATTGTGGCTAAGAATATCTGGGTTAAAATCCAGCCTCAGACACTTACTAGCTGTGTGACCCTGGGTAAGTCACTTAGCTGCCTGTTTCCTATGCCTGTTTCCTCTTCTATAATATGGAAATTAGAGTAGCACTTACTTCAGAGGGTTATTACCAGGATCAAATGAAACAGCATTTCTTAATCACTTGGCATACAGTGGGTATTTAATAAATGCCTGTTCCTTTCCTCTTTCTCCCAGGGTAGTCACCTCTCAAATATCTCCACATGGATCACAGCATCATAGATTCAGAGTTGGAAGGGACCTTAGGGTCAACTAGCCTAACCTCGTTTTAAAGGTGAGGAATTTGAGGCCCAGAGAAGTAAAGGGATTTATCCAAGGTCACACACAGAGTAAGTGGCAGGGCCAGGATCTGAGCCTAGGACCTCTGACTACAATGTTGAAAGTCTTTGCTTTGCCCCTCTCATTCATTTGAAAATGTTTCCAGGCTTATAAAATTCAGTCCTTTGTCACTGCTCAACTCAGCACCACAGAAAAGCACCAACAGCAAACAAACTGCTTTGACTGGCCACATGCGAGTGTAACTTCTTACATCATGCCCAGTACAGTCAGGCCCGTTCTTGGTCACCCTGGTCTGGGCTGTGTCTCGTCGAGTCTGTTGTTCACAGGGTTTCATTCTCTTATTGAGCCATTGTGAACTCCTGAGGACAGATTTGGGTTGTCTCCTCAGTCTCCAGCCTTCCTACTATATACTCTACCTGTGGGAAGCTCAATTTGTAACAATGAAAATACACCTTGCATATCAGATAGATTCATAACAGTAGTAATTACAGTTATGAAGTAGCAATGAAAATAATTTTGGTTGGGGTCACCACAACATGAGGAACTGTATTAAAGGATCGCGGCATTAGGAAGGTTGAGAACCAGTATTCTAGCACAATGTACATGACAGGTGTTTAATGAACGTCCACTGAATTGGATTTTGCTTGTATTGGATTTGGATAGCTCTACCAGCTGACTACGGCCAAGGGAAAAGCTTATACTCATGAGGACCCCCAGAGTATCCCACCCCCACTGTCCTGGGCTGCCCCATTCGGGCTCCTGATCAACAAGCACTTTCAGGGTTACCAGGAGAGCAGCTATTGCCTCCCTAGACACAAATATGGGCTCAGCTTTTATCAGGGCTGGGGGTGCTGATCTGAGGGAGTACTGCATGCTTTCGCTATAGATAGAAAATGGTTTATTTGAAGTCCTGGCACCCTGGAGAGCTTTCTGCCCAGGCAAGAACTCCCCTAGATGTCAGCAGCATTTCCACATCTTACCTCATGGGGGTTGGAGACTTCTCCTACAGCAAGTGCTAGGTACCAGAGGCTAGAAAGACCTTTTCCCATGGCCTCTCCACTGCTTCTGTCACTCAGACCAAGCCGGGCCATCCAGGGTGAGGCTAAAGTGTTTCTGGGCTCTCTCCTTAGAGCCATCCATCCTGTCCACTGGCAGGGAGAAGAGACTATATGGCAGCGTTGCTGCCCATCCAGAAAGGGGAATTCCATCCTTGGGGAAGTAGTGGGGCCCAGCAGTGAGAGATGGACACACAAAGATTTGGCTCTTGGCTCAGGGCTTGAAAACATGGGCTATAGCCTAGGTGGGGCCAGAAAAGGCCTCTCTGCTTTTCACACAACCTGGAATTCCACCATTAGATCAGCATTCCTTTGGGAATAAACATTACCTTTTCCCTAACTGGGGGGATAGGGGAGGGCATTGGGAGGGGAATATTGAGGGGAGAAGTGAAGGAGGGACTAGAGAGGGGTAGGGCTGCCATTTGGTCTCCAACCCCCCTGGGCGAGTGGGTTTGTTAGAGGTTTCTCTCAGCTCACCCCAGATGGAAGGGAGGGGTCCAGGAAGAGTGGCTTGCGAGGCTGGAATATAATATTCCCAGGATGGAACAGAATTAGAATGTTGGAGTTTGTTATCTGAATTAGTGTGTGACCTTCTCTCAATATTCCCAGTTGTCAAATTGGGTTTTCTCATCTTCAAATGAAAGAAGATTGGAGTAGATGACCTTCGAGGCTCCTTGCAGTTCTAAATTTCTGACCCTATCTTATGTCCTGGGTTCTAGTCCCAATGCTTTCATTATGTGATCGCTGGAGAGCCACTTTCTCTGGACCTTTGTTTCCTTTGTAAAATGGGAATGATGATGATGATGATGATGATGATGATGATGATGATGATGATGATGATGATGATGCACTACTTAGCTCCCAGAGTTAGGAGGGAAGTACTTTGACATCCATTAACAAAGGGATCTCAGGAGAGATGGAGCCACCCCATACTTTCATACTAGAAGGATACAGCAAAAAGGGGTTAAAGGGTACTTGAAAAGGCTGTAGATTTGTGAGCTGTTATTGTCATTATTGCCTATGACCAGGTAGAGACTTGGTCAGAGGAGCGAGTAGATACCTCCAGAACCCTAAAAAAATTGAGAAGGTTCATGAGCTAAGAGGTAGAATGGGCTGACAAGAAAGTAGCCATTGAATCCCCAAACTTCTCAACTGAGGTGAAAGGGAGAGAACTTATTTTTGCTTGATGAGCCCCAGGACTGGTAGGGGAGTAACATCTAAAGTAGGGGTCTGTAGGAAAGGCTCTGGTGAAAATGTGAGAAGGCCCCATTGCTTCCTGGGAACCTTCAGGATGGGATTTGCAAGTGCTTGGGGGAGTTGGTTTAGACTGATGGGTTTCAATGATCCAGGTTGCTGCTAGGGGACAGAGGGAACTGAAGACTGGAGCAAAGAACCAGGCCAGGTGCTCAGGTTTCTTCCCTCTCCATTGCTCAGGGTTCTACTGGCCTGAGCCTAGCCTCAGGTTACTGGGGCAAGATAGAACTGAGGGCACCGTGGCTCAGGCCAGAACCCTTTAGGCCCCCAGCTGCTCCTGCCACACATGGTGACTGACAGGCCAAGACAGGACAGACCTGGAACCTGTGTCATGTTCTGCCCTCTCCAAAGTGCTTTGCCATCTATTACCAAGGTCTGACTGTAGGTCATACCTCCTAATTACTGTCAGAATCAAATAGAGAGTCCTTCCTATACCATTTAAAACTCCTTATCACCTGCTCTCTTTCAATCTTTCCAGGCTTCTCATGTTATTCTCCATGAACTCAAATATTTATCCTCATTGGCCTATTTCCTGACAACTTTCCAATAAGATAGATAGTGAAAGTATTGTAACTCCTGTTTTACAGATGAATTCACTGAAGCCCAGAGAGCTGGTGATTTGTCCAAGGTCATACAGCCAGATGGTGTTGGAGCCAGAATGCCATTAATTTTTCTTAATTCTAAGTCCAGCGCCTCTTCTTCTATGTTACGTTACCTCTCAGTATCTGTGCTTGAATAAGAGCATCTGCCCCATGTTGGTCTGTCCTATCTATTTCACAATATAAAATCTTGGAGGCTGGAGACTGGTTGGGCTTATCTCTCTCCTTATCCTTTCACTGCAGTAGAACTGAGACTGCTGCTCCCCCTCCTCCTGACCAACTGTACAGGCTAATTGGGCGTGGAAGGCCTGTGCCTGTGCCTTGTGGTACAGGTCTGCAGCAGAGCCAGCTCAAATCATGGAGAACTAATTGTTAAATTTTCAGTGTGAGGATTTACAGCTTGGAAATCAGCCAATGCTACAAATCAGGGCTTGATTTATTGTTTTGTTGATTGTCTAGACTTAAGAAAATGATGGAGAAAATGTTAATAATGCAGGTTAAACTTGAGTGTGTCATGTATACATTAAAAATTTTTCTTTTAGAGAGCCACTTGTTAAATATTTGCCAGTATACTCCTAGAGGGGAAAGAATTTTGGACTTAGAGTTGGGAGAAACACAGAATCACAGAAATTCAGGGGCCATTTAGTCCAACTGGTATCCAGAAAAAAAAATCCACATTGAAATATCCACCAAGAGGTCATCTAACTTTGGCATAAAAGACCTCCAACAAGGATAAACCTACCACCTCTCCAGGCAGCCTATTCCACTTTAATTACCAGGCAGTTTCCCCTCCTCCAACATCAAGCCTAAATTTGAGTTCCTGTAACATCTACTCATTCCTCTTTTAAAAATTTTATTTATTTATTTTATTTTTAATTTATGGAATAAAACAAGCATTTTCATAACATAGTGTAATAAAAAAAATCACACATCAAACTATAAATCTACTGGGTACAATTTGCTGTTCCTTTTAAATATATAATAAAGTTATCATGCAAATTTTTTCTTTCTTTTCTTACTTCCCCCCAAGACATGGCCACTATTAGACACAAATATGTATATGTATATGTATATGTATATGTATATGTATATGTATATGTATATGTATATGTATATGTATATGTATATGTATGTGTATGTGTATGTGTATGTGTGTATGTATATGTATGTGTATGTGTATATACATATATGTATATATATGTAAAATCAGTCTATACATACTTTTATTTATCAGTTCTTTCTTTAGATGCAGATAGCATCTTCCATTTCTCTTCTTTCTATATTCTGGGACCAAAACAGATCAAGTCTCACACATAACAGTCTTTCAAATACTTGAAGGTGGCTCTCATGTTCCCTCAAGTCTGTTCTTCTCCAGGCTATGCACCATAAACTCCTTTGACCAATCCTCATACAGCACGAGCTTTTATCATTTTGTTTACCCTGTTCTCGGTGTTCTTCAATGTATAAATATCTTTAGTCATTGAGAAAATGGCCTTTTCTCAATTCTCATCCTTCCTGACCACGTTTCAGCATCTGACACCGTTGGCCACTTTCTCCTCCTGGCCACTTAATGCTCTTCTTACTGAGTTTTTGTGACTGCCCTCTCTTGGTTTCCTTCCTACCTGTCTGACTGTCCCTCACCTCCTTTGTTGGTTCCTCATCCATACCAAGTCCTTGAACTCTGCATCTTTTGGAGGTTCTGTCCTGGGTCACCTTCTATTGTGTCTCTACACTCTCTCATTAGGTGACCTATTCACCTCCTATAGATTAAGTTATCATCTCTTTGCAGACGATTCTCAAACCAATAAACTTAGCTGTCTGGAACTCCAGTTACACATCTCCAATTGCCTAGTGGATATTTCAAACTGGAGGTCCCATAGGTATTTCAAAGTCAAAATGTCCCAATTGGAATTCATTATCTTTCTCCAAGATTGCACCCCTTTTCCAAACTTTCCTATTACTATTGGGGGTACCAACATCCTTCCAGGCACCTGGGTTCCCAGACCTGAAATCATTTTAGACCCTTCACTTTCCCTGATCCTTTATATTTAACCAGCTGCCAAATCTTATTGTTTCTACCTCCACAACATCAACCTCATTTGTTTCCTTTTCTTTGTTCATCTCACTACCCTAGTTTAGTTCCTCATGGCTTCTCACCTGAATTATTGTAATATCCTCTTAATTGGGTTCCCTTCCTTTCCAATCCATCCTACATACAGCTTCTAAGGTGATTTTTTTCAAGCGCTTGTCTGACTACATCACATCCTTATTCCATACATTCTCATGACTTACCATTCAAATCTGGCCTCAGATACTTCCTACCTGTGTGAACCTGAGCAAGTCACTTAACATTTATTTGTCTCAATTTCCTCAGCTGTAAAAATGGGAATAATAACAGCTATTGTCATTATATCACAGGGCTATTGTGAGAATAAAACAAAATAATATTTATAAAAGTTCTTGACACATAGTAGGCACTATATAAATGTTTATTTCCCTCTCTTTCCACTTCTAAGATCAAATATAATCTCCTCTATTTGACTTTTAAAGTTCTTCACAAAACCGAGACTTACGCAAACTGATGCAAAGTGAAGTGAGCAGAACCAGGGAAACACTGAACACAGTAACAACAAACAACCTTGTGTGATGATCAGCTATGAATAACTTAGCTCTTCTCATCAATGCAATGATCCAAGACAACTCCAAAGGACTCACGATGGAAAATGCTCTCCACCTCCAGAGAAAGAATTGATGGACTCTGATTACAAATTGAAGCATACTATTTTTAGGTGTGTGTGTGTGTGTGTGTGTGTGTGTTTTTCTTCTTTTACAACATGACTGATATGGAAATACGTTTTACATGATTGCACATATATAATCTATATCAAATTGCTTACTGTTTTAAGAAGAAGAGAGGCAATGGAAGGAGAAAAAAAAGTTGGAACTCAAAATTTTAAAAATGAATGTTAAAAATTGTCTTTTCATGTAACTGGAAAAAAAATAAAATACTGCTTTTAAAAGTCCTTCACCACCTAGATCCAGCGTACCTTTCCAACCTGATCCTAGTCATCTTAGTTCCATTTCCGATGCCTAGAATGAAGTCTCTCCTCACTTCTGCCACTTCATCTCAAAATTCAGCTCAGATACCTCCTTCTAGGAGGCATTTTTGGTTATCCCCAAATACCGAGGCCTCTCCCCACCAGATTTACCTTGTGTCAATCATGTATATATTTGGTACATGTTTATTTATGGACACATTGTCTCCCTGATAGATTGTAAACTGGCTCTTTGATGGCAGCAGGCATAGTCTCATTTTTGATTTTGTATTCTCTGGGCATAGCAGGGTGCCTGGCGAATAGAATTGCTTGGTTGTTGTCTGTTGATTAATCCAGTCTCAATCCCAAAGGGTCTCTTGGCATTTTTGTGATGCCTTGGTGCCATCATCAGGTCCCTCAACTCCCCAAGCTCTCCTGGTAGTATACTGCCAAGGCTTCTCAGTGCAAGGCCCTAAACTTGAAGTCATACTTTGCCATCCTCATGATCCCCACCCCTACTGTCATCATAGTGTGACAGCAGGAATCCCAACTAAAATTTCTTCTTCTACAGAAAGCTTCTCTCAATCCCCCTTAATTCTAGTGCCTTCCTTCTTTTAATTATTTCTTCTATATCTGTTATGTTTTTTGCTTTATACAGGGCAGCAAGGTGGTGCCTAGATAGAGTGCCAGGCCTGGAGTCAGGAACACCTGAGTTCAAATCCAGCCTCAGAGACTTACTAATTGTGTGACCTTGGAAAAGTCACTTAATTCTGTTTGCCTCAGTTTCCCCATCTGTAAAACGAGCTGGAAAAGGAAATGGCAAACCACTCCAGTATCTTTGCCAAGACCCCAAACCCCAGATAGAATCAAAAAGAGTCAGACATGATTGAAAAATTATTGAAAAACAAAGCTGGCTTTCTATATTGTTGTTTGTTTCTTCTCTCCTCTATTAAAATTTGAGATCCTTAAGGGCAGGGACTATCTTTTGCCTCTTTTTGTATCCCTGGTGCTTAGCACGATGGCTGGCATAGTAGGTGCTTAATAAATATTTATTGACCGACTGACAGAAATAACAGTGAACTTGGGTTCAAGTCCAGACTCAGTTACAAGCTGGGCATCTATGGGCACAACATTTAACTTTTCTGAGACTTGGTTTTCTTGTCTGTAAAGTGAAGATAATGGTATTTGTACTAAGTTTCTCAAAGGGGCTGGGTGAGAAAAGGGTTTTGTAAACCTTAGAGTGTTATATAAATGTGAGCTGTTCCTTTCATCATCATAAATGTTGACATACTCCCATCTCAACCATCCCTACTTTAGGGACTTAAGGTCACAGATATAGAGCTGGAAGGGACCTTAGGCTTCACTGAATCCAAACCACTCATTTTACAGATAAGGAAACTGAGGCACAGAGCCATTAAGTGACTTACCCAGGGTTACACAACTAATAAGTGTCCAAGGTGAGATTTGAATCTGATCCTTCCTAAGTCCAGAGCTCTGCTCACTACACATGCTGCCTCAGTGGCAGCTTCTTCTGTCTATACTGTCTCCATCCTTTCCTGGGATAGTGGATAGAATTCTGGCCTTGAGTGAGGAAGGATATTAGTTCAAATCCCACCCTATACTTATTAAACCTGAGCAAGTCACTTAGACTTTTCCCTGTCATAAAATGTGTATAATACGGGTTTTTCCTAGATTTAAGTGAAAAAATGTATAGGAGTTATGCAAATTTTAAAACATTATACAAGATATCCTCAAAGTCTTAGGCTTTGGAGACGCACTGTATTTGTCAGCTAATATTACTTGCTTTTCTGCTGTCCCCATCACCATTTCCATCTGCCCACTGCCTCTACACCCCTCCATTTTGCCTTTGACCCCCTTCATTCCTTGGGGGGACCAGTCAAATAACTCTCTGGTCCCCAGATGACTCCAGGCATTTCTGCAGCTCCAAGACAACGATGGCACTGATGTCTTGTGATGCAGCCATTTAAAACCTTCAGATGGCCAGACCCCCTAACAACAGTTCTAAATGGCCCCAGCAAATGGACTGGGGAGTACTGTCCTACATCCATCTCATTCACTCATACGTTCATCCAAAACAGTTTTTACTGAGCAACATTACACTCAGCTAAAGTGTTGGGGAAAAGAAAGAAGAAGAAAACATGGTCCCCAGACTCTGGGAGCTCACAGTCTGACGGGGACCCAAAAACATTGGCAATCACACCAAAGCATGAAAGGTAAAGCAGATGTTACAACTGGGAATAATCATAGATAGCATTTATATAGTGTTTTATTTTTATTTTTTCAAAAAACGCTTTACAGATATTATCCCATTTAGCCCTCACAACAACCTAGTGAAGCAGGTGCTATTATTATTTTCACTTTACAGAGGAGGAAACTGAGGCAGAGACACAAAAGTTAAGTGACTTGCCCAGCATTACAGAGCTAATGCCTGAAACTGTCTGAAGCAGGTCTTCCTGGCTCTAGGTCAAGTACTGTGCCACCTAACTGCCCAAGAAAGTCTGTATGAATTGATGCAGAGTGAAGTGAGCAGAACCAGAAGAACAATTTCTATAAAAACAAACAACTTTAAAAGACTTAAGATTTCTGATTAACTCAATAGTTAGCAATGAATTCAGAGAACTGATGATGAAGGATGCTACCTACCTCTTGCCTGAAGGGTGATGGACTCAAGATGCAGAATGACATACATGTTTTTGACCATGGCTAATATGAGAATTTGTTTTACTTTACTATATATATATATATATATATATATATTTGTTACAGGGTTTAATAAGTTGTTCTTTTTTTCCCTAATGGGGAGGAGATGGGAGAGAGAGAGAACATATGTACTTGTTAATTGAAAAAAATAAAGCAAAAACAAAAGTGTTACAGAAACAAGAGGGATACTACCTCTTTAGGAAGCCTTCTCTGACCACTCTGACCCATATTATTTTCTTTCTTCCCTGAGTTTTTTGTAACATCTTAACCACTCCCACCTCAGTACTATACTCGCCATTCAACTTGAGCTCCTGAAGGGCAGAACTATATCTATCCCTGGCTCTTTTTTTCCTAGCCTAGCAGAGCCCAGGCCTAGACCTAAAGTGTTGTCAGTCCAGACATGGGGAGTTGACTTTCTGGGGCGGGCTGGCAGGCGAGTGTCAGTTGGCTGAGGACGTTGGAGCTGTGCTGGCCCTCCTGGGGAAGGTTAGGAAATATCTTTGGGGGCATCTTTCCTGTTCTGATAAATAACTGATCTGTGGTCGGGACACAGAGGTCATCTCTCCCCAGAAAAAGCATGGGAGAAAACCACTTCTGACCGCCCGGCTGGCCTGTGGGTGATGTAAGGGGAAGGCTGCCTTCCTGGCGGCCGGGCTGCTGAGAGGTGATTTCAGAAACGGGAAGCCGTGCTCCTGGCGAGGGCAGGCGAGGCCCCGTGCAGCGCTTCCTGTGGGCCAGGACAGCAAAATCAAAGGGTCGGCCATTCCTGTGGTCGAGGGGTGGCTCAGGGTATCTCCATGGGAGACAAGGGCAATTTATGGCCCTCCACTGGGCCTGCCCCTTTTCCTGCTCTCTCAGCATGGAAAATTAGCCACTGGGGTAAGGCCAGGGCTGCTTCATGCTGGTTCCTTTCCTGGGCTTGGTGGGAGTAGGGGGAAGGAGAGGAGGGCAGATTAGTTAGTGACTATCAGACCAGTAGTCTCCTATAAATGTCTAATCAAGAGTATGGCAGGGAATGGGGAACCTGGGGAGAAATGAGAGGAATTGGGGTGGAGGCCTAGAGGTCAGTCTTAGGCTGGTGACTTAGCCTTCTGGCTTCTGGCTATGGCCAGCTTTGGGTGGCATTATGACTGGAAAAGGACGAAAGTGGTGTTTTTAAAAATTCCTTCTCTTTCTAAGCTCAGGGGAGGAAGGCGAAGTGCTTAGAGTTCCTTGCTGGAGGAGATCCCAGGGAAGTGCCCCCAAAGTTTATGGTGAACAAGCTTTAATGTATTGAGCAAGGAATGGCAAGAACAGGAAATGAGAACTAGAGACCACATAGAACAAAATCCCCCCTCTTCCACCCATGGTGGGCTCCATCCTGGACAATAGGAAAAAGAGTCCCTTGGAGATCAGGGCCAAACTCAGTCCACACAATTTTACCCACTGGGGAGAGAATGGAGAGGACAGAACAATTACCCCAAACAATGGTCCCAGATGGAAATAGGAGCTGGGCTTGATAAGCCATCTGTGAGAGGAAAATTTCTGTGATGTTAGTGGTGTTTGGGGACATGTGTCACTGCCTTGTGAGGTGAAGTCCTGGAGAATGACTCTATTCCTCTTCCTCTTCCCCCTTTAGAGATAGGAACAAGGTTAGGAAGTCTTAGGGATGATTACAGAGAACATTTCGGATCAACTCATACCAAGGGAAAGCTGTCAATCACACTGGAAGGACAGCAATCTGCCTAAACCAGACTAGGACTGAGTGTTTGTCTCTGTGCTTAGACCCTCCCTGTCTAGGCTCCCCCTTAGCCAAGGCTTTCTGTCTACCTGGGAACCCCCTGCTGTTCCTCTTTCCTCCTAAAGCTGACCTGGTTTCTGGGCACTGACAATGGATTAACCCAGAGGCTATCAGTCAGTCAACAAATATTTACTGCGTCTCCTATGTGCCAGGCATATGTGAGCAGCTAGGTGGCACAGTGGATAGAGCGCTGGGGCAGGAGTTAGGAAGATTCCTCTTTCTGAGCTCAATTCTGTCCTCAGACACTTGCTAGCTATGTGACCCTGAGCAAGTCACTTCACCCTGTTTGCCTCAGTTTCCTCATCAGTAAAATGAGGTAGAGAAGGAAATGTCAAACCACTTCAGTATCTTTGCCAAGAAAGACCCAAATAGGGTCATAAAAAGTCAGACATGGCTGAAAATGGCTGAACTGAACAAAATATTCCAGGCACTGTGCAACAAAGAAAGACAAAAGACAGTCCCTGCTTTTTACAAGCTTCCAGTCTATATAACTTCTGACCAAGAGAGCCTGGGAGTGGAGGTGGATTATTTGGGGGGGGGGGAAAGGGAGGGCTAGTGGTGGTGGTGGTGACGCAGGAATCACAGTCCACCCAGGGGCTTGTAGAAGGGGCCAGGAGGGCCCTGTTTACCAACCACATCTCACTGTCTGAAAGACAAAGGAGGAGCAGAGGAAGGCAGACTCCATAAGGCTTCTCAAAGCCCCCCTTTCTTCTTTTACAACCCTATTGCCAGTCAATAACTTTATTGCTCATCTCTGTGTTCTTGGTGCTATACGGGAGACTGACAAGGTACAGGGAGGGCTCCCTGCCTAAGGGAATGAGGAATAGGACAGCCTCAGGCCCTGCCCTCTGGGAATTCACAGGCTCTGGGGTAGTTCGGATATAATCTGAGCCTAGAAGGATGGCTAATGTATGGAGTGAGGAGATAATAAGAGAGTGAGGAGAAGGGGATACATTCGAGTTGAGGGGTATGTGGCTACATTTTAGGGGGGCAGAATAATCCTGGCAAAGGCTCTGAGGTGACAACGAGCCTAGTGGGAGTGAAGGGGCCAGGAGAAGGAGGGTAGGGGGTAGAACAGTGTCTCTTTGTATTTTTGTCTCAGGATCTCTGACCTCAAAGGATCTCAGAGACCATCTAGTCTTCCTTATCTTTAATAAATACTCTATATCCCCATTTCAACGTCTCCAGCAGAAGCCATCCAGGCTGTGCCAGCAGCCCCAGGTAAGGGAGAATTCGCCACCTCCTGAGACAGTCACTTTGGGGTAGTCTGAGCGTTAGGAATTTTCCCTTTATATCAAGATTAAATCTGCTTTTTTTTTTCCCTCCCCTTTTCCAGCTTCTACCTCTAACGTTCCTAGCTCTGCCTTCTGGGGCCAAGCAAAACAAGTCTAATCCCTCGACCTTCAAATATTGGAAGATGTCTATGTACCCTATTATATTTTCTCTTCTCCAGGCTAAATGTCTTAGTTGCCCCAACCAATCCTAACTTGAGAACCTTCTCCATCTTGGTTGGCATCCTCTGGACACTCTCCAACTTATTAATGTTTTTCCTAAAATGTGGTGCCCAGGACTGAACGCAATATTCCAGATGTACTCCTGCCCAGTAGGGCAGAGGATTAGGGCAGAAGTCATAGTGTATTAATGAAGCCTAGGATTTCATTGTTCTTTGTTTTTGCCTACTATATGGCACAGTGGCTGCTAAACTGATTGCTGATTGTGAGCTCTTTGAGGGCAGGGACTTTCTTCTGCCTCTTTTTGCAACCCAGATGCTTAGCTTGGAGCACAGCACACACTAGATGCTCAATGACTGTTGATTGATTGATTGATCTTACAATCCACTCAAACTTCCAGGTATTTTCCAAAAGAGCTGCTACATAGCTATATCTTCCCCCATCTTGTATTTATGAAGTTGATTTCTTGAACCCATGTCAGATTTTACTTTTTATTTTTAGCTAGACCTGTGATTGCATCTAGGCAGAGTGCTTTGGGCATGGTGCTCTCTGGCAATACAGATTTGTACCTTTTGGGCACTTTATAGTCTTATAGAGTCATCTGGGGCTACTGAGAAGTTAAGTGACTTGTTCAGGGTCTTATAGCAGTGGATGTCAGAGGTGGGACTTGAGCCCAAGTCTTCTTGACTCTGAGATCATCTTTCTATCAATGATACCCCACTTAAGATGTTATATTTATACATATTAAATTTCATCTTCGATTCAGCCCAGTTTTCTAGCCTGTCAACAACTTTTTCAAGTCAGATTTTGTTGTCCTTTATGTTAGCTATTCCTTCTAGATTTATGTCATCTGAAAATTTGATAAACATGCCATTTCTGCCTTAATTCAAGTCGTTGATAAAAATGTTAAACAGGCCAGGAGTCAAGTATTGATCCCTAGGGCTCTCCACTGGTGACCTCTTTCTAAAATGACATGGGACTTGGAATTAAGATACACAGGCACTGGGGTAGGGAGACCCACCCTGCCCTACCAGAAAGTTAGAGGGGCGATGGAGGAGGACATAGGAGAGAGCAGATTGGGGGAGGGGCTTTACAGTGGGATTGCTGTTTTGGGACTGTGGGTAGGCGAAAGATGGGGAGAAAATTTGTAACTCAAAATCTGGTGGAAATGAATGATGTAAACAAGAAAATAAATAAAACAATTCAAAAAGAAAAAAAATAAAATTACATGGGACCATTTGTGTCTACTTTTGGGTCTTGTCATTCAATCAATTCTAGTTCCACTTACTTGTACTATTATCTTGTCCACAATTCTCTTTCTCTCACTTTCTCTCTCTATTTCTCTCTCTCTTTCTCCCTCCCTCCCTCTCCTCTCCATCCCTGTCCCTTTCTCTCTCTGTCTCTATCTCTCCCTTTCTATCTCTGTTTTCTCCCCTTCTGTCTCTCTGTCTCTGTTTCTATCTCTGTCTCTCACCCTTCCATCTCTGTCTTTGTCTCTTCCCTTCTATCTCTGTCTCCGTCTCCCCCCCCACCCCAAGATCGCATAAGAGACTTTGCTTTGTTAAACTCTCTAGGTGTCCCCCAGTGTGCCAGTCTGGTTTCTCTGTCTTTCTCTGAGAACTTTGGAGCTGTCAGAGAGGACATCTGAGAGTGCTGAGTGAGTCTGTGTTCATCACACTCTGTTTGGGAATGAGAAATGCTTGCTCAGTTCTGGCTCTGTTCAGCCTACTTTGCGCTCATTAGATTATCAGTTGGAAGTGAATCAGAGATTAGGAAACCCAGGAGGTTATCAAGCTCTGGCCTGCTGGACTCTCAGTTAATCTTTAGCTTCCCTGCTAGGACGGAGGAAATGCTGTTGCAACACTGAGCTCCTCTTACCATCATTATCTCCATCACCAAGGCCCTTCAGATAATTCCGACAGGAGAGATGAGTTGGTACTAGGACAGGAGCGGGGGAGTATGTATGTGCATGGGGCTTAAGATGAGGGTGAACCTGGCTCTAGAGGAGATGCTCCCGTACCCTGAGACCCACTCAGGTTTCAGCAGAGGGTCTGACTGGCAAGAGGCTGGGCAGATCCAGTAGTGACTGCTGTGTGAAAAGGCTACTCCCACAGAAAGAACAGTTATGGGCCAGGCTTCCGAGGGAGACAGGCACACATGGACACAAGCATATACACAGAGAAACCTAGACAGAGATACGTGTGGAGATAAACACACAGGAATTCATTAGCTTCCCATCTTTCTCTTTCATTGAAGCTTGATATAGGGGAACAGGCTCTGCTGAACTTTGTGGCCTCGTTCCCCCTGTCTAAATTTCCCACTCTATGAATAGTTTCCCTCTCTGGTCACTGCCCTAAATGTTTTACTAGGACTGAGAGAGATGGGCTTAGGCTTTCAGGGCCCCAAACACAGAGTGTGACTCCCACTTTGGATATGAGGAAAGAAAATTTTAGGACCTTTCAATAAGGCCTGTTTGTTGAATTGAATGGACACCTCTCTCCTATATTCCCAATCCCAGATAATTTAAAGTAACTTCCCTGTCAAGGTTAAGGATGAGGTATAAATCTCATACTGGGCTATAATGTCTCTGGCACCTTCCTTCCCTGCACAGATGCTATTCCAGGCAGACCCTCATTAAGGCCTGGGGAGGTCCTCACCCAAAAATCTGGCATCTATCCCTTCTTGGCCCTCATGGTACCTCCCCTTTCCTCCATCCAGAGGATCTGCAGCCTTGCTTGGGCTGTAAGGAAACAAATCTCAACAGTTTCAAAGGTTTATCCCTGTCCAGTCCTCATTTGCTATGCACCACAGGGCAAGAAAATTACTTTTCATCGGTCTCTTCACCAAGGTAGCAGGTTGATAGAAATAACATGGAGGATCTTAAATCATTTACAAAATAGCATACACTTAAGAGAGACACCCTGGGTAGTGAAACAGATGTGCATTTGTCTAACTCCCTCCACTGAAAATTATTTCCTCACTTCCTTTCTAGTTTCCCATCTCCTGTACCAAGGAATCCCATGGATCCTAAACAGCCCTGAATTTTCTTAGTTCAGTCATGATAGTCACTTTCATAATCTCTGTGTCTCTTTGACTTTGTGGCATGTGGTTAGCTTGAGGCCCTGGGAATCCTCTTTCTCATATTACTGGTAGTTTCTGGATAGTGGGAACCTCTGGGTTCTGGGAGGTGATAAGGAATTCAGGATATCTAACTTTCCTAAACTTTCCTCCCAAGAACTGGGGCAAGGGACCTGAAGAGCTCTCTATCTGATATACAGAAAGACAAGTTGAACCCTGAGTGTCTTCCACCTGTCCCAAAGACCAGAGATTTAGGGAGGAAATTCTACTTGGTACAGTCCCCATCCCACCAACCTCTGTGATGCCTTCAGAATCCTAGAGAAAAATGCTCTATCCCATTTGGTATGCTTTTTTTTCTAAAATACTTAAGTGCTTCAAGTATTTTTGTTTATGTGGGTACTCCCCTCTCTGATGTAGAACCTAGCTTAGGAGAGAGACTTCATGAGTTGCTCTTTTTGCTGGTCTAATTTATTTTTTCATGAACTAGCCCAGGGGTGGGGAACCTGTGGCCTCAAGGGCCCATGCAGCTTCCTAGGTCCCTTGGGTGCAGCCTTTTGATTGAGTCCAAGTTTTACAGAACAAATTCTTTTATTAAGGGGATTTATTTGTTCTGTGAAGTTTGGTTTTGATCAAAGGGCCACACTTGAGGGCCTAGAGGGCCACATGTGGCCTCGAGGCTGCAGGTTCCCCACCCCTGGACTAGCCTTTTATACCATGGTGAGACATAGGAGGAAGACTTTAGTTCATACTTATTCTTGTTGTTTAGTTTCCTCCATGAATTGCACAACATTTGCCCTTAGGGTTGTCTGAATTAAATGAGGTAATGTACATAAAGTGCTTTGCAAAATCTAACTAAAGTGCTATATAAATGCTAGCTATTAATATTAAGGAAAGATTTGACTCAGAATTAGACTTAAATAACATAGACATCTACATATGATGTGGCACGTTTCGCACTAAATTCTAGCTGTTGACTGCACTACTTGATGTAATTTTGGTTTTCCTTCCAAGTTTGAGTAGGCATTGGACCAAGGTAAGGTTTATAGTAGGTTGTAAGCACAGGCCTGTGGTCAGGAAGAGTTGAGGTAAGGCTTGAGGGATTGTTCAGGCTTCAAAGGTCAGAAAGTTTCAAAATTCAGGCTGTCAGGGTTGGGCATGAGGGATCAGGTCACAGGCCTTAGCAATGGAAAAGTATTCTAGATTAGTAATAGGATCAGAACCTAAGCAGAATCCAGATTATTGAGTCAAATTAATGGCAGCAAGGACTTTAATACGGAGAAAAACTTTTGCATTAGCATTTATTTCTATTTCCTTATCAATCATTTTATTTTCCACCTCATGCATCTAATTTCCTATTCTACTACTTGACTAAAATTATTCTCTCAAAAATTACCAATGATATTTTACACTCTAACTCTCATTGGATTTTCTTGGTCCCTAGGATTCTTGACCCCCCCCCATATCATTTTTTATAGGATTAACCAAATTCTTCTTCTTTGATTTTCATGACATTTTTCTGTCTTGATTTTCTTTTTACTTAACTCACTGCTCCTTCTCAGTCTTTGCCAGAGTATCACTCATTCCTTACCCTCACTTGGTAGAGTTCCCACTGAGTTTAATACCCATTTCTTCTCAGATGACTTCTAAATCTATACGTCTAGTCCTAATGTCTACCCTGACTCTAGTTCTTCATCTTTAACTTCCTGCTGAATGCCTCAACAACATCTTGTTTTTTCTTTTTGGAGGTGGGAGGGCAGGGCAATTGGGGTTAAGTGACTTGCCCAAGGTCACATAGCTAGTAAGTGTTAAGTATCTGAGGCTGCATTTGAACTCAGGTCCTCCTGACTCTAGGGCCTATGCTCTATTCACTGCACTCCCTAGTCACCCCTCAACATCTTAAACTTAGCTCAATGCGCTGTTCAGCTCCCTGCCTACACACGTTCCATTCCAAGCTTTCCTATTTCTGTTGAACGTACCACCTTTTCTAATTCACTCACTTTTATAATCTCAGAGTCATCTTGGACAATTTCTTCTCCCTCAACCAACCGTCTCCCTTATCCCCATTAAATCAGTTAACAAGTTTTATTGGTCCTACTTTTACAACCAGGGCTTTCCTAGACCTCCTTAATCTTAATCATTGGTAATCTCCCTGAGACCATCTCCAATTTATTCTACATATATCTTGTTCGACATAGCTGTTGGCATGTCGTTCTCCCTCATTGGACTGTGAGTTCCTTGAGGGTAAAGAATGTTTTGTGCCTTTCTTTGTATTCCCAGTGCTTAGAACAGTGCCCAGCACATAGTAGGCACTTAACAAAAGCTTTTTGACACACACACACACACACACACACATACACACACAGATTCTTTCCCATCTTTGGCTATCACAAAAAGTTACTGTATAAATATTTTGGTTTATATGAAGGCTTTCTGCTTTTGACATACTTCAGGCATATGCTTAGCAGAGAAGTCTCTGGGTCAAAGGTTATACACATTTAGTAACTTTTCTTACATAATTCCAAATTGTTTTCCGACCGATTCACACCTCCACCCGCGTGCATTAGTGTGCTTGTCTAAGAGTTCCTCCAACATTATTTCTATCCTTTATCATTTCTGACAGTTTTATTGGTGTCAATCAATCAATATTTATTAAGTACCTACTATATGCCAGACACTATACTAGGAACTGTACCATATTGTGGAAACACAAAGACAAAAATGAAATATTACATGCCTTCAAGGAGTTTACATCAAAACCTTAGGGTTATTTTAATTTGCATTTCTCTTACTATTAGAGATGTGTAGTTGTGGGGTGTTTTTTTGGAGGGAGGAAGGCTGGGCAATTGGGGTTAAGTGACTTGCCCAAGGTCACATGGGCTCGTAAGTGTTAAGTGTATGAGGCCAGATTTGAACTCAGGTCCTCCTGACTCCAGGGCCAGTGTTCTATTCACTGCACCACCTAGCAACCCCTTTATTATTATTATTATTATTATTTTAAATATGGTGGTTGATAGTCTGCCTTTTCTTATTTTAAACTGTTAGCTCAAGTCCTTTGACAGTCTTTCAACTAACAGATGGTTCTTAGTCTAATACATTTGAGTCAATTTCCTATAGATTTTGGATATCAAATTTTTATTGGAGATATTTAATACAAGTTTCTGTTCTTACTCTGTCAATTTTGTTCATATAAAAGCTTTTAAACTTTATGGATCAAAATAATCTATTTTGTCTGTTATGATCATATATATATATATATATATATATATATATATATATATCATAACAGGTATATTATATCTGCTATGATCTGTTATATGTTCTTTGTTAAGAATTTTTCTCCAACCGTAGATCTAAAAGGTTCCTTCTCCTGTTTCCCTCTAATTTGTCCTCTATGATATGCCTTTTTGTATGTAGTCTGTGTATCTATTTGCTTTTTTTTTTTTTGGAGGGCAGTTGGGGTTAAGTGACTTGCCCAAGGTCACACGGCTAGTTTTTTGTGTTGTGTCTGAGGCCGGATTTGAACTCAGGTACTCCTGACTCCAGGGCCGGTGCTCTATTCACTGCGCCACCTAGCCGCCCCCTGTGTATCTATTTGGAGCTCATTGTGGCCATTTTCACCCTCTTTAAAGTTTTCTTTGGCTTGAGAGGCAGTGTGGTATAGTGGGAAAGATTCTAGACACGGTAACAACACAACCAGCCCTCTTTTTGAATCCTGACCGACACGCACGTCCTAAAAGCTTTCGTGAAGTTTTAAGCCTTGAGAGCATTCTGTACTTCACTTTGTGACAATGGGCGGCTCATTTAGCCTCAGTTTCCTGTAAAATGGGGTTAATGAGATCTGTAGTTTCTAGCTCAGAGGTAGGTGATTATATTAATTGAATAATATGAAATATTAAATGAGATGGTGTACATATCCATGTCTATATATATGTGTATATATATGTACATGTATATATGTATATGTTCAGTCGTTTCAGTCAACTCTGTGACCCCATTTAAGTTTTTTTGGAAAAGATACTGGAGTGCTTTGCCGTTTACTTTTCTGGTTCATTTTACAGATTAGGAAACTGGAGTAAACAGGGTTAAGTGACTTGCCCAGAGTCACATAACTAGTAAGTGACTGAGACCAGATTTGAACTCAGGTCTTCCTGACTCCAGACCTAGTGCCATCTAGCTGCCCCATGTACATAAGTATGTATGGATACATGCATAATGTATCACATATATAACATATACACGTATTTAGTGCTATTTTAAAAATGCTATATCAATGACATTTCCACATTCTTGTTAATATGTGGTATTATATATCTGTTGCTCTTGTGGATTACTATGTGAGCTGCCTGAAGGAATGAATCTGCTTTTTGTGATGACTTTATGTCCCCAAGGCTTAGCATAGCACCTTATATGAGGCAGACACTTCGTAAATATTTGCCGAATCAAATCATATTGAAGGTAGGAATCCATTTTCAAACTTGGATAATCTTACTGTGGGATATAAGGAGGAGCATCTGGCTGGGATGTTCCAGTGTCCTGATGTATATTGCTCTGATATATGGGCTGGTGGTAAACCAGACTCATCTCTAAACCTTTTCTTAGAGCTAAAAACCTTCTAAGCTGTATGTATATATATGTGTGTGTGTGTACATACATATATGTATATGTGTATATACACACATACATACATGCATGCATATATGCATAAAATCTCCATCACTTTCAGGCTTTAAAATAGTTTTTGGTAAAACAAAACAAAAGTCTTGTTGTTGTTTTTTTTATAAAAGCTTTTTTATCTTGCCTTTATGAAGAAAATTTCCAAATGATCAGAGACAAGGCATTGTCAGTACCTCATATGACACCTTCACTAAGTTGTGTCTGGATAAGAGATGACTTTCCACCCCAGAAGTTTTGTGTGTGTGTGTGTGTGTGTGTGTGAGAGAGAGAGAGAGAGAGAGAGAGAGAGAGAGGGGTAGCGTGCACAAGAGCACTCCACCCTTCTTTTGTGCACATGGCCATGTTGACTCCTCTTGAAGGCCTTTTTTCCAGCCAGGGGGTTTCCCTGGCAACCAGCCTTCCCCATTCATCCCCCTTCTCCCCAGTAGCCTCAGCCTCTTCATTGCTGCTGTCTTCTCTGAAGGCTAGGCAGGGAGGGGTCTTGGTCCTAGGAATTCTAACATAGAACAATACCCAAGACAGTCCAGATAACTAGGTAAGCATACTCACTGATGTTCTTTTAGAGGTGAATGTATCAAGCCTGCAGTCTACTCCAAGCATACTTTCTAGATTTGATCAAAGGTACAGACCCCCTTTTCAGACCCTATGTCTTGAAATGCATGGGCACAGAACAGAAGAATTTTGAAACTGAGTTTTGCAGAAGTTTGCTTACAGTATCGCTGTGGTCCTTGGTGCCAGTGACTTGCCTCAATTCCCTGAGTGAGGAGAATAAAGACTTCTCAGGCTGCTCTGAGACAATTTGGGGCTGGGAGTGCCGGCCGTTTTTGTGGTTTGGGGTTGGGAGTCAGTTTCACAACTGATCTCCCCTGAACACTGTCCAGCCAGACACTCGGCCCATGGGCCGAGTTCCCAATTTATTCTGATGCTTTGAGCTGTGTCATTCACATGAGAGGCAGGTCGGGAATGAAATCTCTCCATTTTCTAAGGGAAGGAAGACTTTTAGGGGAGTCACATAACCTCCCTTGGCCTCAGTTTCCTCATCTGTGAAAGGAGTGGTTGGACTCAGTGGCCCCTAAGGTTCTTTTCAGTTGTAAATCTACGATCCCAGGAGAGTCTCCTATCACAGATTTAGAAATGAATGAGATGTCAAGGTCACAAGATGTTAGATTAAGAGATGGAAGGGGCATCTATTCCAACAGGAATTTTGTAGTTGAGGAAACTGGGCTTAAGTGAGGTTAAATGACTTGCCCTGACATAGGTATTAGATGGCAGAGTTGGTGACTTGAGCCCAGGCCTTTGATTCTAAGTCCAACACTCATTCCATTGCATCATACAGCTTCTATTTCATCAAGGCCTTTTGTTTCTAAAAGGAGTACACAATTTCTTCCCAGTAGATCTGCTCTGATGGGCTTTCAATGCATCCCCCCCCACCAAGTCTTAGGTCTAACTCCATCCTACCCAGGACAGGTACATTCTTTGTTAAGAAAACCATCCTGTGTCGCTCTGGGAGGGGAAGAACAGAAACAGATATTGGTAAATGTAATTGCTTAGTCATTTTTCAGTGGTGCCCAACTCTTTGTGACCCCTTTTGGAATTTTCTTAGCAAATGGTTTGCCACTTCCTTCTCCAGTTCATTTTACAGATGAGAAGACGGAGGCAAATAGGGTTAAATGACTTGCCCAGGGTCACACAGCTGGTAAATGTCTGAGATCAGATTTGAACTCAGAAAGAGTCTTCCTGACTCCAGGCCCAGCACTCTATCCACTATTCCACCTAGCTGTCCCTTGGGAAATGTCAATGACATAAAACCAAAAGCTATTAAAAATTATTTAAAGAAAAAAGAAAACCATTCCTATATACTTGGAAATGAAGGTGATATAAAAATTAAAGATAGTAACAAAAATAAAAATAAAAAACTACAAAAAGAAAACTATTCCCTTAAAACCCCTGGAGGTTCTCACAATCCCTACCATCTCCATTTCTAGAAAAAAAATGACCTTAAGCAAGCTGCTTTTTAATCATCTTGGAGGTGTGGAAGCTGGGGATTGGGAAGGGGTGGGATGTTGCATAGGCACATGGGTGGCAATCCTTGAGTGATGGAGTGAGGTCTTAGCAGCCTTCCCAGTGATCTGGCTCGGGGGCCTTTGGAATGAGCTGAGTTTGTACAACCCTCATTCCTCCCCAGAGTCATTAATTCTTTCCTGACACATCACAGGATCTTCAATTTCTGGTTCCATTGTCATGGTGACTTGAGAAGAAGAGCCTGGATCCCACCGCTGGGACCTCTAGCTGTGACAAATGGGAGTTGTTGTCTCCTTCTCTTCCCCAGAAGAATAGGAGATCCAAATCATGGGGGACTCAGAATGGGAGGGAGCCTGAACCAAGACTGGTCACAGAGGAGACAGTGTCCTTACTTTCTCTCCTCCTGAGTATTTTTCTGCTTAGTAAGAATTGGATCCGGGAACATTACGTATGAACACACATACACACCTTATACAGTCACATGCACTTAGAGACAAGAACATTTTTGAATGCACAAATGAACATGTGGAACCTGGGTATCAGACATGCCCAAAATGGTTCAGGGTGAGTAGGACAGCTCAGTCTTTGGATTCCATGACGTTTCTGCCAGATTCCTCCTCACTAACCCCTCTTGCTCCCACCCTACCCTCATCCCAGGAAAATCTCTCATTTCAGAATTTCAAAGTCCTTAGGTTTTCAATAAAACAGACTGAAGGAGGCAGCTGGGTATTATAGAAAGAACATTGCTATTTATTACTAGAAAGACCACTTTTCTTCTCTGGGTGGGCCTCAGTTCCCTCATTTGCAAAATGAGGTGCGTTGGTCTAAGGTCCTTCCAGCCATATATGACATTCTCTGACATTATAATCCTATAAATGAGGTACATACATAATCAGAGTGGGACAGTCAAAACTGGAGTCAGGAAGACCCAACAGATAAATACCAATGGTCTATTGAATAGTCAAGAAAAATCAGATAGATTGCACACATTTTCCAAAGACCCACTTACACAGCGTCCTGCAAGGAGTGATCTCTTGTGTGTTGGGGGAGATGTTCTGGTCCTATGCCCCTTCTCCTTCACCACCACCCCCCTTCCACCACTATCACACCCTTCACTTACTTCCTGTTTTCAGACCCTGTCTGGACTTCCTCTTCCTCTTCTTATCTCCCATCACTTATGGCTCAAAATGGCCTCCTGGGCTTACAGTTGGAACCACAGTGCAGGGGTAGCCCCCCAGGCCTGTGCCCGAACAAGGATCAGAACCCTAGAGAGGAGTAGGGGATAGGAGGGAGATACTCCTCCCCCATTCCTCGCCTCCCTGGAGGTAGAAGAGAGAGCAAAGTTCTTAAGCCCTAGCGAGTTCAGGGTCAAGAACAGAGGGTGCAAAATCTCAATCTCAGAGTTCAAGGCCTTTCCTCCCTTTGAGCCCTTCCTGATTGTGTGCTCCTGTTTATCCTCATATTAGTTTGATCAACTGTTGAATCTTCTTTTAGGGGAAATACTCAGCAAGGACTTTGTTTCTACTAATACACAAAATCCTGATATCTGAAAAGGAGTTCTGAAGGTGACTTCTTGTACCTCTGTGGATGCCTGAGCCAAGCCATGTCCCCCCCAAATCTCTGCCTTATGAGCAGATTGTAGGTATGAGCTCGAGACTGAAGATTTTTAGTGGTGGGAGTGATTGGAGAAGTCATCTTGTCCATGCCCCTGACTCTAGGAAAGTGCCTGATCCCTATCTGCTTCCTAAAGCATCTTCCCTAAAACCTGGAATTCTATCATTCCAGCTAGGAGACTACTGTGAGGATACACGGGGAGAAGAGCTTATGGGAGGGATGATGGGATGGGCCAACTCCACATGTCAGCAGCTCTGTGATTTCACTGATGTGGCACTTTCTCCAATGATTGAATTTGATATCTTTGAGGAGGCCACAACTTGTCCATGCCGGCCATCCTGAGGGGGCTCCTGTAAATGCAGTGCCTGTAGTGAGTGCTCTGAATTTTCTTCCCTGCTGTTGTTCTCTGAGGGCTAGGCAGGAGTCCTGGACTTGGAAGGGCTGACAGAAATCAGCATCCCAGGTGGGAGAAAAAAGCAGATCATGAAATAAGCAGATAATCCAAATAATGGCTAACCCAAAACAACAAATAATTTAAAACCAGAAGATAATCCAAAACAAATTTCAGATTTGACAACCTGAAAACCCCTCTTTAAAAATTATTACTATTATTTTAACTTGGGAATGTTTATGTACCTTTTCCTAGATTCCTTGTCTCTCTAGGCTAATGTTCAGTCTGGGCTTGAACATCTCATCTCAAGCTAGTTAAAAATAACAATGAAAATCCCCAAATCATTCCATCGAGTATGAAATCTTCATTTTGGGTGAACTAGAGGCTGGGGAGCAGAAGGTGACTTTGGGTGCCTCCCCCCAGGCTGAGGGTCTAAGACATCAGGTCCTGCTGGCTTCTCTCTCTAAAGGACAGCTCCACTGTCCCCATTCCAGCAAGAGAAGAAGACCGAGAGGGCCTCAAAATCACCACACCCAACTGAGATGGACTTCCACCCTCCTCAGCACCAGTTCCCCTCCAGCACCTCCTTCTCCCTGAGCCAGGGCTGTTCCTTGACCCCACCCACTCCCTCCCCTTCAGTGTGCTTTGTCATCCTCCTGGGGCTCCCCTGGAGAGGCCTCTCATACCAACCCTAAACACTTGGGCCTCAATGCTGCTGCCAGCCTGGGTCTATTTTATATCTTTAACAGTTTGGTGGGAAGGGATAGGTTTAGATCTGTATCATCTTTCTTCTGCCCTGCCCAGAGTGAGATGATCTTATGGACACAGGGCAGGAAGGCTATGTGTCTCTTGCTGATTCCAGTAAGGCTGAGGGGGCTTCATTCCTCAAACTGACTAGCAATGAATGACCCTTCCCATCCACCTTCCCCAGGAAATGCTTAGAGGGAGTTCTCCACCCCCCTCCAATTCCAATGTCCCCTTTCTTCATTACCCTTCTAAATACTGGATAGTTTAGAAATAGAGCACATACACAGGACACAGCTTCCTGACATACATGAGGAAAACACATTTAGGACCTGTGGACACAGCACACAAAGGGATGACAAGCAGAAGCCATGCATGTCTGGAACACAGGGACTCATATATATATATATATATCTGGAGCACACAGAAAGCTTCAATGTTCACTTTCTAGGGGGTTGGGGATTTACATAGTGATGATTTCTATGGGATATGGAAACAATCTTCATAGCCAGTGGTTTCCCTGGGGCCATTTGCTAGGCTGATCCAGGTCCCAGTCAGGCTCATTTGCCCAGTAGATAGAGCTGACATCAGATACATGTCCCAGCCTGACCAGATCACCCTGCAGTGTTTCTCTGAGTTTCTGTGTTTGTGGTTCTGGGATGCAGGGGAGGGGGGGCATGGAGAAGGGACCAGAGTCTGTCCAGACCCAGCTCCAAGCTTAACTGATGCCTGAAAGATCACGTTGAGGATATGGGCCTTCCTTCCTTTTGGACCAGACCACGCTCTGTCCCTTGGTTTGGAATTTCCCTCTGTATTAAGCACACAGACTATAGGTTGTAGGTGTGGACTAGGGCAACTAGTCAGCATCCTCTCTGTACCTTTTAGGGTCTGAGCCTGGTCCTGGGACTCTGAGTGTGCAACATCTGTTTGTGGTAGAATGTTGTAAGAGAGGCCACCAGTCCCCAGAGAAGATCATGTGATATAGCAGAAAGTGCCGGATTTGTAGTCAGAGGACCAGGATTTGAATCCGAACTTGGCTACTTACTACCTATATATTTGTGGGTAATTCACCTAACTTCTTTGGGCATCAGTGCCATGATCTGCAAAATCAGGAGATTGGACAAGATGACTTTTGAGGTCCCTTTCAGGGTGAGGTCAATAGTTTGAAAATCTGTAAAATGGAGGTGGGGGGCTAGACTAGATGACTTTTGCCATCCCTTCAAGCTCCAAATTCTATTGATCTATTAGCAATTATAAATGTTGAAGGAATTTTATTGGTCATCTGGTGCAACCCCTGAGGCCCAGGAAGGGAATGAAATTGTACATGGTCACACATTTAACAGAGGACAGAGCTGGGATTCAAACCCAGTGCCTCTGATTGCCAATCAATTGCCAATCCCTTTCCCTTTCTCTTTGTACTAAAACATCTCCCTACAGGTACTTTGTCATCCTCAGGACTCCTTCCAGCTTATCAGTATCCTTCTTAAAATGTGGCACTTAAAGTAGAATGTACCACTCTATATGTGGTCTAGCCGAGACATGGTACAATAGCACTCTCTGGTCTTGCCTGCTGTAGCCTAACATGACATCAGCAGAACTGGTCAATATATCTCCCTGTTGATTCATATTGAACTTGTAGTTCCTTCAAATTCCCAGGACATTCTCAGATGAACTGCTGTCTAGCAGTCTCTTCCCTGTCTTTTATTTGTGAAGTTGATTTTTTTTTCTAGAACCAAGAATAGGATTTTGTATTTATTCATATTAAATTGTATTTCATTGGGTTCAACTCAATGCCTGTTGAGAGCTTTTTGGATTCTAACTCTGTAATTCACCATGTTAGCGATTCTGTCTAGCCAGCAGGGACAGCTGCTTTCTCAGGGACCAACCCCTAGAAATCAATGGTGGCTTAGAGACCCTGTGATGCCCCACAAAATCTGCAACCAGGAGGTCAGCAAACATGATCCAAAGCTTCCAGGGATCCCAGAGTACCCATTTTTACAATGACAGTGTGGTGAAAATGTCACTGGAGATCCAGGGGTCGCTGAGCTTCCACAACTACCCCCACCCTGGTCACTAAGAATCCCTCCATCACTAGGAACCTTGTGTTCTGTTCTGGGAGCATTTAAGAATATGTCTAAGGGGTATTGACAGGATGGTGAGTACGAACCACACCATCAGGATCAATGGAAGGAATTGAAGATTCTTAGCCTAGAAGAGAGAACACTTGGGGGTGAGGGGTGGGGGTGTGGAAAGGAAATTGATGAGTCTTTAAGCATTTGAAAGGTTTTCATGAAGAAAGAGTTTTCAGCTTGCCCGTTGTGATCCTGGAGTACAAAAATCTAGGAGCACTGGGTGGGAGTTAAAGAGAGGCAGATTTAGGATTAAATTTAGGAGATGCTTCTTCTCAGCTTGCCCTGTCCATAGTAGTGGGTTCCCCTTCTCTAGAAGCCTTTACACAGAGTCTGGATGACTGTTTTATGAGTAGGTTGAACTAGATGTTGGAGTACTGAGATGCTGTGATTCCCATGGGGACCTTATGGGGGTCACAGCATATATCCTAGGGGTCACTGGAAATTTTATTATCTTGGGAGTCAGAAAGTTTATAAATTCTTGTAATTACTCCCAAGGGTCTCTCTAGAGCAGTCATGTCAAACACATGTGGCTGTGAACACTTGTTAGGGCTACCCTAATCAGATTAAAATATACTTGGGAAATATTTAACAAAATAAAAAAAATACAATAGAATATAGATAATGTTAATATGTGGTTTTCTAAGTCAATATGCTACCCTGAGGGATCCTTATGTACAGTTTCTAAGTTTGACAGCACTGCCAGATCACCAGGCAGATTTCTCAGGGTAAAGGATTTTCTCAAATAGACCTTTTTAAAGGGAGGCTTCCCATTCATACCTAAGAAAACCTGGGGAAATAAACACAAGGCGGATTGTTTGCCCATAGCCTCTCTCTCTAGGGCAGTGATTTCGTCTCCCAGGAATCGGGCCCTTATCGTTCTGTGTATCTCAAGGAGCCACTTTAGGTAGAATAACAGGGAGTGTCTAAGGAAGGAAAATTGGACTCATTTTCAAGACTCTCTCTTTTTTTTTAACCCTGAAGAATAGCCCTTTGTTTATTTCTTTGAGCGTGTGGCGGCCTGCCCACGTAAACACCACACTACATAAGGCCTCCGGTCGGCATCTGCAATATTACACAAACACTCTGGGCATGAGCCGTCATTGTTGCTGGGGGAGGGGAGCGTTGGACAGGGGGAATAGGACAGGAACCCCTCGTATGACCCATACCCCAGCTCCAGTCTTACTCCAAGGCCCAGGCCCAGGCCCAGGCCCAGGCTCCACTGCTTAGCTGCCCCAGAGAAAGGTTCCTACATCTCAGGCCCCAGGATCCAGGCAGGGTCAGAAACTGAAGGAAGGCGACTCTAGAGAAATCTGGTGTTCAGTCCTCCTATCTGGGCCAACATCAATAGGCAACATGCTAATTGCTCTTTAAACCCATGTGCTTCCAAGGATTGGTTCTCCCCCTAGAGCTGGGCAGGCAGTGGGGGCCAGTGGGAAGAATCTGGACTGTCTCTAAGGCCTCAGTCCTGCTTGGGGATTGCTGCCTCTTTTTCTGGGCTCCAGAGTTCCACCCCCAACCCAGGATCTAGGACAGGATGCTTCCTTTCTCCTGAAGTTTCTCTGACACCTCGTTAATCCATGTTGTAGAATTTTAGTCTCCCTAAAAGATGATTACCACTTGAGGTCAGGTTCAAGAGAACAGTGCTCCCCACCTCTGTTGGGTGAGCCTGATTCCCTGACCCCTCTGGAATGGACCTTTTTTAACCTCCTTAACCAAAATGAGAATCACCCCAAAGAACCCTCCCCCATCTCCATACATATACACACTCAGGCTTTCTGAATATTGGATCCTGGGCCTCTTGGTACCTCCAAAGCCCCCCCCCCCAACTTCCTCCATCCTGCACCACCCCCACCCTGGCAGCTGTAAATATATCACAGTCACCCAGTGAAAAGGAGACTAGGAACTGATCTCCCTCATTAAAGCAAACCTCAGCCCCAGGGGAAGCCGTTCAGGGATTGGGGGAATGCCCAGAAGGCAGCAGCCCAAGATGTAAGGTTTGGAGCCAAGAGATGGGCCTTGGAGGTTAGGAATAAGTGATAGGTACCGGGCTCAGGAATACTGAAGTCTTGGTTCCTGTGAACAGTTGCCTAACAATGACACTTTTACAGGGAAGTGGAGTGCATGTCTATGTGTCTATGTGTGTGCATGCTGTGGCATAGAGTATCTTTGGGTGGGCCACGGTCTGTGGCTCCCAGGGTGATGCCTCCCGATAATGGAAGGGCAGGAGCAGGAATTCTAAGGCCATCTGTGGCCCCAACAGTACTTATACCGGGGCAAGTGGGACAGAAGTGCCATCACTGGGCTAGGGAGGGTGCCAACCCTGTGATACCAGGTCCTGGAACCTAGGATGCTAGCGCAGATGGCTACCACTGATACCAACTCAGTTTGGAGCCCTCTATGAAGAGACAGGATAACTAGGGTACTGGGTTCAAATTTCTCCAGTTAAATCTCCTTCCTCCTCATTTGGAGGACTCGTACGCTCTATGGACTTAGGTAATTCCTTCTAGACATCCACATATTCTCACAGGTTCCTACTTAGGACATCTGATTTCTAGTCCAAATTGGACTAGTTGTATGACTGGATAAGTTAAGGTACTTAACATCCCTGGGCTTCAATTTTCTCCTCTGTAAAATAAAAGGGTTGAAGTAGATGGTCTTTGATGCTCTTGATTCTAGGATTCTGGGTTCAGCTCCCAGGCTGCAAGGAATGGAATCCCTTCCATTGGTCCAGCAGGGAGGCCATATAGAGCTGGACAGCAGCAAGAACCAGTAAAGGCTGAGCCTACACCCCTCAATTATTTGGATCTTTGAAGTCAGCATGTATCGGGGTCTGTGTGATTAATAAGCTGATAATAACTTTGTACCTGGGACTCCCTCCCCCCCACCCTAGCCCATCACTCATTCCCCTATTGCACCAATCCACCATAACACTCACCCAATTATAAGACCCACCCTTCTATTGCACCCACCCCATCCCCACCTTAGAATCCACATCAAACCAACCTTTTGTTTTTCCAGCCTCAGACCCCCAGGGGAGGGAAAGGTGAGAAATATCACCTCTCCCCTCTCTCCTCCCCCTAGAACTGAGAGGGAAGCTCCCAGTGGGTCTGTGCTGCCTTTTAACCGCCAGGGAGAGAGTGAGCGACAATGGAATCATTGTCTCCCTGTCTCCCAGGGGAGGAGGCTCAGTTGGGTTGGGGCCTCCCTGGTGGCAGTGGTGTTGGTTGTGGTGGCCGCTCCATATTACAGCTGGCCTGGGGAAGGAGGCCCACCCTCTGGGCCCCTTCCATTTCCTCTATTCCCTCTGCTGCATCCAGCCAAGGCTCAGACTGAGGTTTCCAAGGTTTCAGCCTCTGCAGATGGGAGTGGGAGGGTATCATAGGGTTTTAGGATTTTAGGGATGAAAGAGTTCTTAGAAATCATCTGGTCCAATCCTTTCATTTTTGTAGATGAGAAAAATTAAGTCCTGAGAGGGGCAGTAATTTACCCAGTTACTAACAGGCGCTTGCTAGACCATGGGTCCTGATTTCTCTTCAGTGGCCAAGCTCAGAGATATCTTGGCAGTATCTTGAAGTATGTAATGGTAGGGCTCTAGTGAAGTGAGGACCTCCTATTGCTGAAACCAAGTGATAGAATTAACAGAGACAGCCCAGGTCCAAAGAGGAGGAGGGAAGGGCCTTTTACAAATCTCTCATATCCCCCCTCTCCCCAGGTCTAACTATGATCTTAAGATAATGCTTGATTCTTAGCACCAGGCCAGGCTACCAGACTGGACTAGGGAGCATAGTGGAAGATCTGAGTTCAAATTTTTGCTCAAATTCTTACTATCTCTGTGACGCTGGGCAAATCACTTAATCCTTTGCGCCTCCGTTTCCTCACTTCAAAATGAGGATAATAAAAGCCTGTACAGCATTGTTTCAAGATTCAAATGCTTTTCTAGCTGTAAAGACAACCTTGAATATTAGGGATTATTCTCATAGTCATTGTTGACAGTGGAAGCAGGTGCAGCTCCTTACAGAAGCAGAGGTAGGTTGAGGTCTAGGAGGGATCTCATTGCTCTTTTTTTCCTTCACCTCTCAATTGAGCCAACCTCCTCTTCCACTGACACTGGTTTCTTGATTTTCGAAATGGAGTAACTCAAAGACTGCTTTCTCCTTTAGAAATGAAAATGCAAAGCCTGAATGGCTTCATTGGGAGAGCCCCTAATTACTCTGCACCCCCACTCAATTATTGTCTGCCTTGGAGAGTTCCCAGCTGCACGCAGATGGGCTGAGAAGCAGAGTCATAACTATGGGAATTCTTTCACCTGTGCCAAAAATAATTTAGGGGGTGGGTAGGTGGGGCACCATTGCAGGGCACAGGACGACTTAACCACAAGTACAGTTGTTCTAGGAGAGAAGTTAGAATGACCCTCACCCCTGAGAGAGTACTCCAGGAGAAAGTGTCACCATGGCAATGTAACCTATGGATGGTTCTCATTAGAGAAAGGGAAGTATGAGAATCAGTGATTTGTGGGGAAGAATGAGGATCCATTGGAAATTAGCAGGCTGGGTCAAGGCCCCATCTTCCTCATCTTAGTTAAAGCTCTGCTGATAAAGGTCCAATTAAGAACACACAAAGGTCCCCAGTGGGATTGGACAAGGGAGTTATCCTGGTTTCTATTAGTAAGGATGATAGATTTTTCAGGAGCTATAGCATGGACCAGTGCTAGGGAATTTTTCTACTGAGGACCATCAGCAACCTTGAAGGCCATTTAAAAACATGTAATTGTTGTTTAATTGTTTCATGTGTGAATCCCATCCCCACCCTATTCCCCGATCCCAATTAGACTATGAGCAACTTGAAGGCAAGACGTGTGCACCTCCTTCTCCGTTTTACAGCACCAGCACTGGCCTGGGCACACTGCAGTCCTCAGTGAAGATGAGACCTTGGATTGGCTGACTGGATGATCCATTATTCAGCTTCAGGGTTTGAGCAACTCAAGGATCCAAAGACAAGATCAGTAGGGTATGTTCAGAAGGAGACACCCTCCACCCTTGATCAGAAACAAACTGTAGATTAGGCCCCTGGAGGGTGGTGATTGGAGAAAGTGCTAAGGGGAGATAAGTTCTAGTGGCTATCTGGGAGATAATATGTACTGACAATCACCACTTCCACTCATCATTGCCTGACAAACAGCCATATCTGCATCTGTCTTGAGATGGGGTCACAGATAGAGGGGTGGGGGAAAGGGTGACATGAGGTTTCTCTTAGCTCACTGAGGCCATTAGCTTTATCCCTTTCTCTTACATGGCTTGTGTAACCAGAAGGATCCTGGTTAACATTTCTCCCGGTCTTCTACATAGACCAAACTCAAGATCTGGGGTCAGACAGACATCATTGGCAGTCAAACAACCATCAAGTTACTGGATCAGAGGATTTTGTGTAGGAGGCGACTCTAGAGAAATCTAATCTTTCCCTCTCGTTTTACCGAGGGAAAAACTGAGGCCTAGAGGTTGGAAGAAACCATCACACAGCTAATAAATAACAGAGTGTGAATTGGAGCCCTGTTCTCCTGATTCCAAATCCAGTGCTCTTTCAAAGTCTACCTCTTCCCTCTGTTTTCTTGGTGCTTCATCTTAATGTAAGATTTCTTAGCCTTCTTTGTGTCATGGATTTCTCTACTTCTACCCACACCCACCAATCAACCTTCAAATTCTGTTAAAAGAAAGTAATAATAGCTTATAAACTTCAGCTTTCTATCCACTGTGCCACCTACCTTCCTTAGTTAGAGGAATCCCCCCTTCTCCTAGTCAGAGGCATCTGCAATTCTGGGATGACCCTAGAACCCTTTGACTTCCAGGTTCAGGGATCCTGGACGGGAGAGCCCTGTCTGCAGTCATAGTTCATCTGTAGCCATTCAGTAGACAGGAAGTAGAGGCTAGATCTGGCAAAACAAATATTATTTTCAATTAAGAAGACATTAAATGACCATAGAATCTCAGAAATGGAAGAAATCTCAAACATCATCTGATCCAACCTATGCTTGACCATGAATCTTCCCTCCAACATTCCCAACAAGTGGTTGGTTATCAGTTGCCTGCTCAAAGATCTCCCAGGAAGGGGAAATCCATCCCCTCTGGAGGCAGGCAGTCCATTCTATTTTGGACAGCTCTCAGTGTCAGGAAGTTCTTCCTGACACTGAGCCAAAATCTTCCAACTAGAATGAGAAGTTTAGCTTTGTGAGAATGATGAATGGCATAGATGGTCTGAGTTGCCTGTCTGCAACTTAAGAACCCTCCATACAAACCAGCTGGTCCCTGTTGTATCCTGGCCTCTACTGCATCCTCCCCCTACCCTTGGCCCTGTCTTGTTCTGTCATATCCCAATTTTGCTGTCTGTGTGGTCTTAGAGAAATCATTTTACACCTCTGAACCTCAGGCTCCTCATCTGTAAGACAGAAGGAGACATTATTGATGCAGACGACCTCTAAGGCTCCTTCTACCTTTCCACCTATGATCCTAGGCTCTCCAGGGCATAATTCAGTTCCTATCTTATCCTGTTCCCCTCTCCCTAAATGTTGGTTCAAATCTTTACCTCCTATCAACCTGTCCCATTGATGGGAGGCCAGGACCAAGTAAGAAGCTAAGAGGAGCCCAAGAATGAAAGAGAGGCTGAAAAAAAGGAGAAATCAGGAGGGTGGGGAGTTCTGTGGGCAGTGGATCCATGCTTCTGACTCCTCCAGAGATGGCCTCTTGCCCACTGAAGTCTCTGGGCTTTTACCCTTGCTTAGAGGTAAAAACTTGTGTCACAGGAATCTACCACTAGGTCCTGATCTAGTAAGAATCAGACTATAGGACCCTTAGCTCTTGCCCTGCACAAGAATTGGCCCTAGATTTTAAGAGGGCAGAGAGAGAATTGCTTTTGTAAGATACATTAGAAAGAGCTACAACAAGCCCTGCCCACATGTCTCTCACGAGCCTGGCCCGTGCCTGGTGGCCATCTTTGGTGTGACATCCTTTTTAGGTTAAGCATTGTCCTACCCCAGTTCTGCTCCTAAAAGGCAAGTACTCTTGAGTGAGGTCATGCCCTCATACTTCATGTTGAGTAATGAATGAGGAGTACGTCTTGAGGTTGGGGCAAGTTGGGGATCAGGGTCTGGAGGAGGTTACTGTTTCTCTGGGTTAGCTCTGCCTGGCCTTTGTTATTTTAAGTGCAGTGTACAATTGTGAGTGTATATGTGTATACCATCCTAAGACAGTGTACAGTCATGAGTAGGGGTGGGGGAGAGGGGGAGATTGTTGTAGGAAGCAAGCTGGAGGCAGGAGGGAGGATCAAGGAAGGAGACGGGCAGTGGGAGGATTGACAAGGAGGGAGCAGGGAGGGAGGAACCATAGGGACTTTTCCTCTTGGCCCATTTCTTGCTCAGAGCTCAGTGGGAGCGGGTGGGCCTATGTGTGGGAACACATCTCTGAGCCAGATAAGAGCCTGTCAAACGGGCTCCCTCCCTTGCGGGGCCCCCAGGCCCTAAAGAAGATGGAAAGTGACAGAGCCTATGGGAGCAGGAAGAGCAGGCTGAGTGCCCCCACCTCAGTTTGTCCCAGAGGACCCCCCCCCCAAGTCCAGAGCAAGAAAGGGAGGCCCAAGGAAAGAACAAGGGTTGCTGTGATCTCTGTAGCTGGGGGTGACAGTTACAGTGGGCTTCCTTTTCTTACCTCCGCTCTTTATACCCCTCCAGCCCCTGTCCTTCCTCCATCATTCCATTTTCCCTTCTCGCTCTATCTTCTCTCCAACCTCTCTCAGTTCTTTCCACTCACCTTTTCAGCTTCCTATGTTCTTCCTCTCCTTTTCCTTTCTTTTGCTTAGGAAGGAGAAGAAATCAGTAAGAATCCTTAGCTGAGGACCTTGGGGCAAGGCTCAGCCCTAGGAAGTGCTAGGGTTGCCTGTACTTTCTTGTTTGTTTGTGAAAGTTCTCAGTTTGTCCCTTTCTAGGAGCTCTGGGTTATTTGTCTCTAAGGGTCCCTGGTCTGTCTATACCTAGTACATCCTGGCCAGTTTCTATGGGGCTGGAGTAGGAACCTGGACGAGTGCTGGGTGGGAAGATCTGTCTGCCACCTCCCAGGAAGATGCTGAGTGAGGACTAAACCTGTTTGTTCCTTGGCCCTTCCAAAGAGCTGAGCAGTAAGTGTTGAGCTAGGGTGGGGAAGAGCCCTTGGTTCAGGATTTCCTGGTTGGCCCAGAGACTTTATTGAAAAGGGAACAATCGTTTCCTGAAGTGGGAGTAAAAAAAAAAAAAAAAACAAAAACAAATATAAATGTGTAGCTGAGGAAAGAAAAGGGTCTTTACTGGATGAGCCAGGCTCCCAGGCTCCCCTGGGAGCCTCCTTCAGGACACAGAGTAGTAGGTGACAAAGTCCCAGTTGGTTAGTCATGGAGGGCTCTCTGGAGGAGGCTCTGGAATGCAGTCCAGCACCCATACATACTCCTATCTGCACCCCTCCCTCCAACCCTGCCTGGCTGAGATGTTGTTGAACCATGTGAAAAGTAAAGACATGTAGCTATGTAGAAATCCATAGAGTCAGGGACCCTCTGGAGGTCACACCTTGTTCTCTAGGGACCAGGGGACTGGGTTGGGCCCATGAACGCAGAGAATGTTTAGCTAAGATCACAGAGAAGAAAGATAAGAGATGGGGTAAGGAAGGGGTTGGGAATAAAACCTACCTGGGCTGAATGTATAGTTTTTCCAGGTCCAGAACTGTCCATATCACATAAGAGCAATGGGAGATAGTATAGCTTGAGGTGGGTTGAAACACAAGACAAGACTGAACTGTGGTCCTGTTAATTCAATCCCATTATAAGTCAGCTGGGTATATCACGGCCAGCCAGAGGGATAAAGCTATTGAATTCCACCCATCCAATTGAATTCTACTCCCTCTCTTTCAGGTTTGGGGGTTCATCTGTCCATCTGCATGTGGCCTGATTATGTTGGATAATTGTCATCTCTCACCTTTATTCTCTGCCCTCCCATATGGACACGGCCTGGGATTGATGATCTGGCCACCCACACCCACTCCACCCAGAGCCACCCAAGTGAAGGGAAGTTCTTGCTGGACTGGGTCCTGGGTGAGAAACCTATCCTTATATTCAGTGCTGGACCTGGAGATGAGGCTGGGGGGAGTATCTTTCCTTGGAGCACCTAGCACACTCCTTCTTCTCCAGTGTCCATAGGACACAGAGAGGGTTATTGTGCTACAGAGGCATCGAGGTCTAGTGAAAAGAGTGCTGTACCTGGGGTCAAGTATTGAACTGAATTCAATTTTAAAAAATGCCCTCTCGTCCAAAATCTTTTCCTCTCTCACTCTTTTCGTCTTCTAGAAATCACTGAAATTTGGTTCCTCCCCTCCTCCTTGCCCCCCTCTCCATCTAGTACATGGCCTTCCTGGGCCACCCTTTCCAGTACTGGCTGCATCTTCACTCATTCCCCTGAGCTCTCTGGTCCTTCTATACTTCCCTTATCTAATTACTATCCCCTTCTCCACAGGGGATCCCTACTGAAACCTCCCATGGCTCTCTCTAGCAACATCCTCTTAGCTGAGAAACTTGCCTCATATTTTACAGAGAAAATTGAGGTAATTCACCATGAACTCCCTCTTTCCCCCTTCATCTCATATCACTCAGATACTTTTTTCCATTATCTCTTCATTTCCCCTGTCTCATGTGAAAATGTGGTCTTATTGCTTATTCATCCTTCTGAAAACTACACAATGGATCCCATTCGCTCCCATCTCTTCCAACAGACTGTCCTCTCCATCACTCTCAGTCTTTCATTTATTTTTAACCTTTCCCTATCTGCTGGCTCCTTTCCTACTGTCTATAAACATGCCCATGTCTCCCCAACCTCAAAAAACCCTCACTTGGTCCTTCCATTCCCACTATCATTCCACATCTCTTCTTCTCTTTGTGGCCAAACTCTTTGAAAAGGCTTCTTTCAATAGATGCTTTTGCTTTCTCCTTACTCTCTTCTTAACCATTTACAATTCAGTTTTCAATCTCATCATTCCAAAGAAACTCCCAAAGTTCCAAGGAAACTCTCCCCAAGGTTACCAATGGTCTCCTAATTGCCAAATCCAACGGCCTTTTCTCAATCCTCATTCTTCTTGATTTTTCTGCAGCCTTTGACACTGTTGATCACCTTCTTATCCTTGATATACCCTTCTCTCTAGGTTTTTGGAACACAGGTTTCTTCTAGTTCTCTTTCTACCATCAGACTGCTCCTTTTCAGTTTCCTTGGCTGGATCCTTATCCAGGTCACACTTTTTAACCACAGGTTAAACCACAGGGTTTGTTCTAGGACTTTTTTCTCTTTTTCCTCTATACTGCTTCATTTGCTGATCTCAGCAAGGATTTAATTATCATCTCTAAGCTGATGAGTCAAATATATCTATCTTGCCTTAACCTCTCTGCTGATTGACAATCTCAGATCTCCAACTGGATGTCCAGTAGACATAATTTTTTTTTTTTGCTTTATGGAGGGGGGCAGGCGGGGCAATTGGGGTTAAGTGACTTGCCCAAGGTCACACAACTAGTCGCCACCTAGCCACCCCACCAGTAGAAATCTTAAACTCAACGTATCCAGAACGGAACTCATTATCTTTTCCCTGAACTCTTTCTCCCTCTTATCTTCCCTGTTACAGAGGAAGGCAACCCCATCCTCCCAGTCCCTCAGGCTCACAGCCTAGGTATCATCCTCAGCTCTTCATGATCTCTCACCCTTCCATATCCAATCTGTTGCCAAGGTCTATCTATTTTATCTTTGCACGATCTCTCAAATATGTCTCCTTCTCTCTTCTGATCCTCCCACCTCCCTGGTACAGGTCCTCATCAACTCACACTCCTCATCAACTCACACGTGGATTATTGTAATAGCCTACTGATGGGTTTGCCTGCCTCAAGTCTCTCACCATTCCATTCCATTCTTCATTTAGCCACCAAAGTGATTTTACTAACATGTAGGCCCTCTCATGTAATCCCATTATTCAATAAAACCCAATAGCTCCCTATTGCTTCCAGGATCAAATACAGACTCCTCTGTTCAATGTTCAAATCCCTTCTTAACTTGTCCCCCACCCAATTACAATCTTCTTATACCTTACTCTCTGCCTCAAATTCAATTAAATGACATTGGCCTCCTGGCTGCAGTTCCTTGAACAAGATGCTCCATCTCTTCGATCCTGACACCATTTTCTCTATCCATCTTCATGCTTGGAATGCTAGCCCTCCTTATCTTGGCCAATTGTCTTTCTTGACTTCCTTTAAGTCTCAACTTAAATTTCATCTTCTACAGGAAGCCTTTTTCAACCCCTCTTAATTATAGTGTCTTCCCTCTCTTGTTGTTTAGTCTTTTTTTAAGGCTGAATCCAACTCTTCATGACCCCATTTGGGATAAAAATGTTTCCTTGTGGTCTCCTCCACTAGACTGCAAACTCCTTGAGGGCAGGTATTCCCCCGCCCCCTTTTTTGTATCCCTAGTACTTAGAACAGTGCCTGGCACAAAGTAAGTCCTTAGCAAATGTTTATTGATTGACTGCCTTCAGTAAACATTTATTAAGTGCCTTTGACATGCCAGGAACAGTGGCAGATACCAAGAATACAAATAAAGAGTCCCTGCCCTCAAGGAACTTACATTTTACTACTATATTTGAATCTGACCCCCAAAGCTTACTAGGTATATAACCATACACGAGTCAGTTAACTGCTCTAAGACTCAGTTTTCCTTACCTGTAAAATGAGAGGGTTGGTCTTTGAAGTTTTGGTCTCTGAAGTCCTTCCTGTTCTAACTCGATGACTTTACAATCCTCTGGTCTATAAAATGTTGATTATAATACCAGCAATGCCTTCCTTGTAGGGCTGTGATGATAATTCAGTGAAATACTGTATCTACAGCATCTCAAAAACCTTAAAAAGCTATCCAGTGTGTCCCAAAAGTCTTAGTGTGGTTTTAAACTATTAAAGGTCATATAGTATTGTTACTGAAATTGTTGTTATTGATGTTGATGAGAAAAATATAGAGGCTCTGAGGGGGAGGGGGACTAGCCTGGGGCTACAAAACAGGAGGAATGGTACTCTGCCAGTTCCAGGCTCCTTGCATTCTCTCCCTTGCCTCGGGTTGTCTCAGGCCATTCTGACGAACGACAGCCCTAATCTGCCCGGACAATGTGGGGATTTGCTAACCCAAACCTTAGTAATGCTAGGGTAGCATCTCTGTCATCAGGGTAACTCCTCAGAGCTTTAAAAAAGGCTTTCCTTGAGGTAGAAGGAGAGAATTCATTCATTCCCTTTCACTTACTCCACTTGATTGGAGGCAGAGGTGAAGAAAGAGTTCTGGCACCTCCAGGGAGACTAGATGTCAATCACCTGGAGAAATGATTACATTAAAAACTGCAAAAAAACCAACACACTGCCTGCCCATGGTAGCACATTAAGGGTTTTCAAAGGTCTTTTGCATCTATAATCTCACCAGTCTTTAAAGAGCCTTAGAAAGGAGGAAGCTCAGATAGTATTATTCTCATTTTGCAGATGGGGAAACTGAGGTCCAGAGAAGCTAAATTACTTTCAAAATATCCCATAGTGGGTTGCTATTTATTCAATCAATTCAGTTGGTTGAGGGTGGAGGGGGAGCTAAAACTCTAGCCCCAAACTTTACAATGGATGACACATCCATATAACATCTGGAATGGGGTGGAGTGTGGTAGGGAGATAGGAAGAATCAGCAGGGAGAGAAACAGGGCAGGGCTTCAGGGATGCTAAGGGAGGATCTTGTCCAGGTGTCCCTGCGTTAGAATCCATCCATCAGGACCACAGAGCAATTTCCCCTGACTCAACCCAATTTTCAACTCAGCTCAAGTCAACTGAGATCAGCTCAGCTCAGCTCAAGAGAAGGGTTCAGTGGGAGGACAAGTGCCAGACTTGATTCTGCCATCTGGGTGACCTTAAGTCATCTCCCCTCCAAAGTTCTCTGTTTTTCATCTTTAAAGTGAGGGTTTGAGAGGAGCAATTGTCCTCCTTCAGTTCTAGATATTCTGATCTGTGGCATTGGATGGTGCCTCTCAGTCTCCCCTGAGTTCTTAGACTCTAAGTGGAGAGTTCTGCTATTCAGCAAGGGTGACAGAGAATGAAAAGGTAGGCTTTAGGTAGCTCACAGTCTGACTGGGAGACCAAATTAACCAGAACGATATAGTTAGGACAGTGGGTGATTCAGAAGCAAATAATTAGATTGAAGGACTGTAATATTTAGAGGTAGAAGAAGTTACTGTGGGCTGCCATGCTCAGGGAAAGTACAGGGCTTGAATTGGGCCTTAAAGCATGGGTAGAGTTTAGAATAGGAAAGTGAGGACAGAGGATCTCAGAAAAAAAAACCCAACAAAACCCCTCTACTCCCCTCTGTGTTGCCTTTAGCCCCTCCCCAGTTACTAAGGTACCTAAATTCACCTACATAATTTGGTACCAGTGCTGTAAGGTACTGAAACTTCCCCGAGGAAGATGGGGCACCAACATCCAGGAAACAAAGTTGCCTTCTCAAGGTGACCATTGCCTTGATGCCTTGCCTTATGGTCCTCTGCCAGCCTACACCAAGGCCAGCCTTTCTCCCAGAACATCTTGCTGGCAAAGGCTAGACTAACTTCTCGCTCAACACAACTGCACCAACAGTTGGACTCTTCTATGCATTGCTACCTGATCCCCAACTTAACTGTTTTTGTACCAGGTGAATAAATTCCAAGTAGTTGTGTGTGGTGCCTTTGAGAGGGAGCACAAAAGGTCTATGGTCCTTGTTCAGAGCAAACTGAGCATAGAACTCTGAGGGAGAAGGCAAGATTATTCTGGGACTTGATGGTTCGTGAGGGAACACTTTTCCCCAGCCCCTGCCTTTTGCAGGAACCTTTCCCTAGGGGAGGAGTGCTCCTTGCCTCCCTCAGACTATCAGGTAAGTGACCAGGCATCCCCTGTGCCTGCGGGAAAGGCAGGTCACATTTTACCTGTGAGCGTCCTTTCAGGTGTGCCCGAACCAAGCTTCTCAACCTCACAACACAGCAGCCCTGATGTGTCACCAACACAACAGCTGGAGGGGCTGAGCCGGGATCCCACCCCATCCGCCTTGGGAGGCAGGGCACAAGGCACACCCCACTCCCTGTTGGAAATATTGGCAGCAAAAGGAGTCGGGTGAGCTGTGCAGCAACTTCAGAGGAGCTCCTGGTGAGCTGATTGATGCAGAGGGTGCCCAGGGCACTCCTCTGTTTAGATCTATGTCCACAGCCTGCACACATGTCAACACATATGTTTATGCACATACACTTACAGATAGTATTCATTCATACATAGACACAGGCACATATGTAGACAATATTCACTCAAATGCACACACATACAGAAAATAACCATTCACACAGACACAGAGACACACACACTTCTACCATATACCCCCTGCTGTTGTTTCACATGCTCCCTGAAAGCCAAACAGAGGCAGGTGCAATGTTCTTTTACAAATTCAGATAACAGAAGAGGGTTTAAAAGCCTCTTTTGTGAGAATAGAAGAAAGTTCAGAGAGAGACTCAGGCAGGAGAATAGCTCAGGGACTCAAGTGTGTTGAATTTGTTATATACTTCAAAACCAAACTGTATATAATAGATTTGCAGCTTTATATACAATCTTCCTTTTTATTTTTTCTTCTTGGTATTTGGCAATGTTTATTTGTTGGTTTGCCAGGTTCATGATAAAAAAAAATCACTTAAAAATTCCTCTGTGTTTGCACACAGTCCAAATAAGACCTGGATGAAGCCTGGGAAGTTGAGGAGGGATGGCTTTCCTCAAAGTTCTGGTCCCTGCAAAGAGCCCCAACTCTCCCAACCTGGCTGATCTGTGGAGGCTTCGTGACACTCCACCCACAGGCCTGCCTGCCTGCCTCCCTCTGCTTCTCCATCCTTACCCCTTCCTTGAGAATAGGACTAGGTCTAGGGCAGACTTTGTCAGGGACTATGGACAATCCCATTCTCTGACTAGAACCTAGACAGAAGCCTTCTTCCCATCCAGAATCAGATCTTACCTCCAGGAACAGAGAACGTATTTCTTTCTGAATTTAAGTACGTGCTTTGCAAAATCAGCTGTACCAGGTAACTAAGGAAAAACTAACCAGACTAGACAAATTTCAGCTCTGGGAGTTCTTCCTAGGGTCAGACTCACAAACGTCTTCTTTCCTCCTTGATTCTTCTGTGAGATTTTTAAATGGCTTCAGAGCTGATTGGGATTTGTGGCAAGTTAGCATCTGGTGTCTCACACCCAAACCATATTAGCCTGAGGGAGGCAGGTCACCTGTTAAGACATATCTTGAACCTCCCAGTAACAAAGCTTTCCATCCTTGTCCACCTCACCTAGAATGAAAATGAATCTTATCTAAGCGATCCTAGTATCCTCCTGACCAAATTTCAAAGTGTTCATGAAAACCCATCAGGTTAGCATAAGAAAATCTCATTTTAAAAAACAGAGTTCTGATTTTTCCACTTTTCAGTCAATTAATACTATGGGTTGGTTTGCTGAGGTTCCCTTTTTGCCTGGTTATGCTATAGGGGGCCCATGAAGGTGGGGACAGCAACTAATCTTTAGGGAGCTCATCATAGGGCTGGGAAGACATGACTCACCCAAAGCAAATGGATAGATATATCAGCACTCATTCTAGCTCTATGAACTTAACAGTACTTAAAGCTGGAACCAGAGCCCAGATCCAAGGAGTTCTCCCTGCCAGAGACCCCCTAGCTAGCCATCACATGCATGTACATGTATGTGTATGTGTGTGTGAGAGTGTGTATGTTAGCAGTAGTGTCAGGGCTATGGACATGAAGACTTAAAAGCAATCACAAATGCAGACTCATGGCTATACACAAACACAAAATCATTGTGGAATGGTGGAGGAATCTCTCGATTTGGAGTCACAAGCCCGTTTTCAAATTCTTATTATGTAACTTACTACTTGCATGACCTTGGGAAAGTCATGCCTCCTTCTTGTCTTTCAGCTTCTTCCTCTGTAAATTGAGGATGATTTTTAAGGTTCTTCTAAACTAAACCCTGTAACAGTCACACCCAGAATATAGATACCCAGATATTTGCAGTCACACACACAAATACACACATGCTGATACACACAGGCACCTCCTGCCTCCCTGTTCCAACCCCACCAGCAATGCATCATGTTCCAGGGCATGGACTCTGCCAGTGCATCATTCCCCTCCCAGAGGTCCTGAAAGTCCAATGCTGACAGTCCCTGTCACTTGTCTGGCTTCCTTGATGTCTGTACCTGTGTCCAAATCTCTGGATACATTTTGTTCCACATATACCACTAGGAGGCAGGCAGGGCAGGTTTGATCACACCCATTTGACAGTTGGAGGGGTCCAAGGCTGCCTCATTTCTCTTTTGGACAGTAATAATTGTTAGGAAGTTTCCTTTCCTAACTTTCCTAAGCTTCTCTGTGTGTGTATGGGCATGTAATTGTGCCCATGTGTGTTTCTGGGTAGACTGCCCCCTGGCCCTACAGCTGTTGAAGATGATTATGAGGGGCGGCTAGGTGGCCCAGTGAATAGAGCACCGGCCCTGGAGTCAGGAGTATCTGAGTTCAAATCTGGCCTCATACACTTAACACAAAAAACTAGCCGTGTGACCTTGGGCAAATCACTTAACCCCAATTGCCCTCCAAAAAAAAAGCCAAAAAAAAAAATGAAGACGATTATGACTCATAGGCCCTCCTCTGACCCTCTCCCCCTCCTCTTCCCACCTTCCACCCTCATTTAGTCAATTTTAGTGGCTGGGGGTGGGGGAAGAGGGGAAAGGGCCTTCTTAAATTTATTAAACATTTTTTAAAAAGAAAAAAGAAGATGCCATACCTATAGTTCTGACCTCCCCCCTTCTCTCTCTCTCTCTCTCTCTCTCTCTCTCTCTCTCTCTCTCTCTCTCTCTCTCTCTCTTTCTCTCTCTTTGTCTCTGTCTTTCCCTCTCCCCCTTCCTCTCTCTCTCTCCCTCTTCCTCTCCCTTTCCTCCCACTGTGCACTTGATGGGATCTAAAGTCTGGACGCTATCTAAATTTATCTCTTTGAAGCCTCCACCCATTGCTAGTTCTGCCTTTGGGGTGAATTAGGAAAAGTACCACTCCCCCTTCTCCATTATAGCCCCTCAAGTACTTGAAGAGAGCTATCATATCCCTTCTACTTCATCTCTTCAAGCCAAACATCAGCAGTTCCTTTAGCAAATTCTCGTGTAGAAACTTACTTTTCCTCACTCTCCTAGTTACCATCCCCTGAATGGGCTCCAGTTTATCAGTGTCGCACCCAGAAGTGAACACAATGTCCCAGGCGTGTTCAGACAAGGGGACAATATGGAAGAGCTTTCACTTCTCTCTTTCTGGACACTACATATCAATAATTCAAAGATACGTGATTTCTTGGGTATGGGTAGTCCCTCCACTTACACCGGTCATGATTTGCCTCTGATTGCTTGAATGGTTGTTCTCAAACAGCAGTCATTTATGGTTTAGGGATCCGAAGGAAAGATTTCCTGTGGAGTCCATCACAGATCTGCGCTGTTGTGACATTGTTAATCAATGACTTAAGTAAAAGTATACATGGCATTCTTGTCAAGTTAGCAGATGACCCAAAATTTTGAGAACTAGCTAACGCATTGTAAGATTGGTTAATAACAATAGCTAGCCATTCTATTATACTTACTATGTGCCAGGTCCTCTGCTAAGTGCTTTCTACAATTTTTATTTCATTTTATCCACATAACAACCTTGGGAATAAGGTGCTGTTATTGTCCCCATTTTGCAGATGAAGAAATTGAGGCAAACATTAAGTGACTTGCCCAAAGTCACACAGCTAGAAAATATCTGAGGAAGGATTTGAACTTGGGTTTTCCTGGCTCTAGGCTCTGGTGCCATATCCACTGTATACACTATATCCACTAAATATATCATTTAGCCGCCTGAGACAGTCTCCAAAAAGTTCTTGACAGACTAGTTAATTAGGATGAACCTAATAAGATCAGATTTAATTAGAGAGTAAATGTAAACTCATACTTGGGTTAAAACAATTAGTTTCACAAGGATAAGAGTGGGATATCATGGTTAGATAGCAGTTTGTCTAGAAAAGATCTGGGAGTTTAATGCATTAGAAACGCAAAGTGAGTTAACAGTCTGTGTGACAACGGCAACCAAGAGAGTGAATGTAATCTTGGGTTACCTGAAGAGAAGCATAAAGTTACAGCAGTTAGGAGGTGATGGGCCATCTGTAGTCTGCTCTGGTCAGCTCACGTTTGGAATAGTGGGTCCAGTTTTGGGTACTACATTTTAGAGGAGGCACTTATAAGCTTGAGTTTTCAATGGGGAACAATAAAAATGGTAAATAACTCAACTACTGGCAATATGAATATAGTTGAAAGCTGTAGAAAGTCGTTTAGCCAGGAGAAGAGAAAATTTGAGGGCAGGGTTGGAAGGAAACAGTAGTTGTCTGCAAGTATTTCAGGGGCTAATTTGTGGAAAATAGATGGGGATGTTATGTTTGGTCCCAGAGGGGAGAACTATGAATAATAAGTAGAAATTTCAGAGAGATAATGTTTAGATTTGAAGAAAAAATGTCTCAATAATTACAGTTTCTCTGTGGTGGCAAAGAATTGGAAATTGAGGGGTTCCCATCATTTGGTGAATGGCTGAACAAGTTGTAGTATATAATTGTGATGTAATTCTATTGTGCTATAAGAAACAATGAGCAGTATATTCCCAGAAAAACATGGAAAGACTTACATGAACTGATACAAAGTGAAGTGAACAGAAGCAGGAAAACATCATACACAGTAATAGCAACATTGTTTGATAATTAACTATGAATAACTTAGCTCTTCTCTGCAATACAATGATCCAAGACAATTCCAAAGGACTCATGATAAAAAAAAAAATGCTATCCATATCCAGAGAAAGAACTGACGGATTCCAAATGCAAATCAAAATGTATATATATTTTTTTCACTTTTAAAATGGTTCTTTCTTTTTCATTTGATCTGGTTCTTCAACAACATGACTAATATGGAAATATATTTTGCATGATTGTACATATATAACTTACATAAAATTGATAACTGTCTCAAGGAAGGTGGGGGAAGAATATTTGGAACTCAAATTTTAAAAGATGAATGTTAAAATTGTTTTTTCATGTAACGAGGGGGGAATATTATTTTTAAAAATTAGAGTTTTCCCAAAGTAGAATGGTTTGCTTTAGAAAAGAGTGGGTTCCCCCTTAATGGAGTCTTTAAGCAGAGGCTGGGTAACATGAGTTAAGTTCATTATAGAAGACATTTTTTTCTAGGTATAAGTTGGACTTGATGGTCACTAAGGTCTCTCCCAAATCTGAAATTCTGTAACTTAGTAGATGATCATTGATTGCTGCTCCCACTGAAATATTCATCATTCCATTTTTAATATTGTTGTTAATGGTTAATATTGTTGGCTTAGGCTAGTTCCAGATGACAGATAGACATTCCATCATGGGGGCCATGCTGGAAGCCTTTTCCAGCTTGGTAGAACCTGGCAGGGCTTGTATTTTTCTGGAATAGCTTTTAAGAACTCAGGGTCACCTTCATGCCACAAGGAGATTCTGGATAGGACTTAGGCACTATGCCTCTTTTAAATAAGTTCAAGATTGAATTAACTTTTTTTGAGGGGCAGTAAAGTCATACTCCACTCATGTGGAGCTTTTGGTCCACTTGAACACCTAGATCTTTTTCATGTGAACTGTTGTTTGCCTCACCTGGCACTTGTACAATTGATAAGTTCAAATTCAAGGATAGGGCTTTATATCAATTGCTATTTAATTGTATCCTATTAGGGTCAATTCATTGTCCCATGCTGTTGTGAGGCAGTGTGGTGGCACAGCGACTGAAGAGTTGAATCTGGAGTTAGAAACACCTGAGTTCAAATCTGACCTCAGGCACTTAAGAGTTGTGTGATCTTGAGCAAGTCACTCACCTCTATCTGCCTTGTTTTACTCACCTGTAAGATGGGGATTATAATAAAACCTACATCCCAGGGTTGTTGTGAGGATAAAAGGGGATAATGTTCATAAAGTGCTTTGCAAACTTGAAGTGCTACATAAATACTATTATTACTCTGATCTTTTTTAAAGCCTAACTTTGTCATCTACTACCTCTCCCTCCCAGGAATATTTACCATCTATGTCTTCATCCGAACCATTTCTGTAAAGTGTTGAGCAGCACAGACCCAATCAAGGTCCTTTAGGGAACTCCTTCCAAGGTGAAATCGACCCATTAATCACTACACTTTGAGCCCAGGCATTCAATGAGCTCCATATCCAACTGACCATATGATTGTCTAGCTCTTGTAACAACACCATCTTGTTCACCAAGATGTCGTGAGAGATCGTGTCAAACACTTCCCTGAAATCTAGGCAAATTATGTCTGCAACATAGGCCAGAGCTACCTGTGAAAAAAGAAAATGAAGTTAGCCTGATATGACCTGGTTTTGATGAACCCATGCTGTGAGATCAGAGTGACCATTATCTGTTTGTATCATTTCTCCCTCACTTGTGCTTCAGGGAAGAGTATTGGTTCTAGAGCCAGAAAACCATAGGTTTAAATCCTACCTCTGACACTACCTGTGTGACCTTGGGTAAATCATTTCACATCAATTAGCCCCCGTTTACTCATCTGTAAAATGAATAGATTGGACCAAATGGCCTCTGAGGGCATCTCCAGCTCTAGATGTATGATACTTTAACAATATAGTCTAGAAACAGCTAGGTAGTACAGTGTATAGAGCCCTGGCCCTGGAGTTAAGAGGACCCGAGTTCAAATCCAGCCTCAAACGCTTACTAGTTGTGTGACCCTGGGCAAGTCACTTTACCCCAATTGCCTAAAAACAACCCCACCCCCCCCATACACACATATACATTCTATAATTTAGCCAGGAATTGAAGCCAGTATTACTGACTTATAGGTGACAGATTTATCTCTTCCTTCCTTCTTTTTTCATTCTTTAAAAATTAGGATAGTTTCCCATCTCTGTTCCAACAGTGATTCCATTGTTCTCCATGATTTTTCAAATACTTCTTAAGTCAGTATAGTAGTCACTAATACTCTCCCTGCTAAGGTGTATAGCCCACCTGGGACTGGGTGACAAATTCATTAATGACAGCTTACTTACTCATTCTTAGCATCTTACTTATCTTGGGTTTCAGCTCCTGGTTAGTCAATAAATTCTTTCCTTCTTAGCCCAAAGATCATTCTCTTTGGCAGAGAGAGAGAAGCAAATCAAGAAATGAGTAGTTCTACCTTCTTGCTGTTGCCTTTTACCACTGTTCCATCCATCCTGAGAACTCTCTCTTTCTCCCTCCCTCTTTCTCTCTGGCTCTGTCTGTCTGTCTCTCCTTACGTGTGCACATACACACAAGCATAGTCACAAACACACATATACTGTGGATACAAGTATGCTGAGGCATGCAGCAGTGGCATGATGCTCTGATCTGAGGGCAGAGGCATTTCCTTCTCACAGAGCCCCACTTTGACATGAAACAGATGTGATACACATATGTAGGGGGGAGGAAGCATGTGCAAAATGGTTGACTGAGTTGGGACTAGGGTCCAAGGGCCTAATAATGGAGTCCCAAGATCTAGGGGTGGGGTGGGGTGGGATTTTGGCCTAAATCTCCCCTGTCTGCTGGTATAGAATCCTACAATGGCCTTGCACCAAAGCAAATAGGACACTCTGATGGGCTTCTCTCCCCTTCATGTGTCTTAGGATTCTAGCATCATAGATTCAGAGAATGGAGAACCCTTGGAGAACACTGAGACAAAGCCCTTCATCTTATAGATGAGAAGACTGAGACTTGCTTTGAGTTGCCTATCTGGTAAGTGCTTGAGTGAGGGTATGAACCCAAGGGTTCATGACTGCAAGTCTGTTGCCCTCCCGTTATACCATTCTCTGCTTCCTATCCGGATTGCTACTACTTCTTCTACTACTACCACCACTATCACTACTACTATCACTCCCTGGCAATAAGGATCCCTGTATCCTTATATATACTAGGGGCAAGTACACATCCTCATTTGACAGATGAGGAGAGAAAAGCTCAAAGGGATGTTGACAAGCCCGGAGTAGAGGTACAAAATGAATAAAAACCTTTAACTTGGCCCCTCAGGAAGACCCTTCTCTCCTTTGCCCTCCCCTACCTTGCTGAGGATGGCTGCCTCAAATCAAGGCAGGCTCAGGTGGTCAGTTCTATAGACTATAGACCTCTCTTAATGGGCTGCCTTGGTCAGTGGGTCCTATCTGGTTGGCAGGAGAAGGCAAGCTGAGGTAGTTATGTCTATTCAGGGCAGCCCCAGATGGCCTGGTGACTGCCCTTCCTTCATATTCTCCTCAACCTCCCCTCATCCCCAGTTGGACCATCCTTTCCTAGTCAGGACTCAGGAGACTGTTCTCTGACGGTAGCCCTTCTGTTCTGGAAGCCCTGCCTTTCCAGGAAGGAGGAAGTGGTTCCAGACAGATGGGTGGGTGGGGGGGGGAGCATATTAAGGGTGGAGCCCTCTCTACTGGGTGGATGGGCTTGGGTTGGTCCTGTGATGCTCCTAGGCCTCAACCTGGTCCTCCAGGGAGCATGATGCAACACAGGCCTCCTCTTGCTGTGCCCACCAACCCCTTTACAAGCCTCCCTCTTCACTTGCACTCTCACCCCAGCTGAGCCTTTAGTGATTGGTGGGATAGGCAGCTTTCCACAGTGACCCAGGGGCCAGTTATTTAGGAGGGTGCAGATTGCCACTGGGGCCAGTGTAGGCCCCACGCCTGGGTGGGGGTGGGGGTGAGGAAGGTTCTGCCCCCACTCGTGCCCCCTTCTTCTCTCTGGACAGTGAACCTCACCCTTGGGTTTTCTTTTTCCCTCCCACAAGCCTTGCAAATGAGCTCCCTAGAGCTGCCAGGGAGGAAGGTAGGCAGGCCTGGGGCTGGGGGAGGAGACCAGACTGGTTTGTTTTATTGCAGTCAAACTGAAGACTCATTAATGATTAACCCCAGCCCCTACCTTGACCTTTCTCTCCACTTGAGTCAATAGACTTTCTGGGCATTTGTCAATAGACTGAAGCTAACGGGGCAAGGGCTTCTGCTCTTTTCCCCTCTCCAGCTACCAGAGAAGGCAGGGCACTTTCCCCTCAGGCTCTTCTAACCCTTGCTGTCCCCCGTCCAGCCCAGCCCAGCCCAAACCCTGATGCCCCCAGCTGAGCCCCTCCAGTCCCCAACCCACAGCTTCCAGCCTAGTCCCAGCAGCTCCTAGGCCCTGCAATCCCTGACCCAGCCTAGTCTACCTCAGCCTAAACCCTGTAATCCTCCAACCTGTCTAACCTCCAGCTCAGCCTAGCTTCCAGGCCTCCAGACTCACCTCCTGCATCTTCCAGCCCAGCCCTCAGTGGTCCCCAGTTTAGCCCAGGGCACACCCCCTCAGAGGCCTCCCCAAGACAGTATGCTTGGAACCTTTTCAAGTGGGGCTATTTCTTCAGGCCTTCTGAGTATAAGGTTAGGCACTAGGGGCCTAGGAAATGTTTGTCTACTGACTGAAGTGGGGCTACTCTGGAGTTCATTGGTCAGAAGTTCCCTCAGGGGAGCAGAGTAGACTGTCTGAAAGGTTGAGGCCCTAGGTCTGAGGGATCTCTAGATGAAGATCTATCGTTGCTTCTCCTCCCTGCACAGGCTATCTGCTCTGCCTCTTCTATGACCACTGGTGGCTATGCCCCTAGGGCAACCACAGCCCTGGAGTCGGACAGGCCTTTGGCATTGAAGGCATCTACACAATTCAGCCAAATTCCTGCGCATTCTCCTGGGATTGTCCCAGACTGGAAGGCCTGGGGTGATTGGCGTTCAGAGCTACCTCCCACATGCTTCTTCTGGAAATTTCCCCATCTCCTTGAGAGGGGAGAGTATTTCATTTTGGGGTATTTCTATGCCCAGTGCCAGCCTAGGGCCTCTTACATTGTAGACCCTAATAAATGCTTGCTGACTGATTCCTCCGAATTCAAGGCTCCTCTGTCCAGCCTGGCCCCAAGGTCTCATAGAGCATATGCTTGGGATTCTTGAGAAGGGAAGTTGAGGATGGTGTTCATTCCAGGAGTGGGGGACAAATAGTACAAAGGAAGGGAGATGGGAGATAGAGTCTTGTGTGAGGAACAGATAAAAGTCAATGTGGTTATATTGTAGAGTATGTGAAGGGGAATAATGTAGACTAAGTTTGGAAAGGTAGTTTTGAGTCAGGTTATAAAGGCCTTTACAGGCCAGACAAAGGACTTTTAATTTTTATCCTAAAGGTACCAGGGAGCCAATGGAGCTTTAAAAATTTTTTAATGTATTTACTTTTAGTTTACAACATTTAGTTCCACAAGTTTTTGAGTACCAAATTTTCTCCCCCTTGCTCTTCTTCCCCCACCCCCTCATGGCAACATGTAATCTGATATAGGTTCTACATATACCTTCACATTAAACATTAATCAATTGAGGCAGCTAGGTGGTGAAGTGAATAGAGCACCGGCCCTGGAGTCAGGAGGACCTGAGTTCAAATCCAGCCTCAGACATTTGACACACTTACTAGCTGTGTGACCTTAACCCAAATTTCCCTGCCTTCCCCCCTCCAAAAAAACAAAACAAAAAAACAAAAAAAAAATTAGTCAAGTTTTAAAGAAGAATTATAACCAATGGAATGAACAACGAGAAAGAAGAAACAAAACAAAATGAAAAAGAGAGCAAGTAGTTTGCTTCCATCTGCTTTCAGACTCTGTAATTCACCAACGGAGCTTTTTAAGCAGGGGAGAAGATCCCTGTTGTTGAATGGAGGATGGGCTGGAACAGAGACCGATTAGATGTTCATTCCACTGGGGTAGGAAAAGTAATTAGGAGATTGATGCAGTAATCTGGGGAAGGGGTGATGAGGGGTGTGACCTAGGGAGGTAACAGACACAACAGAAGGGAATGGCCATGAGAGGTGTGGAATAGAAGAACTGGCAATAGATTGGGTATGTGAGAGAGGGAAGGTTGGGGTGAGGGATCATAGGGTCATAGATTCATCACTGGAAGGGACGATAGAAGTCACCCTTCACATTACAGATGTTGAACTAGGGTCCAGAGAAGTAAAGAGATCTGCTAGGAGAGTGAGGATGACTCCAAGTTGCAAATCTGGGTGACTGGCAGAGTAGGGGTACTCTGAACAAAAGTAGGCAAGTTAGGAAGAAGGCTGGTGAATTTTCAGGGAACATTACAGAGTATTTCTTTTGAGTTTGAGCTGCCTATAGAACCTCCAGTTCAAAATTTCCATTAAGCAGTCAGTGATTTGGAACTGGAGCTCTGGAGAGAGACTAAGGCTGGATATGGAGATCAATCAATCATTCAGTGAGCATTTAAGTGCCTACTGTGAGCTAAGAATTGTGCTGGTTTTCTGTTGGAGAAAATACCTTGACGATCATAGATCTATACTGTCTGCTTTTGATCAGAGATCTATTTCTTCATTCTCTTTTTCTCCATCCCTATTGCCCAAATACTCTGCTATGGCTCAGAGGACCCTGGACCATCCACTCAGTCTCCCTGCTCTCCTCCAAGTCACCCAGGCCCAGAGAGGGAGATGGCTCTGCAGCCCTGTGGGGTTGGCGTCTGCCTCATAGGAGGGCTTGAATGGGAAGAGTGAGTGTCTGCTAGGAACCCGGTGCCCCGAGTGTCCCCCTGCCCGTTAGATGCAGATACCAGTCCATTATCAGAGGGAGATGAAGGCCAGGATGAGGCCTATACACAAGCCTCAGATATAGTGAATCAGGGCTTCTTAGCCCTAACTTCTCAGAGTGAAACTGAAAACATCCTCTGGCTGCTCCCTGGCCTCCAGCCACAGTGGGGTTCATGGAAGATGTCTTCGTTCACCAAGCCACAGGAGTCTGTCTTGCTCCCTGTCTACTTACCCCAAGGTCAGCCAAGCAGAGTGTCCCAGACCCAGATCTCATGAACCCTAAAACTGGCTATTTCAGACAGAAATGGATTAAGGGCAATTGAGGGTCACAGCTTCAAGCCTCTGGGCAGATGTTAGCAGATTAAATTAAATTAAATTCACAGATAGAATTTAAGAGACAGATCTTAGCCCTGTCCCCCTGCCAGGCACATAGCCTGTCTCTCCCACACAGACATCCGTCTCATATGTACAGATTCAGAGAAGTCTGAAAACAAGTTGATCACAAACATGTTTGCACACACAAGTACATACACATACATACAAAAACATACAAACTCCATCTCACATACAAATACACACTGTTATTCACAGATAAAGATAGCACACTCTCACACAAAGACAGAGATCCTCCCTCCCATTCACATGCTAAGACACAAAACACAATTTCTCTCTGTCTCTGTCTCTCTCTCTGTCTCTGTCTCTCTCTGTCTCTCTCTGTCCCTCTGTCTCTCTTTGTCTCTCTGTCTCTCTCTCTCTGTCTCTCTGTCTCTCTCTCACATACACACACACATACACACATAGTAGTATACAAAGGCTTAACTTCCTTTTCTCTGTCTCTCACACACGGTCCCATACAGGGATACATCCAGAGACTCTGATATACACTTTCACACAAATACTTTTTCTTACACAGAGAAATGCCAGTTAATCTGGCCCCTGCCTCTGGCCCCATGTGGTCACAATGACCTCAAGTGCCCCACATTTGGAGGAGGGGGCCATGCTGGAGGAGGTTCCAGGGAAGCCTCCTATCTCCTCCCCTCTGTGCCTTGCTAGTTTGGGCTTGGCTGCTTGTCCCCTATCTGTTTGCCCAGTGCCCTGGGGGAGCCAGGCTTTCCAGAGTGGCTGACTCAGCAATGGCTCCATCCGTTCAGGTCTCTCTCACCTCCCTCCCAAACCAGAACCTTTGGGCCAGTCAGGAGAGCTGTTCCTCAGTCAGCCCTGCCTGGTTCTTGCCTTTCTTCCTGTCTCATGTCTGCCTTTTTTTCCCCAGGACTCTTGGCCCCTTCAGCAGAGCATCTCCAACACTGTCCTTTTTGCTTTCTCCATCCCTATCCCTCTAATCTCTTTCTGTGCCCCTTGGTCTTTGGCCCTTGGTTAAAAGGTTTTTAAAAGTAGATCTTGGGGGTCCCATCCTGCTCTGAGGAAAGTACTAGGAAATGAATATTGAGAGCACATAGGCACACACACATACCCCTGTACCCTGTGCCCACACTCACATACATGTACACATGCATACACATGCCACTCCCTCTTTGGCAGGTGGGGAAAGGTGGAGTTTCGACTCTATCGACAATTCCATGTTGAAGCCAATGTCAAGGCAGCCTTTGGGCATCTCTGCTCTCGGTTCCCATTTCAGGCATCATGCCCCTGCCCTGTGTCCCTGCTCCCTGGGACAGAAGTGGCCACATGTCTTTGCTTTGGCTTCAGCAGGCCCTGTAAAGCACCTCCTCCTGGGCAGGGCTCCCAGGGGCACTTTCTGCAGACTCATCTTCTCTCCCCGGCCTCCACCCCCCTCTTCCTGATAGGGTGAGCAGAGAAGGCTGTTCCTTAGGGAACATAGCATGCAAACACACACATACACACACCCACACACATGTGTACACACACACACACACCCAACACAGACACAACCACATACTCATAAACACAAACATGGCCAGGGTGGCACACACAAATAGGATGTCAGATTAGTCTACTCTGTCCCTTGTCTAGACCCTTGCTCTTCCTCCTTGGGCACAAGAGTGGTAGGGTTCCAGTGGCCCCAGTTCTCTCCCTGAATTTAGAGTTGGGGGAAACTATCAAGCTGTCTGCTCCTGCCCTGGACCCTTCAGGTCAGAGGAACCTGCCTTCAGCAACCTGAGCCCCTCTGGCCTCTATATTTGCTTCATATGGAAGAAGCTAAAGCTGTCTCTCTCTGCTCACCCTGAGTGACTTGGGCAGGAGCTGTACCTAGCGCAGGTGAAATGGCCCTTTGTCTCAGTGGTCCAACATCTAGCAAGAGGCATATTTCTCCTCTGCAGGCACCATAGTGCCCACAACTCATGTCAGTGTCCTCTACTGACCTGCACTGCTGCAAGGCACAACTACTTCATACAAAAGCCTTCCTGTCTGCCACCCTGCCAAGGTCCCATTAGCATGATATCCATCTCCCAGGGTCTCACTCCATTCCCTCCAAATGTCCTCCTCCTTTAAAGGCTGGATTCTTTAGGGGGTGGGTGCCCCTCTATGCTGGAGTGACTGCTTTGCTTTGGCTTCCTTTGGATAATTCTTGATGGACCGCCTCACCCTCACTCTCAACAACTGAATTTGTCCTAAGTGCAAGACTTTCTAGTTACATCTCTGACCCGGATCCTTCTAGTCATATCTTACAGATTTAGAGCTGGTAAGGATCTTAGAAGTCAGCCCCCTCATGTTATAGTTGAGGAAAATGAAATAATTTGCCCAGGTTCACTTAGCTAGTAAGTGTCTGCATCAGGATTTGAATGCAGGTCTTCCTGATTCTAAGTCCAGGACTCCACCCACTATATCATGCTCCCTCCTCCTTATGAGAGGAGTATTGGGATGATCTAATGGAGGGATCCACTAACTAGCTACGTGACCTTGGCCAAGTCACTTCCATTGGGCCATCATTTTCCAAGATCTCAAATTTGGGTAATAACTCTCTGACCCGATCTCACAGAGCTGATAAAAGGGTAGAACAAAAGGCTTTGGGAAAGGTGAATGAATGCATGAATGAAGGGATTGCCATTTTCTCTGGGCCTTTAGCAGCAGACTTTGATATTGTACTCTATGCCAAACCCAGATTATAAAGCATAGCACCTTCATTCCCAATGCAGTTGTGCTAGATGGGAAAGTTTTGTCTGAGCTCTAGGGTTTTGGAGGCTCAACCCTACAAATCCTAAACTGATCTTGGCCCTGGTGGGCCCCAGCCCAGAGCCATTAGCTTCCTGGGAGTTGGCTGGAAGAGTGCCCAGCCCCAGATCTGTCTCTTACTTCCCCCTCAGAGGCACCTCTTCTCCTTGGGGTAGGCTGTGGTGGGGCGCCTGATACTCCACGAGACTCCAGCATGTGGGAAGTGGGGGGGGGGTAGCTCAACCCCACAGCTGGCCTCTGACCTTGAGGCTGCCTGAGCCTTCCTCCCTGGCCTGCAGGAATCTTCCCATGTGTCATCTCTCCACAGAACTCATCAAGATTTCCTAGCTGAGGACCCCTGTTGAGGCATGAAAACCAAAAGGCTCAACTGTTGTGAGTAAAACAGAAGGTGGGGAAGATTAGTAGCATGTCACAGATCTGGGGCTGGAAGGGACCTTTAGAGGCCATCTAGTCCAACCCTTTCATTTTAAAAATAAGGAAACTGAGGAAAAGAACAGTCAAGTGAATTGTCTATGGTCACACACAGGGCTGAGCTGGGACTTTCCACACAGAGCTTTTCCCATGTTTAATGACCTTGTTTGATAGACTGACCACCTGCCCTAGAGGCAGTCCCAGGGGATCAAAATAAGATTAACCTGGGTTATTGAACCTAGATGTAGCTCTGCCACTAACTTTTTTTTCTAAATTTTTTTTTGAAGCAATCAAGATTAAGTGATTTTCCCAGGGTCACACAGGTAGCAAGTGTCTGAGGCTGAATTTGAACTCAGGTCCTCCAGACTCCAGGACCAGAGCTCTATTCACTGTGCCACCTAGCTGCCCTAATTACTTCCTGTTGACGTGGAGAAAGTCTCTGCTTCTCTGCACCTGTTTCCCCCTCTGCAAATGGCTATCACAAGGCACTCTCTGCTTTACCTCCTTTACAAGGCAAAGGACTTGAAAGCTGTGACAGGGCTTTGAAAAACACTGCAACGGTGCTGTATGCTCTTGTCGACAGCTTCTCCATCTTACAACAGGGACTCATTTATTCATAAGGATCTTTAAAAAGCAAATTCCATTTAAAGGACTGTGGCTTGATAGGATCTTTCTACAAGAGAATTATGGGTGGTATTGATAAGGTTAATAATAATGACATTTATATAGTGCTTTAAGATTTGTCTTACACAAATTAATTTATTTGTTCCTTACAACAACCCTTCAGAAGTGGGTGAGGCAATCATCTTTATTCCCATTTTATAGACAGGCAGACTGAGGTTCTGTAAGGTTCTGGCCACAATGAACTTCAAGGGAAGGGCTGGCCTTTGGGAATCTGTTTCCCAGGCCCCTTATTTTAGACCCTGGGACCAGACTCTCCTGTCTCTCCCTGCAAAGGAGACTGAGATTCCTACTCCCCAGTCACCTGGAACTTTGAGACCCCATTCAAAGCCCACCTTTTCTAGGAATTCTCTTGGATAAGAAGTATGATGAAACAACCTTTGGGACCCAAATCATGTTTGGTATTTCATCTGTCTCAGCTTGCATTCTATCCATAGCTGAAATTCATTTTACTTTCTGTTTGGAGTGGGGTTACCAGAGTCTTATGGGTAAGGAGCCTCAACATAACTCACATTTCTTCATTAAGTTGTCTGACAAATTGTCTTCCTCAAAAACAGCCCTGTAAAGCAGGTAGTGTGAACACAAACCCCATTTTATAGACGAAAAATATCTGTAGGTTGAGAGCAGTTGTGATTTGTCCAAGGTTTGCAAAGGTGGTGAGTGTGGGAGGTGGGGCTTTAACTCAGGTTTTTCAATCCCCAAAGTCAACATTCTCTCTGATCATGCTATCTCAGGACCCCAAAGACAGGGAATGTGCCTTGGGCCACCCATTCCCTGGGGGGTAGATATGAGCTGCTTTCCTGGGTCAGAAGTTCTTTGGAAATGTCTGATTCACTTTAGGCAATTAACTACATCAGAGCACCTTGGCCTGAGCCAGTGAACCCAGCTTTGGAAGATGGCTCCCTGATTGCCTAAGAGCTCCCAGCGTTGCTGGTCTCTTCCAAGCCACAGATGGAGCCTGTAGAAGAGTCAGGTTAGAGTTGCTGATGGGCACAGAGTTACCCCAGTGTCTCCCAGAGCTCTCAGATAAGGCAGTGTTTCATCTACCCACAATGAGGCCACAGGTCACCCTGACACAGTCCTCTGCTGTCAGATACAGAAGTTCAGGCAAGCTCTGGGGATACCTTGGTGTAGTGGAAAGAATACTGGGTCTGACCAAGGGCTCTAGTTTCTAGTCCTGCCTCAGGTATTAATATTGTGTATCACTTTTGGCAAATACCTTCCCCATTCAAGCCCTCACTTTCCCCATCTGTACAATGAGGAGTTTAGCCATCTATTCTCTGAGGTTTGTATTAGCTCTGATGTTCTATGGTCCAGCTTCCATGGAAACATCTGTGTTCAGGATGGGGTTGGACATCTGTCCCTACCCTAGGGAATCACCAAGGTCAGTATTCTGGATTTGAGTTTCAGGCTGTTCAGATAGATACAAGCCAGTGGGGGAGGTGGGGGAAGCCAACTAAACAATCCAGTTAATCACTGTCTGTGGGACCTGCCTGTGTGGACACAGCCTCAGTGCCTCCTGTGAAATACTGTGCCTGAGATTAAATCTCCCTCCATTTGCCTCCAGTCCCTACCCCCACACACACCTGTCTTTGCTGCCCAGGGCTCAGATACCCGATGGGAAACTCATCACTGGCTTTTCAGAGTAGTGATTAAAAAGCTGCAGCAACTATTAAAATTGAAACTCCTGAAACACCTCTCTGTGCCCAGAGCCACTCACAGAGTGGGGGTGGGAAGCTGTGAGGTTAGCGGAAAAAAATATTCTGCTCTAGCTGAAATCTTCCCTAGATGAGCTGAGTCATTCTCTGGTGGTTTAGCAGAAGTCCAGGCTTTCAGCCCCTGTTCAGTCCCATCCACACCAGGCATGATCCAGCCACAGGCAGTGGAGCTGGAGAGTCAGATCAGCTGCTTCTGGGCAGAGGAGAAGCTGAAGAAGACTTCCTTCTGGGTACTGATGACTGCTTTCTATAGACCCTTGGTTAATGAATCCTTCAGTCCTGGAAGCCAGTTGCTGCTGGGCTGAGGCATTACCTATTTCATGTACTACTGGAAAGGAAAATACCTTCCCTCAGTAGGAATAGGGGATATGGGGTCCTGGGATGCTGAACAATGCCTCTTCTGACTTGGTCTATTTGGCAGCTAGGGCATAATGAGGTAGAAACTGAATTCACTCATTCCACCATCATCTCTTAATGGCTTACACTGTTTAATACATTGTGTTCAGCTCTGGAATATGCTTTGCACAGCTCTGCCCCACTTTAATCCAAGTCACATTCAAGTCAAGACCTTATCCTCATGTGGTCATGGGTCCTCTTGGAGAACTGAAGGATGAACAACAACACATGTAGCGATAGCCTAAGCTGTAAATTCTCAAGGAGTTTACAATTTTAAGAGGCAATGTGGAACAGAGGAAAGTGAACTAGCTTTGAAATCAAAGAATACGGGTTTGAATCCTGCCCCTTGACACTTTCAACGTTGGGCAAGTCACTTCCTCTCTGGTTTTTAGTTTCCTCATCTATAAAATGAGGGGATGGGATCTGGTGACCTTAAAGGTTTCTTTCAGTTTTAAATCAACAATCTTATAATGGGGGAAAGGAAAAGTGTGCAGACAACAGTGATACAAAGGAAAATGAGATAGATGTGAAGGAGAGATCCAGGGAAAGTGCTTTGGGAGATTTGAGGAGGGAAAGAGCATTTTTCATTTTAGAGTATAGAAAAGGCTTCAAAGATGAGGTGCTGCCCAGATTCCTGGAAAGAAGGCAAAGATTTTCATGATTGCAGATGTGGTGGGCAGAGGGGAAGGTGTCCTTTTTAGCCATGGGAGTGGGAAGGTTGAGAGCAGGGGATAGAGAAAGACCTAGTTTGACAGAAAAACTGAACACAAGACAGGAATGGTATGAAAGAAAGCTAAGCAGAGTGAAGCCAGACTGAGGAGAGCCTTCAATGATAGGATAAGCAGTTGTAAGCCACCAGTGAGCTAGTGAAGGTGGAGCAGAGGGGTGGTCCAATATATGCATTAAGAAGAAGACCTTGGCAGGATCTGAAGGAAGGATTATCCTAATAGCTTATACTAGAGATTAAAAAAGGAAAGAGGACCTGGATTTGAGTTCTGATTCTATTATATCCTAACTGTGTGAGCTTGGGCAAGTCCCAGCCCTCCCTCTGGTCTCAGTTTTCTCATCTGCTTCTTTCTCAGGGCTGTTGGTAGGATCACATAAAAGTGCTTCATGCACAGGAGAAGGATGCTCACTATTATTTGTGGTCACTCACTTCTGTCTCTCCTCTCCCCTTCTCTGATCCCAAGCTCCCTTAGAGATGGGAAAGGAGTAGCGATGCTTGCCTGTCCCCACACCTCTCTACCCTGAGACAGTATGGTCACAGGAACAGCCCTGGATATAGGACCGAGTAAAGACTGGTTGATTTTGTACCTGGAATGGGTCAAGGCTTTGACTGACAGATGCTCTCAAGACCCAGAATTTTCTTTCTTTTTAACATTTGTTTTTGAAACTTTGAGTTCTAAAGTCTTTCCCTTCTTTTCTCCTCATCCACCCTCACTGGGAAGACAAGCAATTCAACATAGATTGTACATGTGTAGTTACATAAAACATTTCCATAATAGTTGTATTGTGAAAGACTAGCTATATTTCCTTCCATCCTATCCTGCCCCCCAATTATTCTATTTTCTACTTTGACCCTGTCCCTTTCCAAAAGTGTTTGCTTTTAACTACCCTCTCCTCCAATCTGCCTTTCCTTCTATCATTGCCCCTGTTAGTCCCTTCCCCCTTCTTTCCTGTAGGGTAAGATGTGAAATTGAATGTGTATGTTATTCCCTCCTTAAGTCAAATTCAATGAGAGTAAGGTTGATCCATTCCTTTTCACCTTCCTACTCTTCCCCTGCATTGTAACAGTTTTCTCTTGCCTCTTTTATATAAGACAATTTACCCTAATCTCTCTCTCTCTCCCTTTCTCCTTCTCCCAATATATTCCTCTCTCACCTCTTAATTTTATTTTTTAGATATCATCCCTTCATACTCAACTCATCCTGTGCCCTCTGTCTATGTATACATGTACACAAATATACACACACTCACATATATATTTGTACACACATATACCCTCCTATACATACTGTACATATATACATATATATTCCCTTCAACTATCCTCATACTGAGAAAAGTCTCATGAGTTACAATTATTGTTTTTCCATGTAGGAATGTAATTAGTTCAACTCTAATAAGTTCCTTATGATTTCTTTTTCCTGTTTACCTTCTCATGCTTCTCTTGCTTCTTGTATTTGAAAGTCAAATTTTCTGTTCAGCTCTGGGTTTTTCATCAAGAAGGCTTGAAAATCCTCTATTTCATTGAATGACCATATTTTCCGCTGAAGCATTATACTCAGTTTTGCTGGGTAGGTGATTCTTGGTTTTAATCCTAGCTCCTTTGATCTCTGGAATATCATATTCCAAATCCTTCTATCTCTTAAGGTAGAAGGTGCTAGGTCTTGTGTTATCCTGATTGTGTTTCCATAGTACTCAAATTGTTTCTTCCTGACTCTTTGCAGTATTTTTCTCCTTGATCAGGGAACTCTGGAATTTGGTTATAATATTCCCAGGAGTTTTCTTTTGAGGACCTTTTTAAAGAGGCAACCAGTGAATTCTTTCAACTTTATTTTGCCCTTTGGTTCTAGAATATCAGGTCAATTTTGCTTGATAATTTCTTGAAAGATAGTCTCTAGGCTCTTTTTTTTGATCACACCTTTCAGGTAGTCCAGTAATTTTTAAATTATCTCTCCTGGATCTATTTTCCAGGTCATTGTTTTTTCCAATGAGATATTTCACATTGCCTTCTATTTTTTCATTTGTTTGGATCTGTTTTATGGTATCTTGATTTTTCATAAAGTCATTAGCTTCCAATTGCTCCAATCTAATTGTGAAGGATTATTCTCTTCAGTGACTTTTTGAAATTTCTTTTCCATCTTGCAAATTCAGCTTTTTAAGGCATTCTTCTCCTCGTTGACTTTTTGGGTCTCTTTTGCCATTTGAGTTAGTCTATTTTTTTGATATTCATTTATTTATTTTCTTGTTTACATCATTCATTTCCATGAGATTTTGATTATAAATTTTCTCCCCATCTTTCCTCTACCCAACACCTCAAAACAGACATCCCACTATATAGCCCCTCCCCCAATCTGCTCTCTCCTATGTCTTCCCCCTTGCCCCTCTGACTTTCTGGTAGGGCAGGATGGATCTCCCTATTATAGTGCCTTTATATCTTAATTCCCAGTTGGATGTAGTTAATAATAATAATTATTATTATTATTATATATATACTTTTTTTTAACATTTGATTATAGAACTTTAAATTCTAGATTCTTTCCCTTCCT
>CM053595.1:83452328-83488148 GCA_028646575.1 Pseudocheirus occidentalis
CCCCTACTCTCCTGTGTGGCAAAATACCCAGTTTAGTTTATGTCATTCCTTCCCTAAGCCAAATTCAATGAGAGTAAGGTTGACCTTTTCCCTTTTGCTTTCCTGATCTTCCCCTCCATTGTAACAGTTATCCCTTGCCTCTTCTATATGAGATGATTAACCCCATTCTGTCTCTCCCTGTTTCCTCTCATTCTAATCCTCTCCCACCTCAGAACTGTACCTTTTAGAGTATTGTCCCTTCTTATTCAATTGATCCTGTGCCCTCTATGTACTCGTATATACATACACTCAGATATGTATTCATATACATATACATACCCTCCTATATAGACATATATATTCCATATTTGTATGCCCTTCACATATCTTCATACTGAGAAAAGTTTCATAATTTACAATTATCATTTTTTCATGTTGGCATGTAAATAGTTCAACTTTGATAAGTGTCTTATGATTTCTTTTCCATGTTTACCTTCACATGCTTCTTGTATTTGAGTGTCAAATTTTCTTTTCAGTTCTGGTTTTTTCCAGCAAGAATGTTTGAAAGTCCTCCACCTCACTGAATGACCATATTTTCCCCTGGAACATTATACTCAATTTTTCTGGGTAGGTGATTCTTGGTTTTAATCCCAGCTCCCTTGATCTCCAGAATATCATATTCTAGCCCTTTGATCCCTTAATGTAGAAGCTGCCAGATCCTGGGTTATCCTAACTGTGTTTCCATAGCATTCAAATTGTTTCTTCTTGACAGCTTGTAATATTTTCTCCTTGATCTGGAAACTCCAGAACTTGGCTATAACATTCCTAAGAGTTTTCTTTTTGGGATCTTTTTCAAGAGGTGATTGGTGAATTCTTACAAGTTCTAGTTTGCCCTCTGGTTCTAAAATATCAGGGCAATTTTCCTTGAGAATTTTCTGAAGGATGCTTTCTAAGTTCTTTTTTTTTTATCATGGCTTTCAGGTAATCCAATAATGTTTAAATTGTCTCTCCTGGATCTATTTTCCAGGTCAGTGGTTTTTTCAAGGATATATTTCACATTGCTTTCTATTTTTTCATTTGTTTGGATCTGTTAAATAGTATCTTGATTTCTCATAAAGTCATTTGCTTTCATTTTCTCCACTCTAATTCTGAAGGAATTATTCTCTTCAGAAAGCTTTTGAGATTCTTCTCCCATATGGCAAATTTGACTTTTTAAGGCATTCTTCTCCTCATGGCTTTTTGGGCTTCTTTTGTCATTTGAGTTTTAAGGTGTTATTTTCTTCAGTCAAGTTGCTGACTCTCTTTTCATGATTATCTTGCATCATTCTCATTTCTCTTCCCAATTTTTCCTCCACTCCTCTTATTTGGTTTTCAAAATCCTTCTTAAGCTCCACTATGGCTTGTAGGCAGTCTTCATGTTTCTTGGAAGCTTTTGGTGTGGGAGGTCTGACTGTGTTGTCTTACTCCCATTCCATGCTGTGATCCTTTTTGTCCCCAAAGAAGGAATCTAAAATTGGATTGCTGTTCTTACTTTGCTTCCTTTGCGGGCTCATGTTGGCTAGTCAATTACTTGATTTTTTAGCTCTGTGGAATTCTGCTTCCAGAGGGGAAAGTTCTGTCCCAAATCTCTGGGGTTCTCACAGCTGCTTGGAGCTATTGGGAGGCCTCTGCAGCCCCCACCAGCTTTGGCTCACTGAAAATGCACCCCAGGACCACCACCCAAGACCACGATCTGGATCCAGGCAGCTCAACGCAAGAGCACTCAGCCTCTGAACTGCTTGGCCTCCTTGCAGTCTGCAGGCCAGGAGCTCTGAAGCAGCCACGTGGAGGCAGGTGCAGGGCCTCTTCTTCTTCTGCTTTCTTGCCCTGGAGGCAGTTCAGCTGGACTGCTTTTCTTCCCCAAATTTAGCTGAATTCCACTGATCTTTCACTTTGCCCTTGTTTCTTATGGCTTGATAATTATGGAAACTTCTACAGCTGCTGCTGATGCACTCTCTTAAAGGCTCTAGCTACAGCTTTTCCTGGCCACCCTGGGGCCAAACCATGGTTTCAGGCTGGGCTGGTTTCAGCTCTGAGAGTGCTGTGATGAGCCCTTCCTGATGAGCTGCCTTCAGCAGATTTTTTTTCTGTATTTTTGTGAGTTTTAGGGCCCTAAAATTTGTTTAGAGTCATATTTTATGGGTATTTGAGGTGGTTATGTGGGAACTACAGAACCATGTTGCTTCCATGCCGCCATCTTGGCTCCGCCCTCATTAGCCTATTTTTTAAGGTGTTATTTTCTTCAGTATTTTGGAGGGTCTTCTTTAGTAGGCTGTTGACTTGCTTTTCATGATTTTCTTGCATCATTCTAATTTCTCTTCCCAGTTTTTCTTCCACTTCTCTCACTTGATTTTCAAAATCCTTCTTGAGCTCCTCCATGACCTGTGACCAATTCATATTTTTCTTGGAAGCTTTTGATGCAGGAGTTCTGACCTCATTGTCCTCCTCCAGTTCCATGCTTTGATCCTTTTGCTCCCCCAAAAAGGAATCTATAGTCTGTTTGTGCTTCCTCTGCTTGCCAGCCAATTACTTGACTTTTGAGCTCTTTGCCACGGTAGAACTCTGCTTCCAGAGAGGAAAGCTTTGTCCCAAATTGCTAAGGTTTTCACAGCTTCCGGGGTTATTAGTTGGGTTCCCTCTTTGCAGCTCCCACAAGCTCTGGCATACTGGCCACACACCCCAGGACCATCACCCAAGACTATGATCCAGATCCAAGCAGGTTAAAGCAAGAACAATTACCCTCTGAATGGTTACTTGGTCCCCCTATGATCTGTAGGCCAGGAGCTCTGGAAGCAGCCATGAGGCAGCAGCTGCAGCCAACACACCTCTGCCACTTCTCACCCTAGGGGAAGGGGCTGGACCCCACTCTTATGTCCCCCTGTTTCCAACAGAGTTCCTTACTGACCTTTTACTTTGTCTTTGACACTTATGGGTTGAGAAGTCTGGAAACTGCAACAGCTGTTGGTGATTTACTCTCCTGAAGTCTGCTTTGGCTTGTCTGAGCTGCCCTGGGGCTGGAACTGTGGCTCATGGAGGACTGTGTTTGGCTCCCAGCACACTGCAATAGCCCTTTCCTGTCAGCTTGCCAGGCTGCCTTCAGCTGGAGATTTGTTTCTCTCTGTCTCTTTGTGAGTTCTGTAGCTTTAAAATTTGTTTAGAGTTATTATTTTACATGTATTAGAAGTGATTAGAGCAGGACCCCATGGCAAATTTGTGCTTCTATTCCACCATCTTGGCTCCACCCCCAGGACCCAGAATTTTAACCAAATCCTCTGGTACATTGGCAGTCACCTTCATGGTGAGATGGTAGGATATAGTAGAATAAGTCAGGAGAGAGGGGGGATCAGATCCTGCCCCTGGCACTTACTAACTGTGCATTTTTATCCTGGTTAAGTCACTTAACCACTCTGAGGACACTCAGGAAACTGAGCCTCAGTTTCTTCAACTTCCTGACATATCTTTGGTTCTTAACAAATGCTTGTTGATTATTTGAGTGTAAAATATATGTATTTTTATACATGGACAATAATCTCTGGTATTTATCTGACTATTTAGGGTTTGCAAAGTGCTTTATGACACTATCTCATCTGATCCTCATAACAAGCCTACGAAATAAGTGTTATTGACATCATTATCCCCATTTTACAGATGAGAAAACTGAGACTCAGAGAGGTTAAGGGACTTAAGCTATGATCACACAGCAGGTAAGGTAAGATTTGAACCCAGGTATTCCTGACTCTTAAGTCCAACATTCATTCTACTCTACACACAACTGTGCCATCAAGGAGTCAAATGTTGCTCTAATGAATTAGGCTAGATTCTGGGGTGTGAGAAATTGTTAGAACCCTGACCTTTTCCAATGGTGAAAACCTGCCAGTCTTTTCTGACACTCCTCCCCTGCTTGCTTAGCTCTATACTTGACTGTAGTGTGCTGAGATGGGGGTAGGGTAGGTAAATGGAAAGAGGCTTTGCGATTTCTTCTTTCCTCTGAATTCTGATAGCACTTAAAATCTGTACAACTTACTCAGCCCTGAGCAAATATGTACTTCTTGCCATAGCAACTTCAAGGACCAGTACTATGTTCTCTTTCTCTGGGGACCCCTCAGGGCCTGAAACAGGACTAGTCACAGTAGGTACTAGTAACTTACTATAGTGGAGCTGGAAGTTCTTTCCAGAGCACCAGGTTACCTTTCAACTACTTAGCATTTATTTTGTGGCTAATGCATGTTAGGTGTGAAAGAAAGGGGACTCTGGTCATTCTGAGGCCACTCTGCCTATGGCCAAGGCTGATCCCAATGCCCTCTCCCACTGAGATCTCCTTGCCCTCCAGTCCTACCGAATGGTACTGGTCAGCAGATCTGAGACTAGGAATTCTGAAACATGTGGCAAATTCAGTTGAGGGAGGTACAGGGAAAGGCTGTCTAAAGTAGGATTATTCCTATACATAGTTGAAATAGACTTCATACATGGGTGTGAGAATGAAAGAGTTTAAGGAACTCTGGGGGTGGGGAGTGGGAGGGAACAGCAGAAGAGGATAGAGGTTCAGATGGAGAAAAAGACTATGATTTAGGCATTAAAAGTATTTGAAATGATGGCAAATGACCCAGAAGTCCACAAATGATGGACTTAAGGACCTAAACAGAATGCAATGAACTTTAAGGGAGGAGAGAAGATTACGAAGGGATGATGGTAGATAGAGGTTCTAAAAGCAGCAATGGGAATAAGGAGTACGCCCCCTTCTTATCCTTGTGTATCTAGAGGTGTGAGAAAAGGAATAACCAGGCTTGGAGAAGGTCCCAAGAGATGTAATGTCCTCAGGAGGAATCTAGAGTTCAGTGAACACCAGGAGATGTGAAAGGAAGAGATGAAGGTGAAAATACTATAGATTAAGTTCAAGAAGGGACCTGAGACCAGAAGGGACCAGCTTCCTCAGAGGTGACATGACTTGACCAAAGCTACCCAGGAAATGAGTGAGAGAGAAGATTTGAATTCATGTCCTCTGCCTAGAAATCTAGCAATATTTTAAAAAAACCTGATAATACAAAAAAATTATTTTAAAAAATCATCTTATTATTGTTTTTTGTCTATGCCAGTCATTTTTCCTTAATGCTGCTCCTCCCAACACCTTCTTAACACAAAAGAGCCAATAACATTGAAGCAAACCGAGTGATAGAGCAATTTCTCTGGGGGCAATCATCCCAAGTCCTACTACCACTAGTTGGTTGAATCCCCAGCACTTAGCTACTTCTTTCCTCCATCCGTATCATTGCTAATTAACATTTCCCCAATATGGATCACCCAGTTAGTACTTCCTCAATATCACCTAATCTAGTGATTAGCACCTCAATATCAGTTTAACCAATTAATATCAATTAACTTTTACAAAAGGATATTTGTTGAGAAGACATAGCAACAACCAAAGTACAGAAAGGTTATTCCTCTTCCCCCAAACTGGAAAGCACTGCTCCCTCTGCATCTTGTTCCTTGGAGAGAGTGAATTCAAACTTAGAAACCACTTAAAGTGGTAGCTATGAATCATTCCTCCCACTAAGTTCACTTCTGAGCATGGTGCAGCAGATGAAAAAATCACTTCCTTGCTTTTAGGATACAGTGTCTTGGTTTCTGAGCTAACCTACGATAGGACTAGATCAAGCAGGTTGTTCCTTAAGGCTGGTCTTGTCGATAAGCAGTTTCCAGCTTCAGTACTGTGGGAACTTGTCAGTCAACCGTTTGATACTCACAAGACTGAACTCTGATCCATCCATAACTTAAGTTCAGGAAAGAAACATACTCACACAGGGACAAAATAACAGGGTTATGCATTCAGGACTACATGGAAGCCTGAGCAGAGAGAAAAGTCCGCCAGGAGTAGCCCCTACCACCCAGAAATGTAAAGCATTTCTTTCTTATTCACCACTCGGGAAGAGAGACTCCCATGATCTTTCTACTATGGCAAAGCCCAGTAGAACTCTCAAGAGTTCAGTGGAAGGGAGAGTAGAGCAGAGTGGGGACTGGGGACAGCTAGGGATGAATTGAATATGAGGGAAATGGGAGGAAGGTAGAAGCCAGTATGAGCTACCTTCACTGTTCATCTTGGGTTTCCTTCATGGCTTGGCTTCCTAGGCAATCTGCCCTCCCTCAATGGGAATGGGAATGTTGAGAGAGTCACAAAGGTCACGGAGTCCTACGGGGTCAGCCTTGAGCTGGGCAAAGGAAAAAAAATCAGGTCCCCTAGTGTGTTGGTAGCTGGGCTATAGCCTCAGCTGCCCAGTACTAGCTTCTGGTCTGTTAGTTTCAATCAATAAACCCCTTAGGCTGCTGAAGCCTGCTTTAAGTGCTCTGTGGTTAATTAGCACCCTACCTGGCAGGGTTCCTCAAGTTTGCTTCCCCACGGTGGGTACCTTGTATCTCTCTTGCACATGCTGGGGAGGGTGACCCAAACTCCTTCATGAAACTGACAGGCTTGTTCCCAGGGACTTTGAGAAGACACAGACAGAAACCCATTATCATTCTTGGTCATCGTAGCAAATTTCACAGAGTGGAAGGTAAGCCCTAATGTGGGCAACCAGCCACCAATACTTTAATAGACTTTTAATTAATTATTTTTATGAGGATTTATTATCTCTACCTCTCATGCTTCTTCTTCTTCCTCCTACGCAATTGAACAGTGAAAAGAAAAAGTAAACCTTCACAACAAATAGGAATGGTCCAGCAAAACCAATTCCTGTATTGAAAATGTCCAAAAATTTCTGCCTCCCTCATCCGTTACTAAGTCTGTCATTTCTCTGGCAGGAAGCTGGTGGATGACATTCCTCATCTTCAGTTCTCTGGACTCATGATTTTTATCATTACATTGATCAAAATTCTAAAGGCTCTCCAAGTTATTTCTCTTTCCAGAGTTGACATTGTATATGTTGTTCTAGCTCTCTCTTTACTCTGTAATCACTTCATAGAGGCCTTCCTAGTCTCCACCAGAACCATCAGTTTCATAATTCTATTAGATTCATAAATTGTAATTTGTTAATTCCCAATAGGTGAGCACCCCCTTAGCTTCCAGTTTGGGCTACTATGAAGAAATGCTAGAAATATTTATATACATTTGAGTCCTTTTTCTCTTTTTCTGAACTCTTTTGGGGGTGTATGCCTAATAGTGATGTGGTAGATTCAAAGAGTTAGTGACGTTTTGGGGTCACCAATTTGAGTGGCCCTTTGCCTTCTTTCAATTTATTATTTTCTCCAAATTTCTCTGTTTCTATTTGTCTGTCTCCAGTCATCTCTGTCTCCTTCTCTCTCTTTGTATCTATCTCTGCCTGCTTTTCTTCGGCTATTAGAGGCACGCTGTGTGTTAACAGAGACCCCAGCTCCATTCCCAGACTAGCCCATTGCCAATTTCCCTAAAGCAACATCTGCCAATGTTTGGGAAATTAGGTGGGGGGAGGGCATCCCTGGGGGATAGAGAAGGGTTTTGTGTTCAAAAGTCATCTTGAAATTTTCAAAATATTTTTATGTTTTGCAAAACAAAAGCTCAAAATAAAAAAAAAACCAACATACTGTCTTTGTGGGAAATGAGTCAGATAGTAATAAAAATGTGTTTTTCTGAGGCTAAGGGGATTATTTTACATTTTGTGGCTTGAAGATAAAAAAAGAAAAGCCCTCCACTCTTGCCCCCAGGCTAGGTGAATGTCTCATGCTGGATGGGTTTCCTCAGGCTTTGACCTAAAAGGACATGGGGTCCCCGAAACTGCCCACCACAGCCCTCTGAAATGGACTCTTTTCTTCTCCTTCCCCTTTCAGGATGGGGTGGGTTTAGTCTCCTTAGGGGCTATGAGAATTTGAAGGAAGGGGAAGGGAGTCAAAGACAGAGAAACTGATGGAGGAGGATCCTGACCTGGGAAACTGTTCCTGCTAGATGGAGAAGCAGCAGCCTGAGCCCAGGACCCTACCTTCTCCCTCTTTCCTTTCTCACCCTTCTCTAGCTTTCCAGGCTTCTCATCCGTCTTTGTCTTTCTCCATTTCTGTCTCTGTCTCTATCTCCTGTCCCCTATCCTCTCCCTACCCCTTCCTTCCAACTCCTCTAGGAAGGCAGGCGGGGCCTCTGGTACCTTTTACTACCCTAGTATTTCTTTACTCCTTCCCCTACTCTGCCAAGGCTGGCAAATTCTTCCCTCTTCTATGCCCCTGGAGAAGCAGACTTCCTGTGTGGTTTTCCTACAGGAGAGAGAGTAGATTAGGGCCAAGACTCTTCATAAATCTGTTTATAGCACAAAGGCTGGTACCCAAGGGCTCTCCACCTCTGGATCAAGTGGTGTGAGCATAAAGGCAAGAATGGGTACTCCTACCCAGGGGAGAAAGCTAGAACATCTCCCTGTCCCACATCAAACTTTCTTAGCCCTTCTACTCCTTAGGCTCAGTCTGCTACAAAGAAGAGAGGATCTTTGCAGATCTCACTTGACCCTGGGATCAGTCCTTTGCCCCAGGATCCTCAGCAAGAGTTCACAGACTCGAAACCACAACCTCACAGAGTTATAAGGATCATACATAACAAAGAATTCCTCCAACAAAATATGCAATAAGTCCTTGCCTTTGTTTAAAGAACTCCAGTGATGTTCCCAAGGCAACCCATTCCACTTTTGGGCAGCTTCCCTCTATTTGTTCATAAGTTTTTCCTAACAGCAGACCTACATTTGTAACTTCTAATCATTGCTTCTAGTTTTCCTTATGAAGCCAAGTAGAACAAATCTGCCACATGGGTAGCGCTTTAACTATTTGAATACAGCTATTACATTTGGCTTACGCCTTCTTTTCTCAAAGTTCAGCTCTCTTTCTACCTTCAACTAATCTTTGAGTAGTGGGGGTAGGACACAGTCCATGGAATATGCATGAAATAGAACTGAATTTTCCCTGGACGCCTTCAGGGACACATGCCTTTCAGTGAATGACTTTGGGACGACAATCCGTCGGTCCCCATGACAGGAGCAGGGGAGAGGTAGTTAGGTCAAAGAGGATTGTCCACTGAACTAGGAAGGGCCACCCACTAGGTAACTTCTAAAGGGAAAGATTATTCTCCCTTTCCCTCTCTCTTCTTTTCTTCCTACCTTCCAAGTATGTTTGTGCCTCTTAGCCTTTCCCTTGGACTTCCCATGAGGAGGAAAAGGGCTTTCCTTCTCCTAGGAAACATGGGAGCTGTTTGCACATACATTTCAAGTGTATATGCTCATCAATGTATATCTTAGACTGGATTTCAAGGTCCTGGTTGCTTCTTCTGCTCTGTGTTTCTTTCATTGAGCACAGGTGATCAAATAGTGATCTTGAATTAGGATCTATCTTACAGGACAGACAGAACTATCCTGAAATACTTGTAGTCTTGGCAGCCTCACAAATTCAAGAGTTCAGAGGTTTCTGAATCAGTGCTGACAGCTAAGAAAGTTTTCTGAAGCTTTTATATTACTTCTCAGAGGAGAAAAACCATGATGAGCTGAAGTTATGCCCTGACTTTTTAGAAGATATGGACATTGAGGCAGCTATTGGATAGGGTAGAAACATGGTGAAAATGAAATACCTGTTGAGACTTTAAGTGTGTGTATCACATTTTAAGTCTTCGTCAATGATTATGAGGTTTTTTGTGTTTTAGGTGTTTCTTTTGTGGTGAAGAAAATAAACAGCTGTCCTATACCTGACATATTTTGTATACTGAATATCTCTTAGAAAGGATCCTTTTAACCTCCTTTGGGGAGATCCTAAGCAAGAGCCAAATGTAAATGTTGCTTCAGAGAGCATGATGAGCCAGGGACCACAAAAAAGTGCCAGACCACTCTCTTTAGAGGCCCACAGAACCAGAACCAGTCTATGTGAGTCCAAAGTTAGGATGCGTTAGCAGAAGAAAGCACTCTGGCCCCCTAGGCTAGACTCATATAAAGTGAAGTTGAGGCCTTTCACCATACTAATTGCTTTCCTCTGGGATGCCTCCCCTTACCAATGTTTTCCCTCAAATGTGATACCTAGAGTCAAGCACAATACTCTAGAAGAGGTCTGATCTTGACAAATAGCATAGATAGACTATAATTTCCTTATTCCTGGAAGCTCTGATTCCTGTAGTGTAGCCTAAGACCACATGGAATTTCTTGGCACATAGTAGGCACTTAACACTCCCTAATTAATTGTTTCTCATATCACAAGGCTGACTCATATCACTCACAATCCATTATAACACCCACATCTTTTTTGTTTGAACTGCCACCTAGTCATGTTTCCCACACCTTGATAGAATTTTTTCTGAATTATATGGCAGAACCACATGTGTGCCTGCCCAAGTCATTTGAAAAGTTCTTCATAGACAGTGTTCCTGAAACCTACCTTCTTGTGAAAAGGAGGAGGCGTTTTAAAGTTCCTAGACCGCATGATCCAGAATCTAGTCTTCTAGTCAAGTTCTGGGTGGCTTCAGTCTTGGGGGTGACCTGTAAGGGTAAATTCACAGATTGGACCTTCTATAACAGTGGTTCTCAACCTTCCTAAAGCCTTTAATACTTGCATGTGGGCATATCTGCATGTGGGCAGACCTGCCTGGAGATGGATAGAGGAGCGATGTCTCGGTTCCTAAGACCATCGGAAATATATGTTTTCTGATGGTCTTAGGTGACCCCTGTGACTCCTATGGAAGGGTCATTCGACCCCCAAAGGGGTCCTGATCCACAGGTTGAGAACACCTGCCCTAGAAGGGGGAGATTTCCTGAGCAGCATTACCTCATGGAGAAAGTAGATAGAAAGGGGGGCGGAGTAAGGAAGGAAAGGGAACAAACATTATATAGCTCTTGCTATTTTTCCAGGGGTTGTGCTAAGCTCTTTTTACAAATATTCTCTCATTTGAATTTCACAATAATCCTTTGATGTAGAGTCTATTATTATTATTTTCATATTAGAATTCAGGAAACTGAAGCAACGAGTGGGTAAATGACTTGTCCAGGGTCACACAGTTGGTAAGTATCTGAGATAGGATTTGAACTCAGGCCTTCTTGACTCCAGACCCAGCACTCTATCCACTGTACCCCACTCAGTTGGATGGTTCTGGACTTTGCCGCCCCCCAATATTGCTGTACAAGTCTATTGGGAAGGGGATTGTTCATTTGTCAGACCCTAAATGTGCCTGTTTATGTACGATTATGAGTGTATTGTATATTTTTGGTATCTGTAGATTCCTATGAGTCCTTTGCATTCTCTATGCATTCTGTCTGGTGAAATAAAGGATGCCCTCTACCCATCGTGTTACTTTGAGGTACAATAGGTTTTACGGGAGCTGGAAACTCTTTTACATACATCAAGGGAAATTTAGACAGGCATTATACCTAAGCTTTATTTGGAATTTTCCTGGAATCAACCCTAGGCAGAGCCATAATAAACCAAAGGGAGAAAATGACCTTTTGGGGTCAGTGCCTAGGAAACAACCTATGTGAATCTAGAATCTTAGGAAAGAGTAGAAGAAAGGTCTGGGCCCCAGGTTAAATCTGTTTTGGTCTAGTAGTCTAGTCTACAGTGGTCTTTTTAAATCCTGCCTCTGAAACCTACCTGTCTCTCCAAAGTTTAGATCATCTAGTAGATTTGATAAGCATACCAGCTCTGTCTTTATTTAAATCAATGGTTCTCAATCTGTGGGTTGTGACCCCTTTTGGAGTTGCCTAAAACCATCAGAAAACACATATTTCCAATGGTCTTAGGAACTGAGACACCATTCCTCTATCCATCTCCAGGTGAGTCTGCCCACATGCAGATACACCCACATATGAGTATTAAAAGGTTGTAGCATTAGAAAGGTTGAGAACCACTGATCTAAATTATTGTAGAAAATGTTAAACAGCACAGGGCTAAGTGTATATCCATGGGGTGCTGTACTGGAGATCTTTCAAATCCACTTCAGTCCATTGATGACTATACTTAGGGTGTATCCATTCAATTAGTTCCAAATCCCCCTAATTATACAGTCATCTATCCCACATTTCTCCCACAAGAACAGCTGAGAGACCTCATCAAATGCTTTACTAAAGTCTAGGTAAGCTATACCCATAGCATTCTCCTGGTCTACTAATTTAACAGCTGTGTTAATGAAGGAACTCAAGGCAGTCTGGCTTGACCTGCACTTGATGAAATCCTATTGGCTCTTATGGATCACGGCTTCTCTTCCTAAATGTCTACTAGCCATTCCTTTAATAATGTTTCAGAATTTCTCCAGTAATCAATCAAGCTCCTTGACCTAGAGTTTGAAGACTATTATCCTACCATTTTTGAAAACTGGAACATTGATCCTTCTCCGGTCCTAAAATTTCTCTCCTATTCTACACAAGTCTTTCAAAGATCAAGGGCAGTGAGTAGCTCAGTAATTACATCCACTTGTTCTTTTTATACCTGAGACTTGAGTTTGTCCAGGTCTGGTGACTTAAACTCTTCAAGGGCAAATCTGGGAGGAAAGGAAGATTTCGACTCAACATAAAGAAAAGCTTTTTAAATTAGGGCAGAGTCAAAGTGGAAGACATTGCTTATGAGGTAAAGAGTTCATTTTCTCTGAAAGTACTCTTCAGTTTCTGGTTGTCTACTTTTTGTAGCTATAATACTAGCTGTCTTCTAAAAATCTCTTCCCAGCTGAATTGTGGTACCTACCTGTACCGACTCAGCCTCACAGGCTTGGAACTATGGTCTTGACAGATTGTCTTCAGTTGGCATTTGTTCCAGTCTCTTTTAACAGAAGGAGACTGAGCAGGTGCATGGTATTCCTGGGCAATGTCTTCCTGCCACTTTTCTCCTTTTTGAAAATGGGTTCACATTCCCAGCTCCTCCCAAAACATCCCAGAGAGTTAGGCAGGCCAGGACAGCTGACTGTGGTGGGTCCTGTCTTAGGACAGGGAAGCTCAGGAGTTGTGATTATTACCCCCAGGAAGTTTGTAATTTATTGGAGAGACATCCCAGCAGCTTACAGGGGCAGCACACCAACCTAGGGAAGGCAATGCTGGCCATGCCACTTATTGCCTTATGACCTTGTGTCTTTTAGCCTCTCTGGTTCTCATGCACCTCATATATGAATGAGAGAGTTAGTCTTGATGATCTCTAAGGATCCTAAATCTATGATCTTGTGATCCCTACTACATATGAAGGGATGTGCTAGCTCTTTTACTGGACGCTTCTCCCAGTCCCTGGCAATGAGACCCAAGGCATCATGGGTGTAACTACTTGCTAACCCAGATGCCCACATTAATAATTGCAAACAGGAAATAGTTCTGATGGGCATGATTATACATCAAGGATCTGTGAATCCTGACAGCAAAGTTCTTACAATTTTTAGCCCTTTGAGTCAATATTCCCCCAAAGAATAGGGAATGGCACAGAAAGAGCTGTGACTGGGAAGCAGTTATCACTGACTTTGTAATACAGAATTGTTATTGCTAAGTCTTTTGTGCCCCAAATCTCACAACAACACCCAAAACACACACAAAGACACAGACACAGACACACAGACACACAGACACACAGACACACAGACACACAGACACACACACACACACACACACACCACAAGGGGAAAAACCATCTAAGAACACCAGACCCCAAGAACCACACTACTCCACACATGAGAAAGGTCTCATCTGGCTTTCTTATTCTCCATCTTGTTCGCACACTTACTGCCATGGAGCCACATAAGAATCAGTTTAGCAAGCGTCAATTCAGAGGCCCAGGTTCTCCCTGTTTATTATAAAAGCAACTACAGAGTTCGAGAGAGTCTGATGCCCTCATTAGGCAATCACTGCTGCCTTTCTACTCCCACAGTTTAATCATCGTCTCTTTCTGATTGTGCCAACAGAATTAATCAGGGAAGACTTCCTGGAGAAGGGAAATTTTGAAAAAAAAAATTCGACAGGTGATTTTTTCTCAATAATAAAATTTAGAAATAGGAAACAGAAAGAGAAGTATAATGCCACATGCTTAAGGATGTTCTCTTACAGAGCGTCCATAGCTACCACGTTGCACCAGCAGGCTCTGAAAGTTGATCAGTGACAAAGGAGTTGCGTACCTCCTCTTTGAAAGATCAATAGTGAGTTTTTCTTACATAATTACCATGCCATAGCCAGACAGAAATGTCTTAACAGTCTTAGAGCATGTATTTGTTTTAGTATCAGAGTGCCTGGAATATAGTAGGTGCATAATAAATGCATCTTGACTGTTGAATGTGTTTCTCTAGTAAATGTATAGAAAAGGATAGCCTTTTGTTGAAACAAACGATGTCATTGTTAAAAAGGAAAAGGAAGCAGACAATAAAAGACAGGCTTGGAGGAGTTGTTTACTTTGCTCAGAAAAGGTTGCTTTAAATAATCACAAATAATGACAATGATTGCAGAGACGTACAGACTGTTTTTAAGATTTGCAAGCACTTTACACAGTCTCACTTGATCCTCACTACAACGCCATGAAGGTATTATCCCTGTTTTACAAAAGACAAATCTTGAGGCTTAGGGACTTGTCTAGGATCTCACAGCTACTAAGCATCTAAGGTGGGATCTGAAACCAAGTCTTGACCCCAAGTCTCTAGAGTCTGCTGCCTCAGCCTCAGGTGGATCTGGAGGAACAGATTATATGAAGAATTGCTTTAACGTGACTTCTTTCCCTGAGACGTCTGGGGCTTAGAGGATATTTGGACTGCGGGACCTGAGGATGGCATCGTCTCTCCTCGGCTTCCCTTACAAAGGAGTAGGCTGGCAACGGGAAATGATCCCTGGGTGACACTCCCAGCAGACACTCAGGAATGGCCCAGTCAGACGGAATACATGAAAGGGATATTTGTAATTTCCCTAATTATCTCTGTCCCTCTCTGAGGTGGTGGATTGCCAATTCATAATGTTATTACAGCAATATTGGTAATTGGCACTGGCCACTAGGCAAACATAACAAGGCACGCTCTCTGTGTGTTTATCCATGGTCCTCCACCTTCAAGCGTGTGCCTTCATGTAAGGACCTCAGAGTCTCCTTTCTAGTTTGAATATCAGCACTGATCCCCTGCAGGTTCTTTGGACTAAATAGTTTTGTTTTGTTTTAGGGGGATTTTGTGTTTGGGGAAAAAGATGGGGTGGAGAGGCTTGCATTTTAGGGAAACAGTCATTTTGGTAGCAGTGGCCTGCTGGTTGACTTTCACAGTTCAGATTGTGCTAATGATCCCCGGGGGCAAGTTCCCAGCTTTTAAGACCAAAGAGCATCAGTAGAAGTTAATGCTGATTTTGCAGGTGACAACCAGTCTTGGATGTCCCTGGCTGCCTCCCCACTCATGATTAGAGCAGTGCTATGCTGCTCCTCTCAGCAGTTTAAAATACAGATGAAAACAATAAGACACAAGGTTAGGAAAGAAAACCAACTTTTCACACATCTTCTGCCTCCAATTTTCAGCCGTCTCATACAAAAAACAGAACTGGACAGCCATGAAAATGATTACCATCTGGTAGTGTTCTCCTCTCAGAGCAGGCCCAGTGCTTGCTCAGTTGTCCCCAAGTATCACTCAGAGCCAGAACCAGCATTGTGCCCCTCCAACTGGTCCTTTGAGGACCAGGCTCTGGGTGGTTTGGCACCCTCCTCTCACTCACAGAATCACTGTCTTAAAGAATATCTAGTTTAACTCCCTGATTTTGCAAATGGAAAAATGATGCTTAGAACCATGAAAGAACTTGTCCAAGGTCACACAGCTAGCATATGGCAGACTGGAACTTGAATTCAGGTCTTCCAACTTCGAGTTTAATGGGTTTTCCATTGGATCCCAAGCTCCTTGAGGGGCAGGGACTGTCTTTTGCCTCTTTTTTGTGTCCTCAGAATTTACCACAGTACCTGGCACATCATTGACGCTTAGTATGTTATTGGTTGGTCTTTCCACTAGATTCCTTTATTCCACCTGACAGTCTTTAAGGATATTTAGAATTCCCACTTTGGTAACAACTTGGGGCTCTCGGTTGTCAGAACTAGGCACAAACATCAGCGGGCCTTTGACCTAATCTACAATTATAAGGTAATGGGATCATGAGCCTAGAACTGGAAAGGGCTGCAAAGTCCAACACCTTCATTTTACAGATGAGGAAACTGAGGTCTGTATACATTAAGCACCTTACTCCAGTGTACAAGATAGCAAATGTCCGAAGCAGGATTTGAACCTAGGTTGCATGTTTCTACTTTACTATAGGATGGAAAAATCTGTCACTTCCTTCCTGCCTTACCCCCCCTGACGCCCCCCCCAGCCTGCTGGTGTTCATTTTCTGAGTAAGGGGAGAAGAAAGCCCCAGGCCAGCTGTACTGAACTAGCCTGTGGCTTCTTAGCTAAATCCTTTTCTTTCATCAAGAATAAGCTCAAATTGTACTTCTTTCATGAAGCCTTCCCCAATACTCCCAGTCTTCACAGCTCTCCCTTTCCAACTCCTAGGTCACTGATTCTATGTACCCCGACACGTCATTTAACATATTCTCCGGAGAATGGTGTGAGTCTAATCCCCTGAAGTGATAATAACAGTAGAGGGTATTTTATAGCACTCTTGGGTTCCCACAACACTTAATGCGCGATCTGCCATTCATTACAACTCTGGGAAGGTGTTATAATTTTATCTTAGAGGTGAGAAAAGTGTAAGGAATTCTAAGACTCACCTGGTCACACAGCAAGTTGTATTGGAAGTGGGATCAGAACCTAAGCCTCTCCTGACTCTAAGGCCCTTTCAAGACTGCCTTTCAAGTAGACTGGTAACTATCTGAGGGCAGGGACTTTGTCTTTTTCTCTCCTTGCTCACCCAAAGAGTAACTAAGCAAAAGGTCCAGTCAGTATACAGTAGGATGTTAGTAAAGATTTACTGATAGATGAATGGGTGAATGGACAGATAGTTTGATTGGAAGGAAGGTGTAAAGGAACCAAGGATTTATTAAGTGCCAATGTGCCAGGCACTCTGCCAAGTACTTTATATATGTATTATTTTATCCTCCCATCAACTCTGGGAGGTAGGTGCTATTATAAACCCCATTTTACAGTTGAGTAAACTGAGGAAGACAGAGGTTAAATGACTTGTCCAGGGTCATATAGCTAGTATCTGAGATTAGATTTGAACTCAAGTGTTCCTGACTCCAGGCTCCATGTTCTATCCATTGTAGCACCTACTTGTCTAAAGGCAAAGGCTACCTTTAGGTATTTAGGTAATCTTCTCTGGACAGTAAAGATCTGCCCCCCCTTCCTGAAAAGTGATAGGAAAATGGGATGTGGAGGGAAAGCAGAAAGATCAGGGTTTCTTGAATTGGTCCCTTGGGCACACTCCAGTTCAACTCAAACAGACCAGTAAGACCTGGAACAGCCTTGAGGTTACCCCATAGCCTGGTGGTAACAAATAGTGCAAACTTCACATTGGGGGTGCCCAACCTGCTTGCCTGCCACTCTCACTAAATACTTTGCCTGGTGAGAACCTAGTACTTTGGGCACCTAGAAGTTGCCAAAATGTTTCCCAACTCTTCCTCCTGGAGGCCCCGAAAGAGTGAGCTCACCTCACTGAGGTGAGTAGTTGATTCTTGGGAGCCTGGTCCTCAGACTGACTCACAGGTTACTCCCTCAGAGAATGGACCCTGCCCGTCCTCTTCAGCCTGACTCATCCCGACTCAATCGGGCTCTCTCACTCTAATTTGTTTATGAAGGGGGTCATTCGTTTACTCATTCATTCACCTGAGAACCTATTTTCCGTTTAGACAGGATCAGGGAAGCTGAGACACCTGAACCAGGTCACAGAGCAGGTTTTTGGCAGGGCCAAGAAGATAAATACCCTCACGAGTGGAAACAAGGCCTCAGCCCTTAGGGGATCAGATCTTTGGGTCAAACAGTTGCTATCACCATAGTAAAGGAAGGTGCAAAATATTGAGCTGGGGAAATCCCAGAAGGTAGAGGGGCTATGTGTTTATATTCTTCCAAGGCATCTGTTTGGCTGTGGCACCCATTGTGCTATACTGTGGAGACAGTCGTGGTGATAAAGGTCACCCTTCAGGGTGCCTCATCCCAGCATAAACTCAAAAAGAACAAAGGTCATTATCAGGGGAACTTCATCTTTATAGAACAATTCCTGTTTGTGAGATTCACACACAGACACACACACACACACACACACAGACTTTCATCAAGGTGAACATTAATTCATTCATTTTAATATTGAATTCATGATAGTGAGCTTTGTGTCTGGGGGGGGGGGTTGGAACGGGGAGAAGAAAGGCATGGAAGGGAACCAAAAACAGCATGTGTCATCACTTCTCAAGGATAAAGGATAAAGTGAGCAATTTGCAAACCTACATCACAGATATGGCCATCTGAACCATTCAATGGGACTATCAGTGTGGTTCTAGTTACCTAGACCAGAGCTTCTTAAGCTTTTTCCACTCTTAGCCCCTTTAGCGCTTCTTAAACCCCATATGGAATCGAGACTCACATCCTACACAAAGGCCTAATTGCCACGTGCTATTGTTTTGGGCAGACGAAGGACCATGGAATCATTCATTTAGAAAAATCTCTTCATATTTTCAGATAAAGAAACTGAGGTCCAGAGAGGTCAATTGAGCTAGGCCACAGTCACAAAAGTAACGAGTGAAACATTGGGAATTTGGTCCCAGGTCTTCTGATTCCACAAATTTGAAGAAAAACAAGCCTCACAATCTAGCTGGGCTGGGTTTCTTGCTTGTCTGCTAACAATGCTGTTCATCTCTGGTGTGTGAAGCCCCACTGAGCACCAAGCTCTCCTTTCCCTTTGGGATGAATTCCCACACATTTGGGGAAATGCTGCCTTCGAATCTCTATAAACGGAGCGTCAGTGGAGATGCTCATCTAGGCTCTGACACGTTTTGGGCACAGTGCCATGGCCTGGTGCTTGGTGTTGGCTGGCTTGGCTCGCCTCCATGACTCACGGCAACTTCTCCTGGGTGATGGCTTGTCAGGTTCTCATTGTGTTCCCTCTCTCTTTCTCAATTGTCAGATGCTAAAGCTGAGAATTCAGATGGAAGATCTCCACAAACAGATGATGTCAGGGACTGATAAACTTGAGAAATTGCTTATGGTGGGGTAGGGGGGATAACTTAACCCTATTCAGGCCTGAAGGTTTTTCAGTGTAATTCTCCACCTTGTGCTACCCTCAAGCTACAGATGTGTTGCTGTTGTGGAAAGAGCACTCACTGTGCTTGGAGTCAGAGGCTGGGTCTGGATCTAGGCTTTGCCAGGTCACTTAAAAGTTCAGGGTCTCAGTTTTCTTTTTTGTAAGATGAGAAAAGTACTTGTGCTGCCTACTTCACAGGGCTGTTGTAGGCAAACACTTTGAAAACTCTAAAATGTGGGGGAAAAACCCACCCTGAAATGTTAACTACTTAAGCATATAAATTATCTCACCTGAGCCTTTCAACATTCTGTTCACATATATACACATAGATGCTTCCATGTGAATACATTAATTCACTCAACAGACTTTTAGAGTTAGAAATAATCTAATATATGAAGGGAAGCATGTCCCAGCAACATACCAGAGTGGTCCCCTAAGTCAGATTAGAATGTAAGTAGAAAATATTTAACAAAATAAATGAAAATACAATCAAACATAGATAATGGTATTATGTGGTTTTCTAAGTCAATGTGTGCCTGCACAGGATACTTAATATGGTTTAGTGGCCTCATCTCTATCTAATTTTTACAATGTTGATTTAGTCCAATCTATTTTAAGTGAGAAAATTGAGGTTTAGAAGCTAAAGTAACTTACCTAAGGTCGCAGAGAGCTAAGATTCATACTCAGGTCCTCTGGTGCAAAATCTGGTGTTCCTTCCACTATTCATTCATTCAACACACATTTATTATATCCCTACTATCTATCTATCTATATCTATATCTATCTATCTATCTATCTATCTATCTATCTATCTATCTATCTATCTATCCCAGACACTGGGGAAGATATAAGAATAAATAAAAGATGGTTCCTGTCCTGAAGGAAATCAGAATCTAGTAGGGATGATAAGGCACATACATAGACAAAGAGAATGCAAATTACAATACCATAAATGTGTAAGTGTAATATGAAGGTCTATAAGATCAAAGAAAGGAGTGCTCATTTGCAGCTGGGAGGATCAGGGAAGGCTTCATGGAGAAAGTATCATTTGAGCTGGGCCTTGAAGGGTAGATAGGAACCGGTGGAGATGTAGGAGGGATTTTATAAAAGAGCATTTCATGAACAGAGGCAAAGCATGGGTCTAATAATCTAATTCGCCTAACCATAGTTGTGAAGGAGAAATAATATTCATGTGTTAAGTCTAGAAATGGGAAAAGGGTTTTGTGTGTGTGTGTGTGTGTGTGTGTGTGTATTTTTTCCTTTGTTTTATGGAATAGCTTTCTGGGAGAGAGAAGGGAAAGGATACATGGAGAAATTTAGGCACATAAGAACAAAAGATATCAATAAAATTTATTTTTAAAAGACAGCATACTTTGTGGAAGGCCTAACTTGAGTTCAAAAAGTATGTGGGAGGGGGCAGGGAAGGGATAGGAAAATTTGACACAAGACAATGTAGTTATTAAAGAGGGAGGGAGGAGGATGTTTATATGCAAGTTTCCTTTTCCCTCCTCTTTCTCCTCTCTTCCTAGAAGTAGGAAAATTGCACCGAACCCTGGGAAGCTGGTGGTACCTGTTGTACCCTTCGAAACTAGAGGAAGCTCACAGCAGAATCTTAACTAGAAATTTTCATGCCAATGGTAAACACCACAAATAGTGCCAGGGCAAAGCATCATACAATGAGCCCTCATTTAGGCAGGTCAGAGAAGCCACTGCTGGTGAGACTACCTATTTTAACTAATTATTTTGGCTAACTAGGTGCTAAACTCTGTTTTTGTCAAGTTGAATGATTGTAAGCACCCTCTAAATACGGTTCTCTGAAGCAAAAGCTCTATTACCTTGCCCTAGTTATGGCTCTGGCTAATTATAAGATCATAGGATCATACATTAAGGCTAGAAGGGGTCTCACAGATTATCTAGTTCAGCCCTCTTATTTTATAGATATCTCAAGAGATCAAGTGACTTGCCCAAAGCAATGGAAGTTCTACTTATCTCAAAGGACTGTTGGGAGGTTGGTGTTCTCTTTGTAAAACTTTTTTTTTAACTTTTAACTTTGTTTTTAAGTTGGCAATGTGATAAAGTGGGAAAAAGCTCTGGATTTGGAGTCCCAGCATCTTCATTCCAATCCCAGCTCAGTCATCTAGAGCAAGTCACTTAACCTCTCTTGGTCTCAGTTTCCTCATCTGTAAAATGAAGGACTGAGATGATCTTTAAGATCTCTTACAATTTGAAATCTAAATCTAAGATCACAGGAACTGTAAAGTGGCATGTGAATGTGAACTATTGTGATTATTATGAGATTTCAAGCTCAATAGAAATGTAATGAGTGCTTATTTGGAGAATAAAAATAATAGTCCCAGTAAGGCAGGCAAATTCAAATATTCAGTTATCCAATCACCCTTTTATTTTTGGCCAGAATGATGCAGATAATTTTGACCAGATTAAGGCAATCGTGAGGATCATTTACACTCACAGGGAAACTCCCCCTACTCCACCCACATTTCCTTTGCCAGATCGACTTTGGTGGCTGGTCCCCTTTGGGGAGCCAAGGACATATCATCCTGCATACCTCATCCTCTGGAGGGAAGAGACTCAGCTTCCACTTGCATGTCACCTCCCCCTGCCTTGCTCAGCTCACTCCCTTTCAGAACCAAATTGAGGCCAGTACCCTTTCTTCCACATTAGGTTTTTGTTTTTTGTTTTTAATAACAACCACTCTTTGGAACTCCCATTTATACAGACTTAGAATCTGGGGAGCACTTTCTTAGCAGCAACCTCAGAAGAAAAGCATTGTGTCAAGCGGATAGAGAGAGCTGTTCTTGGAGTCAGAAAGACCTGATTTTAAGCCCTGCCTCTGACATCCTGGATGTGTATAGTGTGAGCAAGTCTCCTAACTTGACCGTTCCCCATCCCCACCAAACAAACAAAAAAGCCAGGAAAACCCCATACAAATTATAGGTGAGTTCCCAATCGACATCAATAGAGACATTCTCACACGGAGAGCTTACTACACCGATCTGGACTTGAAAATTCGAGGCCACCTGTGACCTCGAGGCTGCAGGTTCCCCACCCCTAAACCACAGCGTTATGGGCCCCAGGCTGGAGGTCCAACAAAGAGAGCCTGAGTACCCACGGATCATAGATCCATGAAGGGATCTTAGAGAATCATCTAGAAAAGGAAATGGAGACGGAGGGAAAAGGTGACTTGTCAACCAGAGCTATAATTCGAACCCACGTCCTCTGACTCCAAAACCATGAGATTACACCACGGTCTGTTTGGAGGAAAGGAAAACAAAGCAAAGCAAAACATTACCGAAACTAAAAAACCTTTCCCTCCTGCCGCCTTTAAGGTTAATGCCAATTAAGTTGCAGTTAGGGTGTGCAGCTGCCCTATAAATCAGCTGGGAACACGCGCTCCCGGACGATCTTAAATAGCAGATTAAAATCCAATTAGCGAGGACTTTTGGCCCAAAGGTGCCCTGGAAAGGAGGTCTGTTTTCAAAACGTCGCGGCAAGCAAAGGCAGAGGGGAAGGGGACCTCAGCCCAGACCATCAGTCTGTCACTCCCCACCCGGCTCTGTTTGGGGAGCAGCGACCTGTCGTGCTTAGTCATTGCAATTGCTCGCGCAAAATCCAGGAACCGAATAAAATGTGTTTGCAAATTGTAAATCACTCCAAGCAGCGATCTGAGCCTGGCCATAATCTGGTGTCTAATCTCGCTAATAGCTCTTCCTTCCCGGGAGAGACAGCGCACACATGCGCGGCCCGTTAACAACACCCAGTCCGGCGTTATTTCATTGGGCAGGAGGCAGGGAAGGCCTGACCAGGAACTGCGGGGCTAAGGGAGCCCGGCGTGCACGTTGAGAAGTTTACCATCAATCTCGGTTTCCTCATCAGCCAGACGAGGTGCAGGAATCCCGGGGTGGGGGAGGCGCCGAGTGTTCGGATGGGCTGGAGCCGGGGACGCCTTGTGCAGCCCCGCGCTTGTGCAGCCCCGCGACAGCAGGGAAGGCTCATTAGCTGCTCAGCTAGCCAGAAGCGTTTCTTCTGCCGCAAGGTTCTGCTGTCAGATGCCTCTGGGGAGGAGGGAGTGAGGGTCTGAGGGGAGGGCAGGGGAGGTGGTCCTAGATGAGGACTGAAAGGCAGACTACCTGCCACGGGCAGAGTTCCCGGGAAGTGTCTGATAAGAGGAGGAGCTGGCTGGGTGTGACATGGAGCCCACCTTGGGGCTGTGGTCAGTGTGGAAGCTAGTTCAGTGTTATTTTTCCAGATCAGGGTAGGGATTTTCTCATTTTTCCCCCTACCTCGAGCAGTGCCCGACACAGAGTAGGCACTAACCGAAATGCTTATTGGCTAATTGATTGACCCCTGTGTTTTCACCGTCAGGACCTGAATTATAGTCACCTCAAGGAACCACATTTTTCAAAAGGTCCTAAATGAATCTGTCAGCCACCCTACTTCTGAAGTCCTGTGTTTGAAGCACATGTGTGATACGTACTAGCTTTGTGACCTTAAGTAACTTTCTCTAAGACTTCATTTCCTCATCTGTAAAATGGGGCCAGCCATCCCGGCCCCGCCTCTCTCATATAAATGTACTTTGGGAAGAAGTCAGAGACTAGGATGTGAAAACAATTTGTAAACTGTGAAGCGTCTTACACAGGTCGGGTTGCTGTTAGGTGGTGATCTCTTAAGACCTAGAATTGCTGCTGAGGTGGGAGCTCCAGCTAAATCTACTCATACCTAGGGAACTCCATAACAACAATTACGCTGATAATCCATGAACAGAAAACTCACTTGGGCCTTAGTGATCTGCCTATTTTGGCCAGGAATGGTGTTTGTAAAGGTTGGCGAAATCCTGATAATCCCTTTCAGGGCTCTGTTTCACTTTCTAAATAGATGAGCTCAATATTCTATGCTTTAGGCTCCCCAGGGCCCTCTCCAGGCACAATTTTGGTGGGAGGAGAAGCTTATCTTTGGATCACTTTGTTTTCTTGCCCCTCAACCCACTTTCAGCAATTTCTCCTCCTCCACTGCAGACCTTCCCTTTTCAGAGGCCTTAGACCTACCCTTTCTTCCTTTCTGAGGGTATCTCTTCCTTTTGCAGGCTTGCTAGGCTGTGGCTAACCTTGCAAGCTAATTCTTAAGTGTTAATAAGTATTAGGGACTTGATTTGTTACCCTTACTAAGGGCATTTCCATTTTAGCAGCAATCTTCTAGAGAAAGTGGGATGACTATCTGGAATTCCTGGAACTGTGACAAGCATTGGATGTGATGCTTTTTGAGAGGAGTGAGTTCTCAGTGTTCTTATAATCTCATTCACACCATTGATTCTGCCATTGAATACAACCAGGTTTGATGAAGTAGGGCTATCTGAGCCATGTCCAGTGAACACAATTAATGGTATGAGACAGAGGGGAGAAGGAGAAAGGGTTTGGAGAAAAGATGATAAAGGGGAAAAGAAAAAAAATGAAAGATAAGTATGAAGAATGAATGATAGAGAAACTCAAGCAACAGTACCACTTTTATGGCATCAGGGTTGAAGATTTTGCTTACTCTGTGGGAGAAGAAGCAAGAGGTTTTGAAGGGAAAGTAGGTTATCCCATGTCTAACTTTTGAAGTGACAACTGCCCCCCATTGAACCTAAAGCACCAAAGAAAAGAACTGTGTGACTGGAGGAAGACTCCAGTGATTCCCCCAGGTAGCTTTTCTTATGTTCAAGAAGACAAGTCCAACACCTCAGTTCTGATTAGTAAAGATCCTGAGGAAGAAAGACAGAAACACTCCAACATGCTTGTCAAATCCCCTTCCTCTTCCCTCTCATCACCCTTCCATATGGCCAACTGGGCATATGAAATGTATTTCTGTGGCTATTTTCTCCACAGACCCCAGCAATTGTCTATGTGACAGTGAGGTCTGCTTTCTAAGGAGCCCTGGTCCTCCATCTCCTCCCTGAGACGAAGGGAAATGGCTTTGCAGGAGATCCAGTTGGTTTGAAATGTACACTTGGATTTGGCCCAATGAGTGGAAATAAAGGGTGTTTTTAGATGCTACACACCCAGGGAGGCCTGTTTCCAGTGGGTGTGGTCAGAAGCCTAGAAAAATAATAAATAAAAATAAAAGCAAGACAGCACAAAGCAGTTCAGATGCCAAAGCTCGGCTGGCCGTGAGCTGGAGCTGTTTGGGTAATAGGTTCCACATTTGCCTGGATTATTCCTAAGTGACCAGGCTCCACAGATCCCACTCCCGAAGTTCATATTAGACAGACAAGGGCAAAGGTGGCATCTTTGCCTGTTCCATTTATACCCTTTGCACCTCCTGGGCAGCAGGTAGGATACTATAAGACACCATAGGTAGCTTTGCTAATAAACCCACAAAGCTCGGTTTCAGCCATTGCTCTCCTGGATTTGGGTGCCTACAGTTCACAGACTGTTCTGATTATTAACGCCATTTTTTTCCGGAGAGTTACATCTGGCTTTTTAATTGCTCTGCGCTGGGGCTGGGATGCTTCGATAGTGAATTGGTATCTTTCCTATTTTTTTGAGCTGATTTACGTCAAGCAGTTCATCCACAGAGAGAAAAGTGGGTGAGAGCCAGAGAAAATCTAGGGGGTGGGAGGAAGGATAGACAGGAAAAGGTAAAAGAGCTTTGGGCTTTCACATTCTTGATGCCATAATACTACTTTAAAGGTATAATTTTTTCATTTAATTTTTTATCTTTTTCAGGGGAGAAAAGTAGAGGCCCTCCTTGGGCCCACTGAGGAAGTTGGGACAGACCCCAGGAATTCAGGCCCTGGGGGGCAGAGTATTTAGTCAAGGACCAAAACTCATCCAGTTTCCTATTTTTCCCCCTCCCTGCTCTGCTTCCCTTAGGAAGAAGCAAGCCTGTCCTGGAAGGAGGCTGGCTTTCAATATGCTACCAAGGTGTAGCCCTGTTGGCTGATGCTAATGGGCTTACATGTAGGAGGGTGTGCTCCATGCTAGGGAGAGTGAAGGTTACATTTTCAATGTGAGCATTTCCACCTCAGAAATCAGCAAATGCTACAATTTAGGGATTGATTGTTTCGCTGATTGTCTAGACGTAAGAAAGTGTTAATAATGCAGATTAAACTGAAAACTGTGTCATTTATACAGTTTTTTTCTCCAGAGATGTTAAACATTTACCATTGTCATTTACACCTGCCTACATGAGAGTGAGATTTGTCCTCTCCCCACTGTCCAAACCCCACTGTCTGCCCTAGTCCCCCTTCCAAAACTTGCCTGCTGGAGGTGGCTGGGCAGGTTCGTTCCTCCTCTGGGAGTGGGAGGCAGGAGATCTAGAAGGGACTGACACTCCTCACCTAGTCATAAGTGGCTCATCAGCAGGTGTCCCAGCCAAGGCCCTGCTTTGCAGATTCTCAGAAGATGCTGGAGATAAGGACCCTGGATGGCATCCACGAGGCTAAGCTAAAACCATCAGGAAGGCTTTTGTGGGGAGAAATGGAGGTGCCGCCTTTGCTTCCTCTGAGATCTTGTATCCACCTGTACTTGTGGACACAGTCAACAAACTGCCTTTTCTCCACTCCTGGGGTTTGGGAGAGGTGTGGAGTAACCAAGGAGATAACAGAGACAGTCCTTTCCTTCAGGGGACTTCGCCTCTAGTGGAGGAAACAGGATGAGCCAGAATGCAGAGAAAAGATAGAAGAGCTATATATACAATGAAAAGGGGTCCCTAAAAAAGTCAGAGTTAGGTGGGAAAAATCAGAAGGGCATCCTGTAGGAGGTAAGTTTGTGGCAGGGCTATGAAGATGGGAAGAGAACAAAGAGTAGAGAGGAGGGCTGCTTTCTTCCTCCAGGCCCTCAGCTTGGAATTTTCATCCATCTGGGCAAGGAGAACAGGAGCCCCAGGAATGTCCTGAAGAGCTCTGACAAATGATTGATAGTAGAACCAACTCCCTATTCCTGTTTCCCAAAGGATGAGTTGAGTAGGGAGAAATGGTCTTTCTGTCTACTCAGCTTTATTTCTCAGATGCAGGGACCAGCCAGAGGCCTTTGCTCAGGTTACAGAGAGCAACCTGTGGGAAACGTCAGACACCAGGCTTCTTTCTATGCAGCTCCCAGGGAGCCCTCTTTTTAGAGAGTGGTCCAGCAGGGGTTGACCCATGCTGCCTTGCATTTTATGACAATGGTGGCATTGAGACCCTCCCTCTTCTCAGTCCCAACAACATGTAAAGGATTAGCCTTTTCCTAAAGCTAGAGACCAGAAGTTCTCCCATCCTAGCCTAGGAGCTGGGGATCTCAGTAGCTCTGCCCCACTCACATTGCTCTGCTCTTCCTGGGCCTTGAGAGTGCCAATGGAGAGAGAATTATCCTGGGGGGGGCAGGGGAAGGGAGCCACTTGAAGATAAAAAAGAGGAAATTGAAATTAGACAGTTTAAAGGGTAGAGAAGAGAACAGTGTAAGAGTATGCCTCTATCTTCTCTCCTTTCCCCCTTCCCCCTTTTGATCCAGTGGGAGGTTCTTTGGGGGCACCAGGGAAGCCCGTGGATATTCTCTCAAACAAGAAAAACTGGAATGATCGTTGAACTCTGTATCGGTTTTTATAATGCTCAACAAGCTGAGACCTGCAGAGGAAAATTGTCAGGCTGCCCTCCCTCCCCAGTTTCCCGTGCTGCTGGCAGCCTCCTCCTCTGTCCTCTCCCCTCTTCTCCTTTTTACTCCCTTCACCTCTCTCCTTTTCTTTGCCTCCCTCTTTCCTCTCCTCTTTTAGTCCCTGCTTCCCTCTCCTCTCCTGTCTTCTCCAGCCTTTCTTCTCCTTTTCACCACACCCCTTCCCTCTCCTACTCTCTCCTCTCTTCTCCTACTCTCTCCTTTTTCTCAGTTCTCTTCCTCTCTCCTTTCTCAAGGGAGCCATAGACTAAGGAGATAGCAGGAAGAGGAGGAGTAAACAGAAATGCTAGTGGGCAGAATTGTCCAGAGTATAAGAATGGAAAGTCAACTTTTCCAAGTATCTGGTCAATTTAATCTTTAGGATTAAGAACTAAGCATATCATTTGGTGGGGAATGTTTCAGCCCAGGCAGTCCTGTGTGCAGCCCGAAGTCGAATAGCAGGCACCCCTCAAGTGAAAAAAGAAATGTTTATTTCATTCCCTTTGGGGCTGTGGACCAGGGTTCAGTTTTCCAATTAGGCAGAATATAGATGGGACACTATGGGAAGTAACAATGGTGAAGTAAAACCTGACCAGCCAGCTGTGCTGTTTTCCCACAAATGTTTTAATTCCAGGTACAGAGGGTTCATCCTGAAATAGCTCCAGAGAAAGACACGTCAAAACAGCAGCGAGCAAAGACAGGCGATAGAAACACTCATACTGAAGTGGAAATGACTCTAAGATTCCTGTGTGTGGCCCAGGGTAGGCAGTATTTGCTCTGCTCTGGATGGGGGGACGGGAGTAGGGTGGGGCAGACACATACAAGCTGGCTTTGTTGTCCCAGTTTCATTCTACTCTGAACTAGAGGGACAAAAGCCAACCCAGATTAGGACAGACCAGTGCCTTCTCAGTCCTCTCCTGGGGTCAGTTTTGCTTGGCTCCCTGCTTCTTCTGGAAAACTTCAATCCCTGTCCTCTGAGAGGATCAATGAGCCTTGCCCTGGTGTTTAGATAGTAAAAGTCATCATCAGTCAACCCACACAGTGAGCCACTGACATGGAAGACCCCTAACTGTCCTGAAAGGCCCAGTCCTAAGTGCCTGGAGGGCATGGAGTATAGCTGTAATGGGTTAGTGGATTGGGTAGAAGGTGACAGCTGGGGTGTGAGGCCACCAGCAGCTCATGCTATAGCATAATTTGGGGCAGCCCAGCGGGGCCAGATCTTCTACTTCCAGCCCAGGATTACCTTCCTACTGCTAGCTTTGGGTTATCTCCCTGTTACATAGTGTCTGGCACATAGTAGGGCTTAATAAGTGCTTACTGATTTGATGAGACTTGATTCTCTCCCCTTCCAGACGTAGAAAATCTGGGTAGGGGGATGGGAACAAACAAGCAGGGACCAGAAGAGGACTGGTATATGACCTTGGAGACCTGGTTGGGACTGAGGCAGGGGAAGCCAGCTTTACTAGGACCTCACAGCTAATTAATTGTTCACCCCATCGATTCAGAGGTTGGGCTAAGGGTTTTGTAATTCTAGGCATCCTCACTTAGAGCCTCTTCTCTCCCCCCCACCATTCCCACAGGGTTTTGGACCCCTTCCTCAGTCATCCCCATCTCATTCAGACTGCTTTGAAAGTCACAGATAGCCTTTGTCTGAGCTGACCTCTGGAGTGATCCACAATTCCTAGCTCTCAGATACAGTGAGTGGAGCCTTGCAGTTGTATTTTGGCCTGGGGATCTGTAAAATAGCTTAGAGCTAGAGCAGGACAGGAGTGGAGTGGAAATTTGGGTTGGGGAGGGGAAAAGAGGTCAGATGACCAGCCTGAACCCCTGACCCTCACCCTTGTTTTTCTTGTCCCTTCACCTCTCAGGAAATAAACTGTCAGAGGGCACTCTTGCTCATTGCTCCAGAGAATGGAGACTCACTAACCTTCGTAGCAGCCTCAAGATCCTAATTTAGGGCAAGAGGAGAACACCTCCAAGACCCCAATCCCTATTTCTGCTGCTTGATTCCTAGGGCACAGTGCCATGCCTCTGCAATTGCCCTCTCTCCATAAAAGTTGGACCCCCTTCTGGCCTCATTGCCACCTGAGTAGATTTTTGCCAGAACAGAGTCCTGGAAGTTCTTCTGCAGAAATACAACTGTTAGAAAACTGATTTAGAAATGATACCAACCAATGGATCCTGGAAGCAACCCTGCTGCCACCACTGGAGGTCCAAGCATGGAACTGGGGCTGCCGTCGACAAAAATGAAAAGCCAGAGCATGGGTTCACTGACATCAAGAATATACAATGTTTATTGAGGAATGGGACCTGGCCCTTGACAACCTTCCCTTGTAGTTTCACTCTGGCTTTAAAAAGACACCGAGCTCCACTTTTATAAAGATTTATATATAATATATTTATATATTTATATATATTTTGTACATGAAACAGGCAACATGAAATTCCCATCTATCACAATCTGGAAAATAAAAATATCCTCCCACAATAATGACAACAAAAAACAACTTGGCCCTTTCCTTCTCCTCCCCACCCTCCCATGCCCTGATTTCCCCTGGGCATTCAGCTTGGCTGCTCACCTGGGGGTGGGGGTACCTTTGGAAAAAGTCTCCCACCAGTTCCTGACTGTCAGAGGGCCCCAGTCAGGAGGTGGTGGTAAGGGCTTGGCTTATTGACTTGGGCCTGGCTCTTTGCTTTGATTGAGATTGTCTTGAGGGAGCCTAGGCCATCTCTGAAGTTCCTTTCTCTTGTCCTAAACTCTGAGATCAGGCGACTGCCTACCCTTGCCTTTTCCCTGTGCCACTTCGAGCTGCTCCCTGGGGACCAGGGGAGAGGGGGAGGGGACACAAAGGGAAGAGGAAGGTAGAGGGTATTCAGCTTCTCCCCACCCCACTCAGGGAGAGGAAAGCAACAATAATAATAAAAACAGAAAGGTGGAGATTCTGGAGAGCTCCCATTCTTGAACAAAGAAAAGCTCTTGGTCAGAATCACAGTGAAAAATACAAACAAGGTGATGCACGGGCTGCAACATTAATTAGCACACAGAGGTGAACAGTCACACTTCAGCCCCAACGATTGAGACCTAGCCTAGGATTGGGGGCTTGCAATCAATTAATTGAGAAAACAACAGGCTTGGCCGATTTTTGTAACTAAATCCCCCATCTCGTGGGGGTTTATTCACTGTGCTTCGTGTTACTGTGACTTTGAGATATATAGTACAGACATTGCTGCTTTGAGTTTGGCTTAACGCCACCCCCTCCTCAAGGGGACCGTTTCATTAGTCCCCTGACTCTCCCACCCCTTCTGCCCTTCCCACACCATTTCCTTGGAGGAGGGGAGCTGCTGACTTAGGACTTCAGTCCTTCAGTCGCTCTTCTTATGGGGAGAGCTGTCTGCCGATCACTGCCCAACCCTTCTTCAGGACTGAGTTTGAAGGAAGACACCCCCACCTCGGCCCAGAAACTCGGCTCCCACAAGTCTAGGGGCAGCAACCACAGGCTTAAAGCCAAGTTACTGGGGTTTCTTTCTTTTCTTAAGGACTTTGTAATATTCTCATCGGAATACCACCAAGTTGTTTCTCCGGTTCAGCATCCCCGCAAGCCGTTCCCCACTCTCTTCTCTCTACTCTCACCTCTATCTCCCTCACCATACTTTCTCTGGCCTATAAGGCAATGCTCACCACCTGTCCTCCGAAACCCCAGTCCCAGGATGGCTGGAGCTTCACTTTCTACGACCTTTTCCCGGGCTCCCGCATCTCTCCTAAGCAGACAGAGGTGGAGAGAGAGATAGAGATAGAGTCTGGTAAGCTGGGGGTGTAGGGACATGGGGAACCTCTAGATCAAATAGCAAAGGCACATGGTTTGCTCCTTCCATTCCGTAGACACTTGGAATCCCAGAGTTTCAATTTAGACGCGTCTCCGCTCCTAAGGCACAGGGTTATTACTTAATACTAGAGCTGCCTGGCTTCCGGGCTTCTCTCCCTTCCTTTTTCTCGGCCCCCCACTATCACTCCCTGTTTCTTCCTCCCACCCCGACTGGAAATAAACTTGAAGACAACAATCTAAGGCCAAATCTCAAACTCTAAGAGATTCTGGCCGACTTGGGGGGTGGGGGTGGGCAGAGAATCAAAGCAAGCCAGGGTTTATGGCACCGGAATTTCCTCGTTCTGTCTTGGACAGTCTCGAGATCAGTCTGGTCTGAAACTTAAAAAAAAAAAAATACCCCACCAGTCTCCAAAGTAACGTCTTCAGTCCAGCGTCTGGGTGGGCGCGGAGGGAGAGACTGAGGGACGGAATCCGCGAAGGGCTCGAGGGTCACCAGTTTAGGCTGTAGAAGGGCTGGCGGGAGGGGAGCGCTTATTCACGCGCAGTTGCCCATGGCTTTAACCAAGGAACTTTCTGGGAGCTGGCGGAAGATACCTCGTAGCGTGTCCAGCTCCCGAGTCAGCTGCTCCACCCGCTTGCGCAGCCGGTCATTGTCATTCGTGAGCTCCAGCACCTTCTGCTGGGTCTCCACGTTGCGCTGCTTGGCCTTGTCCCGGCTCTTGCGCACAGCGATGTTGTTGCGTTCCCGCCGCACTCGGTACTCGCTGCTGCTCTTGTCCACTGACTTCTTGGATTTACCCCGGTGGTCCGTGGACATCATCTTGAGTCCCCCTCCCGGGGGTAGACTGTTCTGCTGGTGGGGGTGGTGCGGTGGCTGCGGTGGCTGGTGGTGAGGGCTGGGCACAGGCGTGGGCGGCGGCGTGGGGTGCCCTGGTTGCAGGTGCATGGTGGTCTGGCCACAGTGGGCGATTTGGTACTGCAGGTGGGACGCCGGATGGTGGTGGTGGTGATGGTGGTGGTGGGTTGGAGGAGGCGGCGGTGGTTGCTGCTGTTGCTGCTGCTGAGCCTGGTAAGAGTAGAGGCCGGACAGCGCCAACTGCTTAGCCTCGTCCTCCTCCCGGGGCTCCTGCTTAATCACCAATGGTCGCAAGGCCGGGGCCCCAATGCGCTCGTACAGGGGGTCCAGTTTGCCGTCCAGGTAGCCCGCGGCCACGCAGCCATAGACGTGAGGGTGGCTCCCAGGCCCGTGGGCTCCGTGCATGGCGTGGCCGGCGGGATGCGGCTGCGGAGGATAGTCGAACTCGCCTCCCGCCAGGGCAGCTTTGGCTTTCTCCTGCTGCTTGCTGTGTTGGAACAGGTCGGCCAGGAACTCGTCGTTGAAGGCGGCGGGATCGATGTAGGCGCTGATGTCAATGGAGTTTTCGTTCTCACAGATGTCACCCAGCTGTTCCGAGGCGGCGGCGGCTGCAGGTGTTGCGGGGGGCTGAGGGACCGAGTCCCGGGAATAGCCAAAGGCGACGCTGCTAGGCTGGTGGTGGGGACTCTGGAGGTGGCTGCTCATCGGGGGCCGGGACTCGACCTCGTAGAAGTTGGTTTGCTCCATGGGGGAGCTAAAATCTGCCCGGCATGGTGACCAGCTCCGGGAATCCAGACTGCACGGGCACCCGGACTTCGGGGAACGCCCAGCGGCCGCCAACAACCAACAAGATCAACCCAGGCCGGGACTAAGAGAGGGGAATTGGCTTCCTCGGGGAAGGCAACAAGAGCCCAATTCCCGCCTTCCTTTTCGCAGACTCCAGAGAGATGACTGGGGCTCTTCTTTCTCCAGCGCCCCTCCAAGTCCCGGATCCGACCCTCTCCTCGGTTCCTTCTAAGTGCTTCCCAGCCTGAGTACCCTTGCTTGTACGCCCTTAATCGCCAATGGCTCGACTCCTTCCCCGCTGCTATTATATAGTCTCAAAAATCCCGAGCCGGGCATCGCCCTCTAGTGTCTAAACGTCTGCTGAGAAGCTATGACCACCGGTGGCAGGTTTAGATTCCCTGGGTCTTAGCGCCAGGCTCTCTAAAGAAAGCTCCCCCTCCCCCGTCTCCTCTCCGCCTTGCTCCAGACACCCCTTTCTACTCTTTAGCTCTTTGTAAGGGGGAAGTGTGGCTCGGATCCCAGCCCCTCGGCTGAGAGGTGCAGCTGCAGAACGCCCACTTTCCCTGAGTGCTGTTTCTCTTAACAAACCACCACTAGTGTAAACAGACACATGCAAGCCCATTCTATATACTGGTGGAACTTCAGAGAGCAAAGAATTTCCATTGTGTCAAAAAGTAATTCACTACTCTCAGTCTCCCTTTCGGGCAGCAAAATGTGCCTCACCTCCCTTCCCCTAAGCCTCAAAGAAAAAATTTTTTAAAGATCAGCTAAATTAGCGCATTGGGTTGGAAACCTATTGGAAAGGTTAAGTGCTGGGGCGCATGATAAGGAGTCCAGAGAAACGTGTCTTTTAGTCCAAGGTACTGTAGGAGCCGAGTATTCCTTTAACTGGTGACTCGGGGTGAGAAGAGGAAAGGAGAATAGGGCGGCCAAGAGGGCAGGGGGAGGCCTGGCGCTTCATGTGCACACGATTTAAGATTCTCTTTCAAAGCAAGAAATTAGTACCTGCGATGAAATCCGGGGGTTCAAGAAAGTGTGTGGGGGGAGTGGGGCGTTCTGGGGAGTCAAATTTCCGGACACAGAAGCCTGGCGCACGGCACTTATGAAAGGTCTAAAGGTAGTAGTGATTCTTGTGCTTTTATCTCTGATCGCCAGGTGACACATGAAGCATATCCGATTTACAGCCCGAGCCACCACAATGTGGTCTCATGGGTTCACCGGGCTGACGGGAACGGGACGTTCCGGCGCTAGGACCCAGGGAGAGGAGGGGAGGGAGAGGAGGGAAGGGAAGAGAGGAAAAGGAGGGAAGAGGGGAGGTAGTCAGGGAAGACTGCGGCCCTAAAAGGAATAGGAGGCGGGGAGCACTCGCATGGAGGCCACGACCCACTGATTAGAGGTGACAGACAAAAAAAAAAAATCACTCCACCAGGGCACTAAAGATAATTGTTCTGGAGAGCTCTGGGTCTCGCTGGGAGCAATGCCGCCAACTTTTCCGCTTGCATCTCCCCAGCGAAGCACAAGAGTTTCTTGCTCTTTCATAGAGTGGTTGCTTCTGCTTGGACCCCAAAAAGCCTCCCTCAAAAAAAGGACGATAGATTGCGAAGGACAGATACCTCTAGAGCAGAAGTAAGAAACTTTGCCTCTTGCATCAAAACCGAAGAGAAAAATTAGTCTTTTTAAAGCTGGGAGAGCCAACCTCCTCAGATTGGTTCTCCCTTCCCCTTCCCTTTCCCCTTCCCCTTCCCTTTCCCCTTCCCCTTCCCCTTCCCTCCCCTCCCTCCCTCCCTTCCTTCCTTCCTCATTTCCTTCCTTCTTTCCTCATTTCCTTCCTTCCTTCCTTCCTTCCTTTCTTCCTTCCTTCCTTCCTTCCTTCCCTCCCTCTTTCCCTCCCTCCCTCCTTCCTTCCCTTATCTCTTGTCTTTGTCTCTCCTTTCTCCTCTACAAAGTTCCTTTCCCACGATTAGCCTGACTGCAGTCAGTTCTTTTCAGGAGCATTTGACTGTCCAAGGGGGAAAGGAGATGGCTTTAATACATTTCACTACTTTCTCAGCTACTGTCAGCAGTGAACGACCTTGGGGTGCGGCTACTGACTTTTGATCGGCTCTTTACTTTTCCTTGGTTCACAGTTTCCTGTCCCCGGCCTCCCCTCCCACTAGGGTTTGGGGTGAGGGGTGGAGGCAGTGATCTCTAATCCTGCCTGTTTCCTTGAGGTTGACCCTGAAAAGGAAGCTATGTGGGCTGGGTTTGGGGAAGATTGGGGACCTGAAAGCTTGTTTTTTACTAAGGAAAACCCTGAACACTCACCATTCTGAATAAAATATTTTTACAAAGATATGACATACTTACATATATACTTAAACTATGTATTATGTATATACATATAACACACATGTATACACACACAGTAGGGGTTGAAGGCAGGATTAAGTCTCTTCATGGTTTAAATTCATGTTAGAAATATAAAGGAGGCAACTAGCTGATCATATTAACTCCAAATTTCCGAAATGCAAACACTGTATCGGAGAAATCCATCTTGACTACCACAGCCCTGGACAACTTACCCAGAGCCCTTTCTCTTCTCTTTTTCCTCCCAGACACTTCTG
>CM053595.1:83488648-83509715 GCA_028646575.1 Pseudocheirus occidentalis
TAAGCTTTTAAAGTATTGTCCCTTCCTATTCAATTGATCCTGTGTCCTCTATGTACACATATATATATATATACATACTCAGATATGTATTCATATGCATATATACCCTCCTATATAGACATATGTATTCCATATTTATATGCCCTTCACCTATCGTCATACTGAGAAAAGTTTCATAATTTACAATTATCATTTTTTCATGTTGGCATGTAAATAGTTCAACTTTGATAAGTTTCTTATGATTTCTTTTCCATGTTTACCATGCTTCTTGTACTTGAGTGTCAAATTTTCTCTTTAGTTCTGTTTTTTTCAGCAAGAATGTTTGAAAATCCTCCACCTCACTGAATGACAATATTTTCCCCTGGAACTTTATACTCAATTTTGCTGAGTAGGTGATTCTTGGTTTTAATCCTAGCTCCCTCGATCTCTGGAATATCATATTCCAGGCCCTTCAATCCCTTAATGTAGAAGCTGCTAGATCCTGGGTTATTGTAATTGTGTTTCCACAGTATTCAGATTGTTTCTTCTTAGCAGCTTGTAATATTTTCTCCTTGATCTGGGGACTCTGGAATTTGGCTGTAACATTCCTAGGAGTTTCCTTTTTGGGATCTTTTTGGTGATCAGTGAATTCTTTCAAGTTCTATTTTACCCTCTGGTTTTAAAATATCAGAGCAATTTTCCTTGAGAATTTCTTGAAGGATGCTTTCTAGGTTCTTTTTTTTTATCATGGTTTTCAGGTAGTCCAATAATTTTTAAAGTGGCTCTCCTGGATCTACTTTCCAGGTCCCAACCTCACTTAAGAGAGACACTATCACATGGTATCCAAGGAAAAAGGACTGGGTTTGGAATCAGAGTCCTGTTAAAGTGCCCTGGTCTTAGCTATTTACTGACCTTGGACAAGCCTCATTCCCTTTCTGGGTTTTGGTTTCCTTTGGGGGGGAGTGAAGAAGTAAGATTTGATTATATCCAAGGTCCCTTTTAGTTCTATATCATGGGATTTTATGGCTATACTTACCTTTGGTGTCTCAGGAAAAGAATTATAAAAAGAATTCTGGAAAAAGTTATGTCTCCAATACAACAACTAGCCACAGTTCCAGAGGACTGATGATGAAAGGTGCTATCCACTCCCTGAAAGATGGATGTTGGACTCAGGGTGCAGAATGAGACATACATTTTTTGGACATGGCCAGTGTGGGAATTTATTTTGATATATGCGTATTTATTACAGGGTTTTTGTTTCTCCTTTTTTTCTCCAATGGGGTTTGTAGGAGGAACAAATTTTTGTTAGTGGACAAAAATTAAAATTAAATAAAAATATTACATCTTTCCTGGAGGATAGAATAGACAGAAAATTTGGAATAATTTTGGAATAATTAAGGAAGATTCCAAGGAGAGACTTTGTGAAGAAAGGAAGAAAAAGGAGTTGATAGCTAGGTGGCACAGTGAATAGAGGACTGGCCCTGGAGTCAGGAGGACCTGAGTTCAAATCCGGCCTCAGACACTTAACACTTACTAGCCGTGTGACCTTGGGCAAGTCACTTAACCCCAATTGCCCTACCTTCCTCCTTCCAAAAAAAAAAGCATAGACAAAGGTGCAGAGGCAGGAATAAGCTCTACCTGTTCCAAGGCTTATGAATATATTAGTTTGTGGAACATAAGAAAGGTAGGGTGACATCATAGTATGGAGGACCTTGAATGGCATAATAGGAATTGAGCATTTTTCCTGTGGTTGTGAAAACCAAAGGTGCCAGGACAGAGGATACTGAAGATATCTTGGATTAGAAGATTATATTAGAAGAATATGAAGAATGGATTTGAGGAGGCGGACAATCCATTTTACTTTGGGGCAACTGATTATTAGGATTCCATCTCCATAACTCACTGCTCTTAAGTCTGCCCCCCCTCCCCAGGTTGTCAATGTTCCTCACAAAATTTAACTTTCAGAATGGGACACAATGTTCTAGGTGTGGTATGTCCAAGGTACAGTAAGATTTTCATCTCCCTTGTCTTGGACATTGAGTGTCTATTAATGAAGCCTAAAATGATACTTGCTTTTTTGTTGCTAGGTTTACATTTAAGCCTATTACTTTTACGCTATCTGAAACACCATTACCTCAGAAGAATTACAAATGCAGGCTACCCAAAGAGTAATGAAGAGAGACATGAAGGAGGTGAGCAAGAGAAGCAGGTTAATAATAGCACTCTATCCACTGCACCACCTAACTGCCCTAACAATGATGTCTGCATGCCAAATGTGTCCTAAGAGAAACCAAGAACATGTATAACCAGACAAGGAGGTGAGCTAAACACGTAGCAAGAGTGAGATCTAACAGATGGCTAGCCCAAGTGTTCCACTGGAGTCCCTAAGATATTAAAATTAACAAAGGAAGGTCTCCAGTGCAATGGCTGGATCCTCAATGGAAAATCTGAATTAAAAAATAGACCAATATGGCACAAGATGAAAACTTGTAGATGCAACATACTCCAGGGAAAGAAGATCCCATGTCAACAAGAACTCAGACCCATTTGTGATTTTGCCACTTTCTCGGCAAGCTCTGATCACAACCCTTGTACCCCTTGGTATATGGTCTTTGTTAATTGTTATGGCCAAAATTCAGTATCGAATGGACAACCTACTAAGCCTCTCATAAATGAACAAGATGCTCCTCACATAAGAGATTCTACTGTCTGAGTCATATTGCTTTACAGCTTAGTAGGGCCTTCTAGTGTTTGTGCTTGTCTGACATAACCTTCAAGATAGTAAGGTTGCCTCCATACCCCAAAGAGGCATAACCCAAATACCTACATATCCCAAAGTGGACCACAGCAAAAGAGTCATCCAAGATTTTAAGTATAGATTGACCTAATTATATTCAGTCCATTATTCTAGCTTGTTGAGGTCTTCTTGCATCCCCTTATGTCTATGTAGTTTTGATATAGTTCACCATTCCCTCCTCCTGGATATCCCTTTTCCTTGGCTTCAGAGAAACTAAGCCCTCTTCCTTCTTCCTCTCTAACCATTCCTGTCACTATTGCTTTTCATCCTCTTCCTAACCTCTAGTTTCAGTGCTCTCCATGGCCTGTCTTTAGCCCTTTTCTCTTTCCAGTCAGTAATATCTACCTTGGCAATCTCATTCTTCTCCTCTAACCCCCACCCCGACCTCCCACCCCAGGCATACTGCAGCTCCCAGATATGTATTGAAAACTGTGACCTCCTTCTAAGATCCAGTTTATCATCTTTAGCTACATGTCATGTCTATCTGGACAGATGCCCCCCAGTCATCTTAAATTCAACATATCCCAAACCAAGTTTATTATCTTTTCCCTAAACCAACGCACCCTTCTGACTTCGCTGTTTCTATCTGCAATGCCACTAGTCAGCCTCCTTTTATGGCAAACAAGGCCTCTGATCAATCAACCAAGAAACATTTAATAAGCACCTGTTGTTTGCCAGATATGAAGGATATAGATAATAGCTAATATATGTATATATACATATATATATATATATATATAGCCCTTAACTCTGTGCCATGCACTATACTAAGCATATTATAATTATTAGCTCATTTGATCCCCACAACAACCCTGAGAGGTAGGAGCTTTTATAATCTTCATTTTACAGATAAGGAAACTGAGGCAAAGAGCAGTTAAATGAGCCCAGTATCACATAGCAAGTGTCTGAGGATGGATTTGAACTCAGATCTTCCTTTTCAAGCTCCAACACTCTATCTGCTGAGCTTCCTAGCTTAAAAAGTGAAGCAGTTTCTGTTCTCAGTAAGCTTACGTGCTATATTGTTCCGACCTACTTTTCCAACTCTGTCTCTCGACTCATTCTGCACTTGGGCCAAACTGCTCTCTCTGTCTGCTAAATGCATCTGCTTCTGTCTCTTTTGCTCACTCTTTCCCTGGCCCCCCACCCCAAATACAGAAGGTCCTTCCTTTCCTTCTTCACCTTTTGCATTCCTACCTGTTCTTTATAGGTCTTTCCAAATGCCCCTTTCCTGAAGGATTCCTTGAGCCATTGTTGGTATCAATCTCTTCCCTCAGGCTCCTAGAGCCCTTTGATTTCTACCTCCCTAATTCACGTGTTCCAGGTTCTTTGTTATCATTATCAACTTTTATATCTTATTCCACTACTAAACAATGAATTCCAAGAGGGCCAGGTGCCTGTTTTACCTAACCTATGCAAACTAAACGGATTATCTATCTTGGTGCCCAGTACCTTGCACATACCTTGGAGCACCATTTTCATAAATCTGAATTTGGATGTTCTGATGCCCACAAGCAGTGAGTTAGAGCTAATTAATCCCTCAAGAACTCTGTGCAAGACCCTGAGGAAATGACACTTTTGATCCAAGGGGTGCAGCTTATTAGGGGCATAAGCAAACCTTCAACCAGATGATGGCAGTGGGCAGATGACTGGGTGGGACATCCCACCCAGTCCTGGCCAGAGCCCTCCCGATCCAAAAGAGGCATAAGTCAACCTTCAACCAACACATAGTAGGCTCTCAATTAATGTCTGTTGATGTGTCCGTGTAATACATTTTGTGACTAAATCCAGTATATTAACCACCATTGTCTTCCTCAAAGCACATATCTTGACAAAAAAGGGCTTCAATTAAATACTTGTGGAATGAAGACCTATGTTTAGAGTTGACCTTCTTTGGAACTAATGACAAATCTCCTGGCTGATTTCAGATTGAGCCTTGGCCCTGTTCATAGCCTAATCCCTAAATCTGATGACGCCTAAATCTGACTTCAGAGGAAGCCATGACCCTTACCCTAAACTGAGATGAACCCTGGTGCCAGACTAAAGGCTGAGTATGGTGACAGACTACCCCCCACCCTAATCACAGACTAAGACTGAGGTCTACTCAGACTGAGCTGTCCCCAACCTTTAGATCACTGGTCATGGGGAATAGGAGATGAGGAAATGTAGGATGCTCAAAGTCCTCCATCATTTTGCCCTTCAGAAGACAACCCAAAGTCCCCTCCCACATGGGGGAGTGTGAAGATTGTCAGCAACGTTCCCAGGGTATTGTGCTGAGACACAACATTAGGAAGCCCTGTATTGGAGGTTCATCTGGTTGAAGGTTCGCTTATGCCCCTAATAAGCTGTGCCCCTTGGATCAAAAGTGTCATTTCCTCAGGGTCTGGCACAGAGTTCTTGAGGGATTAATTAGCTCTAACTCACTGCTTGTGGGCATCAGAACATCCAAATTCAGATTTATGAAAATGGTGCTCCAAGGGCCCTTCAAACTTTCCCCAGGACAGTGGCAGTTCGGTCTCAAAGTTTTTCCTTTTTGTCCTCTATCTTTAGGAACCATGGGGCTCAGGGATGAAGATTTCGCTTTAAGGGAGGGTCTCTCAGTCAGTGTCCGCGTTGCGGCCCCTCCTCCGTACTCCAGCCCTCCAGGGGATAGGGCCCGGACCCCGGGCGGAGCGCCAGCGCATGCGCCTGCAGGTCTGCGCTGCCCGTGGCTGCTAGGCGCGGACCGGGCGCAGACTGAGTAGGGGACGCGGGGACAGCGACATGGCCGGACAGACGCAGCAGCCGAGCGGGGGCGGGGACCGGGGCCCTAGTCCGAGCCCAAGCCCGCCCGCGGACAGCTTGGCCGCGGCCCCAGCTCCGGCCCCAGATCGGGTAGAAGAGAGGGTGACACTGAAGAAGGAGATTGGGCTGGTGAGCGCCTGTGCCATCATCATTGGTGAGCGGGAGCTGGTACCCCGGACCGGGACAGAGGGAGGGGGGAGGAGAGAGACTGTTAGGGTCGGGCTGGGGACCCGGGCACAGGGCAAGCTGGCTGCACTGGGCACTGCGAGAGCAGCAGCCCCCAGCAAGTTGAGCAAAGTTGACTGCCGTCAGACCTGTTGGAGTGCCAGCTACTCTGGGGCTCGCTCCCTCGGCACGCAGCGCCCCCGCTCGGCTCGACCCGGGCCCGGGACACCCTCCTTTGAAAGGACGAGACTGGATGGGATGGGACTTGTCCCGAGAGGTCAGGGACACGTGCCTCACCCCCACCCAGTCCCCTCAACAAACACCTCCAGGCAACCAGGAGGTCCCTCAACCACCCAGCCTAGGACCATGGCCGGGATGCAGGGTCCCCGGCATAGCGCGAGTAGGCGATGTCCCCATCTGCCCTCGTGGCACCAAGAGGAGCCCAGGAGCAGCCACAGCAGATGATATACTGAGTCTCAGGGCTCCGTCCCACCCAGTCCTTGCCAGAACCCTCCCGGTCCGAAAACAGTTTCCCAGTCGTGGGTGTCCCGGCTACCGAGGTACAGAATCAAACACCGCCAGTTCCCACCTCCTAGTCGGAACATAGCGCGCGCGCGCCCCTCCTCCCCGCCCCCGAGTCTCTTATTCCCCTGTACCCCGTCTCGTCCAACCCAGAATAGTGATCTTCCTCTTCCGGAACACCTCCTCCTCCCCAGTCATAGTGGACCAGGCTCTCTCTCACCGAGCCAAAAGGACTTTTCTCTTAAGCGCCTAAGTTAGTGCGCAAAGTTTCCCTTGCAAAGCTAGTTGTTCCACTCCAGAAGCTGGGCGCTAAAAGACTGGAGGACCTCGTGCTACTTTGGGAGCCGAGATGCTGGGAGGAGAGAGTGTCAAGGCTTGGGAAGAGGGACTAGTGACTGCAGAGAATGTCCCAAAGGGGAGGATTTTTAAAGGGAGGTCAGGTCTCAGATTGGGTGATGCTATAGCACCTGAATCTCCCAGGAGCAGAGAACCTGTAGCAGAAAAGAGTAGCAAGAAGAGACAATATTGTGGCGAAAAACTTTTACAGTGGAAACTTTACAGGAAAGGAGAGAAATTTTTCCCAAAAAACTTTATAGCGGGAAAAGAGGAAATTGTAGCAATGAACGAAGAAGGAAAAGTAGATGGAGCCGAAAGTTGCGGAAAAGAGCTGAAAACATTTTTGCGGTAGGAGAAAGAGAAGAGAGTTTTGGGCGATGGGGTTGAGATTGAAGCATCTACTTACAGGAGCTCAGTACCTGGACCTACCTTTATTTCTCCCCAGACTGAGTAGCTACTAGGGAGGGGTCTGCAATTAAGAGGCATCGGGAGCAGCCGCTGGGATTTATTGCAAAGAGCCCTGGACAGTATACTTGGGGTAGGGCTCCAGCTCTGCTACTAACTTGCTAAGTGACTTTTCCAATCATTTCTCAGTCTGAATTTCCGTTTCTTCCGCTGTAAAGTAGGAATAACATTATCTATTTGGGGGGGGGGGTGTAATTCAAAGAATGTTGTGGGATTGTGACTGAGAAAGTGCTTCAAGAAGTAGCGAATCCTGGAGTTAGAGGTACTATTAGGAAGTAGGAGCTTGGTCTTAAAGGAGGCGATGAATGGAGCACACAAATGAAGGAGGTATTTGACCTTGAGGATTCAGAGGGAAGGCTGTAGAAGGGAGGGAGGGGTCGGGTAAGTAGAACCAGTTAGAGGGGACAGGTGGATTGAGAGAGGTTTCAAGGGAGAACTTCCAAAGGCTGGGAATAAGAATAATTCCTGGTTCTAATCTTAGTACCATCTTTGACTTAAGCAGATAGTCAGCAGCTCTGTTCCTCAGTTTCCCCACATGTAAAATAAATTTTCAATCCTTGCTCCTCACTAGATATTTTAATAAACTCAAGAGGTACTTACTAACATCTAACATATTCCTGACCCCTGTCCTGGGTTTTACAGGTGTGTTTTCTCTGTCTCTGTCTCTCTCTCCCCCTTCCTCTCTTTCCTCCCCTCTCTATTTCTCTCTCCCTCTCTCCCTCATACTCTCTCTCCCTCCTCCTCCCTTTTTCCCTCTCTGTCTCTCTCAGCCTTACACACACACACACACACACACACACACACACACACACATTTCTCAAGATGCTCCACTGGGGAGTTTTCATACCCAGAGTCCCATAGCTGGAAGGAGCCACAGAAGACATCTACTCTCAGTGCTGATCTCTATTTAAACACTGACAAGCGATGGAAAGTTCAGTACCCATCAAGGCAACCTATTCCATTGATGCCAGCCTAAATATTAGGAAGTTCTGAAACAAGACTTAATAATGTAAGACAAAATACAACTAGTGCCAAATGAATAGTACAAGTTCTAAGTTCTGTAGGTGAATGAATGGAGAGATCAGTGTGACTATAATATTCATAGAAAGTGTCCAGGAGGAGGTAAGAGCAGGACCAAAATACATGGAGCCAGTTGGGCCATACCTAGACACCAGGCTGTGGGGCTGAATATTGACAAGATCACAAGACTTAGAGCCACAGAGTATTCTAAAGATTATCTAATTCACCTCCATTTTAGAAATAAGCAAATTGAGGACCAGATGAGATAAGTAATTTACTCAGAATTTCACAAGTACTGAAGTAAAACAAGATTTGTCTTTCCATTATACCATACTGCCTCCATTCGGGGCATCAGATCATTACTGTTTCCTTCCCTGCCCCAAACGGAGAGCTAGCCATGACTGTCCTCAGGATGGTCCTTGGGCCCTGCTATGGAAACGCGAAGTCAAGGAGGAGAGAAAAGAAGGCATATATTTATGAGTCTGCTTCCTGGTATGGGTAAGGTCAGTGTTGTGGGAAAGGTGTGTGTGTGTGTGTGTGTGTGTGTGCACGCGCCTGGACTGCAAGACGGGAAGCAAAGGGAATTCATGGAACTTTGTCCCTGCTGTGTGTACCCATATTCTCCCATAGTCCAGGATCCTTAAGGATTTACTCTATATCCTAATTTCTTCTAGATTATAGAAAAGGAAGGAGGCACATTCCTAAACGTAGTACTAGGTATAAATACTAACAGCACAACTAATGATGTCTGAGCCTAGGCAGACCCTTAACTCATCCCCACACCTAAATCTCAACCTTTCACATACACACACACACACACACACACACACACACACACACACACACACACACACACACAAACAGGCAGAGTGTTGGATCTCCACCTACAGCCCCACCCTCTGTTCTGTGAAAACTCAGAAGAGAAAGCATTGGGCAGATGTTGGGGGAAGGATTTAATAAAGACTGGTTAATTGTCTTAACTGTTATTCCCCTGAACACATCCCTTAAGACCTCCCAAATTCTCATCTTTAACCAGGCTCTGAGCATTTCTCTGCTCCGTCTGTCTGTACAGTTCTTCCTATGGCTCCAATTGAATATGTTATTTTGGGCCTCTGGTTTGCCTCCCTGACAGTCCAGCTTTTGCACTGGGGGGTAAGGAAAGAACAGATAATCTTGTAATTTCTTCATGAGCTTCACTGTGTTCCCAGAGTTTATCTAGATGCTGCATCACATCTAAGTTAGGAGCCCCATATTCCATAAAGTACCTGCAAATACTCTTTACTAGTGTAGGTAGGGCCCAGAGCCTGGGAGGGGGGAGGAGAAGGCAGGGGCAGGGAACCACTGAAAGCACCTTAAAACTGGTATATTAAAAATAATAGGAATAAGGAGTGGACACGAGATTTCCCTGGTATAGGGAACTCTCAGGTAAAGAAATTCCCTCTTCCAAAGGAAGAAGATAGTGATCCATCGACACCAGAAATTACAGAAGGGTTATGCTTACAGCATATGGTCGGTGCTTAATAAATGTTTGTTGACTAAAAGGAACCCAGACTTATTGATTAATTCAAATCATGCAAGGAAATGGCAGAAATTGAACCTTTCATTGTAGGTTGTAAAAATACAGCACCTACTGAATGCCTAGTAAGACACAACCTGGTAGTCAGAATACATCAGAACCTCACCACTATCCATAACCTAATAGACAACACATCTCTATACTATAATACAGACCTCAAAATGATCTTAATAATTCAACACATCAATTATACAGGAACTGTAGCATTATCCCACACAAGACTGTCGCCCACAGATACCTGGAGCCAACATTGAGTCATAAACATTTCAGAACAATGTGTTTAATTGGTGTCACCACACCAAGTGACGCCAAGTGACTCCTTATCTCCCAACTGTACAGGAAGGCTTTCAAAATGTGAGTGCCTATTGGAAGAAGTGAAAACCACGCTCAAGTACATATTATTCCTGTGATTTGGTCTGCTGCTAGAGTTGTACTACAGATGCTTTTTAATCCTATAGAAGTGCTTGTATCTCACTGTTTAAATTACGAAAAGTAGTCGCTGTATCCGTCTCTGCAAAAGTCAGCAGAACACTCAACGTATAGAAGTAATAGCAGGATAGTGACCTGTCTTAAGACCATTTCTATTTGAACAAAGATGAAAATGGGATAATAATAATAATTCACATTTTCCTAGTGTTTTAAGGTTTATAAACTGCTTTCTTCATATCAGTCCTGTCAAATACATCCTATTTATTGTGTACCTACTGGTGGCATGGCCCTGTGCCTGGTGCTCTGAAAGAGACAGATTGATGAAACCAGGGGTGTGATGGTAAATGCTTCACAACTGATTCTTCTGGGGAGAAAATATATGTGTGACACACATTTCAATCTGATCTTCATTATTAACATTTTCTCCATTAGTTTTTAAAGTCTGGGCAATCCACAGAACTGTAAATCAAACCCTGATTTGATTTACAAATCATTACAAATTATTACAAATCATTACAAATACATGCCCTCATTTACAAATCAGAATTTGCAAATTCTGAGGTGTACATGCTCTCACTGGAAAATTTAACAATCATGAAGTTAGTATGAGCTGGCTCCAGCATAGGACTGGATTGAAACCCATGTCTTCCAGGAGTTTATATGCTGGGGCCTCACTCAAAACTCCTTAGGGAGTCCTCATTTATGACCAGCCAAGGACTTGGCTTTTGCCTGGGGGAGAGAATAGGCTATCATTTAGCTAGTGACTTCTACTCTGTCTCCTAGGAAATGCCTGTTATGGGCTAAGCTTTTCAGACAGCCCTGTACCCCTACTCTTTTCCTCATCCCTGCCCAGGGGAGGAAGACTGCCTATGAATCAGGGTATGTGTGAATACCAGGGACCACGGTCATTTCTATTAGCTGGGAGCAATTCCCTCTCCATCCTTCCCACCTTGACCACCTTGTGCTATCCTGTTCTGCCCTGTACTATGTCCTCTCACCTGACATGGTCTTCCCTCAGGGAAATGTAGGCCAAGCTCATACTCAGAACCACCGTGTCAAAGAATGTAAGAGCAGGAAGGAAATTTAAAGACCTTGTAGGTCAGTCCTGTCATTTTACAAATGAAGACACTGTGGTGCAGAAATGGGATGGAATTTTCCAAGGACACACAGTGCATGAGTAGCAAAGGAAGGACCAGAGTCCAGACTCAGAGTCCAGACTCCCATCCCAGACAGTGGGGTCCCAGAGGTCAGCCTGGGATCTTGTACAAGGCCACCTCTGTGTGGTACCCAGATGTGATTTCAAAGGCGCAACACAAAAACTTTCTGTTCTCGCCCAAAACAAACAGTTCACAGAAAGAGCCCACTTCTCTCTGCCTGCCTGCTTGACTGCCTGACTGCCTTCCCCAGGAGTAAGTGAACAAGCAAACAAGGGGAAATAGTCTCCTCTTTGGTAGTAGTGACAACTCTCCCTGGCAGTCCATCTTGCCTGCAAGATTTAGGAATATGCCTCTGAGTGCATCTGTGAGTGAGCAGTGCAAGAGTCTTTTCATGCCTTCTGAATGTTTTCTGGAATTGAAAGCTACTGCTGTGTGTCAGAGCTAGCCCTGGCCCCATCTCTGGGCCCCCTTCCTTCTCACAGGCCTCTAGCAGCCAGAGCAGTGAGGAAGCACCTGGGATGTTGCGGGGAGGAGGAGAAGGGGAAGATTTCTTCTGTCAGCCTCTTTGACTCTCTCTCTCAGAGCTATTCAGCAGTATATTCGAGCCATCAATCATTCATTCAGTAACCACGGGGGAAGACATAAATAATAATAACAACTCATGCTGCTATAAAATTTTATGCTTTATAAACAGTGTTTCTCTCCCAACAACCCTGTAAAGTAGATAGTGGAAGTATTACAGTCTTCATCTTACAGCTGAACAAATGGAGACTAAAAGAAATTATTTACTCGCCCAAGCGAATGTTGGTCTTTCCACAATCTGGCGGAAGAGATGGGGGGGAACATGAGGAAACTGAGGGAAAACAGGTTAAGTGCCCAGGTCATACAACTAGTATGAGGCTGAATTTGAACTCAGGTCCTCCTGTCTCCAGGGCCAGTTCTCTACCCACTGTGCCACCAAGCTGCTCACATAATACATTTGTTGTTGTTCAGCCTTTTTTTTTTCAGTCCTGACTCTTTGTAACCCCATTTGGGGTTTTATTGGCAGAGGTACTGTATTAGTTTGACATTTCCTTCTCCAGCTCATTTTACAGATGAGGAACTGAGGTAGAGTTAAGTGACTTGCCCAGGGTCACACAACTAGTAAGTGTCTGAGGCTAGTTTTGAATTCAGGAAGAGATATCTTCCTGATTCCAGGTGCTGTACTCTATCCACTGTGCCACCTAGCTACCCTACCTAATACATACACACATATATAAATAATGGGCTGTAAACTAGATGAGAACGTAATGAAAACATAAGACAGGTACAAAATGCTATAGATGGAAGATCATTTCTGATTGGGGAATGAGAGAAGGTTTCCTTAAGGAGGTATCGTCTTTTTTTTGTTTTTGCTTTTTGGAGTGGGGAAGGTAGGGCAGTTGGGGTTAAGTGACTTGCCCAAGGTCATATGGCTAGTGTTTGTGTGTGTGTGTGTGTGTGTGTGTGTGTGTTAAGTGTCTGAGACTGGGTTTGAACTCAGGTCCTCCTGACTGCAGGGCCAATACTCTATTCACTGCACCACCTAGCCACCCCAAGGAGGTGTCTTATGAGATGGTCTTTGAAGGCTGGGCAAGATTTCAAAAGGCAGAGATGAAAGAGAAGACATTCCAACCATGGGGAACAAATTCAGCAAAGGCACAGAGATGGGAAAGCATAGGATATGTATAGGGAACAGTGATTCATCTTGTTAAAATAGTACACCAGAAACGTGGAGGAGAGGTGATAGTTGAAAAGGTAGGTTGCAACAAAATTATAGAAGGTCTTGAGTAATAAGGTAAGGAGTTTAAAACTTATGATGTTGGTAATGGAAGATTTCTGAGTAGGAAATAGTTTGATCAGCACTGTTTGACAGGAAGATTAACCCAGTAGGAGGAGAACTGAGGAAACTGAGGGAAAACAGGTTAAGTGCCCAGGTCATACTAGTATGAGGCTGAATTTGAACTCAGGTCCTCCTGAGAAAGTGAGTCAGTGAGACCGATAAGGTACTTTGTTACCACCCAGACGTGGGGCCAGCCCTGTTGTGACTATGTTGGTGAGATGGCTTCTCTATCCAGACCCACTTAATTTTACATTTATTGTGTAAATATGCTCAGCGTCCCAAGAGAGGGGATTGGATGTGGGATAGTTGTGGTGGATTTGGTCTAATCTGGCATACTAGTCTGGCCCCTAACCCTCCCTCCCCACATAAGTTAGTAAATGCTACTCTGGCAGTTATGGTAGCGCTGACGCAGTAGTACTGAGGAATCCTCAAAACATCAAGCATGGAGAATAGCTGAGAAGCTGGAGGGGCTGTGCAGCTTCTCTTTGTAAAAATCAAAATTTTAAAAAAACAAATGTTAAAAATTGTTCTTGTGTGTAATTTGCAAAAATATGTAAAAGTTTCACATTAAGAAAATTTCTTAAAATGACTTCAACCTAACCTTTAATAGTTTCAGAATATATTGTCCTACTGACCCTTACCACAATAGCCCAGAATTTCAGACTCAGAGGCTTCCTATGAGCATGACTTTCCTCTTTTGCTACGGCTTCCTAGGTACTACTAGGTACACTGGCCTTTCCTGAGGGATGTGAAAAATAAGTTAATTTTTCTTTTAGTGACTGGATTTGGAGTCAAGAAGACCTGAATTTGAATCCTACCTCAGATATTTCCTAGCTGTGACCACATCATTAGACTCTCATGACCACATCATTTAGACTCTCCCTCCCTCAGTTTCCTCACCTGTAAAATTCAGTGTTTAGATTCTACAGCCTCTAAGCTAGCCCTTCCAGCTCTGAATCTCTGATCCCTTGATCCCTGGATCTGTAGTCAGAGAAACTGAGTTTGAATCCTGGCTTTGCCACTTCCTATTTGGCAAGTCAGACAATTTCCCCAGGCCTTGGATTCCTCGTCTGTAAAGTAGAGGGTTGGGCTAGATGGCCACCAAACTTACTTGTAGCTTTAAAGCAGCGGTCCTCTTACTCAGATGTCTAGCCTATCAAAGCTGGAAGAAATCTTACAAAATCATCTCATCAAAACCCTTTTTTTTTTTTTTGGCTTTTTGGAGGGGGGAACGTAGGGCAATTGGGGTTAAGTAACTTGGCCAAGGTCACACAGCTAGTTTTGTGTTAAGTGTCTGAGGCTGTATTTGAACTCAGGTCCTCCTGACTCCAGGGCCTATGCTCTATTCACTGAGCCTCCTAACCACCCCAAAACCTTTCATTTTACATCTGAGGAATCTGAGGCTTTGAGGATCTGAAGTCACAGATACATCTTTTACTTCAGCTATCACTTTTTAAGCTCCTGCTCTGTACAGTACCCTGCCTTAGTTGCTAGGCATACCAAGATAAATAATAACAAGTTATGTTTACATGACACTTCAGAGCTTACAAAAGTGTTCCCTCACAATCCCTCTTGAATGTGGATACCAATACAAGTACTATTATTCCCATTTTATGGATGAGGAATATAAGGCCCAGAAGGATTAGAGGTGGATCTCTGTGTATAATAGGGGCTTAGGACGAGCCTGATTCTCAGGCTAACATATCATCCTATTTCTCAATATCCCAGTAAAATAGTTCCCTACCCAACAAACTCACACTTTAGAAGGGGAAGTAATAAGAAGCTCGTACATGCATAGGATAGAATACAAGGACCATGAGGTAGGTACCATAGAGGAAACTGAGTTAGTGACCATTAGTGCCTTAGAAGAGATCAGAGAAGATAGTGTTTACCTTGAGAGGGAAGGAGGCGTCTGGGAAGGTAGTAAAGCAGATTGGGAGAGAGGCATTGGCAATTGGAGATAGGAACAGGAGACATCATTCTGTAGGTGGTGATTGAGCTGAGCTTTGAAGGGACCTAGAGATGCCAAGATGCAGAGATGAGTAGGGAGAGCATTCCAGGCATGGGGGTTAGCCTGTACAAAGGTACAGAGTGTACCGTAATCTGAGTGTCGTGCGAGCCCTTCATGTGAGGAACAGCAAGAATGCTGACTTGGCTGGCCCAAAGACTGTGTGAAAGGGAACAAACCTGGAAAAGTAGGTTAGATCCAGGTTGTGAAGGGCTTTCAAGGCCAAATAGAGAAGTTTGCTTTTGATCCTAGAACCTGTAAGCAAGCACTGAAGTTTACTGAGTAGCAGAATAACACGGTCAGATCTGTGCTCTATGAATAATACTTGGAAAACTGTATGGAGTGTGAATTTGAGAGCCAAGAGGCTGGAAGCTGAGAGACCAATTAAAAAGACATTACTGTAGTCCTGAACTGGTGAGTGGAGTGGGGGGAATATTAGTAAATACTTGGGAAGATGAATCCAGAGAAGCTGTTGTGACTGGTGACAAAGACTCCAACCTAAATTATTTCCAGGGTGGGACTGTATGAGAGATATTAGGTAGTCTCAGTCTTAGCTCAGAATACCTTGAGCATTATATTCTAGAGGGGAGAGGCTTAGATAACAAAATCTGAGAGTACTGGTGGAGGGGGAAGAAGGACTTTTTAAATGCCCCCAGTGCTAGTCATAGGATCATAGATTCTGAATCGCAACGAACATCAGAGGTCATCTAGCCCTCTCCTTCGTTTTACAGACAAGGGAACTGAGGCCCAGAGATGTTACAGGGAGTATCAGAAGTGGGATTTGAACCAACTGATTGTGGAGCCATGGCTCTGTTCCGTGCACCATCCATACACAATGTGTGTGATATACATAGTTTGTGTGTGTGTGTGTGTGTGTGTGTGTGTGTGTGTGCCATGCATGGTAGGTACCACACATATCTATGATATGAATGAAGTAAGACAGCAATTGAATGCTTACTAGACTCTAAACACTGTATTATGTGCTGGTGAATATGAAGAAGAAAAGAAAGACAGTCTTTGTTCTCAAGGAGCTAATACATTTAAGTTCACACATATGTTTAGTCTGACACACAGGTACTCTTATGAGGTATACATGAAGGCATTTCATGTGTTTGATATGAAGTTGTACACATTAGACGTGTGTGTGCAGATCTGTGTCTGAGCTTTCAGGGCCTGAAGGGAGGCCTCTGAGGAGCTTGTAGCACTTTCTCACTGTAGAAAAATTCTTGTATCCTAATGGATCACTGTCTAGGCACAAGTGGGTGAGTTCTCCAAAGAGTGAAGGTGAACTTCCACCCCCAACTGTGTGTGTGTGTGTGTGTGTGTGTGTGTGTGTGTGTGTAAAAGGATGGTGTTCCAAAGGAAAACTGGGCTATAGAAAGAGATGAATTTGCCTTTCTCAATCTAGAGACTGTAGTTCAGTGCAGTAAATAAGTACCTTGAATGCTAGCCAGCAGACTTAGGTTCAGGTCCCTACTCTACTGTTTCTAGCCATGTGATCTTTAGAATTAACCTCACTTAACTTCTGTGAACCTCAGTTTCTCATCTGTATAATTAGTGTTATTTTTCAGTCACATCTGATTCTTTATGACCCTATATGGGGTTTTCTTGGCAAAGACACTGGAGTGGTTTGCCATTTCCTTTCTCCAGCTTATTTTGCAGATGAGGAAACTGAGGCAAACAGGATCAAGTGACTTGCCTAGGGTCACACAGCTAGTGAGTATATGAGAACCAGAGTTGAACTCAGGTCTCCCTGACTTCAGGCCAAGTGCTCTATCCACTGGATTATCTAGCTGCCTCATCTGTAAAAGGCAGGGGGGGGTAATAATATCTGCTCCTACCTACCTCATAGAATTGCATAAGGAAAGTGCTTCCTAAGTACCTGTAAGGAACCATAGGAAGTCAAGCTACTCTTAGAGTTCTCTCTTTGAGAAGTTAACACTCTCTGGAATGATCAGTTTAGATGCAGAGATTCCATGCTAAATGTAGATGGGCTTCAGTGAGTGTAAAAAAAAAAATGCCTTCCTGAAAAGTCTCCTGAAAGCCCAAGTTATTGTCTTTGCCATTCCCTGGACTTGCGCCGGGGTAGGGAGAGGAATGACTGATGGGAGGTTTGAAACCTTTTCTGGAGGCTGGTCTAAGCTGAGTAGAGCTAGTATTGGTACAGGAAGTTTTGGGGAGCCAGATCTAACCTGGGGTGAAATTTGCTTCCTGCACGGAGATATGAGAGTAAGATAAGAGGCCTGAAGCTTCAGCAGTCCTGCAGGGTGGGGCTGAGGCCGGGGCTGGCCAGCATGAACAGTAAATGCAAGGTTGGGGTCACTATCATCTCTATATTATCCTGTCATTAAAGAGGGTAAGGAGAGTAGGGCAAACCAGGACTCTTGCTCCAGAGTTGTAAGAGGATTTTCTGCCCTGGCAGGATGCATTTCCTTCTGCTCCATTCAGATGTGGAGACCAAACCAACCCTGATCCAGCTGTGCTGGGAGTAGTCTTGCTTGGGTCAGCCTTGGGTTTTTGCCAAGCCCAAGTTTGCAGATGCGGCCCCAAATCAATGGGGGGTGGAAGGGAGCTAACTGACCTGTCTGTGGGAATCAACTGGTCCCTTGGTTCTCAAGGACTTCCCTGAAGAGCAGAGACATAGGGACTTTGGGATCAGGATGAGCCTTTAGAATCACATGCTATCTAAGTTGGAGATCATGCCCTCCAGCTCCCTTGTTCTACAGATGGGTAAACTGAGACCCAAAGAGGAAAAGCGACTTCCCCAAGATCCTACTGCAAGGTACAACCCAGGCTTTTTCTGAACAATATTGTCGACACCAGAGTGACCTGGACTGAGGACTCTGTGCCCTTAGATATTAACTCCCCTTTAGCTTCCTCCATCGTATAGCCTATTTTCTGGGGCAGGATCTAAAGGTATCTCCTAAGTAGGAGGGAAGACTGTCCCAAGTGCAATGCATCATTTGGGCTCTGCAGGAGGGACCGAACCCAGGAGAGCCTTGTTTCTGACTAGAACTAAATAGGTCAGCATCAGGAGGACTGGTAGCCACACAGCACTAGGAACAATGGCCCTTTCATCCGACTGCAGCGGGCAGCTGCGTAAGCTCCATCAGGCCAAACATCTTAATGTGATAAACCCCCTAGACTGGGGCTGAGGGAGGGCCTGCCCAGGCACCCCAGAGAGGCAGCTAGCAGGGGCAATGGGTTGTAATGGACATAGTACCTGAAGACTGAACACTTGGCCTTGAGTCCTAACTCCTCAACTTCTGAGCTGTGTGACTATGGGCAGGTCACTTAATCACTCTGGGCTTCACACTTCGCTCCATAATATTGGCACTGCCCGTTCACAGGGCTATTGTGAGTGAGGAAAGCACTTTGTAGCTTTCAGGTACTATAGAAATGTGAAGAGCAGCAACAACAATCATCTCTGAGTTATAAGAAACAAAAAGTTTTGAAAAATTCAAGGACCTAGCCAAAGAAATCTAAGTCATATGGGGACAGGGTGAGATACATGTCATCTCCCAGCATCCTGCCTGCTCAGAGAAGATGTTTATGTTGAGGATGCAGAGATGAGCTTGCATCCTAATACTTGGATTCAGCTACTAAAAAGCAGTTAATTTATCCACACATACAACAGTCTGCAGAGCATTAAGTATAAAAGAGTCCTTGCAAGAGAGAAACTTCTCCGAGGATCCTTTCTACCTTAACTCCATAAAAAGATGAAAAGAAGTATTTTTCCATAAGTGTCATCATCATCATCATCATCATCATCATCGTCCTTGCCATTGAGGTCTAGTGGACTAAATGAAACAGCCTCAAAGCCAAATGTGGTATTCAAGTTCCATATCTGGTATATACTGGCTATGTGACCCTAGACAAGTCACTTAACCTCGACATGTCTCAGACAATTCACTAAAAGCAGAGAGGTGTCTCTCCAGGCACCTTCTAGAAGTTCCTCACTAGAAGCTCCCTATGAAATTAAAACAAAAATCCATTGCCAGTCCAGTAATACTCATAATTATAATAAACAGCCCAGTGACTATTGTGCCCACAGCTAATCTGCTGTAGCTGAAAGTATGAAGTGGTCCTGCCTGGGCACATGCCATCCCTTCAGCATTTACTACTGTGATCACTTCTTGTTTCCCCATTCTGTTGATAAACACAAGTTGGAGGCAGAGACAGCAAAGGTAACTTCCCTGAACTAAATTAGGCTTCAGCTTGACTTCCATGGAATCTTTGAATCCCAGAGTGGAAAGTGATCTCAGAGGGGTTATGCCAGAACCTCTGCCCTCCCCGAGGTCTTTACAGCCTCCTCCTGCCACCCTATGGATCACCAGGTCCCAGGCCTTGAGAGCTAGCAAAAGTCAGGCCCTGTGGTGCTGGGGAAATGCTGGCTCTGCCTTTTGCTATCTGAAGTTTATGTGCTTTGGGTAAATCACTTCATGCCTCCCCCAGAGGAGGCTGGATTAGATTGCCTCTGAGGTAGCTTCCAGCCGTAAAACTATGGTATAGTCCAACAACACAGGAATTCTTTCTACTAAGATCCATGGTTATCAGGCCTCTACTTAAAGATAGTCAATATCAATGTCTGGCTGAGCTCCTAGTCCTACTCTGCGCTGCACTGTAGAGGAGACAGAAAAGTTTTTTATTATTCAGTCATTTTCAGTCATGTCTAACTTTTCATGACGCAGTTTAGAGTTTTCTTGGCAAAGATACTAGAGTAGTTTGCTATTTCCTTCTCCAGCTTATTTTTTACAGATGAGGAAACTGAGGCAAACAGGGTTGAGTGACTTTGCCCGAGGTCACACAGCTAGGAAGTATCTGAGGGCAGATTTGAACTCAGCAAGATGAGTTGACCTGACTCCAGGCCTGGCACTCTATCCACTGTGCCACCTAGCTGCTGCCAAAGGAAAGTCAGAGACATACATATCCCTAGGCGCTCACAATAAGAACAGGGAAATGAGATTCATATGAAATTTAGAGAACACTAGGAAGCCAGGGATAATTGGGTACTAAGGGGTGTGCTAGGAATTTTAGGATTTCAGAGGAAGGGCCTGATCATGTTGATCTTCCCCTAAGCCCACCCCAAAATAAATTCAGGGCTTAACACTGTGCTTTAGCCATAGCAGGTGATCAATAAGTAGGAAGGGAGGCAGGGAGGGAATGAGGGAACATTGCCTGCCTTGGATCTCTGTGGTACCAGTGAGCAGTCTCACAGAGCAATTGGCAATTTGTCCCTTAACCTGACTATCCTCCTTCCCTTAGTAACACCTATTGACAGAGACTTCAGCCAAAAGAGGCCTCTAGGGCTGAGCCATGCTGACCCCATGTATCCTCCTATTCCAGGCTCTTTCTGCACCAGGAAAAGAGATAATAGAGTTCAATTCCCTTCCTTCCCTACCCCTTCCTGAATGTTAGTTGAACTGTGGGTACCACCTGGCCCTGGAGCTCTGAGGGTTGGACAGAGCAGGGTAGATGCCAGTTTCCCTGGTAATTCCCTGAGGGCAGTGGCTTTGGTACCAGCAGGCAACTGGCCACTTGGTCTCTCCTTCACATCACAGGCAGCCTGGCCTGGCCTGGCCTGGCCCAGCCCAGCCCAGGGGGTGGTCCCTAGAGAAATAGTACCAAGGATTGAGGCCAGTGGTTCAAAGTAGCTTGTGAATTGAGGAGGAGGAAAGGGGAAAGAGTACTGAATGACTGCAGCTAATGAATATGAACTGAATTAGCTGCTGGGACTGTTTTGTGACCCACATCTACCCCCCTTCTCTCCTTCTCTAGTCTCTGTTCTCTCTTCCCTCTCTTTCTCCCTCTCTCCTTTCCTCTCTCTCTCTCTCTCTCTTTTTTTTTCTCTCTCCCTCTCCTCCCTCCCCTTCCCCCTCTCTCTTCCTCCCTCCCTTCCTTTTTCTCTCCCTCTTTCCCTTACTTTCTCTCTCTCCCCCTTCCTCCCTCTCCCCCTCTCTCCCTCCCTCCC
>CM053595.1:83510215-83552205 GCA_028646575.1 Pseudocheirus occidentalis
TACAAATTCAGCCTTAGACAAACCTAATTAAGTTTCTCCTGTTGTTAGAAGACCTAGTTAAAGTTTGGATGTTTGACTGAACAGGAGAGAATAGATAATTTTCTCCTTCAGAGTTTGCCTCAAGCCCTGCCTTCTTCAGGAAGCCCTTCCTGATCTCTTCCTTTTTTAGATTCTCGCAGCACCTAGAATCTGAGCCATCCATTTGGGCACTTAGCACAGCCTACCTGTTATAGATAGTGTCAACAGAACTGTACTTAGAATCAAAAATCTGGCTTCAAATCTTGCCTCAGATGCTTAGTGGCTGTGAGACCATGAACCACTTAATACAGAGCCTCAGTCTTCTCATAGGTACATGTAAGTAATATTTGCACAGCCTATCTCACAGAGTCATTGTGAAGAAAATGCTTTTAAACCTTAAATTCCTCTAGAAATGTCATTTATCATTGTTGTTTAAACCCACGCATGCGTCTGCCACTTCCTGCCCCCCTCTAGAAGCTCCTCAGATGCAGGTACATGGCTGGGGTTGCGGTTGTCAGCAGATACCAGCTGAGTTGATGCTTCATGCTCCACTTCATACTGAAACATGCCTTCCCACTTTTGAAATTCATCGTGATTGCAAGACAGTGCATTCACCCTGGTCTAGGCACCAAGGGGAGAGATAGAGTGATAGCTCATGTTTCTATCAAGCTTAAGTTTTGCAAGATGCCTTTTTCAAAGTGTTACCAACACCATTTTATAGCATGGTTGCTTATGTGACTTGCCTAAGGTTACACAAAGCTAGGCTCAATCCAAGAAGTGATCTTTAACAAGAAATAGAGACACTGTACCTTGCCTTCAGGAAGCTCACAGGGAAGTCAAAAGAAGCCAGGGCCAGAATGTGGAGAGAAAATGCACTTGGAATACAAACTGCTGTTCTAGTACTGAACGTTATAGGTATGCCTTGCTCTAAGAAAACACATTGTGTGGAAAAACCCAAGTTTATAAACTAGATAAACCAAAGGGTGTTGGGAATGTGTGGAATAATTCACTTTACAAAAGGAGTCTTTCCTCAGAGTGTGTTTTCTTATCTGCTGGTGCTAACTCTCTGCTGTAATTCTTCTCCCCAGAGACAAAAAGACTCCTTCCCCCTCCCTTCATTTCTTAGCAGGGTGAGCACTGGATTTAGATTCTGAGACCCTGAGCTTGAATCCAACTCTGCTACCTAACAGACATAATCTTAGGGATAGGGAATAGGAGTTAGCTGTTGGGAGCCTGCCTAATGTACAGCATTAAGCATGACCGGAGATGTGAATAAGTGAAGTGACCAGGCCATGTGGGTCGTCCAAGGAAGAACCATGAATTCCATTTATTGATGCTTAGAACAAAGTTTTTAAAGATCCAAATAACAAAGATTCAAGTATCCTTATCTCAATCATATTCTGGAATATTATTACTAATAGAATAGTCTGCCATACCCAGGAAGTAGCTTGGATAAGACAAGGCGTGTTATCAAGGACCCAGGAAGTCATGGGAAAGGTCAGTTGTCTTTTATCAAAATGTATCTCACAGGACAAAGGATGCTCCCTGAGAGCAGGCCACAATCTCAAAGATAACTGCATAGAAGCCGGATCCCACCCAGAGAATTAAGCATTTTGACTTACAATAGTCTTTTAGCATAATATGATAAGGAATTTTTAGTGCCTGAAGTTGGGGGCAAAGGTTTTGAAGTCAGGATATCAGACAGAAGTCCTTTCAAGTACACCCCAGAGTTTCCTTCGAGGGAGCCAGCCCTTGCAAGCCACATCACCTTGAGAGGAATTAGGGTACATAATTAAGGTCTCTTATCTTAGTCCTAGATCAGGCCCATTTGGCTCCCCACAGTTAGCCTTGTGATTGCCTTGGCATAAGGAACTCCCAGGAGAGGAAATTCCTTCTGCTAGTGCAGATGAGCATCTCCTCTGCAACTTGTAGCAGAGGGAGTTTCCTAGAGCACCAAGAAGTTAAGTCAGTTGCCCATGATCATCCAAGAAGTTATGTCACAAGACAGTCTTCCTGACTTTGAGGCCAGTTTTCTATCCAATTCTCTATTCTGCCTCTCATAGTAGATACTTATATGGTACTTTAAGGCTTATACCTTATAAGCATAATTTCATTTGACCCTTCCAACATCCCTGTGAGGCAGGTAGGTTTTATTATTATCCTAATTTTCCAGATGGGGAAACTAAGGATCAGAGTTGAAATAACATGCCCAGGGCCATAGACCCAGTAGACTCCTAAGACGAGATCTGAACCAAGATCTTCTTGACTCAAGTCTCCCACTCTGTCCAGGGTGTTGCCCTGCTACTTACTATCTTTGGGATCTTGGAGAGTCAATCAAGCATTTTAGGAAGTGCCTGCCATGGGCAAGTTGCCTCATGTCTCTGTTGCCAAGTCTGCACAGTAACAGCCTGCTACTAGATGATCTTGAAGGTTCCTTATAGTGAAATATCCTACAGTGTTTTTTTAATTGGAGGGTGAGGGAGTGGTTGGCAGTAGGAAAAGAGGAGGAAAAGTTTGAAATATTTTCTTCAGGGAATTTAATTTAATAAATATTAGTTAAGTGTTGACTCTGTGCCAAGCACTGGGCGGGGGATACAAAGACTAAACCAAGCAATCTCTGCCCTTAAGGAGATTATGATCCACCAAAGGAATCAATGTGTTTGTGTGGATGTGGTAGGGAGAGAGAGTGGAATACAACAAGCATAAGGACAGGTAAATATAAAATATGTACAAAGGGGCAGCTGGGTGGTGCCGTAGTGCACAGAGCATTGGGCCTAGAATCAGGAAGATCCGAGTTCAAATACAAACTCAAACATTTCTGATCCCAAACATTTCAGAGCAAGTTACTTAACCCTGTTTGCCTCAGTTTCCTCATCTGTAAAATGAGCTGGATGTATCAAACCCCCACGACTAAACAACAACACATGCAAAGTAACTTTTTGGAGGAGGGCACTTCATAGAGGGCTATTTTAAATAAAGTAGTTATGTTTGTGTTCTAAGTCTTCTAATTTTTAAAAATGACTTGACCTAACGACCGTAACAAGTGAGTAGAAGAGTAAGAACAGTTAATGTGATCCCTTTCTTGGTGTCTGGGAGGCTAGGAGGTCAGGCCTATAGGAAGGAGACCTGGCTCCATCCTTGCCCTATGGAAGCCTAGAGAAGTGACTGAACTCCTTCCTACCTAAGGTTTTTCCCTGGACAGAAGGGCTTGTACCTGAGTTGTGGAGAGCTATATGTATCCCTACTAGATATCTAGGTCTTTCACAATTTTTTTTTAACTTTGGTAGGAATCCTGAATCACAGCCCAGCCTGGGTCTTTAGAGAAAGTTTGAAAAGAGCATTTCCTTCCAGAACTGATGGCTGGCTAAGGGCAGCAGGCTTTCCGGCTAGAATGGGCTTTCCAATTTCTTCTTCTTGCCCTGTAGTAGTGGACGGGCCGGGGGGTGGGAGGTTCTGCCAAGGGTTTGGAAGACTGTGCCCATTGTAACCGTAGCCAGCCCCCACAGACCTCACTAGGACTTAGCAGCAGCCTTTCCAGGAGGGGCCCTGGGGCCACTTGCAAGGCTGCTACAAATACATCAGGTGAAGGCCCTCCTTCTGCAGGCTCCACACATAAAAGTCCCAATTAATCCTAAGCCAATTGTGGCAAACTCCCTGCCCAACCTGACCCTTCAGGCCAAGAGCCCTGAACCTCCCTTGGTACTTCCTAGAGACTCTGTCCCATCTTTATGTAGCCCCTCATGACTGTTCTGGGCTGGGTTTCCGAGGTGCTGCACCAGGGTATGAACAGGGGAACAGCCTGGCCAAGACTTGGGAAGAAAAGGAAGTTGCCCCCCAGGAGTGAGGAGGTCAGCTGAATGCTAAGTCCTGCCCCTGCCAGACTTCAGCCTGGCCAGGCACCCACAGCCCAACTTAGCTCCTGGCATGGCAGCTGCTGCCTTCCAGCTCTGGGTGTCCTGGCCCAGGCATGGCCTCCCTTACTGCCCTCCCCCCGCCAAGTGTCTTCTTGCACAGCCTAGGAAATTAGAGTGGGCTTGCTATCCCTGCCCCCCTTCTGACAGGTATTATTAGAGGCATCACTAGCTCCTAAACCCAGTCTGGTTTTAGGTTTGCAATTTTGACACCCCAAGTACCCCAGGAGAGATGTAGGTGCCGTATTAGTATAGCATGGTCTAACATTATATAAAGCATATATACATATATATATTATGTAATACCACACAATATCAAATCATCAATAATTTGCATCAGACATATTTGATTCTCTTATAATGCACATTTCTATGACAATCTACAGCTTGCAGATTGCTTTCTTAAAAATAGCCCTAGGAGGTAGCAGCTGGACTTATCTACAAAATTACCAAATTCAAAAGTTGAAAAGGCCCTCTGTGGTCTTCTAGGCCAAACCAAAAGAAACCTCACCCAAATATACCTAACAAGTGTTTATCCAGCCAAGACCTCCAAAGGGAGGGAACCCAGAACCTCTCAAAGGCACCCATGGCACTTCAGGATTATTTTCATCTATCATTGTCTTTGTAATTTACTACCGTCACTCCCATAGGACACATCTAGTCTCTCTTCCACATGACAACCCTTTAAATATTTTAACTCAGCTATCTGGTCCTCCCCAAGTCTCCTCTTCTCCAGGCTCAGTAGCATTCCTCATTCCTTCAGCAGATCTTCATATGACACAGACGTAAGACCCTTCCCCATTCTGGGGACTGTCATCTTCATTAAATACTTCCACCTTGATGCCACATAAACATCTCAAAGCTCACCACCACCAAAATAGAACTCAAAATTTTCCCCCTTAACCCCACCTTCCTCCTAACTTCCCTGTTTCTGTCAATATCACCCAATGCATTCTAGTTTCCTGGTTGATAAACTGAGTCATCCTCAGCTTCTCCATCTCCGTCTCCCTCCACATCTAATCAGCTGACCAACTGTATTCATTCTTCTTCCATAATATTTCTTAAATTCCTTCCCTTCTTTGCTTGTTCCCACAAAGCCTAGATTTCCCCTGTATCCCTCCTCTCTCCTCCCTCCCAGACAGCCATTTCCTATAACAAAGATTTCTTTAAAGAGAAAAAAACACTTAGTAAAACCAATCAACTCTCTGAAAAAACCCTGAGAGTCTATGAAATATTATGTATTCATAGACCCTGACTTCTGCAAAAGAGTGGGGGAGGGGGAAAGTGTCTTCTTTGGGGTCTACATCTTTCCTTATACTTTTGCAATATTTAGTTTCTGCTGTTTGGTGGTGGTTGCTCTTTCCATTGATGTCATTGCAGACATTGTGCATTTTGTTTGTTCATCTCTGCTTACATCTCTCTGCATCAGTTCATGTAAATCTTTCCGTTCTTCTCTGTATTCATCATGTTCTCCATTTCTTGCAGCACAGCAGTAGTTCATTCCATTCATGTATTACAGTGAGTTTAGCAGTTCCTCAATCCATGGTGAAAAGTGCTGCCATCCATGTTGATGTCACTGTGCCTTTCTCAAGATGGGCTGAGATTGCATTAGTGTTCATGGCTGCTAAATCTCACTATTGATTCATACAGAGCTTGGAGTTCACTAAAACCTCCAGATTAATTTCAGATGAACTGCTGCAAAGCCGTGGCTCACCATTTTGTACATGAGAAGTGTTTATTATATGGCTACACGAGCCTAGCTCAGTGCAAATTGATAAGGGGTGGAGGGAGAAGGAATGAGCAAGAAAGGAACAGTTGTTTTTCATTGATGTTTTTTGCCTTTGCATATCTATCTTTCCAAATATGTCCCTCCTTCCTCCATCCTTCAGAAAGTCATCACTTGTAACAAAGTGGGAAAAAAGGAGTGAAAGAAAATACTGACCCAGAGCCAAATTACTTAAGCTCTGTCTACCTCATTTCTCTCATCTGTAAAATGGGGATAATAACACAAACTACTTCCCAGGGCTGTGAGAATCAAATGAGATAGGAATGGTAAAGTGCTTAACACAGTGCTTGGCACACAGTAAGTGCTTTATAAAAGTTAGTATTATTATTAAAATATTATTCTTTTTTTATTTTTTTTTTTTGCTTTTTTGAAGGGGGGAAGGCAGGGCAGTTGGGGTTAAGTGATTTGCCCAAGGTCACCTGGCTAGTAAGTCTTAAGTGTCTGAGGCCGGATTTGAACTCAGGTCCTCCTGACTCTAGGGCTGGTGGTCTATTCACTGCTCCATCTAGCTACCCCCTAAAATATTATTCTTATACTTTTGTGCAGAATAAGCTAGAGAAAACTGGTAGTAGAAGAAGGAAGACTAGCTAAGAAGCTATTGCAATAGTCCATAAGTGATGAGGAGTTGGACTGGGTTGTTGTTGCAGAGGGAGTAGAAAGGAAGAGGGTGACTAGGAGAGATTGAACAAGTAAACTTATACAAAGCTAGGGGTACAATGAATAGAGCACTGGGTCTGTGTTCAAATCCAGCTTCAGATACTAACTAGCTGTATGACCCTGGGCAAGTCATTTAGACTCTATTTGCCTCAGTTTCCTCAACTGTACATGGGGATAATAATAATGCATACCTTCCAGGGTTACTGTGAGGAACAAGTGATTTAATATTTATAAAGCACGGTGATATACCGCACATAATAGGTGCCATATAAATCCTAGGTAATATCCGAAGGAGTCAGTGACAGTCAGCTTCCACCTTTCCTGCTTATTTCCTCCACCCTCCCTTATTCAGGGTATCCTAAAAGTCTTGGTATACTTTTAAGTTTTATTAGCTTAAAGTTCTGAAAGTTTGAAGTACTTTAAGTACTTTTAAGTACTTAAAAGCCTTTAGGCTCTAGTACTTTTCCAATTTTGTGATTCTGTAGATAATAATATGTGTGAGCTTCTCCTTCCTGGGCTACTTTTAGCAAAGTAATTTGCAAGCTTTAGAATGCCGTAGAAATGGGAGATGGGAGATGATTGATAAGACAGCATGTACATTATTGACGATGTGATATGTGATACATGATTTTAGTCATTTTTCAGTTTTAGTAGCTTAAAACTACACTAAGACTTTTGGGATACCCTATTTGGGTGCGAAGTGACCCCAGTGATGTGCAATGGATTCAGGTGCTCTGGACGCTGGACATGAGTCAGCCAACAAGCATTTGGTAAGTGCTTATGATTCCCAGGCACGGTGCTTAGCACTGACTATAGCAGTAGACAGTCTGAGGTATTGGGGGCTAGACAAAGTCCGCCCCCTTTGACTTGTTGACTCCAGACTTAACCCACATCTCTGCATCTGTGTACACTTGGATTCTGGAACTCTGATCTCAGGCTGCCTGAGCTTATAAAGATTCACTGGTGTCCCCACAAATAACAAGGAGGGGCACCCTAGACTTACTTCATCAGTGTCAAAGCCAGAGAGGCCATGTGCTCTGACCTCATCCTCAAAGCACCTTCTCCAGCTCCCCAGGCCCTCCCCACAAAGCCACGTAGCCTGTGGCTGGAGAGAGCATGGCATAGTGACAAGAACCTTCTACTGGGAATTGACAAGAGATGTGTGCCCAAATTCCAGCTCTGACATTTGTTAACTGTATGAATCTGGGAAAGCCACTTAGACTGTGGGCCTCAGTTCACTACTTTATGAAATGGGAATAATAGTATTTGCATGGCATGCTTCACAGAGTTGTTACAATGAGGATGTTTTCTGAATCTTGATGCCCTAGAGCAGTGGTTCTCAACCTTCCTAATGCCAAGACCCTTTAATACAGTTCTTCATGTTTTAGTGACCCCCAACCATAAAATCATTTTCATTGCTACTTCATAATTGTAATTTTGTTTTCCAATGGTTTTAGGCGACCCCTGTGAAAGGGTCGTTCAGCCCCCAACGGGGTCGCAACCCACAGGTTGAGAACTGCTGCCCTAGAGAAACAAAAACAGCCATTACTAGGCTTCCTTGCACCAAAGAGCATCTAGAGATGAGATGGGTACAAAGTAAGCACTTGACTATTGATTGTTCATTGATGGTTGCTTTGAAAATGCTAAGAACCCAGGTCTTTATAATATTCTGAGGGGCCAATTTGGCCAGCCCCCTGCATCTATGCAAAACTCATCTAATTGATCCTAGGTAGGGTTAGAGGATTATTTGTAAAGTACTATGTATTTCTCTTGCTCTAATCTCATTGTACATAAAACTACTTAATCATCTTCACTCTCAGTAAGTTCCTTCTGTTGCCTTAACTAAATCCCTTCTGCATAATTGTCATCCTACCTCTTCCTAAATCCATAAAGTAGTGTAGGTCACTACTCACCCTGATTGATCCCTGGCTTTGCTTGGTGGGTGGCTGGGTGGGTAAGTAGAGGAAGGGTGGTTTCAGTTGCAAACCCTCAGGCTTTTAGCTTCCAGTGATCTCTGCCAGTCCAGCTCTGGGTAGCCACCACCTCTTTGTGCTTCCCCAAGTTCACTGACTTACAGGTACCCCCAAATCACAACTCCCTCATTTTTCCATTGTGATGCAATACTCCTACCTCTAGCTCCACCACCTACTTCATTAGGACACACATATCTATTGGATATGAGGTCCAAAACCCAAGCCTTCAGCTCTCCAGGGATCAGGAATTTCCTGACTACTGGGTGGGCAATTTCATTACGAGAATGACCCTTGGTCAATATTAATTAAAGGAACTAATTTTAAAAATCTTTAGGGCTAGGCCTGGCCTAATCCGATTACACATTCTTGCCTCCCCAAATCCATTTGGTGTACTCCCCAGTGGGGCTCTAACCAAGGGTCCTGTTCTTACTTGTTAGGAATTTAACATAAATGTTTAAATTAAAGTTAGGCCACAAGTTCATTTTATTCCATAATTAGTAGCCTGTGCCCATGTGCTAAAGCACGCTGAGGGTTTCTCTCCCTGAGGCCCCAAACAATCCAAAGCTTCCTTTAATTGTACTTCATAGCAACGGATGGAACCTCAGTACTTCACAGCAAAGGCTGGCACATAGTTCTGCTCAGCACCTGCCCTACTCAATGCCTCCACTCCCCTAGTGTGAGAAGTGGGGGGCAGCAGGAGCCATCATCCCTCTACAATCATATTGGGATGTCTGTCCCTGGGAGAGTTTGACTGCAAAGCAGTTCTTCCAGCCAATGAAAGTTTATGTACACCATTCAAACCGGTGTATGTCTCATCATCATTCTTGTTCCCACTGAGAGACCCAGAAGTTCTCCATAGGGTACTCAACCATAAGATAGTCATTTCCATAAATTAATGCACCACCCTGCCATCCCTCCTGAGAAGTGTCTGAGCTCTCTGCTGTTTTAAAGATTCATATGGAATGCAGGCAGAAAAGCAGATGGAGAGCAGTGGAAAGACATTCTAGTTAGGAAATATGGGTTCTGGTATTGAGGCCCCATTAATTCTGGATCTCCCTTTTTCCCTATTCCCAGCAGTTTTCCCAGTTATAATTAAGGGAGTTCGGGTTCCATGATCTATCAGGACCCTGACAGTCTATGTTCTAAGGTGCTTCTCAGGATGACAGTCTATGTCCTACAGTCTATCCTAGTTTTGACATTCTGTATTCTATGGACTCTCCCAGGTCTAACATTCGATGTTCTAAGGTCCTAACCAGTTCTGACATGACTGTCAATAGAAAAAAATCGCTTCCCCTACCACTGCTACTACTGCTGCCAGCCTTAGAGTTTCTGTGCACTTTTGCCAATGTCCACAGCAGGAAAAACAATTTTAAAAATTCGTAAATCCTGGTTCTGTTTATATTCCTGTCATCAAGTATAATTAGTTGCTAACTTGAGTGGATCCTAGACTTTGATTTCAGGTGTCAGTACAGGATTGACTTATCTTGACTCCCAGCAACTCAGCTCTTAAAAAAGGAAAGTCAGTTGAAGGAACTAAAGAATGTTTAGCCTAAAGGCTGGGTTTGGGAAGGAGGTAGAGGAGATAGAGAAATTACTGGTATCTTTTATTATTTGAAAGACTATCATGAGGAAGAATAAAACTAAAACTACAGGGCAATAATTATGAGAAAGGAGATTGTGCCTCAATATAAGCATGATATAGAAGAAAAAAGTGCTAGATTTGGAGTCAAAGGACATGGGTTCAAATCTCAGCTCTACCTCTTATTTCCTGTGATCCTTGAGTAAATCACTCAATGTCTCTGGATCTCTCTTTTCTTATCTGTAAAAGGGGGTGGGGTGGGGTGGGGAATTGGACTAGAGGCCTTCTGAGTTCCCTTCTAGCCTTAAATTTATGACCCTATGACAATCCTTCCTCATTCTGCACCCCAACCCTTGTTTTCTTGGAGAGAGTATTCTCTTTTTGAGAGAATAAGGCTAGATCAGCATAGGTTACCAAGTTCTGCCAGCAGGTGGTGACACCCTCATACTTCTCACCATAAAAAAAGAAAGAAACCAAAACTACCCACAACAACACAAACACACATACAACACAGATATATCTTGGGGCTTCTATCCAGTAGCCCCTCTGTTTTCCATCTGGATGCATTTTTCACCTCTCTAAGCTCATGCTGGTGATGTTTCCCTGACAGGTAAACCTTATTCTTCAGTATGACCCAGGAATATATCTCCTGGACAAATTAATTGACAGAGCAAACATGTCAAACTGGGAAGCAGTTCCCCAAATCTTCACCATCGTCACTTGGCCCTGAGAGGCAAGTGTGGTGAGATGGCAGAAGGAGAGAAGTTGTGTCTATACTGATCCTCTCCTCTCCAAGTACTTGGCTTCATTAGGAAATTGGACTGGAAAGACATGATTTGGGCCCTACCTTAGGATCTGGTCTCATGGCTATCTAGCATGAGTTATTTTTTCTCCCCAGGTCTTTACATTAAGTAATTTCAGTATCTTTCCTCATTCAGGCTTCACAGTATCAGAAGAAGAGGTGGCCATTCTTGACAAGTTCAACCCTTCTATTTATGACCTTCATCTCATTCCCTTTGCAATGGAGCTTTCTGCACTAATCTTGCCCTGCCCTGACTTTCAATCTTTCTTCATCCATTGCCTGTTTCCTGGAAACCTAGAAACATTCAGTCAGATCTCTCTCAGGCTTTAAAAATAAATAAATTAAACCTTCACTTAATCCTGCCACTTCCTCAAATTGTTATCCCATCTTTCTTCTCTTTCATAGTCAAGCTCCTAAAAAAAGCCCTATACATTCATGTCCTCTGCTGCCTTACTTTCCAGCCCCTTTCAGTCTAGCTCTTACATTACCACTCAACTGAAACTGCTGTCTCCAAGATTACCAGTGATCTCTTAGTTGCTAAATCCAGCAATATTTGATGTTGTTGACAACCACCTCCTGCTAGCTACTCTTTCTTCCTTGGACTGTCATGATATTGAATATATATCTATATATTGGGTGCTGTGCTAATTGCTGGGGGTGCAATTACAAACAGATAAGTTTCTCCCTACCCTCAAGGAACTTACATTCTAATGGAGAAGACAACATATAAATGGAAGTTGGGGGAGCACACAGCATCATGGTTTGGAAATATCTAGGAAGTAACATGGAGACCCCATTCTCAATAAGGCAGGGCAGAAGTTTTCCTATTATATTTCAGGGTCCCAGGGTTAGAGTCCAGGTTCCACTAGGAGGGAAATGAAAGGAAGTACTGAAGTACAAGGGGTTTGTTCTCTCCTGCTTTTACCTGTCTGACTACTCTTCAGTTTATTTTGCTGTATCATCATCCCTTTTCTGTTGCCCACTGTGTGGGGGTTTACCCTCATGTTCTGTCTCAGTGGTCTCATCATCTACCCTAGATTCAATGATCATCTCTATGCAGATGACTCCAAAATCTACATATCCAGCCCACATCTTCTCCTGAGCTCCAATCTCCCATCACTAGCTCCATCAGACATTTCCAACTTGACATCCCAAACATCCTAACCTGGTATCTCAAACCCAGCATGTCCAAAATAGAACCCATCGTCTTTCCCCTTAAAACATTCCCTCTCTTATAAGATTAATTTCAAAAGACTCGTGATGGAGAGAGCTCTCCACATGCAGAGAAAGGACTACAGGGTCTGAATGCAGATTGAAGCAGACTACTTGCTCTCTCTCTTTTTTTGTTTTGTTTTGTTTTGTTCCTTTTTTCTCATTCATTCCATTGGTTATAATTCTTCTTTACAATTTGACTAATGTTTAGTGTGAAGGTATTTGCAGAACCTGTATCAAGCATGCCACCATGAGGGGATCGGGGTAGGAGAAGAAGGGGGTGGAAATTTGAAACTCAAGGGATTGTGGAACTGAATGTGGTGAACTAAAAGTAAATAAATTTAATGTAAAAAAATTCCATCTTCAAACTGACCCTATTTCTGTCAAGGGCACTGTGATCCTTCCAGTCACCCAGCTTAACCACCTCAGTCAACCCTGACTTTCTCACTCTCCCTCATCCTTCTCATAGCTGATAAGAACTGGACATTCTACCAATTCACACAGCCACCCTAATTCAAACTTCCATCACTCTTCACCTGGACTATTGCAGTGACCTTCAAATTGGGATCAGCATCTCCTGTCTCTCCCCTTTCTAGCCCACCCTCTAGAACAGGAGTGGGGAACCTGCAGTCTTGAGGCTACATGTGGCCTTCTAGGTCCCCAAGTGCAGCCTTTTGACTGAATCCAAATTGCACAAGTTTGGCTTCAAAGGATCTTACTTGAGGACCTAGAGGGCCATGTGCATCCTCAAGGCCACAGGTTCCCCACCCCTGCTCTAGAAAATCGCAAAAGAGATCTTTTTAAGGCACAAATCTGACCATGTCATTTTCTCAAGAAATGTCAGATGTTCCCTGTTATCACTAGTATAAAATATAAACTCCTCCATTTGACATTTTAAATGCTGCATAATCAGTCCCCAGCCTGTCTTTCCAGGCTGATCTCATACTATTCCTCTTCATGAACTCTACCTCCCAGGCAAACTCTTTTATGTGCCTGATATTCCATCTCCCATTGCCATAGTTACCTTGAACTGTGTCTTCTCTGCACTGACCCCACCCCCACCCCCTCTGAGCCTGAAATGTTCTCTCTTTTCTTCTTGGCCTCATCTAGTCCCTAACTTCCTTCGAGGCTCAGTTCTAGTGTTACTACCTCCACCACCAGGTGTTTCTGACCCCCCCCCATGTTAAGTGGTTTCCTCCAACTAAGCTAATTTGTATTTTCTTTATAAATGTTTTTATATTTACATAAGATTTCTATAATATATACCTATATATTATATATGTTTATATAGTCTATCTTATACTCTTATATAAATATTCTTCATTAACTGTGTATGTAATATCTCCCCCAGTAGATTGTAAGCTCTTTGAGAACCAGGACTGTTTCTTTTTCTGTCTTTTCATCCTCATCACCTGGCACAGAAACTTTCATATAATAAAAGCTAACCATTTGTGGCATCAAATTGCCAGGATACTGGATTCAGGCTCAGGAAAGAAAGTATTAGCACCGGGCTGTAGTTACCGGAAGCCGGTGTTACGTGCTTGCCAAGGAACTTGGTTTATCTGCTCCTTGCATGGCAGCATTTCTGTCTGAGAGTGCTACAGGTGTTGAGAAGTGTGAGATGTCACAGGTCTGAGTCCAGTTCAGGACAGCTTCATGGAGGGACTATTACTGGAGCTGGGCCTTGAAAGACAAGCAGGATTTCAGTAAGGAGAGAGGAAAGAGACAATCACTCGGCCAGAAAGGCATGATGAGTTCCAGCTCTGAATTACAGCCTGTGCTGATCATAAAATCAAGGAGTCCTCCCTAAATATTTTCCTAAAAACAGGTCTAAAGACTGTAAGGGAACTTCTGCTTCTAAATCATCTACTTCAGTTTCCTGATTTTACAAATAAGAAAACCAAGGCCCAGAGAAAGGAAAATTTTGTCCTAAAGTCAACAAGCTGGAATTCAATTCCAGGTCCTCTGATCTCAAATTCAGTATTCTCTGTCCTTCACTGAAGTCTACACCTCCCTCAAGATTGGGGAATAAAATGTTTTCTCAGCAGCATTCCAGAATGTTCCTAGATGTTGGAAAAATCAATGGTGTTCTGAGAAAGATACGTCTTCTTAGGGAACCTTCCCTCATCACACAAGCCCACAGTGGCCTGCCCTTCTCTGTATTCAGAACCCATTTTTTATTTGTCTCCCTCATTCTGGCACTCCCCACACCTCAGACTCTAAGTCACTCTCCCACTCACCTTTACTACCTCAGTTGCTAGACACTGGCTGGCTGCCAACCAGTGACCACAAGAACAGCTCAATGTCAGATTAAGTAAACTTTAAATCCCCAACTCTATTCTCTCCACCCATTTCCATCACCTCCATCAGCATCGTTCCATAAAAACTCCAGAAAGGATTCATCTGCTTCATGAGCTGTAAGCATGAGGCTCCAAAGTTAGTCTTTGCAAATCAGTGAACAAAGGCAGCTTCAGGGAAGGTACTGGGTCTGATGAGAAATAGCAGGGGGTGGGGTAGGGTGGTCTTTGGGCCTATGCAGATTTCAGACACTTGGACAAACACATAGCTCGTTCTCCTGGGAGACTTCTTGGCTCAGAGATCCTAACCAATGCATTGCCAAGCAAGTTGGCAGCTTCCCTAAGCCAGACCCTTCCCCTGTAAATAATAATAACATTCTTATTTTGTTTACAAAACACTAGGCAGTTTATTAAGTGGCTTTCACAATCATTAACAGCATGGTGGACTGGAACAGTCCCTTGATTTTAAGGTAGAAGACACTTGGGTTCAAATCTCCATTTTGCTGGTTTTTTACCTGCAGAACCATAGGCAATTCAGTCTCCCTCTCTCAGTCTAAGTTTCCTCCTCCATAAAATGAAGGGTTAGACAGGTCTTTTCCAGCTCTAAGGCTAATAAGCCCTATGATCCTTGCTCTTCCAGGTCCTGATCTAATAATCTCACTTGGTCCTCACAAGAGGTGGTCAGGGAGTGCCACACAAATGAAATCACAAACTGACTCAAGCCCCCAACATGCAGCCAACTCACTAAAAAAGTTCTGTGGCAGCGTCGTAATTAGGAATTCTTGTGCAGGGTGCAAATTCAGCCATAGTCTAACTGGGGGTGCAGTCACCCTGGAAGAGAAAATGGCCAGTCTTTCTAAGAGTCCTGTGCTTGTATCCTGAGGAAGGGTAGAGGGAACAGGGAAGGCATGTCATAGCAATAGGACTCTGGGGGTAGTGGTAGTAGTCTGGTGATGTTTGCACCTTTTGGTAGCTGGGACTAGCAAAAGATAGTAAGATAAATAGCATTTGCTGCAGGGGAAGAAATATGGCACCCCCAGATCCTGGCGCCCTGGATCACAGGCTTAGTCACCCTAGTTCTTAGGCAGATATTCTTCTTCCAGGTATGAAACTAAGAGGAAATAATTTTCCCTGAGTTCCCCAATGGGTCCGTGATAAAGCTGAGACCAGAATCAAAGTCTCCTGACTCCAGGGCATATCGCACTGCCTCTGTGATGTTGCACATGGGCTAGGGACTGTACTCAGATCCCAGAGGTTCCATGAGGATTAGCCTCAGGGAATCCTCAATCCCTCTCAGCTGGGCTGGACTCCAGCTCCCCTGATGGCCCAGCTGGCAGAGCCTCAATATGTTTAGGAAAGGCTCAGTATCTGAGTCTAGTAAACCTTGCACGTTCCAAAGCAGAAGAGGAAAGTTTGGGTATCATTTGCCATCTGGGATTATCTGTAGTGCCACCTGTTCCCTAACTGGTACATGGGTCCCTAAGCTTGGTTTGGGGGGGAACCATGAGAACACTGGGATCCTGAATTCCTTCCCTATATTTCTTCCTCCTTTCCCCCATACAGGTAACATCATTGGCTCTGGGATATTCATCTCCCCCAAAGGTGTGCTGGAGCATACAGGCTCAGTAGGCCTCGCTCTTGTGATCTGGGTACTGGGTGGAGGAATTTCAGCCCTCGGCTCCCTGTGTTATGCCGAGCTTGGAGTGACCATCCCCAAATCTGGAGGTGACTACTCCTATGTGACCGAAATCTTCGGAGGCCTTGCAGGGTGAGTACTAAGGAGTGAATTCTGAGACAGGTACTGGTTGTATATCCTATAGCCCAAAGTTTGATTGTACATATCCAAACCCATGCATGTACATGTTTGCTTGCAAACCCCAGAACCTAACGGACAAACTACACTCATTCACTTGTCCTTACTGTGTCTCGCCTGCCTCTTTTGTAAACAGGGGAGCTTTTGTGTGTCCAAGGTAGGAGGGGGAGTTTTCTTCTCTTTTGGATGGAGGGAAGAGTAAGCAGAAATACATCACTTGAAGCAAACCCAGTATATAAAAATCTGGATAAATTGGAACAAGTGGCTGACTCTCATTTTGAAAGGATTCCTCCCTTTACAAAGACACTCAGGGAAGACTGATACTGTTAAAGACAAAGCATCCAATAGGTTCTCAAAAGTTTCAAAATTTTATGTTGTCTTACTAACGGGATGATTTTAAGATCTAAGAATAGTAACAGGTTTATACCTAAATAAACTATTACCTTTATATAGAAATGATAACCTTGTTTTACATTATCATTGCTTTTTAAATATATAATATGGTGGTGGGGGTGGGGAGGGACAGGGCTTGGGGAAATCCCCAGGTGAGTAAACTTCCTTGATCAATGTAGGTCAGAGCCTTCTTTTCAATTGATAACCTTAGAGCAGTGGTTCTCAACCTTCCTAATACTGCGGCCCTTTAATACAGTTCCTCAAGTCGTGGTGACCCCCAACCATAATGTTATTTTAGTTGCTACTTCATAACCATAATTTTGCTACTGTTATGAATCATAATGTAAATATCTGATAAGCAGGATGTATTTTCATTGTTACAAATTTAACACAACCCACAGGTTGAGAACCACTGCCTTAGAGAGTTACCTAAAGTACTGAGAAATGACATTACCTACCCAGGGTCTGTCAATATGTGTCAGAGTCCAGACTTGAACCCAGGTCATCCTCGCTTGGAATCCAGCTCTTCGATTTTTCTTTTTAATATATTTTTATTAATTTCATTAAGTATTTCCCAATTACTTTTTAAAAAATTTAACGTTCAGTTTTTAGAATTTTGAGCTCCAAATTCTCTTTCGTCCTTCCCTAGCCCTGGAGAAGGCAAGTAATATAATATTGGTTAGGATGTGAAGTTATGTGAAACATATCTTCATATTAGCCACATTACAAAAGAAAACCAAGAAAAATTTAAAAAGTATGCTTTAATCTGTAGTCAGAGTTTATCAGTTATCTCTCTGGAGGTGGATAGCCTTTTTCATCATGCATCCTTTGGAACTGTCTTGATCAGAATAGCTAAGTCTTTCACAATTGATCATCCTTACAATATTCCGGCTCTTTTCTTTTCTTTTCTTTTCTTTTTTGCTTTTTGGAGGGCAATTGGGGTTAAGTGACTTGCCCAAGTTCACACAGCTAGTTTTGTGTGTGTGTGTGTGTGTGTGTGTGTGTTAAGTGTCTGAGTCGGGATTTGAACTCAGGTCCTCCTGACTCCAGGGCCAGCGCTCTACTCACTGCACCACCTAGCCACCCCCATCTCTTTTTCCACTGTGTTACACTATGTAAAGAGCATGTGCAAATACTGGATGGTCTATCTTACCTTCTTTGGAATGATCTCAGTACCTGAATAACGGCTAACTCTTGTACCCACACTACCCTAATTAACTACTGCTAATTATGTGGAGGCAACTACCAGAACTTAAGCATGGTACTGGAATAGAATGATTAAGTCCCCTCCCTAGGATGGGACTAGCTTGCTGTGTGACTTAGGGCCCTCTGGAACCCTCAGTTTCCTCATTTGTGAAATAAGGGGTGGGTCTCATCATCTCTAAGACCTAAACATTCTATGCTTTAAGGACTCACTGTGAAACCTCAATCCCTTTTAAAGTGATGACAGCATCACGAGACCTTACATTTTCCAAAGTTCTCTTAACGTTATCCCTTTACTCACCACGTCTAGAAAATTACCAACCTGTGCATACCCTCTGACCTAGCTATGCCACAACTAAGCTTGTATGTCAAAGAAATCAAAAAGGAAAATTATTTATATGTACAAAAATGTTGATAGTAGCTCTTTATATCGGAAGCAAAAGTTGGAAATTAAGGGGGTGTCTTCCTTTTGGGGAATGGCTAAACAAATTATGATATATGGATGTAATGGAATATCATTGTGCCATTAGAAATTGTGAAACAGACCTTTCTAGAGGAAATTAGGTTAACCTTTGTGAACTGATTCAGAGCAAAAGGGGCAAAACTATATAATGCTGACAACATTATAGAGAAAAACAACTTTGAAAGACTTTAGAACTCTAATCAACACACTGATAAACCAAAAGTTCAGAAAGAATGGAGATAAAACATGCCACTCATCTCCTGACAGACAGGTGATGAACTTAAAATACAGAAAGAGACATACTAATGTGGGAATCTATTTTGCTGAACTACGTAAAGAAGTATCAAGGGATTTGGTTTAGAGTTGTTTGTTTTTCAATTTGCTCCAAGTGGGAGGGATAGACTAATTTTAAAAAAATACTTGCTACTTGAAAAATAAAAATAATAAACTAAAAAATCTCTTCCAAATAGCATGTTATCTTAATATAATTGCTACAAACAAAATCACTGATTAATCTAAGCCAAGGTTTTCTCTCTCCTATCAAGAAAAAGGAAAGGCTTTGATGTTAATATCGAGAGTATATTAGAAATACTTCTTAGAAAAGTATAGAATTAATTCCTTACAATCCTCTGCATCTCCCACAGCAATTCAGCCCACCCAGTAAGTTCACTAAGAAGAGAGATTCTAGGATTTTAGTAATCTACTGCTTGATAAACCCAAAGACTCCACCGTCTGAAATAAGGACTCACAATTTGATAAAAGCTGCTGGGAAAACTGGAAAATAGTATGGCAGAAACTGGGCATAGACCAATATCTTACACTACATACTAAAATAAAGTCTAAATGGGTTCACGATTTAGATATAAGGCTGATACTGTAAGCAGTCTGGGAGAACAAGGAATCATTTACCTGTCGACTTTATGGAGAAGGGAAGAAGTTATGACCAAACAAGAAACAGAGAGCATTACAAAATTCAAAATGGATAATTTTGATTACATTAAATTGAAAAGTTTTTGTACAAACAAAGCCAATGTAACCAAGATTAGGAGGGAAGCAGAAAATTGAGAAAGAATTTTTACAACCAGTGTCTCTGATAAAGACTCATTTCTAAAACATGTAGAGAACTGAGTCAAATTCATAAGAATACAAGTCATTCCCCAACTGATAAATGGTCAAAGGATATGAATAGGGAGTTTTCAGAGGAAGAAATTAAAGATATTTATAAGCATATGGAAAAAATGCACTAAATCACTATTGACCAGAGAAATGCAAATCAAAACAACTCTTTAGGTACCACATCTTACCTGTCAGATTGGCAAACATGACAAAACAGGAAAATTATAAATGCTGGAGAAGATGTAGAAAAATTGGAACACTAATGCATTGTTGGTGGAATTGTGAACTGATCCAGCCATTCTGGAGAGCAATCTGGAACTATGCCCAAAGGGCTATAAAAAAAGTGTCTACCCTTTGACCCAGCAATACCTGTTCTAGGGCTGTATCCCAAAGAGATCACAAAAATGGGAAAAAGACTTATGTATACAAAAATATTTATAGAAGCTCTTTTTGTGGTGGCAAAGAATTGAAAACCAAAGGGATGACCAAAATTGGGGAATGGCAAAACAAGTTGTGGTATATGAATGTAATGGAATACTATTGTGCTATAAGAAATGAGGAGTAGTTGGACTTCATAATAACCTGGTGAGACATATAAACTGACACTGAGTGAGGGGAGGAAAACCAGGAGAACATTGGACACAATTATGGATGCATTGTATCTATAATGACTAACTTTGATAGACTGGGCTCCCCTCAGCAATGCAAGGTTATAAGACAACTCCAAAAGACTCATGATGGAAAAGGCTATCCTTATCCAGAGGAAGAATTACAGAGTCTGAATGTAGATTGAAGCAGACTACTTGCTCTCTTTCACTTTTGTTTGTTTCTTCTTGCTCGTTATTCATTCTATTGGTTATAATTCTTTTCTACAACTTGACTAATGTTTAATGTGAAGGTATATGTAGAACCTATATGGGATTGTATGCTACCATGGGGGGAGCGTGGGGTAGAAAATTTGGAACTCAAAAACTTGTGCAACTCAATTTTGTAAACAAATAGTAAATAATTTTTTAAAAAAAAAGAATGACAAAAAAAGAAGACAGATTCTAGACAAATGAGGTGCAGAAGGTTTATAGTAGAATTGGTCACAAAGGGGTGAGGGAGGGGAATGTGACACAAAATTACACAAAATCATATCATCAAATAATCACAAATATACAGCGTATAATAGAAAACCTTTCCCTGATAGTCATATATAATAAATCCATGAAATGAAACATGAACTGGTAGAACCACTCACTCACACAATCCTTCATTATAATACATAATTGTCAACTAATTTACTTTTTGATATATTTCTGCTCTATGAAGAAACCCTACTGATCGACATTATCTCATTTTTGAGAAGACAGACTATAAGAGCCTGGGGGAGATTATCATCCCACTCAAAATCCTACCAATCCTAGGGAGGTTACAGAGTATTTTATAGATATGAAAAGTGAAACAGAGAAGTTAAGCACCTTTTCCAGGGTCCTACAGTTAGAGGCAGACACAGAAATAACTGATAGGTTTCCTAATTCTTTTCACTACACTAGAGGCCCTTCTATAGTTCTTCCTCAGTGGGGAGAAAATGACTGTAGGGGATCTGGGCAAGGTCTTGAGTCAAAGACAATGAATGAAAACGGGAGCTCAATCAGTCGTATCAAATAGCCTGGACCAGGGTTTGATCAAAGGCAGCCCGATTATAACCACAATACTGGACTGGGAGTCGGGAAACCTGCTGCAAACTAGTAAATGGTTGGCTGCACAACCCTAGGTAAGTCATCTAACTATTCTCTCTAGGTTGTAGTTTTCTCATCTGTAAAATGAAAGGGTTGAGAGGATGATCTTGAAGTTCCCTTGAGACTCTAAATTTATGATCGATCCTATGGTCCCTCAGTGGTTCTCAACCTGTGGGTTATGTTCAATTTGTAACAATGAAAATACATACTGTATTTCATATATTTACATTATGATTCATAACGGTAGCAAAATTACAGTTGTGAAGTAGCAACAAAAATAATTTTATGGTTGGAGGTCACCACAACATGAGGAACTGTATTAAAGGGTTGCAACATTAGGAAGGTTGAGAACCACTGCATCTAACTACATGGGTCTGGCCTCTAGGCTCTGGATTCTGGGCTCCAGGCTGGGCTAGACTCTTGGTTTTGCCCTGGCCCCTAGATCTGAGACTTCTTGCTCCCAGCAGTCCCTGCTGTCCAGGTAGATGACCCTCAACCCTCTCTTTCCTCTAATTCCAGCTTCCTGCTGCTTTGGAGCGCAGTGCTCATCATGTACCCCACCAGTCTGGCCGTCATCTCATTGACCTTTTCCAACTATGTCCTCCAGCCAGTGTTCCCCAACTGCATCCCACCCTACACAGCATCCAGAGTACTCTCCATGGCCTGTCTATGTAAGTGACACCCATCTTAAGTCTCCTTTTCCTCCTTGTTGACCCCACAGTGCCTGGGGAACCCACTTCATGGTTTGTTGGGAAAAGCTTCCAGGCTCTCTTGCCACACACACACACACACACACACACACACACCTGGTGCCCCGCACCTTCTACTTTCCCTTTGCATAGGTCAAACTCTTTTTCAAATTTGTCCCTCAAGTAAAAAAAAGGGGGAAATAGTAATATTGAGAAAGACCTGGCATTAACTCTGAAATGGACATGATTCTCCACGTCTACCTCCTAAGTCCCTGTGTGATCTAGTTCTACCCATACACTCCTCCATCCTATTCCTAGAGAAGTAGATCAGGTGTCAGAGCCTTCCTTATCTCAGGGAGGAAGACCCAGGACTGCCATCTCTGAGACTAAAAGAGGGATGGTTCTGTGTCAGGTGGGATGACAAGGATCCAACTGAGCTTCATAGTCCTGTGCCTTTTCCACAAGAACTGTGTCCCAGAAACGTTCCCAGATGGTAGAACTCCCTATCTATGACATTTTATCGCTGTCTTCCCCCGCCCCCACTCCCCTTGTTTCCTAATCTACAGAAAGTCTCCCAGAGCTGTGTCTGCCTCTGGGACAGGAGGATGGGGAGAAGCTGGATGAGGATGCCCTGTCCCCTCCTCCTCCCCCTCCCCCTCCTACAAAGGGTTGGGGGTGTCAGAGGTGGGGAGAAAGGAGGTTTAAGTGGTAGGGAAAGCCCCCTGGGCTAGACAGCAAGCTAGACATTAGAACCCTAGGATCCTCTACAACATAGCTATTGGTGGTCTCTTCCTCTTCAAATTCTGTTTATTTATTCATTTAAATATCGTATTCCCCCCCCCCCCGAAGAATGTAAACTACTTGAGGGCAGGGACTGTTTTTTATTTCTGATTTATCTCCAGTGCTTAGCCCATTTTATTTTTAAAAGAGTCTTGTGTTCTCAACAAGAAAAGGAATTTCCGATGAGAAAACTCCTACCAATGGAGACTGGCATCTGCACTGAAACTGATAGGCTGAGAGAGTCAGGGGCACTGAGAAATTAAAGTGACTTGTCTAAGATCACACAGCTATTGTGTTAAAGATGAGACTCAAGCTCAGGACTTGCATTCTCCTCACTCTAGACCTCCTCTGTGTCATTACATTGTCCCACTCTCTTCTCTCCCTGCCTTTCACCTCTGGGAACAAAGAAGGCATTTCAATGTTTTGGGGGGTAGTAGGAGAGCCTGCCTGTGACAGCAAGAGGAGCTTATTAGAAGGGGTTAAATTCTGACAGGGCTTTAGCTACACATAAACTGTATCCCTTCCCAATTTGAGGGACCCACTCCAGGACGCTTGCTTTGCCTTCTCTTTCACAGTTGCCCATGAAATTGTGGAAATGTTTATAGAATACAACAAACAGCTGATAGGCTCAAGACCACCCTCTTTTTATTCCACCCATCGTGAAGCACAACTATATACTTGACCATCCAGTCCTAGTCAATTAACCTGCCTATCACCCTCCCCAGCCTGTTACAGGGGACAGGATTTCTTAAATCCATCCCAACCTTCACTCTCTAGCCATTAAAATAAAATTGGTTTATGCTCACTTTTTCAGGAGTGGATTTTGTTGTTTGAGTTTATTCAAATGTGCCCAGTGTTCATTAGCATAGAGAATCTGGGATCTAGGGAGGAATTCTGTAATTCTGTCCCCCCGTTTGTGGCCATATCTCCAGAACGTGGTGTCTAGTGGTCTCATGCCAATAACACCCTTTTCCTTCTGTCCAGTGCTCCTCACATTTGTGAATGGCTCCAGTGTCCGGTGGGCCACACGAATCCAAGACATCTTCACAGGAGGGAAGTTGCTGGCACTTGCTCTTATCATCACCGTTGGCATCGTCCAGATCTTCTGGGGTACTGACAGAGGGGTGGGTGGGCTGGTAGGGGCAAGCCTGGCTCCTGGGCCCCAAAGGAGACTGCTTTGCCAGGAAAGGGTCCTTGGGGTTGGAGAGCTCCATCAGCCTATTTCCCCCAATACTCCATCTGGCCTTCACAGGCAACTATGAGGAGCTGAGACCCAGCAATGCATTTAGCTTCTGGAGGACACCTACCGTGGGACAGCTGGCGCTTGCTTTCCTGCAGGCATCCTTTGCATTCAGCGGCTGGAACTTCCTCAACTATGTTACAGAAGAATTGGTTGATCCCCGCAAGTGAGTGAGCCTCAGGATCTGAGGGCTGATGAGGTTTAAGATGCTGAGAGATAAGGGCCACTTATCCCCCACAACCTTGATGAAGGAATGATGCAAAACATGAAATGTTTCCCAGGATGAGAGAATGGGAGGGGAAGACAGGTCCTGCAAAAGGAAGCCAAAGGCCCAGTTGGATGAGGGTAGGTTTTCCATAGCTACTTTCCCAAGGGAAACAGAAAGGTGTATTTTGGCAGCCTCTACCTCAACTGGCAATGAGAACTAGTACCCTGGACTTGGAGTCAAGAGAACTGAGTTCGAATCTCAAAGTTAGCATTTACTAGCTTTATGATCATGGACAATTACACTTGTGATTTCACTCTTATAAAACCTCAGTTTCTCCACTTGAAAATGGGAGTAATGATTCTTATACAACTATTCACCATAAACAGTTATTGTGAGGACTAAATGAGAAAATATACAGAGTGTCCCAAAAGTCTCAGTGCAGCTTCAAGCTTTAAAAGCTACTTTACAAGTTTGGGACTTGGGACAACCTGTCCATAAAGTATGTTAGCTGTTATTATCATTCTTTAAGTAGAAAAGGAAGCCTAAAAAAGTCTCCTCTCTAGGTATAGAGCCTTGCAGGGCACAAAAAGAGCCCCACTCTTGGAGAGTTTCCCATCTGAGAGGTTGACAAGAGGCAGGAATGGATTTTCCAAAGAACAAGATTAATGGAGCCACTGCTCTAAGAGGGAATGCCCACCCCATAGAGAGCAGGCTGAAGGGTCTGTGGCCTTTGGGTAGATGCACCATAACCTGAATGCTAGTAAGAAGAATCTGGGTCTAGGAGCTGGAAAACCCATGTTCTTGTCTCTTACCTCTAGAATAAACAACCGGTACTAATTGTATTGCTGGGTGGTTTGGGGAAAGTCATTTAACTTCTACACTTAGTTTCCTCATCTGTAAAATGGGGTTAATACAAGGAACAGATGGATGTTTAACCTGGAGCAGAGAAGACTTGGGGGCAGATGAGAGCCAGCATCACTTAGTTAAAGGGCTATCAAATAGAAGAATGATTGTATTCTTTCTGCTTAGCCCATGGGAGGCAGAACTGAATGTGGGTTACAGAGAGGTTCATTTTAGCATGGTATAAGGAAGAAAAGATGGAGTTGTCTGACAGTGGAATAACTTGTCTTATGAAGTAGCAGTTTTCCCTGTTTTTTTTAAAGCGTTCAGAGCTTGGATTCTGCCATTGAGCAGGAGGTGGGACTAGATGATCTCAAAGGTCCCTCCTGGTTCTGAGATTCTCTGATTCTGTGAATCTCTGCCCTGACTGTCTCACAGGGCTTAGAATCAAAGAACATTAGAACAGGATGGGACGTTATAAGCCATCTCATCCAACCCTTTCCTCTTCAGATGTTGGAACTAAGGCCAAGAGAGGTTAAATATTTGCTAGGGATCACACAGCAAGTTAGGGGCAGAGCCAAAACTGTTTCGAAGCTCAAACCAGACCACAAATTAAGATGCCTTGGAAAGTATAAAGCCACATGCAGCTGTGAGACCCCAGAGCAACCTTCCCAGCCCATATGGGGAATTCTGATTCCTTTTTAAGCAGCAGAGGCAGGAGGAAGCTTGACGTTGGCCCTTACTCTATGTAAAGTGGGGAGAAGCCAGTTGCTAAAATAAACAAATAAAATAAAAACCTAGACAGTTAGTTGCATTATCATCCAAAAAGGAAATGAAGGTAGAACCTGATATTAACTAGCCAAAAAAGAGGAAGATGGGGCCAGACCCAATCCCTCTTACTCAGCAGCCATCCTGAGCCCTTAACCTCTGAGTACCAGAGCATTTGCCAATAGGCTACCAAATGAAGGACCACCAGCCCTCCATTACCTGGGGTCTGAAGGTCCAGAATGTGGAATTATTCAGGCCTTTACTACTCCAGCGGCAGGTGTGGGGGAGGAACAAACCAGGTCTGTTGCTCCTTGTAAGTCATTTCTGTTCCTGGCTCAGAACTCACTGGTGGTGAGCTGGGAGTTGAGTGATTTTCCTGGATTCTGGTGCCACCAGTTTCCCAGAGGCCATCTGGTCCAACTCCTGCCTGACTAGGAATCCCCTCTTAATATGCCCAATAAGTGACCACCTAGCTAGCTTTGGCTTCAAGATCTTCTAGCCTAAATAACAACAACAATAACTAGCATTTCTGTGGCACTTTAAGGTTTGTAAAATGCTGTTCATTTGTTACCTCATGTAATCCTCACAACCACCCCAGGATGTAGGTGTGATTGTTATGCCCATTTTACAGATGAGGAAACTGAGGTAAAAATTAAATTACTTGCCCAAGGTCACCTAGCTAGTGAGTATATGAGGCAGGATTTTAATTCAAGTCTTTCTGACTCCAGCACTCTGCCCTTGTCATCTTCTTCTACCTCTCCAAGATACATATGTGGTAAGCGCCTCAGCTGTCCCCCCAGCTGTGCCCCAGCCCTTGTGGCTCTGTTCTTTCCCTCTCCCAAGTACCAATGCTGATTAATCCCTGTTATTCTCTCAATAGGAACCTACCTCGGGCCATCTTCATCTCCATCCCCCTGGTAACATTCGTGTACACGCTCACCAACGTGGCGTACTTCACAGCTATGTCCCCACAGGAGCTCTTGTCTTCAAATGCTGTTGCTGTGGTAGGTGCCGCGGCCTCCCCTAGCCCAGTGTCTGGTGTGCTGCTCCCCCCGCCCCCGGCGTCCCAGGCAGGCTAGCCTTCTCACTCCCTCTGCCTTCCATTGCTGTAGACATTTGGAGAGAAGCTACTGGGCTACTTCTCTTGGATCATGCCTGTCTCGGTCGCCCTCTCCACCTTCGGAGGGATCAATGGATATCTTTTCACCTCCTCCAGGTGAGCAGCCTAGATCAAGAAAGGGTGATGGCCAGGGGAACTGAGAAGGGTCAGAGACCTCCAAGGGAGGTGAGAGAGAGTTGGGATGAGTCTTCTATTAACATTAACATCGAACCTCTCAGGGACAATTCCCAATTCCATTCAAGAAAAAGCAAGAGGGAACTGGGGTGGAGAAAGGGAAGAATTCCATGGCTACCTGGGCTACTGGGGGAACAAGACACAGTAGAAGTTTTCTTCAGTGACACAGAGAAAAGTGGGGAATTAGGGGGTATCGAAGGGATCCCATAGCCATTGGTCACCAAGCCAGTGTCTTAGATGCCCGTCAATAAGGCACCAGAAAGGGATGAGAGATCTAGGGCTCAATTCTGTGTTCCGTATTACTGCCATCAACTCCCCATTTCTGATGTGTCCAATGTAGAGTTTATCCAGGCCCCAGACTGGTATTTCTTCTTTCCCAGATTATGCTTTTCTGGAGCCCGTGAAGGCCACCTTCCCAGCCTGCTGGCCATGATTCATGTCCAACACTGCACCCCCATCCCTGCACTTCTCGTCTGTGTAAGTCTAGCTATCCCTGACTGTACCTTACCCCCAACTCAAGGAGATTCTAAGGCTCAGCTGGACCCTACTGATTTCTATATACCCTTAACCACAAAGCCAGGGCCAGTGGAATCTCATGAGCAGTGACAATCAACTTGCTTGAATCATATGAATAATTAGCCTCAGTTTATTTGCTAATAGACATCTATCTGGCTACATACACTGTCTGAAGTAGACAATGTATCTCCACAGTCACTATGAGAGGATCACTTTTCAGTTTCTTTTTTTGTAGGACTCTAAGATTCTTGTTTGGGTTGGTCTCAACCTTTCAGTGGCTAGAAAAAATAAGCCCCCATGAACTCCCCACATCCTACACTGATCAACTAACAATGTCACCAATCCAAGCAGCCTCCATCCCAAAGCTGATCTGGGAAGAGTATCTGGAACTGTAACGTAAGAGCCATCTGTGAGAACATGTGCGCGCATGCGCACACACACACACAGAATCTTCTAAGTTTGGTTTGAGCTCATCACAAAAGATCAGGCATTGGTGGAGGAGGTAACATCTCTGACCAAGGGCAACTACAGCAGTTTGGAATGGGGTGCTGTAGACTGAGAGTTCCTGTAGGAAACTATGAGAAATGGGACTTTCCTTAAAAACACACATGCAGAGTAAAGGTTGTAGGAATAAGAGAGTTAAGTCAGACTTCAGAAATAAACAAAAACAAAAAAACCACACCTCACAGCCTCCTAAAAAATACTGCATCCAGGACTAGGTAAAAGAATTACTTCTCTCCATCCTAGACTTACTCCTGCTCTGATCAGATGAGAGATTGAGATAGGAAGCTTCCCAGAAAACTGTTTCCTGACGTACTATGGAGCCAGACCTAATGGGTACATGAAACCTCCACTCCACTTCCTCCCCCCACTCCACTCTCCCACCTACACCCTGGCATTAACCATCTCTTTCACTCACTGTACCTTTTATGCTTCCCTGAGCACAGTCCATTATTCCATTGTGATCCCCAGAGCAACTCTGTGAGCTAGGAGCCAGGCAGGGAAAGAGTTCTTATTCCCATTGTGATAAGGGTCATCTCCTACTCCCCATCTCTCCCAGTTAGGACACAGATATACAGCCACAATGCAGAGTGATGACCACGCCTTGCTCACTCACCCTGAGAGGAATTCTGAGAAATTACGAAAGCTGTCAACTCCCACCCTGCCTTCCTTTTATCTTCTCCTTCCTTTCACCAGAATCAATTTGCCCTCATCCTCCAAATTCCCTGGGCCTTACCTCCTCCTCCCTCCAACACAGAACCCTCCCCTGCCCCAGGATCTTCCTCTAAGATTTCCCCCCCCCCTCAAGATTTGCATCTTTCTCAAACATCTTTATCCCATCTTTACACTGGCCAAGATTCCAGGAAGAATCCAACTTTATGATAAAATTACCAAGCTGTATTAACTCTTTTCTTCCTTGGGTCCAGCTTAGCAAGGACAGAACCTGATGCTTATATAGCAGTAGTGAAGGCACCATTGAGTCTATGTGGTCCATGTAAATGTTATTGCATTCCAGTGCAATAACAATTAATCCCCTTTCACTTCCAGTGTGGAGTCACAGCAGTGATCATGCTTGTGGGAGACACATATACATTAATTAATTATGTGTCCTTCATCAACTACCTCAGTTATGGAGTGACCATCATCGGCTTGATTGTGCTTCGATGGAAGAGACCCAAGCTCTTTAGACCTATCAAGGTGAGCATCATTCAGCCTTAGCCAGGGACTGAAGGTGATGTGAGCATCCTCACAGTCCCTCACTTTAGGTAGCCCAGAGACCAAAACAATAACAGTAACAATAACTGGCTTCTATATAGCGTGTCAAGGTATGTTATCTCATTTGGCAGCTATTGTACAGAGAGCTGGAAAGGAAATCAGGAAGACCTGAGTTCAAATATGAACAAGTCCCTTCATCTTTCATTGCCTCATTTTCCTCATCTGTAAGATGGGGATGATAATAGTAGCAAGGTTGTTGTGAGGATAAGATAAGATTTATATAGTGCTTTGCAAAAGTTTTTTTAATTATATAAATATTTTACTATATTATTATTTATGCAATATATTATTTATAAATATATTATTATAATTATAATATAAAATTATAATTATTTTGGTATTTATAATTATATTTATAAATAATGTATAAATAATAAATGTATTATTATTTATTTATAATAAAAGATGTATACATAAACATTATTGTCTAAAATTGTTATATAAATATTAGCTATTATTGTTATTAATATTTGTATTATGATTAGATTCTCACAATAACCTTTTTAGGTAGGTGCTATTATCACCCTTATTTTTACAGATGAGGAAACTGAAACTAGAAGCTAAGTGACATGTCCAGGGTCCTGGAGCTAAGTGTCTGAGGCATTACTTGAACTCGGCTTCCTTAGCCCTCTTTCTGGCTCTCTCTTTGTCCATTGCGCCATCTAGCGGCCTCATCGTCATCTGCCCAGGCTGAGCCGAGCTCAGAGCAGAGTAACGCAATAGTCTGCCTAAGGAACATACCAGAATTTGTGCATCCAAAGGAATACTGTCTCCTCACCAGAGTCCCACTAGGGACTACACTTACTCCAGCAACACTGCTATGCTCTCCACGTTTCTGGAAACCACCTTCAGAGCCAGTTTGGAAACAAACACACACAGAAAAAACCTCCTCTTGTTGTCTCTTGACATGTATGATCCTGCCCAGTGACCCAACTTGATAATAACAGCTGATGTTATGTAGCGCTTACCATGCCAGGCACTGTACTAAGCGCTTTGCAATTAGTACCTCATTTGGTCCTCACAACAACCCTAGGAGGTAGGTGATATTATCATCACCCCCATTTTACAGATAAGGAGACTGAGGCAAACAGCGGTGAAGGGTGAAGAGGGTGCTGCCCAGGGTGACACAGCTGGTATGCATCTGAGGTCAGACTTGATCTCGGGTCTTTCTGCCGTATCCACCATGTCACTTCACTGCCACTGAGTCCTCTTCTTGTCATCCTCCCAAGGGCTCAGCTCTGAGGCATTCAGCATCCTTCAGCATGCCCTGCGGCTGAATTTTCTTACACTTGTCCCCATAATTAGACCACGAGATCCTTGGAAGTGGACTCTGTCTTGACTTTTCTCTTTGTGTTGCCAGTATTTACAACAGAGCTGGGCACAGAGCCCTTAAGAAATGTTTTTACACTGATTCACTCCAAAAATCAAGCCCCTTCCCCAGTAATTGTTGGGAAAGGGGAGATGAAAGAGGGAAGGACAAGGGATTATAGAAGGTTGTTGGGCAGAGAATAGGGTTGTCCCAGTCTCACTTCTGTCTTTCCGATAACAGGCATTTAATAAATGCTTGTCGACTGGGTATCCAACTACCGGGAGAATCTGGCCCCTGCTGCCCCTGGAGCTCCTTCTCTTTCTCTCTCTCCAGGTAAATCTTCTCATCCCAATCACGTACTTGACCTTTTGGGCATTTCTGCTGATCTTCAGCTTTTACTCAGAGCCTGTAGTCTGTGGCATTGGCCTCATCATCATTCTCACAGGTGTCCCTGTGTTCTTCCTGGGTGTGTCCTGGAGAAACAAACCAAAGTGTGTGCACAGGCTCGTTGGTGAGTGAGGGGATGGGGTGAGCAGTGACTGGAAGGAGGGTTAGGATTATAGGAGCTGATAGCAAGAGCCGGAGGGGACCTCAGAGGTCATCTAGTCCAACTCCCTCATTTTACAACTGAGGAAACTGAGGCCCAGGGAGGCTAAGTGACTTGCCCAATGTCATACAGGTAGTAAGCTGTCAGAAGCAAGATTTGAACCCAGGTTCTCTGACTCCAGAATTGGCCTCCTTTCTACCATACCACACTGCTAAGCTATTTACTGGCCTTCAGGAGAAGGGAACAGAGCCTTGATTGGCTAGGAAAAGGCAATCTACCTAATTAAATGCTAAGTGAAACTCCACAGGAGAGATTTCTTCAGGCCCTGAAAAGTTTATCTTCAAAGTACATTTCTGGGCCCCTAAGTTCTATGCTACTCATCATGCTGAATAGAGGGCTATTTCAACGTTGTGGGCTTCCGATCACATTCCCTTCCCCGACCACTCCCAGAAAGAAGCAAAAAGAAGAAAGGAAGGAGAGAGGGAAGGAAAAATGTAGGGAAGAAGGGAAGAAAGTAGGGAGGGAGGAAAGAAGAAAGGTAAGTAGGGAAGGAAGAAAGAAGGATGGAAGGAAAAAAGAGGGTGGGAGGGGGAAAAGTAGGAAGGGAGGCAAGAAGGAAGAAGAGAGAGGGAGGAAAGAAGGGAGGATGGCAGATTAGACCTGACTAGCTCCTAGTATAACTAGATAATACTGTGCTGTGAGGCAGTAGGAGAAGCTCTGGGCTAGGAGTCCGGAGAACCAGATTCCAGTCCTGGCCCTGCCACTAACTTCCTATGTGACTTTCAGCAAGTCCCTTCCCTTCTCTGGGCCTTCTTCACCACATGTAAAGTGAGGGGGTTGAATGAGATGACCTTTAAGGTCCCTCCCAGCTCTGACAGTCTGTGAATCTGTGACCTCAGAGACCAGCAGGTATGGGAATGGGGGTTGTTTTCCAAGGGACAGACTTAAGAAGTAGCTTTGGGGTTGTGTTATTGAGGGATCGATAGAACTGAACAGGTTTCTTCTGGGAATCCTGGCTGGGTTACTTTTCGGTTTTCTGCAAACCATGAAGTGACTTGCATAGCAGGGTGGTAGGTCATAGCCCTTGCCTAAACAGCTTCTGTCTGCCCTTAGAGTCCATTACATGGTGGGGCCAGAAGTTGTGCTTCGTGGTATACCCTCAGAGTGATGCCCCCGAAGAGGAAAATGGTCCCTGCCCTCACCCTACCCCTTCTGGAAGTGAAAAGGCTTTGAAGACACAATGAAATGCTTATCAAGACTCAAGTAGATTTTTTTTTTGTTTACATGTTATGTTTTTGTTTTTGAAAAAGTTTTCTTGGGGAAAAAAAGATATGTTTCTTAGACACTTTTAATAGCAAAGCCCCCAAAACAACAGCCCCCACCCCAGATCAGCCCACCTTAGCTATGAAGACAGCAGGAAGTCTATAAATAAAACAAGGATCCGATTGGTTAATTTTGATATTTGGTTCAGTCCATCAGTAAGGCTGATTTGGAAGCACAATGAATAGAGGCCAGGTGGGCTAGCACAAGTCCTGGTGGGCCAGCCAGACTGGAAATGTTGGCCCATACTCCCACCTCTGCCTGAGAGCTTCACATCTCAGAGAGGGGGAAAAAGAAATCGAATCAACATGGTCACATGCTGAATTTGTAATTCCATATAATGCGGTCAGGGCTCATGGTTCATTGTCTATCCCCTGGATAGCAACAGCTGAAGACATATGGTCAGTAAACAAGTTTGAGGGAGTGCCCCCTTTATGCAAAGAAATCATGAGAATGGGGGAATCACCAGTCACTCATACCTGAGAGGATCCTGTAATCTGAATAAAGGAACCCCATTCCTTTCTCATACACCTTTTCAAGAAAAATGAATTACCTTGTTTTTCCCTTGTTTCTGGCCCCTGGTCATGCTTGCTTGGCACAAGAAACAACTGATGCCAGGAAAAGACAGCAGGGGGAAGAAGACAGAGACAACTGAGATCACAATAGGCTAGGGCTGAAGGGAGGGCTGGAGAATTTTTTCATCATTTCTCACCTTCATGGGTGGGGGTGGTATTAACTAAGCAGCCTTCTCAAAGAGACAGAAACAGCAATGGCATCAGCTTGAAAAGTGTGGGGGAGCTGCCCCATCCATCTGTCCTCGACCACGGTTCCTCTATAAAGATGTGACCGAAAAAGACAGCTGGAACTGAGGCTGATTTTGTGCACTGAAAGGCAGGGACAGGACCAGATGGAAGTGTTAGGAATGGGCCAAGTGGAACCAAGGTCATAGCTGTTCATCTAGGTGACAGCTGATCCAGGGGGGCTCCTCTTCTCTGTACTCAGGCTGCTCGCCTCAGCAGTAGGGATCCAGAACTACTGCAGCACAGGGAAAGAACCCACCAGAACTTCGGGGTGCTTTCATATCACCCTGATGAAAGTCATTTTTGCCACCACAGAACTAGTCCCAGGAGTTTCCCTTCAGTCCTGAGGCCTCAGAAGCTACAGCAATCCACCAGCACCACCTGTATCCCGACCCAAAGATATGTATAAACACTGTCCTGACTGAATGTTGATGGGTCTCCCTTCAACTTGGCTTCATCCCATTGTGTGAGCACTTTAAAGCAGGGAAAAGATGGTGAGGTCTGAGGTTTCTGGGTCCCCATCGACCTTGAGGAGGGGCACAGTGGCAGGAACCATTGAGTTTTTCTTAATCTTTGTCTGCACTCCCAGGCTTTCCTTCCCAATACTACTTTACAACCTATCTCCTGAGACTTCCCTGACCACATGTACACAGGTTGAGTGTATTGGAGAACAGATAGTCAGGCTTGCTCAGCAGCTGTCTTACAACTTAAGGGCACTCGTCTATGGCAAATGAAAACTTCAGACTTTAAAATCCTGACAGGAGAGAGGAAGATGGAAAGGAATGGAATTAACTATAAGACAGAAAACTGGCTTCAGCAAGAACATGAGATTGCTTATGTAATACAGGTGCAATGTCTTCTGAGACCTGGTGACTACACAGACAAGAAAACTCAAAAAGCCATCTCCATAGCTATGACAGACAAAAACACAGGAGGAAAGAATGGACTGGCCATATGAAACAAAGACACCTCTTCCTGAACCCCCTTTTCCCATCTTGGCCCCACAGATCCTTTCGCTTACTATATCCACGAGTACCTGATGATACCAGAGAAGTTACTAGGAATTTCTGTTACTAGGAAACCACAAACTGAGTCCAGGGGAAATAGAGAAAGGAAAGAAGTCACTTCAGTGTGTTCTCTCTCAATCTGATGCACTGCATCAAAGCCCTGGTCATTCCAGTCTAATTAGAGAAGCCCGCTGTGAGACTAACCTCATTCAGCCTTAAGCCAGTCTTGCTTCTCTGCCTGCAGATTTAAAGACTATGGTAGAGCACTCCAATATTTAGCCTTTCCTCCTCAAGCTGCCCCTACCACTCTCCAAAGGAACTGGTCTAACCCCATCTTCTGAAGGGATACAGGCCCAAGCTCATACCTTATACAGGTAACCTCACTCAGGTCATCCCAGCCATAACTTCTTTGGGGATCCTCCAAACCAGGGTCAGACTGTCCTAGAACTGAACCCACTGCCCCTCTCTCGGTATAACTTTCTTCACTGGACACCTCAAATGTTGAATGAGGTTTTCAGAAATAGCTGGCAGGAACACCCAGCATCCATCACCATGCCTACAGTGGGAAAGGCCACTCAGGTACCTGGGTGACAAATAGAGCACTGAGCTCTCCCAGGAATCACTGACTCTTATCCTAGCAGGGCAAGCTTGTGGGACCCTTTCACCATCCCCAACCCCACCCAGGCAGAAAGAAAGAAAGAAAGAAAGAAAGAAAGAAAGAAAGAAAGAAAGAAAGAAAGAAAGAAAGAAAGAAAGGAAGAAAGAAAGAAAGAAGCAAAACAAGGGTAAAAATCATCTTGTATTCCCTGATTGTAAAACACGGACAAGGAGGACTAGGAGAGGTGGTGAAGGACGGGAGAATTCTCCCAGACTGGGTGGTGACGGCTGACACGCCCACCAGGGGCCCCATCCACCCATGTTTAGTCCAGTCACCTCTCCCTGGATACGGTCACTGTAAGGAGTGTGAGGTCAACCTGTCAGACTTGAGACACTTCCTGCCATTCCACTGTAGCAGGGGCCACATCAGCACACCAGGAGGGACTCATCATCACTGGCATCAGAAAGCAAGGAGTGGGGTGAAGTTGGCCCATGGACACCTAGGGGCTCCTCTTGGCATGTCTGGGGTGGACACAGGGAGCTGCCCAAGGAGACTGGTTCCCGCTTTCTGAGGGGCAGCCGACCTGGTCCCTCGCTCAGCGGGGGAGGACTGGTGCCATGGGGGTCACCTTGGGTTTGGAGCCTCTCAGCAACACTTTCTGACAAGGGGTCTCTGAAGGCCTTTCTTGGCTCAACCTGGCCAGTGGCTCTGAGCTCCTTGTTCAAATGCCTGGGCTCTAGGCCAGGTGCTGCACAGGTAGGAGTTGCAGTACCTGGGGCAGGGGACCCCAAGGTTTCTGTTTCAGTTACCAGAGCACAGCTGGAAGCATCTGGTGGCCCCTCCCTCACAACCTGACCTACAGTCTCTGGGGGGACAGGGGGAGGCCCCGTAGAGGATGCAGGGGGGCTTGAGGAGGTGCCCCCGGCCCGGCGAATGATCCCATCCCCCAGCACAGTCTGTGAGGCACGTGACGGAGTCAGCAGTGGGATCTGCCCTCGAGCCCGTGGTCGGTGGAACAGTCTGTTCCAGATGCGGCCCAGGCGGCGGCGGGAGGCACTCCGGCGAGAAGTGTGGCGCCGCATCTGACGTCTCATGGCTGTCCTGATGTTCTGCAGTACTGATGCCTGCAACACAAGCCCAACACCATTATCAAGGAACCAGCCCTCTCTGTGCCTTCTTCCCTCCACCCTAGAATCTATGACGGCTTCTCTCCCTCCATACACCCTGGTATCTGACTGCTTTCCCAAATTCCTCAGAGATCTGAGAATCCAAAGCTGAGGTGGCCCTGAAGACATTCCCTGGTCCATCTCTCTGACAGCTCTGTTAGACCTAGCCACCATTTTACATTGAGACCCAAAGCCAACAATGTCACAGATAGGGGAAGGGGGCTTGGAAATTAACTAAATGTCCTCCCATTTTTGCTCTGAGCCAACAGGCTAAAGACACACCTGCCCCCTCCAGACTTTTTTTTAGCACCCAATAGTATTTTGATTTAGTGCTACTGCTATACTAATAGGACCATATGGTCTGTGTTTATTTTTTTTTAATTAAATTAGTTTGAAATTAACTGCCTTTGGGAAATTCCATACCAACATACACATGCGCGTGCACACACACACACACACACACACACACACACACACACACCGATCATCATCACCACCACTAGCCACTATGGATCAGGAAATGGAATCCAAAAATAAGGCCCAGGGACCCACCTTACCTGGGATGCATTGTAGACAGGGAAGTCCTCCACAGGTGGGATGAGACCCTGGGCAATGAGTTGGCCGTAAGATGGAGGGGCCTCTCGTCGAACAAATTCAGCCTCTAGACGAGTCATTTGGGTCTCAAATGCCCTGGAATTAATAGAATCTTTGTTATAGGCACCTTTCTATATCCTGGAGACATGAGCAGGGTCTATCCATGGGCCATGTAGGATATAACCCCCTCTCCATACCCACATCTCCCAACCTAAATCTCCAAAGGGGGATACAAAAGCCTCAGGAAGATGGCTACAGAAAACCCCCAACGGCCAACTCCTGGGCAACTCCTCTGCTATTTCTGGGCTCCAGTCTCATTCAGACCTACATGGCACCCATTAGCCTTAGTGTTTAGTTGGTGGTTTGGACCAGCAGGGTAGTATGCTGACACCATCCCTCCCCTCCTTCCCATTACATACACACACACCTCTCTTCCTATGGGACCTTCCAAAAGTAACACCAGATACAGACTAATCAGAGACTGACTGATCCTGCCTCAAAATCTCCAAATGTCTGTAGGAAGAGATGCCAGTAATGCAAACCTACCAGAAGGGAAGGAAAACCAATACATGAAGAGACCAAATAGGGTTTCCCAACAGGATCTCCTAGTATATGAAGGGATAGGGAGGAAGGAGGGACAAGCCTCTGGGACATATCCCACCAATGGCAGCCACTTGCTTTCTTCCCCCTCTTCTGGACTCCAATTCCCTCACTTGTAAAATGCTGACAATCATCCCTGCCTAGCTGTGCACAGGCAGAGGTGAATAGGGTGCAGATGTGAAATTCGCTAGCAATTAGATGAGGGCAGAGTTTATTAAATTTTTTTTTTTTGGCATCAGAATCCCCTTTGGCAGTCTGGTGGACTGCCTTCTTAGAATATGAACCTCTTCTTAGAATAACTGTTTTTGAATGAAATTGAATGAAATGCTAAATTTCAGTTAAAGGTTAGTGAAAATGAAGATGTAATTGTGTTCCCATTCAAGTTCATGGAATCCCTGAAACCTGTCCATTGACTCTTTGGTAACATGGAGACTCTAGGTTCAGAATCCCTTCAGAAAGCCTTGCCCTCTGAACCAGACTTCTAGGTGCTCACCTATACTCTTGTGTGCGCAGGGAATAGAGCTTGAAGGCGCAGCCAAGGGCAATGACAAGAAGGAGCCCACAGACTAGGCTGCCAATGAGGGCAGCAGTGATGACCTTCCGGGGCACTGCTGCCAAGCAGTCTCGCTCATCGCTGCCATCTTGGCAATCCTCCTGGCCATCGCAGCGCCATGTCTCAAAGACACACAGATTGGTGCCACAGTGGAAGGTCCCTGGTTGGCAGGAGAAGCAATTCTTCTCATCAGAGCCATCAGGACAATTCTTCTGGTTATTGCAGCGGTCAGGAGGTGCATAGCACAGCCCACTGCCCCCCTCACACGGGTACTCGTCCTGCTGGCAGGCTGGACAGCCCTCCTCATCCTTCCCTCCTGGGCAGTGCCACCAGCCATCACAGCGTTGCATCTCAGAAAAGCAGCCTTCATCACTTCCACATGGCTGCTCCCAAGGCAAACAGTAGCCCTTGACCTGGTAGGTGGCATTGAAGCCACGTCCAACACTATGGGCTCGAGCATGGTAAGTCACTGTCAGCTGGCCCTCAGAGGCCTCCACGCTGACCAGCCGGTGGTTGCTGCGGTAAGAGAGGGTCTGTAGCAGGCGGTCAGCACGTTCCCCCAGGCCATCGTAGACCTGCACATAGTCATCATAGCCCAGCTGCAACTCCAGCTGCAAGAGGACGCGTCGGGCATCCTGCGTGTCCACGAGCCATGTGCACTGTAGATCATCAGAGCCACGGTCAGCCCCAAAGAGGTCAGGTGAGGCAAATGACCCATAGAAGTTGCCCAGTCGCCTACCACATGAAAGGTCAGGGCAGTAGGCTTCATCTGAATTGTCACCACAGTCCTGAGTCCCATCACAGCGCCGCTCAGTGGGCAGGCACCGGGTGGAACGGGCACCACTACAGGGAAATGTGCCAGGTGGGCACAGGCTAGATGGGAACTCTGTGGGTGAATTTGAGCAGTTCTTCTCATCTGACCCATCCCCACATTCATCCATGGCATTGCAGTGCCAAGGCCCCGGGAGGCATTTGCCGTTGCCACAGAGAAATTCATCCGGTTGGCAAGCTGCCTGGCCCAGCTTTCCTGGGGGAAGGAAGGAGGAAAATATCAGTTTGGGTTCTGCCACTTACTAGCTATGTTTACTTTGGATAAGTCATTTAGCTTCTTAGAACCTCATTTTTCTCATCTGTAAAATGGGTACAGAATCACACTACCTACTTCACAGAGCTGTTCTGAGTAGTAGATGAAACAGTAGATGTCAGATTAACTGAAGCACCACTGTGTGGACTGGTGATAGTGCCCTTGAGGGATTAAGTTATTAAGGAGATCTTGGAGTGTTTGGGCCTTCCCATAACCTGTTAAGACCTAAGGAAAGGCAAATGCAGTTTCCCCATCAGAGGTGGCATTTTAGGATGGGTATGCGAGGAAGGTGGGGAACCATAAAGCTGAGTTGTATGGGGGCCAAGTGATAATGGTTAGCGTCAGGAAGCAGATGCCTCAACCAATTCCTTTTTCCCACCCATCTCCAGTCACAGACAAAACGCCCTGAACATGCCATGTTTTCTCTGTGGGGAAGGCCATCTCTACCTCTGATGTAGGACAGACGGAAACCCTGGGCCTGGCCTGAGCTGGAAGCATCAGAGTGGAAAAAGATCCAAACGTGGTCTCGGGCTGAGATGAAAGCAGGGGGGATGGCTGAACCACAGATTCGGTAATCTTCTCGACGAGATGATGGTCCCAGCATGAGCCAATCTGTGGTGCACTGGTGGGATTCTTCCACATCAAAGTTTCTGAAACTAGGGCAGGGGAATGGAGAGAGAGGTGAAGAAGGCCTGGCAAACCACAGGCAGGGCCCAAACCCTGTCAGATATTATTAGAACTCACATCCCAGGAAAGGAAAGCGGGACATTGGGTCAGAGATAAGGACTTGAACTTAAGAGTGCTGGCAGAAATCAACATCAGAACTAAAACTTATAGCCCAGAAATTCAGATTTCCTTTCTACCTCTCTACTACAAGTCTCAACTCAGAAGTTATGCCCAAGATCCCCCATAGGCCAATAAGAGATCTAGTGCCCTCAAAATAAGTAACCTTGAGTTCTGGGAGCTAAAAGGATGCTAAGAAGAAAACAGAACTCTATCTCGCCCAGGCAGAGATAACCACAGACCATGCATGTACATGTGTATTGTGTGTCTTCTGTTTCTGCATTCTGGAATCACATAGCTAAAGAGGACTCAGTCACTACCTAGTCCAACCCAAACCAGAAGAGGAATACCCTCTACAAGGGAGCCCAAAGTGACCTTTCAATCTTTGCTTAAGTGAAAGGGAGCCCAGAGTAGTCCATTTACTTTGGGATAACTAACTGGGGGATTTTTTTTTTTCTGATATCAAAACCAAACTGGCATCTCTGTAGCTTCTACCTACAGCTCTCAGTTCTGCCCTCTGGGGACCAAATGGGATACCTCCTATCTCTCTTCTAGATGATGGCCCTTCAATACTGACCCTCTCTGTCATCCTTCCCTTGTTGGCTTCTGGGGTTCATTCCAACTCTAGATCCATGATCCTATGGTCCTCTCTCCTTCCCCCCTGACAAACTCTACTTAAAATTCCCTCCCTCTAGGAAGCCTTTCCAAACCATCCCTACCTAACATGGGGTAGGTGTTGGAGGGAGGGGAGAAGTACAGGTTGTTAAATGTGTGACCCCACAAAGACAAAGTGCCCTTTGAGGTCCACCAGAACAGGGAAGGTCTGTACTCTTCAGAGTAAACCAAGCAAAGAAAAAATTTCTGCGTGATGTACAGTTGTATTAGAAAATTTGAACAGAAAAGTCCTTATTGCTGGATCTATCACTCCAGACCAATCTAATCTTTCCTTGAGGGTCTTTTTGAGCACAGCTGCCTACTCCCTCAGGCTTACAGTTCCTCCTCTTTTTATAGGTGTCATTTAGAGGCAAAGATTCAAGTTGTGGTTTCTTTAAAATACACACTGACACACACACACAGACATGCACACACTAGTAAAGCATGATGTAGCTGGAAGCAGGTCAAAACTCTCTAGCAACTCCTAAATACCCAAGGGACCCGGCACATATGCCCATAGATTGTCTTACCACCTGGTGTGAGGCTCCGCACAAATCTCATCTCATCTCAACGCCCCATGTTCCCTCTGTTCAGTCTACTTACTCCAACCCATGCCGTGTTTATATCATGGCCCTGACCCACACCTTCCACCCAAACCCCTAGAGAAACACGACAGCTGCCAGCAGTCGGGAAGTGCTGCCTTGCACACCCTTGAAGCCAGGAAGGAAGACAGCCCAGACACCTGTCCCGTGCTGAGAATGCTAGGCCAGCTGGCTACCCTCTAACATAGCAGGGAGGAGGTGTGGAAGAGACAGTAGATACCTACACACGGGCATGTGTATGGACCCAAAGTATGCGTGCTACAGTGGGAAAAGCACACACAGTATATGGAGTCCTAGGACATGGCTCTAAATCCCAGATCTCCTCCTACTTGTGCGTGAGCCTGCTCAACCTCTACAAGCTTCCACTTCCTTATCCAAAAAATAGACCAGATGACCTTTAAGGTCCCTTCCGACTCCAACCTAACATTCCTACATACACTCATAAACACATGTTTAACCAACTCCCTGTTCTGAGTGGCACAGTGCATAGAGCCCTGGGCCTGGCCTTTGACGCTGACCGCTGTATGACCCTGGGCAAGTCTCTTAACCTCTATCTGCCTCAGTTTCCTCAACTATTAAACACAGATCATAATATTAGCTACCTCCCAGGCTGTTGTGAGGATCACATGATATAATAATGTCTATAAAGCACTCAGCCCAGTGCCTTATATGTACTGGATGCTTAAAAATGCTTATTTCCTTCTCCCCTTCCTGAAAAAAAAAGGGCTAAGTGGGTGACACAATCGGCTGGGTTATGAGAAAGGCCCACTGTCTGCAGGGCTAACCGTAAGGAAGCTAGATGAGGGTCAGGCCGTGCATGGGAATCAACATGCCTTTTCCAATTCTCCCTCAAGTCTACCCTAACCATAGGAAGCTCCCTCATTAAACCAATCACAGCCCACTACCCTCGAATACAAGCATATGCTTCCAGACCCCCAAAAGGAAGATTGCCCAGGCCCACTGGGATAACCTCATCTGGGGTCTATGCTCTGTGCCTTTGACACCTGATGTTTTGATCCAGAAGTGATTCTAACAGGTGATTAGTCATTCAGAGGCATGATAGAAGCTAATTTATGTCCAAATTTGCTTGCAGCAAATACTTGGCATGGCTAGTCCTATTGACCCCAAAGTGTATAGACAGAAATCAGGACTTCATTGTCAGGACTACCATGCCAATCAGCAGTAGATTTCTGAGAGAATGCTACTGTGAGGAGCTTTTAAGATTCAGATTACACAGTATTAGTGAACACTCTGTTTATTCCATTACAAATCTTTATTCAGTACAATGTTCACAGTTTCAACAGTTCACAATATT
>CM053595.1:83552705-83579092 GCA_028646575.1 Pseudocheirus occidentalis
CCTAGTTTCCCTAAGAGGGAGTTGATTCAATCAACAATTCACAATATACTGATCTTCCACTCCTGGTGTAAACATTAACTTTAGTTTCCAAATAAAGTTCTTAGACAACCACACAAATCCTTCCACCCCTTGATTTCCAACAAACCTAGCATGAGTCCCTAGCATGAGTGTCCCAAACCATATAACTTTAAGCCCTGGTAAGTCGAGGTCAGGACCATCTCTTAGGGAACATCCCTGAAGTTGACTGATACCTTACAGGCTTCGGGGCAGCCAGATGGATTCCAAGGTCTACCCTTTGCAGACTGGCTTCTCACTGACTTCTTCATTATACATACCTCCTCTCCCCTGATCCATTCACCTGGTCTGTGTCTTTAGCACTCCTCACTCAATTTTAGCCAATCCTCGTATCCCAACACATCTTACTTTGTAAAGAAGAGACTTCCTCTCCATGGAGGACACAGTTACCTCTGCCAATATCCAAACAACAACAAAAAACAACCTGGCAGCCAGGACCTCAGGCACCCAGCAAGTTTCTCCTTAGCTCAGTGCATGCAACATTATTAAATGGGATTTACTTATCTTCTAAGTAAGTAGAAGACTTCATGATTTATCACAGCTATCAGTCAGGAGATTTAAGAAATGCCAGGGTGAAGGGACTGCCTAATGCTCTTGCAGGAGCCTAGGACTGTGATGGCCAGTTTCTGGGTTTCACATCCAAAGGCTGATTTTTAGCAAACATATGGGGGTATAGGCCAACTCCCTCTCTACTCCTGCCCATGATAAGACTGACCTTTTTTATTGCATCTAAGAGCACTCCACTATCAGAGGGTTCCCCTGGAATTGTGAGGCAGCTTGTGTTTCCCGCCATAGGCAGCAGCAAAGCTAGCAGATGGTGCCTAGCAGAATGAGTCACTGCTTCATACACACCCGCCACCAGGAAGGTGGCTGTGTTTGCTGGCAGCCATGGGCAGTGGTTGCACCTAACTTCAGCAGCTCAGGATGTATGCAAATGCCAAACACCCCTTAGCTGCTTGAGAATTTCCATCCATGGGCACCCAAACTTCACCCAACATCAGAACAACCCCCCACCCCACTCCTGTATCCCAAAAGGCACACACACTCACAGTCAGATCCCAATGAACTCACCCTGCTCCCACCCCTCTCACCACACTCCTTCAATTCCCTTTGAGGCATCGCCCATTTTATAGATGGGGAAATTGAAGTTTATAGAGAATCCTAAGCCTAATGCTTCCCAACATTGCTTCCTGACACCCCTCTCCCCAAAATGGGACTAAGGATCTTGTCACAGAGAAAGAATTCCCACTGAAAGAAGCTGCAGCTTTCTTCTATTCCCCACTCACCAACTCCTCAAGGAAGCTCAGAGTGCTCCTAGGTACCCCATGAAGCCCCCTAAACCTCAGCTCTTCCCTTACTCATTATGCCCCTGAAAGAGCACTAGAATGAGACAGGATTCCAAATAAAGTCCTACATGCTTTCCACACCTCTGTCTTCCCAAATGCCCAGGAGTATTAACCAGGAAAGAGCTGGGGACACATTCCAAACCAGGATCCAAGGGTGAGACCCCTCCTCCAAGTATGTGTTGTGGGGATAAGGGCCTTGGGGGAAGTAGGTCCTGCTGCCCCTCAGGACCTCCTCAAGTTTCAGCAGCTCAGAAAGGGTCTCTCACCCAGCCTGGGGAACCCCACCTCTTAGCCCTCAGCAAAGGCCTAGAAGTAGCACCCAGATCACTTCTCAACAGTTATCATTCAAGTCCTAAAGCCTCTGAAATATAGGAAGTCCTCAGACAAGAATGTTTCCTGTCAGCTGAGTTAGGCCCTCATTTCTAACCTCTCTAAGTAGAGATTCATGCACAGATGTGTGATCCCTCAAGGTAAGCTGTTTGCGGTGGAGGGGGCACCAGATTTGGAGGCAAAAGACTTGCTTTCTAATCCCAACTCTTCTACTTACTGTCTGTGTGACTCCTGACAAATGTCTTAGCCTCTCTGGGTATCAAAACAAGGGAGTCAGACTAGATAACTTCCAAGATCCTTTCCAACTTGACACCTATAATCATATGATTGTCCATACAAACATATAAATGTAAGAACATAGAGACAGCCCCCAGGCTCCTCCAGGATCTATACTTTCCAAGTCAGTTTAAACTGACCCAGGAAAAGGCTCTCTCTTTCCGAGACTTAGGGAGGGAACAGCAGTTCCTTGAGGGAAGGGGCTGTCTTGCTTTTGTCTTTGTATCACCAATGCCAATCCATTGCTTGCAATTCAGTAAGCAGCTAATAAATGCTTATTAATTGATTGATTGATTGATTGAGCAGACCGACCCCCAGCCTTTCTTCTGCAGCCCCAGAGCCCATCCATACCTGATGGTGATCATGTCTCCATGGTCTCCCTGGATGTACCAGCTACAGTTGGTGCCTGGGGGATAGTTAAGGGGCCAGGATGGACTGTAGATGACTCCACGTCGCTCCGTGTGCTGCTCTAGCTTCCCACTGCAGGCAGCTGATAGAGACAATGCAGAGAAACCAAAATGAGTGGGGCTGGCTCAGAGATGTGACCATTGATTCCTAGGCCTCTTGTGACCAGGGATTTCTAGGCCACTCCCACCAAATCCCAGACTCACACAAAATGGACCATAGCTTCAGTCCAAGAACAAAAAGAGATCATGAGATCATGAGCAAGACAGAAGGCCTAAGACTACTACCCTCCAGTCACACAGGGTCCAGGCTCAGAAGCTCCTACACTGAAGCTGCCTGTAAGCAGGCAGGGGCACTTGATGTGGCCAGATTCCAGGCCTACTTCCTTCCCACCAAAGGCAAGGTTTGCTTTGCAGATAACACCAGAGGAGAGAATCAAGAGCCAAGAGGGTCAGAACTCAGATTCAGGAACCAGAGGAGCCTTGACTGCTGGGACCAGAATTTGATTACGTCCCTTTCCTGCCTCTTCCTACCTCCTCCCGTGTGCCTAACACCAGACTTGACTTCACCTCAGAGAAAAAAAGGCAAGAGATGAGCCGGTGAAGACTCAACTCATCCACATGAAACAGAAGCCAGAGACAACAAACCAATAATAGGCTCAACTGATTATAACCTTGCGTCTACCATACACACCAAGGAAAAGCGAAGACACCAGTTCTGTCTCCTTGAGAAGCTAATGATCTAGTTGGGAATAATATCCAAGAACTACAAATCTGCAAAATAATAATACCTAGCATTTTATACCATTTTAAGATTTTCAAAGCTCTTTAGAAATATTATCTCATCTGATCCTCATGACAACTCTGGGAGGTAAGTGCCATTATCGTGCCCATTTTACAGATGAGGAAACTGAGGCAGACAGTTTAAGTGACTTACCCAGGGTCACACAACTAGCAACCACCTGAGGCTAGAATTAAGCTCAGGTTTTCCTGACTCTAAGGCCAGCACTCTACCCACTGTGACTCCTGGCTATCACTAAATATACCAATGTATTGAACACTACATACTGAACTAGACTGAATCTTTTAGAATCCTTCTTTCCAAACATCAAAGCTAGAATGGCACAGTAAGAAGGCTTTGTTCCTAGCTCTATCATTACTTCCCTTAACCTCTCTGAACCTCAACTTCCTGCCTACTTCACACAGTTGTTGTGACTCTCTAATGAAATGATGTTCATACAAGTACTTGGAGAACCACAAAGTGCTACACACATGTAACATAGGTAGTGCTGGCTCGAACACTGACTTATCTTGAGAAAACCACTTCACCTTGTGACCACTGACCAATAAAGCATTTTTTTGGAGTAGGGAAGGCAATTGGGGTTAAGTGACTTGCCCAAAGTCATGCAGCTAGTTAAATGTCAAGTGTCTGAGGCTGGATTTGAACACAGGTCCTCCTGACTTCAGGGCCAGTGTTCTATTCACCACACCATCTAGCCATCCCCAATAAAGCATTTAAAAAATGCTTACTATATACTGTGCCCCAGAGGGGACCTTAGATTAGATGTCATGTGGTCTAACTTTCTCATTATTCATGGGAGGGATCACACAGCTAGTAAGTCTCCGGAACTGAGTTCTCTCATCCATAAAATGGGGACACCTTAACATGTCCTACCTATCTCAAGGGGGTGTTGTTAGGCTCAAGCGAAATAACTAACATTTATATAGTATTTTAAGGTTTGCAAAGTGCTTTCCACATATTAGCTCATTTGATCCTCATAACCACCCTGTAAGGCAGATACTATTATGCCCATTTTACAGATATGGAAACTGATGGTAAGAGGTTAAGTAGCTTGCTAAAAAAGGTCATGAAGCTAGTAAGTGACTAAGGAAAGAGCTGAACTCAGGCCTACCTGACCCAAGTCCATCACTCTATCCACTACACAATCTACTTGCCTATAATAATGCATACAAAAGTGCCTTAGGAAGCTAAAAATGTTGTACAAATATGAAAGATGACTGTAATTAGAGCTTGGAAGAACCAGCTAATAGAAATCTTTCATAAAGGATGGTGGATTGCACGGCTTCTGCCATATTAAATGCCCAAGACTATATACAAGAAAAATATCCAGGAGGAGCCATGCCCAGAAGCAGAAAATGTTCTTAATTTTTTTTCCCTCATCTGTAAAATGAGGGGAAGGGCCTAGCTAGGCTCCAGGGTCATTTTTAGTTCTACTTCTATGATCCCAGAAAAAGTTCTCTAAAGCTAATTATAAAAGAAAGTAATCAGCATGTCATGATCAGGAGATCCAAGGAAGAGTTGTGAAGTTTCACATATTTGCTGATCTGGCCAGAATATTTTAGAACATCTACAGTGGCCAAGTTTCTCAACACTTACAGAAAAATCAGATGCCTCACATTACAGTTTCCTTTGTAAACTCAGACCACAGTTTTAAAGGGTTGCAACCGGTCGCCCCACCCCCCAGGATTTCTATCCTCCACTTTAGTTCTGCAAAAGGACATTTTGATCTTCAACCATTACAGAGGCTGCAGGTGTGAGCTCATCTCTCCTTTGGAAGTAGGGGAGAGGGACAGAAAGATTGGGGGAGACAAGAAGAGAAGAACCTCTCTGAGAAGAGAGAAAGAGGGGGAAGGAGAGAGGGAGGGAGAAAAAGAGGAAGGGAAAAAGACAAGAGTCAGAGACAGAGAGTGGGAGAGGGAGAGGGAGACAGACAGACAGAAATGAAGAAGACCAGGACAAACAGAGCCAGAGAGGCAGCCAAAGACAAAGAAAAAGAGACAGATTCAGAGAGAAGGGGCAGGGACAGAGGGAGGGAGTGAGGGAGAGAGAGTATTCTGTAAATCTCAGAGGTGTTAACTGACTCTTCCTTAAGCTTGCTCTTCCCCTATTAAACAGGCTTCTTACTACTGAGACAAAGTCTTTCAAGCCCAGAAGAAACAAGCTTCAAAACTAGGAACTCTGTCTTTGCAACACAATGCAGAAATAAGTCACTGGTTATGGATTCAGGAAGACCAAAGTTCAACTCTCCTTTCTGCGGCCTTTGAGCAAGGCTGTGAACCTCTGAGACTCAGTTTTCTGTCCACCTTGCCTCAAAGGGTAAGAAAGGGATACAGGACAGCAAGACTCCTTAGGATATGTATGGCACCAGTAAGAGACCACCTTCCCACTCGCTCCCTCATCTTCTTCAGTAGCCATGATCCCAGGACTTAGTGATAAGAAACATAAATTAGCTCCCCATCCTTTGAGACCATGAATCTGACCAAACTTCATTTAAGACAAAAAAATTCAAGAGTCCCCCAGCTGCTCATTTTGGTTGGCCAAGGCACAAACACATCCATGCCACACAGTTTTTAATAAGTTTCTTCAACTTAACAAGCCCTAAGGAATTATTCTGGCCAGAAGGCTGAGATGCTGAGCCCTCAGAAAGAGACAGAGATTGGGGAGGGGCAGGAAGCATCTCAGGGCCCCTGTATCTTGGTGTTCATACTGTCAGACTCAGTGCAAGACTTTGCTCTTCTCTGGACTCAAGATTCCCATATGCAAAATGAGACTGTTGGTACTGAACAACCTTGGAAGGAAGATGAGAAAATTTGTAAAAGATGAGAAAATTCTGCTAAGGAAGATGAAGAGCAGGTCAGATCTGTGATGATAATCACAAGCCTGCCTGGTCAGTGAGGGTCACTGTTTATAAGGCAATATATAATTGTAAAAGGACTCTGAGGGTCCCTTAAACCTGAAAGTCCTGGGATAATGGCCACTTCTGCCCTTAGAAGTGTCTTAGGTGAAAGAGGGAATGCATGTGCCATGTGTGTCTCTCCCACAAGATCTTAGATTAAGGGCTGGAGATGATCTCGTCTATCTCTCTCATTTTGCATATGTGAAAACTGAGGCTTGGATTTTGGTGAAAGGACTTGCCCAAGGTCATACACATTGTAAACAATATAACGAGGTATCAAATCAGGTCCAAATCAGGTCAAATCCAAACCTAACGGGTAGGTTTGGGGGTACCGACAATTCCACTGGCTCTACTCTACTATGTATGTCAAGATGCCATCTTAGCCTGGCATGTCCATCAGGGCAGAGTTCAACATTCAAGTCACTCTTTTCCCTCTTTCCTGGGCCAAAGAAACACCAAAAAAAACCAATTTTTTGTCTCCAAAAATACTTATATGCAAGTACTGATCGTGCACTATTGGCTAAAAAGATTTTAAGGGGATCAATACTTGAGTCCTTTGCCTTCAGTTCTAAGCCTTGAGTGAGGCAGCAGCATGCAAGTAAAAAAACCTAACACCTTCTCCAAGGAGTTTGCCTTTGCTTGGAGATTTTCCAGATACCTACATCTTCTCTCAGCCAAAATAAGGGGCTTGTTCAGGTGCCTCCAGAAACCTGACCATCATTCACAGGAGCCTGAGTGAAGAGAAGGATTTATAAGCCCACAGAAAAGGTGTTCTGGGCCAGTACACATAGGGCTATTACTTCCTGTAAGTGTGTTCATACCTTTCTGACCAAGAGTCCTATTTGTGACTCACAATTTCCCTGATGTTTCTAAGTTCAATGCACAAGGACACAATGGCAGACAGAAGCTAGAGCCCCAGATGTCTCTTCAACTTTCCAACATGCCCTGTGCTCCCGGAGTAAGGGTAAAGCAGAATATTTGCCTCTACAGATATTGGCTAAGGAACTTACCCACAGACTGGCTGATGGAAAGAATCCAGACTTACTCCAAAAAGAGCCAAAGAGTTTGTCAAATGGAATATTAATATTTACAGGGGATAAGTCATTGTTGATTTAAAAACAAGCTAAAAAAGGTTCCTAAAATAATTTAGCAAAAAAGATGCTCTCAGGAGACAGTGGCCAAAGTGCCTAAAAAACCACATGAAAATATTACGAAGAGATGACGTAATCATAAGATACAAAACATGGAAAAACCACAAAGTCATAGCCACTAAAACTGGACAAGGGAAGTAGCGTCAAGGACAAGGGCTCTTACCCTGGTGTTTGTGGATAGATTTCAGGGAGTCCATGAACTTGGATGTAGAAAAAACAAATCACATGTTCATTTTCATTAACCTCTAACTGAAATTTAGCATTTCCTTCAATATTTAAGAATGTTATTCTGAGGAGTCCCTATGCTTCAACAGACTACCAAAGAGGTATATGACCCAAAAAAGGTTAAGAACTCCTGATCTAGAGGCAGCAAGGTGGCACAGTGAATAGAGCACTGGCCCTGGAGTCAGGAGGATCTGAGTTCAAATCCAGCCTCAGACACTTAACACACTTACTAGCCGTGTGACTTTAGGCAAGTCACAACCCCAATTGCTCTCCAAAAAGAAAAAAAAAACTCCTGATCTAATGTTAGGATAAGAGGGACTTGATGCACACTATCATTCATTTTCACAAGGTATCAAAAAATTTATGATCAAAATAAGATAATTTGAGTCATATACTAAAGAATATGAGGGGAAAAATAAAAGAAAAAAGGAGAATTGGAGATAGGCTTAGCAGACCCATGCTGCCTTAAAATGAGATGTAGAGTATCCTTTGCTGGAGATGCTTTTGAAATAAAGATTTGCCTATTTCTTCCAAATCAGTTTAAAATAAGCAAGCCCCAGACTCAGCCTAAGACCACAGAATGCAAATATTAACATACTTGCAGTTCAAAAAAAGAAAGATGGAAAAGCTCACACATAATTAATGGGCCCCTGGACTTTTTTGAAACCCAGAGTTTCTGAGAAACTTTCCTGAACTTCTTACAAAAGAAAGTAGTTCTTGATAACAGGTCTCTGAGTCAGATTATGGGTCCCTGAAAAGTTCTGTTTCATGAGGGACTCCTCAAATAAATGAGGACAGAATCAGAATTTGTTAAAACAAAAAAATCAGGAAGTGGCACAGAGAGGAGGAGAGAAAAACAATCTGCATCAACTTCTGCTTTTCCACCTCCTCCTTTGCTAGACCTCCCTGTCCATCATCTCACCCAGTGCTGAGCACACAAGAAATACTCAACAGCAAGCTGCCACTTGATTGGCTGATTCTAACTTGGGTTAGGTAATCACCAAATACACATTTGACTGTGCAACTACATTTCAGACACAGTCCCTTGCCCTGAAGAAGCCTCACTTCCTAGCGTTGCCTTAGAGGTTACAGATACAGAGCTTTTATTTAAAAGCTAAAAAAAAAAAAGTCATTTCTCAGTATTATCAGTGCCAAACAGGGACAGGGAGGAAAAGACATTCACAGTCAGATTCTGTTCTGCTCAGACTCAGGAAGTCACCTAATGGGGCATAAAAGGGCAACATCAGCAGCAGAGGAAGTGGGAAGTTCAATCCCCTAGAGGAAAGGACAGGAGCATCTTACCTAAGGAAGGAACTGCACTGCTGAGCCTCCCAGTTAAGAAGAGATTAACTGCAAGAGACACAAAAATAGGATGTTACCGACCTTATCTCATTCCCCAAAGGCCACATACAGCAGGACTAATGATATAAGCCATGGTCTAACTAGGACCACATGCTTGGCTTTTTAAAATCCCTCCATATTACTATGTGAGCACATACATACACATACATATCATACGTACATATGTACATAGCATGTGTACATGTGTGCACTATATACACACATGCAAGAGCATGTGTATGCACACAATACAGAATACACAGACATACACAATATATACCATTTGTACACATAATATAGCATATATACACATATACATAATGTGACCATATATACATATATAATATGTACACAACACATCATATATAAATAAAACTACTATAGTTATCTTATCTTCTTTCATTCTCGCAACAGCCCTGTGAATAGATGGTGTATATATATATATATATAAATTTATGTGTATGTGTGTATGTATATTTATAAGGCTATAAACGGCAGAGCAGGTGCCCATTTGCATGGAGAGAGGAAGTTCCTCACCTGGAGCTTGACCAAGGCATAAATACACACACACACACACACACACACACACACACACACACACACACGCTCTTGAACAGTCCTCTGATTTCATCAGTATAGGGAACCCCCACTGAGGAGCTCCTTCTGTGCAGATGGGCACCTGCTCTGCCATATATAGCTTTAGATAGTAGCCTGGGACATTGAGAGATTGAGTGATTTGACCAGGTTCATACAAGCCAGTATTTGCCAGAAGTAGGATGTGATCTCTGGTCTTCCTGACTCCACAGCCAGCTCCCGGCTCTCTCTCCACTATGCCAAATGATCTCTTTTCATTTTATAGGTTATATTACAGCTAGGGAGCCCAGTGGATAGAGCTTCAGGTCTGGAGTCAGGAAGACAAGTTCAAATCTAGCCTCAGACACTTACTAGCTATGTGATCCAGAGCAAATCACTTAACCCTATTTGCCTCAGTTTCCTCATCTGTAAAATGAGCTGGTGAAGAAAATGACAAACTGCTCCAGTAGCTTTGCCAATAAAACCCCAAATGGGGTCATGAAGAATCGGACACAGCTCAACAACAAAAAGGACACTGAGACCCCGATCAAAAGATGGTATGACCCAAGGCTTTTTACAAAACCTGCCCCTTTAAATCCAGGTTTCCTAAGTTTTCTGACATAGAACACTCAAGGCTCTTTCTACTATCCAGTACAGTTAGTAAGAAAGATTTCCTCCTCCTTCATCTTCACCCTCATACACATACAAATCCAAACACCTATTAATTTCTCTAGTCCCATGAAGGGGATTCTGTTTTCCAAAGTTGATCTTTCAAAGGCTTTCTGTTACATGTGCCAATTAACTGATAGGTATTAGGACCAGTTACAGAGTGCTGAAATCATTTACTATGTGAAAATAATCAAGTGACCCTGGAAAGTGTCCCAACACAACCAATACCCTTCCCCCAACTCCCTGCAGCGACAGCAAGACTCCTCTCCTCTTCATACAGCTAGTTCCCAGGGTCTATCCCCCAGCCTATTCCCACAGAATCTCTTTCCCCTTCCTAAGTCCCTAAGTGACTAGTTGTAGGTATCTATCTTTCTTTGACTTTTCATATCCCCTCCCCCCCCACACACACATCCCGCCCAGTTAGGTGGCTTTGGTGGTATGGAAAGCACCCAGGAAAATGTTCACAGTCTGCCTGGGGAGGCAAGTCTCAAACCTGTAAAACAATTAGAAAAAAGCATAAGGCAATGTAAGACTGAGAATTAAAGTTGAGCTGACTCTCGTCTAAACTCCTCCCAAACCATGCCCCAGCTCTTTTTTTCCTTTTCTAAGCACTTACAGCATTCTACCTTGTGTTATAGTTAGTTGTCAAATCCCTACTAAACTGGGAATTTCTAGGAGGCAAGCCCCATCTTGTCTCAGTGGGCAGCACAATGCTGGGGATGAGTTAACAAATACTAAGAGTTACAAGGGGTCCAGCCCTAGACCTTAGCTGGGCTTCCTTGCTTCTCCCCCAACTTTCCAGAGAGCTCATGTCCTCTTTGGAATTGATCCAGAAGACCTGGCCCTTGACTCCAGGACTTTTACCTTTCTTTGTTTTTCTTTTTTTTTTTCTTTCTTTATTTTCTTTACCTCTACTGGTTTCTAAAGCTGAACCCAAAACACTTAGCTTCTAAACCTTAAGCTTCCTAGACCTTAAGCCTTCTTAGCTCCCTAGGTTCAGAGATCTGATCAGCCATATAACTGAGTGCCTGATTCCTGATATCTGTTTCCCTTCTCCCCTTCCCCATTCCATCCCTCCAAACAATCACAATATATTCACAGCAATTATAAACTCCCCAGGAGCAGGGATTCTGTCATTCCTCCTCATTATCTATCAAACATCTACTCAACTCAGTTCCTTCTATACATGGGGCACAACATAAATATTTATTGAATTATAAGGCAAAAGAAAATATATAAATTCAGAAATGGTATGCCAGAGTGGAATAACTAAAATTATATGTAAAAGAAAACTTTCCAGTCTGAGTGGTAAGACAATCTAGTTATGTCCTGGCCCTGAGTCAATCAAAATCAACTCTAGGCTTGAAGCATTCCTCTTCCTATGTGACATTCCCATTCACTTCCCCTCCCCACTAAAAAGTTGTCATTCCCAGAATTCCTAAGGGTCAATATGAGACCGCCCACCTGAGTACCATTAACGAAATTCATTTGCCTTTTCTACAATCCTATCTTTCTGGTGGTCATTGTCAGGCTTTTGGTAGGTTGCCCAAAATCACTTATCAATCAATTAGATTACTACCACTAATGTGAAGGGACTAAAAAAATCCACATACAATTGAAATTTTTCTGATCACTTCAAACATAGAATTGGATGCAGAATGTGTGGAATCACAGGGAGAATAATGACCAACGCAGAAAGGGCTATCTGATCAACCTCTGAACCTGCACACTCAGCCCATAAAAGGGCAGACTCTAAATCACTAAAAAAAAAAAAAAAAAAAAAAAAAAAAAAAAAAAAAAAAAAAAAAAAAAAAAAAAAAAAAATACCCCTCCCACTATAAAGGCAAAACAATCTATTCGTACAAATCCAACCTCAAAAGTAAGGCAGATTTGTGTGCTTTTCCAATCACTGAAGGGAAAAATCAACCCCCCCAACCCAGCAGCTCCAAATTGGGGGTGTCCAACTTGGCTACTCTCCCCACCCTCCAACTCCAGCTCTTCCTGAAGCTTCAGGCCATATTCCTTTCTCTGCCCACACTGTGACTACATACTGATGGACCTTCTCCATCTAGGTCCTAGACAGAGTTCTGGGCCCTCCCTCTCCCCACCCTTGCTTTGATAATCTTGCCAGGGACCCAAGTTGGACCATCCAAACTATTTCTGTATTTAGATGTTCACTGTATTAAATAGGAACCTCCTGGAAAGAACAAGAAAGGAAAGGAAAAGAAGAGCTTGGGTCCCAACCTTGTTAGTGTCACTGGCCATCTAATTCAATAGCTACCATCTAGTAGAGCTCCAAGAATGTAAGGGACCGCCCATCCCAAGAAGTCTGTCCATGGCTCTGACCTCTACTTTCTCCTCCCTCAAAGAAAGGCTCCCCCCAAGTTCAGGGTCCTCCTACTATACCTATTGACTTGGGGCTTCAACCCTCCTCCTGGGTTGCTAACAATCAAACTCTTATCTCAGTTTACAGAAACAAAGCCAAGGTCACGAAGAGAAGCAAGAGGGATGAAATCAAAGGGAAGGACAGAAGATTAAAAGGTCAGGAGTAGAAAGGAAAGAGAGTTGGGGGTTGGAGAAGCCAACAGGTATTTATTTTTAATCCCTGTATCCTCTGTAGGGAGCACTAGCACACAGTGGGTCCTTAATAAAGATTAGTTGAATGAATGAAGAAGACATATGCCCAGAGTCATGAAACAGAAACTCAGGTCTAAGAATCACTTCAACATGAGCCTAAGCAGAAAGGCTGAAAGAAAGGTAACTCTTTATCATCCCTTCCTACCCTGCCTTTAAGGAAGCAGAGAAAAATCCCAATCAGAAGCTACAGAAGGAACAGAGAAGTATTGCAGCAAACAGCTTCCAGACCCAGGCAACAAGCAGCAGCAGTAAGATGTAGGCCTGGCAGCACCCCCAAGGGGTCTGATCAGAGCCAGTGATGTCAGCAATGCCAGGTACCACACACACCACAAGAGGGCTCCTACAAATGCCCAGAGAGCTCTACTCCTCTAAGGTAAGATGAGTCAACTCCCCAAGTCTGAAGTCCACAGCTTTAGGCAGTTTCTAAAATCAGAATTCAATTCGCCTACAGGGAATTTGGTGGGGATTTTTCCTGCCACTGCCACCCAGGGAAAAGACAGTAGGGAAAGGAGAGGAGAAGGGGAGAGGGTCTGGGGTTTTTTAATCTTTGCAGTTAGAAGTACACTTTTTAAAAAATTTAGCATATAATTTGAGTTTTCAAAAAATGTGGTTTGGGGAAAGAAATGAGCTGGTCATGAAAAAAAAAAGAATTCTAGCAAAAAGATCCCTGAGGGGAGCTCTAAGATTTCCTTTCCGTCTCCAACTGAGAAAGCCCCCAACCCTACTGCATGACCCATCACCACTTATATACTCTGACAGTGAGATCCCTTAGCACAGGCTTCTTTACCAAGTGTTCCTGGAGACAAATGGAGAACAGGTCATTTGAGGTCATTTTAGTACAAAAACTTATCAGTTTGAAATACTCTTCATTCTGTTCATCATGTGGAAGTCTCAGAAGTCCAGCTCTCTGCAGGGCAACCCATTTAAATTAGAGACCCTATTTAAATAGCAGGTGGTACAAAATGGGGCCAGTTCTAACTAGGCCAACCTGCAAGAGACCTCCTTCCCTAGGGAACAGTTTTACTTTATGTGAGAGATAACCAGCAGCTCAAATTTCGGGGAAATTAAGGAAAGGGACTGATGATAGAGGCTGAAACAAAATCCATACATAGTTGAGTTCGAAGACCTCACAATTCCTGCTTCAATACTCCAAATACTTTCTTACAGTCCTCTCCATTGCAACAATCCTTCAGTAGCAGCTGCCCTCCCCCACCCCATATACACAACAGGCTTTCTGTGAGTCCCTCTTCCCCACGTCCTAATGAATGCTGGGTCTGAGAACCATGAAGCCTCAGGTCTTAGCATCTGGAAGGTACTGTATGCAAGGTCTAGAGTGATGATGGTTGTTTAATGAGACTCTGGGAGATGCTATAGACCCCAGACCCATCTTTAGGTCGTGGTAAAGTTTCCGACGTGGGTTCCCTTGAACCTTAAAAGTCTTGTCGGCGACCTCCTACCCTCGGGAAAGGCCGACGGGGTTGGTGGAAGATGGGGGCCAGGGCAGACCCAGGCCCACTGTTTCGACCTTCTGAGATGAACCTAGGGATCAATTCAGATGGCGTTGCTACCTGGAGGGGAGGGAGGCAGTTCCAATTAGCTGGGAATGTAATGATTTTTTTTACCCGTTTTTAAAACCCAGGCCCAGTTGCACCGTCAGAGGAGCAGCAGCCCAAGCTACACTAAAGGCGACTGGAGGGCTTTAGATCTCTTTAGATCTCTCCCCTTTCCCCCCAGGCTCCCCTTCCCTCACCCGCTACATAAGAAAAATCTGCACTCCAGATCGAAGTATCCTGGGCTCCCAAAGCAAATGGGGTAAGGGGGAGGGGAGTAGGTGGGGGACAACCTCAGGCGAGTCTCCAACTTCCGGGGGCCATGGGAGGAGGAGCCACCGGGCAGGTGTGCTGAGAGAATCGGGGTGGGGTGGGGGAAAAGGGGGGGGAAATTCAAGTCTTTTCAGAATCTAGACACACACACACACAAACACACACACACACACACACACGCCCCAGAGCCGTAGGTCCCCCTTTCTCATACACACCCCCCACGCCCCACCCGAGCCGGACTCACCCAAGCAGACCACAGCGAGCTGCGCCCGGGCGCTTGGGCCCCCCTCCAGCCCAGCAATGGGTGCCTTCTCCATGCTGTAGCCGGGACGAGGGCCGGACAGCCTGGGAGCCTCCGGCTCTTCGATCGCCTGCAACTGCGAAGGCTTCTTTGTGCAGAGGCCCGGGGGCGCCGGGGGGCCACATCCGCGGCTGCCACGCCGGGCCCGGGATGGCTGCAACTGGCGGCTTCAAGGACGACGCTGCTGCTGCTGCTGCTGCTGCTGCTGCTGCTGCTGCTGCTGCTGCTGCTGCTGCTGCTGCTGCTGCTGCTGCTGCTGCTTTGCTGCTGCTGCTGCTGCTGCTACGGAGAAGAAGGAACTGGAAGAGCGGCTGCCCTGGAGGAGGCACCCCGAGCCCCGGGCTGGACCAGCCTCTGCCTGATGCCTGTTGGCCCCCTGAGCCGCGGCGCGAGGCGGTGGCGCCGGAGGAACCCGAGCGCATCCATTCCCGGCAGGCCGGGGCTCCGGCTCCTCGCCTGCAGATGCCAATCCCCGAACCTGCTTCCTCAACACCAGCGAGGAGACCAGCACCGAACCCAGGCGAGCCAGACGCCAGACACGTGACGGCCCCGTGGGCTAGGCAATGGCCCGGCCCGGGGAGCCCATTGGCTGGGCTGGTCTCTCCTGGAGGAGGGGTCCACAGCTAGAGTGTAGCCCGCCCCCGGGCCCAGGCCCCTGCTGGACAGCTCCCCTGCAAGCTGCATGCCAGCCCTCCCGCCTGTCCCACGGGGCACAGCAAAAGAAGAGTAGCTGCTACTGCTCCATTATAGGTGGCAGGGTGGATAGATACCTGGGTGCTGGCTGTGCGACCCAGACCTTTCAAGACGTCACGCCAGGCCTCATCTCTAAGATCCTATAAGAGGCCTACCTACACGCCCACCAGTTCTCTTTTCCAATACTCCTGCTGTCTGTGCCTCTATCATAAAAGAGTATTCAAAGACTTAAGTCAATGGTATAACCACCGCTAAATAATGGATCTGATTGATGTCGGTCTGGATGAGAGAACGGGATGCACCGGGCCCTTCCTTTTTAAGATTTGGTATTAGCACACTGCAGGCAGTCAGGCCTTCGTTTCTGAAGTGAGGGGAGAGAAGTAAAAAATCACAAGCAACCTTATTCCTTAAATACACTACTGCTACCTCCAATCAGATCTCTTTTAGGAGAGAAAGAACCTTGGCCTTGGCGAGAGGGGGAGGGGTACTAGGGGTACTGAGGCGTAGAATTCGAGGTAGAAGTAAGGAGGGAAAGAAAGCTACATTTAGCTTTCCTTAGTTCCCTTCATTTTGGTAGCTAAGTCCTGGCCCTCCAGCTATGAGAAAATTCTAAATCTTAAGCAGGCAGAGCTGGTACATCCAATTTTCTCACCCAAACCAACAATAGCCAGACCTCCACTCCAGCAGGGGGTTTCACATTTCAAATATCAGGCTACTTAATTCTCCAAACAACAATGGGGTAAAAAGTCTAGCTGATACATATAAAATCTCTACTTCATAGGAAACCTATGTATCAGCTTCTCCAATAGAACAGAAGCATAAAGATTTCGTTCAGCATATCACTAAGTCAAAGCACCCTTTTCAAGATGGTAATGTCCTGAATGACATGAAATTGCTAAATGCTTCCATAAAACATAAAGCACTTGGGCTGCTGAGGGATATGCACTGAGCAACCCAAGCAAGAGGCTGTGGGTGAAGGAGCAAATGCTTCCTAAGAAAAGGTTGCTTAAACATTTGCAGGTGTAAGGGCCCAAAGGTCTGAAAATGAATTGGGGTGTAAGGGAGTGCTACAAAGCAAAAGCTATAGCCTTCTTACTACCTTTCTTCAGAGTTCCAACACCAACAAGTTCAAGGTAAAGGGGTAAGGGATAAGAGAAGAGAGGTACTGGGGATGAGCTAAAGGGCACTGAGGAAACACATTGGTACAGCAGAAAGAGGGATGGATTCACAATCAGGAAACTGAAGTATGAATCTCAGGTTTTACTAGTTGTGTGACTTTCATCTATAAAAACCCTTCCTGCTCTAAACTCTGAGATCCTATATTACTAAATTTAAAGGATACAACTCTTCTATCCACAGACCTTAGTGTTCTTTCACCTAAAACTAGGGTAGTCTGAGAAAACTTCAGTGCCTCTCTGCAGACACACACACACACACACACACACACACGCACACACACACACGCCTCCGCCACCACCACCACCACCACCACACTGCATCACACCACCACCACCAAAATACACTTCTTCAATCTTTTTTCAGCATGAACCAACATGAGCTGGTCCCTGTTATAAAACATTCCCCTTTTTTCCCCTTGTAAATTTGTAGTGACAGGATTCTAGAAATCATCTCTCTTGTGGCACCTGAGAGATGAGTCATCATGGCAACTTAGGGAAGGGGATGGAGCTAGCAACCTGAGACAAGAAAGACTTCACCATTCACTTAGCTAAGAATATGTCAGCTATCTATGTCCAGCAAATGAACTGAAAATTGGAAGGTTCCTTTCAGATCAAAAACAGGAACTTAGTATGCAGCCCAAAAGGGAGTCTGGGCTTTGAAACAGGAAATGACTGTCTATATAATTTGATACTAATCTGAATAGTTCCTGCTAAATATGGCACCCAATAAGCCAGTCACATGGCTGCTAACCAAACAGGGTTGAGGCAAGGTAAAAGAAATGGAGACTGATTCAGTGTATTGTAAGATGTAACCATTCAGCCAATCTTTGTTAGTTATGATCAGAAAGCTGTATTCTATAAGCTCATATTTCTAGGTCTTCATAGTTTTTACTTTTGTTACTTCAAAACATGTATATTAAAATAAGTTGTTTTTCTCTAAGATATTGCTGGAGTTTACAAAGAAGCTAGGGGAGAAAGACTGTCAAATGAGGAAGACTAGATAAACTCTGAGGTCCCTTCCAACTCTAACCCTATGATTTTCTGATTCATTTTTCCCACATACCAGTTGGTAATGACAGGATCAGCCACCTTTAATGGCTGGGCATAATGGTAGTAGCAACCACCTAAAGAAATCAAAAAGAAGCAACAGATCTGAAGCCAAAAGAAATAAAATCCAGGAGAGACATTCTCACCTTTTATATCTTCTGCAGCAAAACTGGTTGCTTATATTTTGATTTTCCATAGGCAAGGGGGCTCCTCTATAGATTTCAGTCATCTTGGATTAGGAATCAATGAAGCAGCAAGTTGGCTACAAGAGTCTAGGAATATCTTGACTCCTTACATCTTCAAATCTTCTACCTTCAAAGGGTTACCCTTTGCTAAGCATCGTGATTATGACAAGAAAGTACATTGATTACATAGTACAGCATGGAGCAATCCATAGTCTATGGTAAAAGCATGCACTTTACAAGAAATTAAGAGCAGGAACTCAATGTATCCTTAAGAATTGAACACACATACCATTGCAAGAACAGTAGCCATCATAGATATTTTAACATTACTCCTTAATGACCGTGCTACCTTGCCTGGCCCAGACTCATAGCAGACTCCATTTGGAAAGTCATCCTACCAGGGAAATGCAAGAGGCTGGACTCCCAAATAATACTCATCTATGCTGCTACCTTAGCTTTGTGACTGAGCTAACTGCCAGAGAGCCTCTCTGCCAAACTCTCTAAGACACACAAGTCTTCCCCCCCGCCTCTCTGTTCCCTGGCCCCATCTACTGAATGCTATCCAGGGGACACACTTGCCAAAATTTGCTCACCTAACTGCTTTATAACATCCTACTTCAACCTTTCATTCTATTCCAGTTTCTCAAAAGCCTTAGACTTGCCTGAGCCAAGCAGTTTTATTTGGATATAGAACACTTTCTAAGATACCATAGGCATAAGCTTGCTTAGCAAAGGCCTTACAGATCTATGTCTTCAATGAGATGGTTAAGATTTGTCTAGAAATACTATCCCCAGAGTATCATGTAGCAAAACTTAGGCATCTGAGGGTTAATGAGAATTAACTCATTAGCTGTATAGTGAATCTTTGAAAACCAGGATGGGGAAAGAGGAAAGGGAACATGGTTTCAGGGGAAAAAATGGGAAGAATTATATAAACAGATGCAAAATGAAATAAGCAGAATCAGGAGAACAATTTATACAATAATAGCAATACTTTAAAGATCATCGATTTTGAAAGACTTAGAAACTCTGATCAACACAAGACCAGCCACAATTCCAAAGGACTCGGGATGAAACTACCTTTAAACAAGAATTGATAAAGTCAGAGTACAGATTGAAGAATGATTTCTCCTCTTTCTTTTTTCCTCTTTTTTGGGGGTGAATGGGGGTTGATGTGGCTAATTTGGGGATTTGTTTGGTGTAATTATACATTTTAATAGGTTTTGGTTTTTCTTGCTTTCTCAATGGAAAGGGGAGAGAGAGAATTAAAAACTTAAGATTGAATTTTTAAAATTTAAAAATTTAAAAATTAAAGAAAAAAGGAAACTACATCCTTCCCTTCCTTCTCCATGAATGGCTAGACCCACAAGGAAATATGAGGTCTCAAGTAGAGTGTCCCATGGATCTATTCCTAAGAGCCCAGGGAATAGCATTTGTACTTCCTCTCTACCAATCCTGCTTCAAGCCTATCCCGTAGAAACCTCAACTAGGGGAAAAACCTTTATGAATAGGCAAATTATCAAGTGCTTCTAAAGGTGTTATAGCCTCTACCTCCTCAGCAGCCACAGCTACTCGAGACCCAGAAAAAAAAGTTCCCACCATTATAAATCTTTGGCATCATCAAATCATTCAAAATCAGGGGGAAAAGATACGATTTTTCTCAAGAGAAATGGCTTTAAAGAAGAAATACTGCCATCTGCTTTGCCATTAAAGTGAGTCACAGGTGAATATATGTGTTGTCTCCCTTTTAAGAATGTGAATTTCTAGAGATTATGAATTGTTTGGATTTTCTGTTTATATCCCAGCCCTAAAAATAGTGCTTTGCATATTGCAATCACTTAATAAATGATTTTTCATTCATTCATTCATTCATTCATCTGTCTTTGATCATGTAATGTTTAACTTTCTTGGCAATAATTTGGATGAAAGGCATAAATGTCAAACTAGAATATTGGACTAAAAGAAATGAAATTTATTTGGGATAAATGTAAAGTCTAACACAGGCTCAAAAATCAACTTTACAAATAAAATGGGAGAGACATGACTAGGTAACAGTTCATGTGAAAAAATTCTAGGGGGTTAATAAACAGTGTTATGTGGCAGCCTGAAAAGCTAATATAGTCTTAGACTACATTAAGACAGGTACAATTTGGTTAAGAAAAAAAGATGTTGATCCATGGAACAGGTTATGTACACAACATACAGAAGTAAACAAGCACAATAGCCTATTGTGGGATAAATCTAAAGATCTTAGCTACTGGGATAAGAACTTAATATTCAATAAAAAATTGATGGGAAAACTGGAAAGCAATCTGCCAAAATCTAGATATAGACCAACATCTCACGCCACATATCAAAATAAGTTCCAAATGGGTATATGACATATAAAGAATTACAATCATTAAAAAAATTAGAGGGGCAGAGAAGAAATTACTTGTCAGATCTCTGGATTGGGGAAAAATTCATTACCAAATAAGACACAGACATGATTACAGATAGTAAAAAAGTATAGTTTTGATTATATAACACTAGTAGGATTGTGAACAAACAAAAGTAATGGAGCTAAATTTAGAAGGGAAGTAGGTAAATAATGGAAAATCTTTGTAATAATTTTCTCCAATCAAGGTCTCATTTCTAAGATATATACATATAGGGAACTGATTAAGTTTATGAGAATGAGCCATTTTTCAAGTGGCAAATTGTCAAAGGATAAGAACAGTAGTTTTCAGAGGAAGATATCCAGTCAATAGCTATATGAAAAAATGTTCCAAATCACTAATAAAAAGAGAATGCAAATTAAAGCAACTTTCAGGCTTATCCCAAGTAAAATGGCAAATGTTGGAGGAACTATGGAAAAACAGCTGCATTAATACACTGTTGGTGGAGCTGTGAACTGATCTAGCTGTTCTGAAATAACAACCTGGAACTATGCCCCATCAAAAGCTATGAAATTGCATACCCTTTGACCCAGAGGTGCTAGATCCACTACCAGGTTTATGCTCCAAAGAGATCAAAGAAAGAGGAAAAGGATCCACATGTAGAAAAGTATTTATAGCAGATATTTTTACATTTGTAAAAAAAATTGGAGAATGACTGAATGATCTATGGTATAAATGTGATGAAATGCTATTGTGCTATAAGAAATGAAGTGGCTTGTTTCAGAGAAAACAGAAAAGGCTTGTATGAACTGATAAAAAGTGAAGGAAGCAAAATGAGGAGAATAGTTTATATTATGACAACAACATTATAAAGACAAATATCTTTGAAAGACTGAAGAATTCTGATTAGTTAAATGTCCAACAATGATTCCAGAGGACTCATGATCAAACATGTCAGAGAGTCGATGCACTCAGGGTGTAGATTGAAATTTTTTTAATATAGCAAATATAGGGGATTAATTTTGCTTGACTACACATGTTTGTCAAGAGGGTTTTGTTTTTCATTCTTTCTGAATGATGAGGGAGAGGTGAAAGGAAGAGAAAGAGGATTTTAGTTAATGTAAAAAATCATTTTTTTAAAGAAAGGTATAATATCCAGAACTAGGAATATACTCTACCCCAGTCAAACCACATCTAGAGTACTGTATACAATTCTTAGATTAACATTTTAGGAAGAGCACTGACAATACAGACACATTCAAAGGAGAGCAACAAGGATACTGAAGAGTTTTAGTTAAAAGAACTGGGGGTGTTTTACCTGGAAAAAAGAAAAAGACTTAATGGAGACATTTCTTCAAGGGTTTGATGGTCTGTCACCTAGAAAAAGAATCAAACTTGCTCTATACTTGTTCAAAACAGAATTCATTATCTTTTTCTCTAAACCCTGCCCCCCCCCAACATTTCCTCACTTTCTTATTACTGTTGAGGGCAACATCATCTTCTCAGCCTCTCAGGCTCACGACCTAGGTATTATCCTTGACTTTTCATTCTCACTCACTTCCCATCTCCAATCTGTTTCCAAGGCCTGCTGATTTCACCCTTGCGACATCTTTCAAATATATCCCCTTCTAATCTCTGACACTGCCACTCTAGTGCAGGCCCTCATCGCCTCATGCCTAGATAATAGGTTGCAGGTGGTTCTCCCTGCCTCAAGTCTCCCCTCACTTGAATCCATTCTCCATGCAGACACCTAAGTGGTTTTCCTAAAGTACAAATCCAACCATGTCAAGCCCCTACTCAATAAATTTTAATGGTTTCCTATCATCCCCAGCGTCAAATACAAAATCCTCTGTTAGGCATTCAAAGCCCTTTATAACCTAGTCACCTCTTACCTTTCCATTCTTCTCACATCTTACTCCCTGCCATGTACTCTGATCATATAACACTGGCCTCCTCGCTATTCCATAAACAAGACATTCTGTCTCTCAACTTTGGACATTTTCTCTAGCTGTCTCCCATGCCTTCAATGCTCTCTCTCAATCTCTGCCAACTGACTTTCTTCAAGTTTCAATTAAAATCTCATGTTCTTTCACAACCTTTCTTAATTCTGGCACCTTCTCCCTTTTCATTATTTCCTATTTATCCTGAATATAGTTTGTTTATGCATATTTGTTTATAGACATTTGCTTGCTTATTTTCTTCCCTGTTAGACTGCAAGCTCCCTGAGAGCAGGGACTGCCTTTTGACTATTTTTGTATCCCCAGTATTTAGCACAATGCCTGGCACATAATAAATGCTTATTAACTAACTTGTTCTACTTCCACCACCCCCCCCCAAGAGAAAGAACTAGAAGCAGTGGGTGGAAGTTACAAAGAGTCAAATTAAAGCATAATGGAAGGGATAAAATTCCTAATCCTTAGAGCTGTCCAAAAGTGGAATGGCTTGTCTTGGGGCCAGTCATTAGAGATCTTCAAGCAAAAGCTCAATGGTTCTTATTCAGGTATAGGTAGGAGTAGTTAGTCTCTAGAACCCTTTCCAGCTCTATGATTCTATTATTACAGGAGGGAATGGAGACAGACAAAGTATGGAAGTTGTTATTCAGAAACTCCATAGCCATTTGCTAACAACATTCCCAAACTATCTCCCCTTGCCCACCAAAATATTCTTCCCATGCTTATATCAAATACTATGGCTTCCATGAAATTGTGCCACTGCTTTTAGAAGTGATGTGATAATAAAAACTTTCCTTGCATTGATGCTATTACTCTCCCATTATAGACCTCACAACCAGCTTAACATTAGATGCAAAAGAACGCACATTCCCAGTTAGAATAGCTTAGGTAGAAACATCATGTTTTTTTTCCCAATGTCAAAGCCTCAGAAATAAGTTGCTATATCAAAATCTTGAATAAATAAACAAAATGAAGGGTCCTAATCCCTGCATTCGTTTATTCATGCATTTATGAAGTATTTACTATGTGCCAGACCCTGTGATTGACACTGAGAGTATAAAAGTAAAAAACAAAATAGTACCTACCCTCAAGAAGCTTGCATTCTATATGGAAGTAACAATATATGTACATAAATGCAAAATATTATATGAAGTCAGTGGGTAGGAAAGACAATAATAACTGGGGGAATAAGGAATGGCCTGATAAAGGAGCTTGAGCTGAGTCCTGAAGGGAGCTGAGAGTTCTAAGACACAGAGGCAAGGAGGGAGAGCATTCCAGGCATGGAGTTGGCCCATCCAGAGGCACAGAGATAGGAAACAGATCATAGTTGGTGGTCCAGTTTGAATGGCATGTAGCATGTGTGAAGGAAGTAATTTGTAGTCTGTCTATAAAGATTAGCCCGAGTCGCATAATGAAGGATTGGACGAGACAAAGCAAGTTTTTATTTTATCCTCATGGCAATAGGGAGTCACTGAAGCTTTTAATTCAGGGAGTGACATGATCTTACCTGTGCTTTAAAAATATTAATTTGGCAGGTGTGTAGAAAATCCATTTCAGAGGGAAAGAAACTGAAGGCAGAGAAATCAAGTAGGAGGTTTCTAACTGCAAGCGTCCAGGACCTGAACTAAGGCAATGGCCAGGTGACTTGAAGGAAGAGAGAAATGGGACAGTGCTTGTCAATATGGGATTGGGGGAGAGCGAAGAGACAAGTATAATTCTGAGGTTAGGAACTGAGGTAACTAGAAGGATATTGGTGCCCTAGACAGAAGCAGGGAAGTTTGTCCTGTATAGCTTGTCTGCACAGTTTGTAAATAATATATATTTATCCTGTATCTATCTTGTTGATCCATTGTTGTCTCCCGTATTAGACTGCCAGGTCTGTGAGAGAGGAGATTGTTTGGCCCGTCTTTGTATCCTCAGTGCTTAGCATAGTTACTGGCACATAACCGGTGTTTAATAAATGTTGATTGACTGGCAAAAAAAAAAAGCTTAGGAGGAAGACTGGTTTGGAGAGAGAAAGATATTAAGTTCTATTTTTGTCCTACTGAGTTTTAGATGCCTACAGGACACAGGTGGAAATGTCTTAAAGGCATCTGGGGATGTGGGACTGGAGTTCAGAAGAGACCAGGGCTAGACATGTAAATATGGGGATCATCTTCACAGACATAATAATTGAAACCATGGTAGCAAATAAAATCACTGATAATGTGAAGAGGGGGAAAAAGGTGGACTCAGGGTGGGGTTTGGGGAGAAGATGAATTGATGTGGAGTATGATATAGATGAATTTAAGATATATCTGGGTCCTCCAGTTTGATGATACAGTGCTGGAGGTCAGGAGAGATACTGGGGCTGACTATATCAATCTGTGAGTCATTTGCATAGAAATGATAGTTAAACTCATGAAAGCTGATGAGGTCACCTAAATAAAGGGTATTGAAAGAGAAAAGAAGAGGGTCTGGGACAGAGAAAGCCACAGTCAGGGAGTGTAAAATGAATGATGAGCCAACAAAGAATTACTGAGGAGCATTCAGCCAAGTAGGGAGAGTACCAAGAGAGCAACATCACAGAACACAGGAGGACAGAATACACAGGAGGAGGTGGTCAGTGGCATCAAGTGCAGTGGAGAGGTCAAAAAGGATGAGGTCCAAAAACATCTTCAGATTTGAAAATTAAGAAATCGTTGATAACTCTGGAGAGAGCAGTTTCATTAGAGCGGAGACGTCAGAAGTCAGACTGCAAAAGAGCTAGAGAATGAGAGGAGAGGAAAGAGGGGAACAACTTTCTCTCAGAGATCATTAGTAACCTTAAAACAGTTGCCAAAATTGGAACCCCATTCCAAATCCCTGATCCTCTTCCCATGATGGGAAGAAGATGAAGGTATACAATCAACTGAAGCAATCCCAATACATTTGGTAGGTCTCAGCACAGTGTGCTGATTCTCCTGATTGCTTCTTTGCTAAAAGATGCCACCAAAGTTCTTTTATGTCTACACCAATGTCTCAGGAAGTTTCAGAAAGATGAACTCAACAATGCACTATCACTGACTCCCTAAGGGCGTTGTTTCTCTGTTCTAACTGGCTACAGGTTCTGTCCCATGGCAGTGACACTCGGAATAGAAAAGTGTAAGATAGGTGAAGTGTTCACCTAAGTACTATGTACTTTTTTCTGTTTTTGATTTGTGAAATATTTTCCCTTGAAGAAAGTATTTTTGGTAGCCACCTTGATTTTCCCAAAGGTTGTAATGGTTTACCATCTGGGCAGTGAACTTTAGGAAAAAGTATGCCCTAAGTCAGCGGTTCTCAACCTGTGGGTCACAAACACAGGGGTTTGGGGGTCAAACGACCCTTTCACAGGGGTCACAGGGTCGCCTAAAACCTTCGGAAAACACGTATTTCCCATGGTCTTAAGAACCGAGACACCGCTCCTCTATCTGTCTCCAGGAGGGTCAGCTCACATGCAGATAGGCCCACATACGAGTATTAAAGGGTTCCGGCATTAGGAAGGTTAAGAACCACTATCCTAAGTGATTGTTTAGCACCCACACTTGTCAAAATCCAGGTTTGCCTCATAGGAGTTTTCAATCTTCTAATTTGGCATTTATTTTGACCCCCTACTCTAACCAGGTACCACTACTTCTATATAACCAGTACATATATATATATATATATAAAAACACTACTTCTATATAATTTCTACATAACCAATCATTTCCTGACTGTTAAGATATAGTTTGGGGGAGGGCGGAGCCAAGATGGTGGCGTAGAAGCAGCAAAGCACCACAGCTCCCACACAAACACCCTAAAAAACTCATAAAATGGGACTCTAAACAGATTTTCAAGCTCCAAAACTCTCCAAAAGACAGAAAGCACATCTGCTGCTACAGGCAGCGCAGCAGGCAGGGCTCTTCTCAGCAGTCTGGAACTCATGGCCAAAACCCTGGCCAGGTCAAGCCCTGGGGCATCAGGCGGGGAGCCGCGTCTATAGGAGAGCTGATCAGCTGCACTGGAGGCACAGTTACCACATTTATCAGGCAAGAAGAAAAAAAGGCTAAGAGAAAGGTCAGTGGATTTTGCTAACTCGGGAGGAGAAGAACAGGTCCGGCCA
>CM053595.1:83579592-83596478 GCA_028646575.1 Pseudocheirus occidentalis
ATAGATGTTTCCTAGCACAGAGCCTGGAGTCAGGAAGATCAGTGTTCCAATCCAGCCTCAACTGTGAAGTCTGTGTGACTCTGGGCAAATCACTTAACCACTGTTTGTCTTGGTTTCCTCAACTGTACAATGAGGATAATAATAGCACCTACCTCCCAGAGTTGTTGTGAGGATTAAATAAGGTAATATTTGTAAAGTTCTTAGCACAATGCAGGGCACCTAGCAGACACTATGCAAATACCTATTCGAGGAGGCTAAGTGGCACATGGGATAGAATGCTGGGTTTGGAGTCAGGAAGACCTGAGTTCAAATCCAGCTTCAGAAACTTCTTAGTTGTGTGACCTTGGGCAAGTCACTTAGTCTGTTTGCCACTGGAGAAGAAATGGTAAACCACTTTACCAAAATCTTTACCAAGAAAACTCCATGGACAGAGAGGTCCACGGTGTCATAAAGAGTTGGATGTGACTGAAACTCCTGAACAACAAAAAAGCCTATCCCCTTCCACCTCTCAACAGAGTTTACAGGTAGTAAGTAACCAAAGAAAGATCAGAACCCAGATATTCCTGACTTCAAGTGCAGCGTGAATTGTCCCTTCACCAGCACAGATTACAATCTTTTCGTGACCCAGTAAGTGGTTTTTAAGAGTGACTGTAGTTAAAAATAAACTCATAGCCCTTGTGCTGACCCGATGATCAGTCTCTGCAGATTTAGCCAGGCTGGTCCTCAGACAACAAACCTGAAGTCCATCACAGTGTTTTTAGGCAAGGCCTTTGTAGTTTATTAGGACCTGTCAGAGCCTCAAAAACCCAGGGTCACCTCCACACCTTGATCAAATATCAGAAAAGGTTTTTGATGGAGAAGTCTAAACACCAGACTTCTATTAGTAAAGTCTAAGCAAGAATTAGCTTCTTCTGTCTGTCATATCAAAATACTCATTCATACTACGCTAAATGCATTAAAATCCACTAAAACCCCAGATTTTTTTTGTATGAATAGCACAGCGCTTGGCCCAGTGTCTGACATGTTGCTTGTCCACTGACTAACATGAACACAATTTGTATTTCTTGTCACTGCATATTTTGAACCTAAACTCACAATTTCATATTTACTCTGGCCCACTTTTAACATGTTTTATTCAGCCCATCATCATTGGGCTGGTTGAAATCTTTCTAGATTCTGACTGTCCATCAAGATCTTGGCTCTCCCTCCTGCTTTCAATCATCCCCAAATTTGATAAGAATGCCATCTGTACCTGCATCCATGTCACTGATAAAGTATAAGTTCACAGTTGAGTAGTAGCCTCAAGAAAGAGATCAAAGTTGGAATTCCTCAACCAGTTTCAAAAGGGCAAACTCAATGCCATGTACCTAGAGTGAAGGTACCTTAGAGTATTCCCTTTATCTAAAGGTTTACAGAATAGCTTATGTGATCAGTATATGACTCAGTTGAACACGTCAGTGCCAGATTGCTTATAGATGTCCTTCTAGCTCCCATTTCTGAAAAAAAAAAAAATCAGTTATCTGGTCCCAGATTTGCAAATTCAAACAGTCCCATGAAACCAGGCAATGAAAAGTTGGCACTTAACATCTGTTGCAATGCAAAGCAAATTATGTTTCATGAGATTTCAGAGGGATTTGGGGGATACACCTGATCAATTATCAATGAAAATTTTGTGCAAAAATCAAGGAATAATCGGCTACTCCAAAGAAGTAACTAGAGGCAGCTCAGTGGATAGAGTGTTGGGCCTGGAGTCAGGAGCATCTGAGTTCCAACCTGGCCTCAGATATTTATTAGCTGTGTGACCCTGGGCAGGTCACTCAACTTCTCTTTGCCTTAAATCCACTGGAGAGGAAAATGGTAAACCGCTCCAGCATCTTTCCTAAGAAAACCCCATGAACAGTATGGTTCACAGGGTCACAAAGAGTAGTACCTAACCAAATAACCACAAAGAAGAAGTAACTAGGGGAGAATGATTAGGATTTTGATCCAGGGCACTGATAGCACTTGCAGTCTTTCAATGGTATAAAAACAACTGAGCTTAGCATTTAATAAGAATAATTAGTTAAAATAAGAAGCTACCAGATGGTTCACTTCTCCCTTGCAGCTCTACCTGAAGTGAACTATTTTACAGCCTGATTTTGCCTACCTCTTCCCTACATCCTCTTGAAAGTCTTTTCTCTTTTTAAAATTCAATTTAATTTTTTTAATTAGCAAAAATCTATTTCCTTTTTCTCCCATCTCCTCTCCCATTAGAAAACAAAAACAAAAACTTTGTAACAAATATGTGCATGATCAAACAAAACAAAATCACTCCTTGGTCATGTCCAAAAATGTATGTTTCATTATGCAACCTGAATCTATCACTTCTCTGACACGAAGTGGGTCACACAATCTCTGATCCTCTGGATGAATCCCTTGTCACTGAACTGGCTAGCAGGAGTGGGGCACCTGTGATCGTGAGGCCACATGTGACTCTCTAGGTCCTCAAGTGCAGCCCTTTGAATCCAAACTTCACAGAACAAAGCTTTTGATTAACTTCATAGAACAAATTATTTTATTAAGGGTTCTCAATTGTTTTAAATTCTCAAATGTTTAAAAATTATTTTTCTTTATGATGTCATTATTATTTTAGAAATCCCTCTCCTGGTTCTAGTCACTTTGGTTTATTTCAGTTCATACCGGTCTTCCTAGTTTTCTCTGAAGTCATCCATTTTTAAATTTATTTTTATGGCACAATAATATTCCATTATATGCCTATAGCTGTCTCCCAACCGATGGACTTCCCCTTAGATCCCAGGTTTTTGCTACTACAGAAAGAGCTATGAAAGCATTTTTTTATACATAGAGGTCCTTTTCCTCTTTTACTGATCTTTTTGAGGTACAGACCTAGTAATGATATTAATGGGTCTAAGAAGTTACTTACTGTGCATTTTCAGCACTATCTCAATTAAATAGTGGTAATCATGGAAATCTTTGCTTTTACCTTTAATCTTACTGGAAAGATCTCCATTTTACCTGACTACATAATGGTGGTTCTTGGTTTTAGATACTTATTATTAAGGAAAGCTCTTATACCCCTATTATACCCCTGTTCTCTAGTGTTTTAATAGGAATGAGTTTTTTATCTTATCAAAAACTTTTTTTTGCATCTATGATTTATGATTTCTATTGGTATCATTAATATGGTTTATTATGCTGATAGTTTCCCTAATATTGAACCAACTCTCTATTCCTTCTATAAATTAAACTTTGTCATAGTGTATAATCTTTTGATATGTTGCTGTATCTCTTTGTTAACATTTTATTTAAAATTTATGAATTAATGTTTATTAGGGATATTGGGCTATAGTTTTCTTTCTCTATTTGACTCTCTTTGGTTTAATTATCAAGACTATATTTGTAATATAAAAGGAATTTGATAAGACTTCTTCATTTCCTAATTTTGTAATAGTTGACATATTAAAATTAACTGTACTTTGAAGGTTTATAGGAATTCATTTATAAAACCATCTGGTCCCAGGGTTTTGTTTTCCCCCTTTGGGAGCTCGTGTATGAGTTATTGAATTACTTTTTCTGAGATCAGATTATTTAAGATCTCTATTTCTTGTTCTATTAATCTGAGTATTTCATAATTTTGTAAATATTCAACTTTCTTGGCACATATAGGGCAAAAAAAAGGTTCTAATTATTATTATTATTCTAATTATTTATTTCTTCATTTGTTATGAATTCACTTTTTCTTTCTTTTTAAGAAAAAATTATTATTTGGTTTTCCTGTTTTTTTAATCAAAATAGGTAAAAGTTTACTTATTTTATTTTTAAAAAATTCAGTGGGGCGACTAAGTGGCCCAGTGAATAGCACCGACCCTGGAGTCAGGAGGACCTGAGTTCAAATCCGGCCTCAGACACTAGACACACTTACTAGCTGTGTGACTTTGGGCAAGTCACAACCCCAATTGCCCTCCAAAAAGCAAAAAAAAATTTTTTTTAATCTTCTTATGCTTTTTTTTAAAAAGCTCCTAGTTGTATTTATTCATTTAATTGGGGTTTTGTTCATCTTTACTTTGATTTCCAACATCTCTGTTTTGGCATTTGGGGTTTTAAGTAGTTGGTTTTTTAGTTTCAATTTGTCTTACTAAGTTGGCATGTTTTGTGCCACTTGTGCTGGGCACCAAAACTGTGAGGTATTCCCATGGAAAGAGAGCCAGAAATTTCTCTTTAGAAAGACCAATTAGACTCTAGGTACTGAGGACACCATTTAATATTATTTCAAGAGCTAAGAGAATATTAATTTTGAAAGCAAAAATTAAAAGTCTAATTTAATTTCATCCCTCACTATGGTCTCAAGTGGGTACAAAATGTCAAGATAAGAATAGTAACAACTCACATATACATGTCTAGCATTTTAAAGTTTGCAAGGTACTTTACATATATTATCTCATTTAAGCTTTATATCAACCTTGGAAAGTAGATACTACAGATGTTATCATTCCTGTCTTTACAGACGAAAAATACTGAAAATGAAAGAAGTCAAATGACTAGCCTATGATCACACAATTACCAAGTGTTAGGGGCAAGATTTGAATTGAAGCTTTATATACACTAATAGCAGGGAGCTGGGGTACAAGGAGAGGGAAAAGAACAACTTTATATATGATATATATATATAATATATGTTACACATATATTATATATGTATATGTATATGTATATAATATATATTTTCTAGTGCAACTCTCACACAAATGAACACATCTACTTTTTTCAAATAAACCTAATTTTTTAAAAAATTCAACAAAAGGTAGACTAACATGGTGAATTTGCTCCAACTGACACTGAACACAAGGCAAAGACCTTTAATACCACACAATCAAACAAATTTGACCATGATCAAACAAGGTCAAATCTGAAGTGGGGCACAACAGATCTCAAGAGGCTTGATCTGCCCACCTTTACCTTAAGTTGGGATAGGATCTTGACCCAGTTGAGTTGTGTCTTCATGTTATTTACTGCATTTGAACATGAAGCATGTAAACTGAAAGCTAAATGATCTTTGTGTGGAAGTAAAAAGTATCTGACATATTTCTTAATGTCATTTTGGTAAGTTGAACATAAAAAGCCAGTTTTTAAAAACTGAAACTTTTAAGAAGTGAAGTAATTCCCAAACAGTTATAGATATACAGATTATAAAAGGATTTTATGAATAAGCATCTATTTTGCATTGTTTTGTGATGTTTAAGATTATTATAAAATTATAAATTATTTTATTTGGATAAAATATGAGCTAAGAAAATCATCTGCATATATTATTTTTCCTCAAACTTTTATTTTAGACTCAAATGCCAGAACACAAATAGAGAATAGAAAAAAGAAACAAAAATATATCACAAACTTAAATACAAAGTTGGAAAGAAATAAAAGCATGTCGTGTGCATAGCAGAACATAAGAGACGATTCAAAACACTAACAATACATTTTCATTTCAAGAAGGCCTATATGATAAATAATACTCATTGTACTGAGAATTGTCCATCTTTGCTTCCTTATGAGTTTTCTTTTGTTCTCTACTGTGCACTTTTTTACTTTGTTCTTTTTCCCCCTCCCCCAAGACCCCCCAGACGGCCACAATAAAGCTCCAATATGTTTCTCTGTAACTATAAATACATACATATTGCATATATTATTTTATTAAAATTTATGGCAACATCAGCAAATTTTTAAAGATCATTTCTGCATAAGATTTGGAAACCACTGCTGTTATCAATTGCATCTTTCATAGAAGAAGTTATAAATAAATCTTGAAGTCCCCCAAATGAACAAGGTCAATGGAAAGCACTCAAAAAATCAAGGGTTACTTCTACTTCCTATGAGTCATAAAAATCACAAAAATATTGTCATCACCATCTTAACCTGCAATTCATTTACCTAGTGACCTATCCCTTGTAACTAAAGATAAAAAAGCAAGAGGGAAAAAAGCATTTTAACAAGTCTAATCAACACACCAACCATGTCTTATAGTATATATGCAAATATTCTCTATTTTTGGTCCCTCACCTGTGCAAAAAAGAGAAGGGAGTGCACTTTTTCAACTCTTACCTGAACTCAGGCTTGGTTATACCAAATGCTTTCTCAGTTGCTGAACCCAACGACCTTTTCTAAGTCCTTGTCCTTCCTGATATCTCTACAACATTTATTACTATTTACTACACTCTTCTGACTATTCTCTGAGTTTTCATGACATTGATCCCTCTTGTTTTTCCCTCTACCTGGCTGGAAGATCAGTCTCAGTCTCTTTCTTTGGATCATCATTCATGTCTCATCAAAATATGAGTATATGTCCTAAGTTCCTGTGTTGGTCTCTTTCCTGAATTCCAGTCCCATATCACCAACTACTTATAGGCATCTATGGAATGCAGCATGTCCAATACCGAACATACTAGCTTTCACCCCTTTTGATGCCCCTATTTCTGTCCAGGTTACTACCATTCTTCCAGTCACTCAAGTTCCCAAACTCAGAGTAATACCTGACTTTTCACTCTCCTTCACCCCCAATATCCAATCTGAACTGATGAATCTTGTTCATTTTACCTTTACAACATCCCTCGAATCCATCCCTTTCTCTCTATTAACACAGCCAACACAATAGCTCAGGCTCCTATCTCCCCTCATCTGAACTATAAAAATAGCTTTCTAATTGGACTTCCTGCCTCCAGGCTGTCCTCCCTCTAATGTATGTTCTACACAGTAGCTAAAGTGACATTCTTGGAGTGCACAGCCCAGGTCTGATCCTATCACTCCCCTACTGAGAAATCTCAAGGGGTTCCCTATCGTTCCAAAAACTAAATAAAAACACCGACCTCTGTTTGGATCATAGATTATGGATATCAAACTAGAAAAGATAAAAAAGCTACTAAGTTAAACCCTTTCTTTTTACAGATGAGAAAACTGAGGCACACGGAGGCTAAATGATTTGCCTAAGGTCAAGTAGGTAGTTCCAGCTGTAATATTTAAACTAAGGTCCTTTGACTTCAGACTCAGTTCCCTTTTCTCTTTATCATTCTCTCTCTCTCTCTCTCTCTCTCTCTCTCTCTCTCTCTCTCTCTCTCTCTCTCTCTCTCTCTCTCTCTCTCTCTCTCTCTCTCTCTCTCTCTCTCTCTCTCTCTCTATATATATATATATATATATAGTGTCAGAACAACTGCCAGGGTCATAATGAAAGCTAAAAGGAATTCATTCTCTCTAGACTAGTGAGGCAGGGCCCTGAGTCAGAAATACTCACCTTCCTGAATTCAAATCTGACCTCAGACATTTACTAGCTATGACACCCTCAGCAAGTCACTTGACTATTTGCCTCAGTGTCCTATCTGTAAAATGAGTTAGAGAAGGAAATAGCAAACCACTTTAGTATCTTTGCTAAGGAAACCCCAAATGGAGTCACAAAGAGTCAGACATACTGGAATGACTCAACAGCAGGTATGGTCTATTAAGGGTTTGGATATGAATATCTTTTTGAAATGAAGTAAGGTGGTAAAAAAAGGTCCCCAAAACTGCCTGTTAGACATTTTTGCATGTGTTATCGGGGTACATTTGTTGTATATCTGACTACTACAGAGCTGAAATGAATGTTGCTTAGCCCTCAGCCAGGGGTGAACTTTCTCTTTTTGTAGGAGAGTCATGTCTAACATGAGGTTTTGTCTACAATCGCTGTGTAGGGATTGTTTTCTGAGCAAATGGTGGAGAGAAACTGACAAGCCAAAAAAACCCTATTTTTGAAAGGGAACTTTTGAGTGACAGAAACAGAAAAATCCATGGCTGTTCTTTCAGCAAGTTGTTTCACCCAACATTGCATTGCAGTCAGAAGTCTTCTCTCAGACCAAAAATCAAGAAACTGACCTCTGGAAATGCTTTTCCCTAATTTCAGAGAAATACTAATAACAAGTAACATTTAAGGTTTGTAAAACATTATGTGTGTGTATATGAAAATTTCATTTGATGTGACCCTCCCAACAACACCACAGGGTAGATGCTATTACAATCCTCATTTTACCAAAGGGGAAACAGGATGAACAAAGTTAAATGACTTACCCAGACTCTAGGTCAGGCAATCTATCCATGATTCAACCTAGTTGCCTATAACGCTGGACACTATAGTTAGAAGCCAGATCAAAAGAAAGTAGGCAAACTTCCAAAATGCATTCAGGTTTCTTGTCTCCTTCACTAGACCAGGAACCAATAAGGATCACATCTGCTTCCATCTTCCCCATAGCATAACTGAGCTCCCATTAGGCTAGAGCTATATGAGAAGCTGATAGCAAGACCACCTTCAAAGCAGGGGTGCACTATGTCTATACCATACAAAATATTGTTCTCCAAATCCTATGCAACTGCATTATGCAAATTATCATTTGCTATACTTGCATCCTGGGGACTGTCAGTGACTATACCAGCTCTCTTCAGTTGCTGTCCAATAATATGGTATGAATGGAATGAATGGAATGATCATTCATTCACTCATTCAACAAACATGGATTAAGCACTCCCTTTGTAATGAGTACTACTCTAAACATGGAGAAAAGTATAAAGTTTAGATGATACATAGTTCCTGCCTCCTGTTGTTTGACCAATCAGCATGTGAGACTAAAGAAATGACCCATGAAAAACCATAGAGAAAATACATGACTTTATGTCCCTTAATGAGAATACCTCCTAAAATGAAAATATATGAGGGACTGTCAAAGGGATCTTCCTGCAGGGCTAAAGTACAGGACAAAAGAAGTTTGATTCAGCATATCTAGAGGGATGGCAGCATAATAAATATCGAAAGAATTATTCTTATAACCAGACGTGGGTTTCAGGAACCAAATAGCAGCTGAGGTAGAAAGAAAATGGTGATTACAAAATCTAACATGTGGCTACTGAAACGAACAAAGCTATTCAGTTCCTAAGCACACATGACTGTATTTTCTAAGAAGGGGAGGATTATGGCTTATTTTGATAGTGCTACTGTTTTCCAGGGATGCCCAGTTGTTAAGTGGTTATGGACAATCATGAGACTGCCGTCCTTCATCAAAGCTCACCAGATTTCCCTTTGGCAGAGTTATTCAGAAATAATATCATCAGATGAAATGGCTACATCTTTTCTGTCAACCCAAGAAATGTAAGACAGATGCACTTGAATTTTATAATAAACACAAATGGAACTTTGAACATAATCTTCTCACCAATGAAGGTCAACAATCTAGTGTATTCCTTACCATACTTAGGGATAGAGATTGGGATTTGTAGAGGCAACCACATTGGCACACCCAGGATGGCTGCTAGCACAGGTTGTTAGATCTGCTTTACTAAGAAAGATAGCTGTTTAAGGGGTCAACAATCTTTTTTTAATTAAATTTACTAGCTCAGGTGAAAAATCAGCACCCTGAAGTTGAGAGAAAATACAAACAGAGAAATACAAACAGAGAAATAAAGACCAACAGAGTTCTGACTACCTGAATCAAAGCATATTGCTATACACTTTATATATATCCCTGGATCAAGAGAGCCTTTACATCTGAGGAATTGGGGAGCTCTAAATGTATGGTTACTCACAATCTCAACCAGGGAATCACAAGTTCCTTCTCCATAAGTGAGTCTCCAAAGCAAAATACCAACTCAGAGTATATATACACTTCTCAGAGGCAGAAGGCATCACAAACTTCTTGACTCAGTGCGTAATTAGAAATTAGCAAAAGGTGTGAAAGCCTTCCTACAAGCAAGCCTCCCCTAAGCAAAATTCCCTTAATGGGCTCCATATAAGATCTATTAATGGGCTGGGAAGATCTTATATCCCATTAATATTACAGAACTGCACTTCTGATTACACTGGCGTAAGGAAATCCTGGAAGAGGAAGCTCCCTCCATTGATGCAGGTGGCCCATTCTCTTCAACATATAATCATAGAGAGTTTCCTAGAGCACTGAGAAGTTAGATAACTTGCCCAAGATTACACAGCCAGTAAGTGTCAGAGGCAAAGCTTGGAATCCAGTCTTCCTGGCTTACACTCTATCCTTAATGACACACTGCCTCTCCTACTGTAGGTAAAGTCCTAAAAAATAATCTCTTGCAAAACAGTTCTGAAAGGCTTCAATAGCAAACTCAAGCCATACCATGCTCAAACCATACCATATTTCCATCTCCAATTTCAAAGTGATAGAAAAGCTCAAACTGGACAAAGAAGAAATATACACTTGCTCTAACATAGCCCACAGAATGTAGGTGCCCTCTTCTGCCTCAGGAGCTATACTCAACTCCATATTCCCATCAATTAGGGTCTAAATGGCCTTTGCTGAAGCATGTTTTTCTTTAACGGCATCCTTCTGTGTTGGCCTAGTTTCTAAAAGGTGCTGACAAACCATGTATTAAATGCATGTAAAGTCTCAAGGACAAGACAACTAAATGCATTTCATTTGCATTTGTTTTATTTTTTTAGAATCACTTAGTCTACCCATATTGCCAAATGCAGGGTACTGATCTTCTGCCTCTGAATTTGTTCCTGCTGCTTCTAAAAGACTGCTTTTAGCATGTCAATAGTTATTGCTTTAAAGACTCCTGCCATAACTAAGAGGCTGGCTAAAATCACAGAGGAGATGCTGCCCTGATGTACATATACATTCCACTTTTTTGTGGTTTTATGAAAGATTTCTGAAGCCCAGCATGAAGTTTACATCCTTGAGGGGGTCGGAGTGGGGAGAGGGAGGAAGGAGAATGCACATGTTTATAAATCCAGTGTATGCTAATGACATGCCTGTTAATTTTAGAAAGTAAAGGATGGAGAGACTATTACAGTAATTACAGATTTCTTCATTAGCCCAACTGAAATAACAGGCTTCAGCTCCTGTTATGAAATGCTACAATCCAAAATGAATTTTTCGTTCAATAATAAGCATATTTTATAAACTTAGAAAATGTGGTCTAAGGAGACATTCATGTGTTGAGATTGGTTTACATTAGTCTATTTCTGTGCCACATTTTGTAGCAATCATAAACAAAATGCTATGCATATTCTTTATCCCAGAGAGTTCTGGGATTCAGGCAAGGATGCAAAGCAGACGTTGTCCATCCAAAGGATCAAGTCCACTCAGCATCTAGGCCCTTGCCAGTGTTTTATCACACATAGGTATGGCTTTCCTGAAAGTAACCCCATTTAGAAACCATTACACAAGTCACCCTCTGTGCAGCACCCACATTCAGCTCTGTACCACTCCAGTGAGTACACTGACAGTTTGCCCAATGCACTCTGGTACAGAGTGTCTCTCTCAGAACTGAACTTTCCACAAGCTTAGAGAACACAGAACTCATTAAAAGCACCTCATTCACGCTACACAATTCTGGTCAAAGGAGGGAGAGAGGTCGTTTGACACATGGTAACAGAGGAAATCTAGCAGAACTACTTTTTTCTTGATAGTTTTGAAGCATTTTGTTATATTGTATTTTTTTTTAGAATCCTCCTGAAATATTTTTCCAAATGGCTACTAATTGGCCTAAAAGTGTGAATAGCAAAGGAAGCTGCTTCCAGGACTATAGGACAAGCAGAAACTAGCAATACCAGGGAGGTGCTAACATTTAAATCTCCTTCCTTGCTCTCCAATTCTAAATCTTCTGAAGATCTTGCATGTGGACAGAGGCAGCAAGAGTTCCCTTTAATAACTAACTATTTTATATCTTTGGGCTCAAAGATCACCACAGACTGCAAATTCAGACAGGAACTCCAAAAACGCTTGCTCCTTGGAAAGAAAACTATGGCAAATCTGGATTGCAAACCAAAAAATAGACATATCACCTTGCTGAAAAGGTCCATATAATCAAAGCTATGGTTTTCCCGGTAGCAACGTATGGCTGTGAGAGTTGGACTATAAGGAAAGCTGAGTGTCGCAGAATTGATGCTTTCAAACTGTGGTACTGGAGTTGAATAATATTTTATTTTTTCCTCAACTACATGTAACAACAATTTTTAACATTTGGGTTTTTTTAAATTTTGAGTTCCAAATTCTCTCCCTCCCTTTCTTTTCTCCTCCCTCCCTAGACAGTAAGCTATTTAATATAGGTTATACATGTACAATCATGCAAAATATATGTCCATATTAGTCACATTGTGAAAGAAGACATAGATTTTTAAAAAACATTAAAAATAGTGTGCTTTCTGAATTCAGACACTGGAGAATTCTCAGGATCCCTTGGATAGCAAAGAGATTAAATCAATCAATACTTAAAGAAATTTATTCAGACTATTCACTGGAGCATCAAATACTGAAGCTGAAGATTAAATACTTTGGTCACATAATGAGAAGGTGGAACTTATTGGAAAAGACCCTGCTGCTGGGAAAGATAGAAGGCAAAAGGAAAAGGAGATGGCAGAGGATGAGATGGAGAGATGTCATGGAAACAATGAATAGAGCCTGGAGAGACTTTTGGAGATAGTAGAAGGTAGAAGGGCCTGGTGTGCTATGGTCCACGGGGTCACAAGGTTGGACATGACTGAATGACTGAACAACAAGCTTAGCTTTTCACTTCTAGAAGGAAAAATAGTGCCAACAGAGACAAGATGATTCACCTGCTTATAGGAGGGGAAGCTTTGTTGCTCAAGAATAAGTGTCCATGTCAACAAAACTGCTAGCAATCAGACTCCCAGCTCACATTTCTATTGTCCTGGGAGAAACTGACTGGGTTGGTTCTTCTTTCTTCTCATTCTTTCATTCTGTCTCAGGGACATGACATTTTGTCATCTTTTATGGGTTATTTCTTAAGTCTTGTGTGCTATTTGATCAAACTGTGGGGCAGGAACCATGTCTCATCTAAATTTTGTCTTTTCTTCCAGTGCCTAGAGGTGTATTCAGTGCAAAGTAAAGGTTTAATACATGAATGGATGAATGAAAGAATGACCATCACCCATACTGATTTTTACAGCTGAAGAGAACTGGTACAGTCACAACCCTCAGAGTTGTAAATGGTAATTTGTGGTCATGCCATTGATTCAAAAAAAAAAAGAAGAAGAAGCAATAGGTTAAGGCTCCATAACTCCCATTTTTTTTCCTGGTTCTCTTCCTACATATCTGACTGCTCCTTCTTTGTCTCCATCATTTCTTTGTTCTTCCTCTAGCCCCTAAGTGTAGGTACTTGCAAAGTCATGCACCAAGCAACTTTCCAGAAGACTGCTGCTGTGAACAGCTTTCAAGGTTCTAATTACATAGTATAACAAACTATTTATTCAATAACAAATCAGAGCAAAACATTCACAGAAAATCAAGGTACAGCATTCAGAATGTTACAACTTATCATAGAAAATCAAAATACAGCATTCACCATGTCACAACTCAACAACTTATCACTAAAATGGCCACATAGTTTTCACCAAAGTGGTCACAATAGTTTTTCAACAAAGTACAGTCATTTAGTAACTCAATCATTCAGTCATCCTTAAGGAGGCTTGTCTCCTTAAGGGACACAAAATACAAAAGTCAAAGTATTTCAGCCCTGGAGTAGTCTCAACTAGAGATTAGCTTCCAATCATAAACAAAGTATATTCATATAGTCAATCACAAAATCCTTAATTCAATCACAAAGTACAAAAGTCAAAATTCTCCACCCCATGTCACAGTAAATCATAATCTTCTCAGTCAGTACACAGTATCCAAGTAAAGTCTTCTTTCAGCTTTACTCAAAGCTGGCTCTCAGCTCCCTTGGTTCCTCTTCCATGGTCCCAGCTCCTATCTGAATTCACCAAACTGTCACCTGGGTTTAAAGGCAGACAGCTGCCAGCTCCTTGTCCAGCTCTCCGTGCAGTTCCTGTTCCATAATGAAGTCATAGTGTCCAGTCCACCTTAAATCCTTCCCAGTCTTTTATTCCTGGGAAGTCAAGGCTTAACAAAGCCACAAAGTACTGACACCATAGTCATGCCTCCTCTAGTAGCTCCAGCTGGCCCTCAGAAGTCTTCAGCAGCTTGACTGGCCTTTAGAAGTCCTCAGTAGCTCAGTCGGCCCTCAGAAGAAGCTCCACCAGCACAAGTTCCCAAGAAATTCTGACTTTCCCAGCTGGGGTTTTTCCTTATATACAGTACTGCTCCTCCCTGTTCAGCCCCTTCCTGTTACATCAGCAACAGGGGTTCATACCTTCTGTTTCTTTAACAGAGGCTTAATTTGAAACTAGTTGCTAAGTACCTGTCAGCTTTGCAATACAAAGGGATCTTCAAATTTTATTACCATTACAGTACTCATCCACTATCAAAGGTTCAATTTTATTCTCTCTAGGCAAATGATTCTCAAAACTATATATCCAACCTTAATCTCTCCCCTTTCCCATAGATCTGTCCCCCATGCATAAACTGTACTCCCTCCTCATTACATAAAAATCTAACTCCCAAGACTACTTCAAGCTCAGATCAGGAGCCAATTTGTCCATAAAGCCACTGATACCTCCAAGTGAATCTGTTCTCTCCCTCCTCAAAGACTGTGAGAACAATGTCTGAATATTTTCTTTGGCCCCATGATATCTAATTTATCTGAGCAAGTGGTAAGCTCCACTATCTCCCATATCTGGTAGAATATACACTTATTGAGGGCAGATATCTTTGTATCTCCAGCACAGTGAGTGACACTTTAAAAAAATAGAATCCATTAGCTGATTGGCACAGGGAATTCCTGGTGAGAGACTCCACCTTCCAGTGAAGATTGGCACCCATTTTACAATTTAGAGTCATAGAGAGATTCTCAGAACACTGAGAGGTTAAGTGATTCATTCAGGGTCACACAGCCAGTATTTGTCAGAAGTGGGCCCTTGGGTCGTTAATGTTGGTGAAATTGTTTTTAATTAAACAGCAAACACTGCTCTGCTGGTTTCTCTTCTCTCCAATCTATCACTCATGCAGTTGTCAGATTGATATTCCTAAAGCATCTGTCCATGTCACTCCCCTACTCAAAATTCTTAAGTCACTCCCTACTGCCTGCAAGATAAAACACAAAGTTCTTGGCTTGACATCTATTAGCCACCACCACCCGCTAAATTTGGATCCCATATACTTCCTGAGTCTTATTTTGTGTTACTCCTCTCAACTCATTCAACATCCTAGTTAATGGCATGTTAGTTCTTCTACAGAAAGGACATTCTAACTTCTAACTCTATTGAATGCAATCCCCTTTCATCATCTCTTCAGAGAATCCTCAGCTTCTTTAAAAGCACAACACAGCTGCCACATTCTATATGAAGCCTTCCCTGATCCTTCCTCCCCTCAACTGTTAGAGTTATCTCTGTTTTAAAGTTATTTTCTATAACTGTGTATATACTATAGTTTGCATGTAGTTATCGAAGTCTCCATAATAGAATATAAGCTCCCTGAGGGTAGACACAGTTTCCTTTTCCTCTGTGTATCCTCAATACTTAATATTGTTCATTGTACCAAGTAGTTGCTTAATTAATATGAGTTGGATTGCTTGGAACTGAATGCTGACTTACTTGATGCTTCCAAGACAACTTTTCTATCATACTTTAAGGCAGCATTAACAAGTTCTAATAAACTGTCTCCCCAGCTGCTTTCTACTTCTTTCAAATCAAATTAGGAAAAAAAAGGCACACCTAATTCTCTTTGGGATTCTAGTCCAAGCTTTGCCACTAAACAGTGGGGTGACCCCACAAGTCTACTGCCTTCTCCATACTTGTTTTCTCACTGGCAAAATGAGCGTATGTAAGAATAGCTCCATCACCCTCACAGGTATCAATGTGCCAAGGACCTGGTATTTGATTTTGCCAGTACTATGATGAGGCTGAAATGAGAGAAGAAAGGTAGAAGAGCTTTAAAAATAAAACAAGTTGTATAAATGTAAGGTAATATTATGTTAAAAACCATCTGGACTGTGCTATAAGAAATGATGAATGCCATGATACAGAGAAGTATAGAACAAAACAGTCTATACAATGACTACACCAAGGTAAACAAAAAGAACATGCTACAAGAAATTTGCTTTTCTTTTTTCCCAATGGAGTGGGAAGAAGAGAATACATATCTATTAAACATGTTTACAACAGAGATTAGAGGGAGTTACAGATGTGAAATATTGCATGTATCTTCAGATGCTGTCACTGCAGAGGTATGCTGAAGACAGCTCAAACTGGGGGCTGATTGTGAAATTTACAATGTGAATATTTACACTTTGGAAATCATCAAATGATACAAATCAGGATTTAATTTGTTTTGTTGACTGTTCAGACTTAAATGGTAGAGTAAATGTTAATAATGTAGGTTAAACTTTAAAGCGTGTCAGTACAATTATGGTTCAAAGAGCTGGTTGTTAAACATTTACCCACTGTATTATTAGTTTTCCTTACCTATTTCACTAGAGACCTCTTACAACATGGGAGTAATCTGTAAATGCTTGTAATATAAAAGCAAAATATAAGGATAAAACTTTTTTTAAAATAAAGCATATTTCAAATTTAAGAAAAAACAAAAAGAGCATCAACACAACAACCAAACATGAGTGTTGCAAAATGACATGTCTCAAAAGAAGAGCCTTAAGAAGACACCTCCACCCCACTGCCTTACAGAGGTGAGAGATCCGCAAGTACTGTGTGCTGCAAATCTTTTCAGACCTTTGTGATGTGCTGATCAGTTATGCTAATTCTTTTCCTCTGATTGTTCTCCTTTGTCTTTAAAAAATACTATTTGTGGGGGCGGAGCCAAGATGGCGGCATAGAAGCAGCAAAGCACCACAGCTCCCACACAAACACTCTAAAAAACTCATAAAATGGGACACTAAACAGATTTTCAAGCTCCAAAACTCTCCAAAAGACAGAAAGCACATCTGTTGCTACAGGCAGCGCAGCAGGTGGGGCTCTTCCCAGCAGTCTGGGACCC
>CM053595.1:83596978-83640415 GCA_028646575.1 Pseudocheirus occidentalis
GCAAGAATCTAGTATTTAAAGCTATACAATCAAATGCAACTGGGAAATAATACATTCAGGGACGGGGGTAGGGAGCCCCTCCCTGCCCTGCTAGAAAGCTAGAGGGGTGTTGGAGGAAGGCATAAAAGGGAACAGATTGTGGGAGGGGCCTTACAGTGGGATCAATGTTCTGGGCTGGGGGGTAGGGGCAAAAAGGGGAGAAAATCTGTAACTCAAAACCTTGTGGAAATGAATGATGTAACCAAGAAAATAAATTTAAAATTTAAAAAAAATACTATTTGTTATATGGAATGGCTTTCTGGAAGGTGAATGGAGGGATAGTGGGGGAAATTATGGTGATATAAAAACAATGAAATACATTAATAAAATTTATTTTAAAAAAGAATCATCAGAGAGGCAGGATAGTACAACAGAAAGAGCATCGGCTCTGTAGACAGAGGACCTTCCTTTGATGGTCATTACCTGTGTAACCTTGGGCAAGTCATTGAAACTCCTTGGGCCTCACTTTCCTAATCTGTAAATTCAGGGAACTGGACCAGACAGCTTTTGAGGTCCCTTCCAGGTCTAGAACTATGATCTGATATTCACACCATTAGGACTTCCTGCCTGCCTTTCTTTCTCTCTCACTCTTTCCCTCTTTTTCTTCCTTTCTTTCCTTCCTTCCTTCCTCCCTTCCTTCCTTTGCTTCCTTTCCTTCCTTCCTTCCTCCCTTCCTTTCCTTCCTTCCCCCCTTCCTTTCCTTTCTCCCTTCCCTTCCTTTCCTTTCCTTCCTTCCTTCCTCCCTTCCTTTTCTTCCTTTCCTCCCTTCCTTTCCTTCTTTTCCTTCCTTCCTTTCCTTCCTCCTTTCTTTCTTTCTTCCCTCCCTTCCTCCCTCCCTCCCTCTCTTTCTTTCTTTCTTTCTTTTCTTTCGAACTACAAAAATCAGAAGACGGTCTGTCTGCCTGCCTTTCTTCTCTAACCCAGAAGCTGTGGCTCTTCCAGGCTGGGCTATATCTACACAGTGGGTGGAACACATTTTCCCTGAGCATTGTCATCTTCTCCCTCACCCCAGTCATTCTAAGAGACCCTGTCATCAGCAGCAGTTTCCCTGGCTACAGATGCTTTCAGCAGGAGATAACCCTCAGGGCCCAATCCTGCAGTCTCTTAGCAGGCACATCTCCCAGCCCACACAATCAGCCCTGAAACAGGGGCTGGCACAAATGGTGAATCAGAGATCATAGAATGTGAGATGGAACAGCTCTCAACAGTTGTCTGGTCCAGCCCCCTCATTTCACAGACATGGAAACTGAGACCCAGAAAAGTGAAGTAACTTCCCTAAGGTCAAACAGGTAGCAGAGTCCACACCGGAATCCATGTTCTGTGGATCTAGATCCAATGTTCCATAGACCTCTCCCCAAATTCATCTCCTCAACCTGTTGATCACATTCAGCCACTTCACCTTGCAAGCAACTATTTAATCCACAAATCAGAAATGTTCTATGCTTCCTTGCCTGGACTATGGAACAAGTCCTTGTAGTGGATAATTAGAAAAATCTGAAAAACAGCATTTAACATAGCTGAGCAGTGAAATGAATCCCAGTAATTCTAAGGGTGGAGGGAATTGCTTTTTAAAATTTTAATTGCAATTTTTATTGATATTTTTGGTTTTTATATCATTCCAATTTCCAAGTATATCCCATCTACCCACCAAGTCATCCCTTATAACCAAAAATAGAGAAGGGGGAAGAAGGTGGGAAGAAACCAGTACAGCAAAGCTAACAAACAGTTCAACTGAGTCTACCACCGTCTCTCCAAAGGAGGAAGGGAGATAATGCCACTGTTTTGACACGTTAAAGAACAAACATGTCATAAGACAAATGGAGGTTTCTGGGCTATAAATGTTTGACAGCACAGAGTCTTAAAATGGTATACTAAATAGTCCCTTGGAACAGTGGATAGAGCATTGGGCCTGGAGTTAGGAAGACCTGAGTTCAAAGCTGGCCTCAAATACTTACTAGCTGTGTGACCCTGGGCAAGTCACTTGACCCTGTTTGCCTCAGTTTCCTCATCTGTAAAAAGAGCTGGAGAAGGAAATGACAAACCACTCCGACATCTCTGCCAAGAAAACCCCAAATGGGGTCATGAAGGGTCAGACACAAATGAAATGACTGCCAAAACCAATGTAACCTGTGTCTCATGGAGCTTACTGTCACAAGAGCCACAGAATCGGAACATGAGTTATTTTTATCCATCCAAAGCCCCTTCTGTAGTCACCATGATGGTGAATAATGCGGAAAAGAATGAAGGATTGAACAGAATTTGCACACAAAGAGTACATATATTTCCTACTAATATAGGGTATGGAGTCATGCTGTTCTCTCTTGAGAATCCTCTCTAAGGAAAATTCATGCAGGAACCATATAGGGAGAAGTCGGCTCTTGAGGCATTTTTGCTCAGTACAATTTATGAGCGGAAGAAAAGACAGAAAGGGGAAGATTAGAAAGGGGAAGATTAAATGGGGGGAAAAGTATTATATGTAAGAGTATCTGGGAACTAGATGTGCTCAGCTCAGTGCTGAGAGGCAATTGTCATAGAGCTGAGAAATACTTTTCAAATCACACTGCTCCTTAAAACAGACACCGTGCAGAGCAAACTAAATATTCATTTATTTCTGACCCCATGCAATCTGGGGGAAGGAGACTGACAAACAGCTAAATAAAGCAGGGCAGTTCCTGAGAATCTAATTTCCTGGCGTTCTCACACTATTTCCCAGGCCCTGCTCTCACTGAGTTCTGCCCTTAGACACACGGACAGACACTCAAACATACACATACCACCTACAGAACCATCTGTCCTCGTTTCCCACAGAATCTCAGAGTCAGAAGCTGATACCACCTAGCTGGGAGAACAGTGGTTAGAGGAATAAATGTGAAGTCAAGAGGACCTGGGTTCAAATCCTCCCCCAGACATTTACTTAACTAGGTGACTCCAGGCATTGGTCACTTCTACCTTCTCTCTGTCTCAATTTCATTTGTAAAATTTCCTTATCTACCTTACAGGCTTGTAAGGATTAAGCTAAATAAAATGTGTAAAGCACTTTGCAAACCTCAGAGTGCTCTGTGAATGTTAACTATTATCAATCCCACCTTAGACACCTACAAGATATGTGACCCAGACAAATCACTTCATATCTCTCAACTCTTGTTTCCTTATATGTGAAATGAGATTCATTTCAGCTCTAACTCAACGATCCTACGAACCTCGGAAACCACCCAATCCTACCCATACAGGAAGAGGAACTAGAAAAAACAATCCCTGAAAACTGGTAATCCAGTCTCCACTGGAAGATTCCGGGTCAAGGGGAATCTATTTTTGCCATCAGGATTCATGTTCTCTGAACATGTGGATCTGATAAGATCATTGAAGCCAACTGGCACAACCCAATTTTCTCTATTTTATATATAGAGCACTGGGCCTGGAGTCGGGAAGACATGAGTTCAAATCTGACCTCAAACACTTTCTAGCTGTGCGACCCTGGGCAAGTCACTTGACCCTGTTTGCCTCAGTTTCCTCATCTGTAAAATGATTCTTTTTTACGCACTGCATGTGTATGCCCTCCTCCACTATTATTTTTTTTTAACACACCTGTTATTTCACTGGTACAGGGAGCAAATGACTAGGGGCGGGGTTTCAAGTTAACGTGTACTTAGCACCTACTATACACCGGGCACTATGCTAAGAACTTCACAAACATGATCTCTTTTGATCACAACAACTTGGGAGGCAGCTGATGTTGTTATCTCCATTTTACAGATGAGGAAACTGAGGCAAACAGAGGTCAAGTGACTTGCCTAGGGTCACACAGCAAGCATGGATGCCCTGGTGCTGCCAACATTCTCCAGACCTGGAATGTACTCCCTCCTTACCTCCGCCTCACAGAGCCCTCTTCCTCTATGATGGAGCTTAGGTAAAAGGCATGACGCCTTTTCTGATCCTTCCACAGGCCAGTGCTCTCCTTCTCTTGCTACCTTCTACTTTACTACTTTGTGTGTTTGTATTTATTTAACTTTATGCTGTATATGTTTTTATGTATTCTCATTATCTCTTCCATTAAGATTGTAAATTCATTGTGAATAGGGATTGTTTCATTCTTTGTACTTGTATCCCCAGTGTCTAGCACATAAAAGGCATGTAATTAATACTTGTTAACTAATTGATTTGTCAAAGGCAGGATTAGAACCCTGGTAGTCCAGCTTTCTATACCATAGGCCACGAGCCACAAGAATGAGCATGGAACATTCTGTGACCACACAACAATACGAGAGGGTCCTTCGAGGTGACCCATAAAGAAATGGGGTGGGCTAACAAAACTATCATTTGGCCTCCTCAATCCAAAGAAAGTTAAGAGAAAAAGAAAATCAAAGATTGTTCAGGGTTTGAAACTAGGGGCGTAAAGAAAAGAGATGTAACATAGATTCAAATAAATGCAATGCCTCTTATTACTCAATCCATCTCACAGCAGCCTTGCCTAAGTCGTACACAGAGAGGAGGGTTCTGCTGGCCCAAGATAGAAGGCTTCTTCAGGGTGCAAGCCTGCATTTGCTCAGCACACAAATCAAGAGAGAAGCACAAACGTGGCAATACACTCTGACACTGTGTTTGCTCAAATCCATCAGTCTTTGTAAATGAACTTTATTCTCCTCATTCTCTCTCCTCCACAGGGCTCTTCTATGCTCCAAGCTCTCTCTAACTTCAAAAGCGGCTTTGAAAAAGGCAGCCTTGCTAACCACCAGTGAAAGGGGAATGGAGATTAGTCTGCCAGCACAAGGAGGGACGGGCTGGAGGGAGGAGAGAGTAGAGGTGGGCAGACCCCTTAGGAAGTGACTGTCCTAGTCCATGGGGGTGGTAATGAGAGCCTGCACTATGTTCCCCAAACCACAGAGAAGCTAAAAAAAAAAAAAAAAAAAAAGAAAGAAAGAAAGTCTTCTGACTTTCAACTCTCTCTTGCTCTGCTTGCCTAGGGTGCTGAAAATGACTTCTATGACTATGTAGGGGAGGAAGCAAGATTTTATGTTGGAAAGAATCCAGTACACAAGCCAAGTCTTTTGTTGCTGGTAAATATACACAATAAAGGCAGGAATGTGGACAGGGAGGGTAGAAGGCAATTATCCTGCCTTGTTCACTTACCTGTGGCTTTGCTCACTGTCATTTGTATGTCGATCAAATAGGACAGGAGAATGGCATGGGCTTCATTATCCTAGTTTCTATCCAGTTCCTGCGGCTAATTTTTTTGGAGGGTGGAGGGGAGAGGAACTGTCAGGACAAAAGATCTTCATGAGGATTTTAGCAAGTTATAAGGAATATTCTAACCTTAATGCTGGAACCATGGACCTCAAAATAGCACCAGACAAAAGAAATCAGAAAATCTTTGCCTGAGGATGCTCTGGCAAGCTTTTGTGGACTGCCCTTAGCTAAGGCAGGTAGGTTAGAGGCCCAGAGGCTATTCACCAAAGGGGCTTATTCTGCCTTTGTCATCAAACAGTTTTCTGGTCACCATTCCTTAGTAGACAGGAACAGAGAGACAATAGATTGCCCCTAAGAGCAAAAGACAAGAAACAACAAGGCAACCAAAGATGCCAAATGAACAATGTGACACCCTCTATAGAGAGGGTCTGCAGAGGCAATATGTCCAGAAAAGGGAAGAGATGCCCAGCAGAAAGCAGTACAATGGTATCCATCACCAGGGTACGTCAGCAGCCCTAGAGTATCAGAGGTAGGAAGTGCCCTGTCCACCCTAGCATACACATGCTACATGTATGCTTTCCACATATGTGTCCTGGCCTGGCCCAAGGGTTCCTGACATTGTGTCTTTACTGCATGTGTATGTCCTCCTCCACTAGAAAGGTTCCAGGATTTACCTGGATGGGGCAAAACACAAACCATGCCAGTGTTACTTGAAAAAAAATTCCTTTGTAGCAAATTTCCCTACTAAAAGTTTAATTCCAAGCTATAAAAGAAAGTGATTCAAATACAGGGTGTCCCAAAAGCCTTAGCGTAGTTTTAAGCTACTAAAGCTTACTATACTATAGGACACAAATCACAAGAATGAACTGCTAAAGCTTTAAACTGCAGTAAGACTTTTGGGACACTGTATTTGAATAAGGATGTATAAGAATATAAGCATGACAGTCATTTTCCAATAGATAAATGGTCAAGGGAGATGAATAGGCAATCCTCAAAGAAAAAAATCCAAGTGCTCAATAGCTGTATGAGATGTTCCAAATCACTAATAATTAGAGAAATGCAAATTTATGCAACTCTGAGGTTTCAACTCACACCCACCAGATTGATAAAGATAACAAAAGATTAAAATGATAAATACTGGAGGTGCTGGGGGGAAATTGGCACAGTGGAGCTGTGAATTGGTCCAGTTATTTTGGGCATAAAATATAAAATATTTATAACAGCTCTTTCGGTTGTAGCAAAGAAAAAGGGATGCCCATCAACTGGGATATGAATGAACAAGTTGTGGCATATGCAAGTAGCAAAATATTATTATTATTATTATTATGTTGTTGTTGTTGTTGTTGTTGTAAGGAATGATTAAAGGGATGGGTTCAGAGAGACCTGGAAAAGCTTGTATGAACTGATGCAGAGTAAGGTGGATAGAACCAGGAGGACAATATATACCACAATAACATTTTAAAAAAAAACAACTTTGAAAAACTAGAGAATTCAATTAATTCAATGGTCATGAAGCTGGTGAGGAAGCATGCTACCCAGTCAAAGAGGTGATAGACTCAGGGTAAAGAATGAGATGCATGTTTAGACACTGAAAATTGGAGATTTGTTTTTGTTTGATTATGCATATTTGTTACAAGATTTTGTCTTGCTTTTTCCTATTGTGGTAGGAAAAGGAGATGGAGGAAGAAGGAACTATCTATAGTTTTAACTCCCTCTAAATAAAAGATCACTGAAGCATATTTGTAAATTCACAGAAGAGAACAAAGGGAATTCAAGGAGGAAACAGACAAGCAAGATAGCAAAGCTATTATCTACTTCCAAAAAAGTAAATTGCATATAACAGAGATTCATGGTTTCACATATTATTCTCTTTTTGTCCTACTTTATATATGGAAATTATCTTTCTCATATGTGTTCCTTAAATTCAGAATTTTAAAAGTTTTTGTTTAATTTTACAAGATTGAATTCACTGACCACCAAAATCAGAAAAGTCTAGGAATTCCACTTAGCACATAAATGATTTGGCCACTATGCCACTTAGGACCCCTGCTCTATTTTCCAAAAGTCCCCTTTATCTTTGAACTTTCAACTAATTTTTCTTTTCCCTCTTAATTTTAAAATAAACCTGTCTTCCCCTCCATGATGCTACAGAAATCACAAAATCAAAAATGAGTTGGTACCTTAGAGATCATCTGAGTCCAGTCCAACTCCCTCATTTTATAAGAGAAGAAACTAATCTAAAGAAGTTAAATCAGAGGGGTGGAGGCAACATGGAGGTATAGAAGCAGCAAAGTTTTGCAGCTCCCACACAGCCACCTTAAATACCCATAAAATACAACTCTAAACAAATTTTAGGGCTCCAAAACTCAGAAAAATACAGAAAACACATCTCCTGCTGAAGACAGCTCGGCAGGTGTGGCTCATTGCAGCAGACTGGGAGCTGAAACCAGCCCAGCCTGAAACTGTGGCCTGGACCCAGGGCGGTTGAGAGAAGTCACAGCTGGAGTCTCAAGGAGAGTGGTTCGACGGCACCCGTGGCAGTTTCCACATTTATCAAGCCAGGAGAAATAAGACTAAGAGAAAGGTCAGTGGAATTTAGCTAAATTGGGGGAGAAAAGAAGTCTGGCCAAACTGCCCCCAGGGCAAGGAAGCAGCAGGAAGCGGCAGTAACAGCAGGAATGGCTGCAAGTGGCAACTGCCTCCACTGGGCTGCTTCACAGCTCCCGGCCCACAGATTGCAGCGGGGCCGAGGCCACTGATCAAGGCCAAGGGCTCTTGTGTTGAGCGACCTGGATCGGGATCATGGTCTTGGAGGGTGGTCCTAAGGTGCATTTTCAGTGAGCCAAAGCTGGTGGGGGTTGCAGCAGCACCCTAACAGCTCCGGCAGCTGTGAAAACCTCAGCAATTTGGGACAGAACTTTCCCCCCTGGAAGGAGAGTTCCACAGAACTAAAAAAAATCAAGCAATTAATTGACTGGCCAAAATGAGCAGGAAAAGGAAGCAAAGTAAGAACAGCAATAAAACCAAGAATCACCTACCCCACCCATAGTACCCTTTCTACTATGCCATTTTTTTTCACATAAAATGCACTGGAAGCCATTCTTTTCTCTATCTCTTAATATTTACAGGACCAGAAAGAAAAGTTGCCATATTCCTTATTCCCCAATTCCAATTCCAGACCTTTCCTCTTTTGAAGTCTATTTAACCATCTTTTCCCCCTATCCTTACCATAATCATTTACTCAAAAACTTTAGTGTCTAGTTCATATTCTTCCTTTCCACCCCATCCCTGTCATCCTCCTCCAGGTTTCTACATTCATGCTGATGACTCCAATAATATGACCACACAATTCTCCAACCTCCTCAACTCCAAGAACCAACTTGTCCACTGTACTTCTACAACACACTGGCATGGTCATATCTTGTGCCATTTCAAAATTCCACTCTATTCCAGACTATAATCTATTACCTTTTCTACTTCCCCCATTCTCACCCCCATAAAAAACTTTCCCTTTACTCTCATCATTACTGCTAATACCTGACCCCTCCCACTTCTCCTAGTCCGTCTCCCCTGGGAGGTTTCATTTGCTTATATACAATCTTGATTCTATGGTCTGACACTTTAGTGCCTCAGTAGACACAACCCTAGAATTCCTTCTATTGAGTCTTATCTATGTAGAACTTTGCCCTAAAGCCACTACATTCAGGGCTTTATGCTTCTTCTCTGCAGCAGTTCAGAAAATACTATTTCTATATCTTATGTCCCATAAAACCCACCATCTCAGTGCCTCATGGTCTTCCACTGGTCTGCACCACACAGCACAGAATGACAAGACTCCTTTGCTTGGCCCCATCTTTAGAGTCCTGGCACCATGCAAAATAACTCTAGTTCCTCACCCAATTTTACCCCCAGGGTCCTATTGCCAGGATGAAAACCTGCTTTCTTCCCCAAGCTGCTAAAGGCAGTTCTCTCTAGCAGATGTGCTTCCCCTCCTTCTGCACCCAGAGTTCGATTGTTCTTTACAGCATGGCCCTTCCCACCCATCTTAGAACCTTCCTCTGTGCTCTTCATCTCCAGCATTATTTGGGACCATCACTGTCCTATAGTTCTACCTTTCCTCATTTTCAACCTGGTACTTCAATTCAAATCAAACAATATTAATCATTTATTAATGCAAAGTGGATGGTCAAAGAAGCTGTATGATCAACTTGAGGAGTTTACAGGAAAATGAGGTTTGGGAACTTTTACGAGTATCTTCTTGTGGAGCGTAAGGATATGCCTTTGGCACTTGAGAGACCTAAGGCTACTGAATTAAGTCTCAATGACTGGAGCTATCCCCAAGATGAATTGGTTGGCTGGTACCCTTGAGAGATGGACACTGGGGGAACAACAATTCTCTAAGCTGTTCTACAAAAGGGAGTCTTCCTGGAATCTGCCTCTTTTTGCATAGAAGCCGAAAGAACTAAGAGTAAGGACCAATAGTAATTGGGGAAGAACACTGGGAACTATGAGTACCAGCTGAGGTGGTTAAAGAGGAAAGTTCACAACCCCAGCCTTGGAGAAATAATATTTTTTAAATGTTTTTACTGATGACTCCTGGATTTTTTTATACATCACACTGTCATTTCCTCTAGTATCTCTGCCCTACTCTTCCCAATGAACTATCCCATATAACAAATATTATTTTTTAAAGATGAGAAACACACAAAGAGAATAAATCAGTATAACTCATTAATACATCAAAAAAAGTCTGAAAATATGGGCAATGTGCATTTGTGGACTTCCCACCTCAGTAAAGGGATGAAGTGGAAGTGTCTTCACATATCTCTTCTCTCAAGGTACTTCTGTGCTTCACAATTTTGAAACAATAACTTTTTGGGGTTGTTCTTTTCATTTACATTGCATACATTGTTTTCTTGGCTCTGCTTACTTCACTCTGCATCAGTTCATGTAAATCTTTCTGTGCTTCTCCATATCCATCACATTCATCATTTCTTACAGCATCACAATTTATTTAGTTATTCCTTAATCAATGGACATTGATTTGGTTTCCAAATCTTTGATATCACAAAAAGTATTACTATAAATTTTTTGGTATACATGAGTAGGAACATGCTGAAACATTCAGAGTGGCATTTTGGAGAGGAGCCCCCAAAGAGTATACCTAGTTCATATAAGCACAGAGGTCATGATACTGGAATATGGATTACTTTAATTACCTATTTAGTGAAAGGAGCCCTATTTCTCATTTCAGCATAACCTCCAGCATTTGATGATTCTGTCACTACTTTTAGACTATGAACAACACTGTGATACAGACCCAGTCATACATAACACAATGTGACAATAAGTATATTCCTGCCCCTCAAGGGCTCTTTTTCATATATGGAGAATAACTCACATAAGATAATTAAAACTTTAGTCCTATTCTCAGCACAGGTGCAACAATTGTTCCACTGTTGAAAACTCCCAACATCTAGCTTGCTAGCCACAGCTACTCCACCAGTTATCAATGTCAGAAGAATGAAAACATCTTGCCTGCCTTGGGATTGCTAGGGATTACTGACAGCTGCTTATATGCCCAATCTTCCACACACAGATGTCTGACTTCTTCCAAGGTCCTCAACGCTACCACAATGAAGAAAGTCACAAAATCAAGCAGATCTCACATAGCCCGTCCCATCCCACCTGACCCATTACTGGTATGTCACCTCAGCTGCTACAAAGCAGTTCTTTTACTTTACTAATTCCCTACCTTATTGTTGACAATGACTATTCCAAGGCTTTTCCTCTTCCCTCAGTCCCTCAATCTTAATTCCATCTTCTTAATTTAGAGATCACTTTGCCGCCTGTATCTCACTAAGAAGATTGAGCCTACTACTGACAGGTTCTGCCTCCACTTTACTACTGGAAACTTCCCAGAAGCATGCTACACTCTCTTCTTGCTTTTGATCACAAAGAAATGTGTATCCCCTTTCACTAAAGGGAACTCAGTTTGTGCCTTTTATCCCTATCCTTTCTGAATTCCTCTAATACCCTTCTCCAGCTGTCATCACTTCTCTCTTGTTCACCTTCAATCTCTTCTTCCCTGCTGGTTCTTTCTCATCTCCCTAAAAATATACTGAAGTTTTATTTAGAGGTAGCTGGTGATGCAATGGATAGGGCTCTGGGCCAGAAGTCAGGAAGGCCTGAGTTCAAATGCAGTTTCAGATACTTACTAAACATATGATCCTGGGGAAATAACTTGACCTCTGTTTCTCCTCAATTGTGAAACAAGGATAATAATAACGCCTACTTCACAGGGTTGTGAGCATAAAACGAAGGGATATTTCTAAGGCACTCTGCACAGAGTAGGAGTCATACAAACGCTTTTTTCCTTCAGATATCTTCTGAGCATTGTACCTCTCAATCCCTCCCTAACCCTCCTTGGTCTGGTAAAGTGCTTTTAAAAACTGAATTGAATGAACACATCTTGCCAACATCAGTTAAGTTTCCGTATTCTTGAATAATTTTGGACTGTCTAAATTTCAGGCTATTGCAACAACAGAATGACGTGTTTTAGATGTCATTAGAAATAGGCTTTTCTGCATGGTGTGGCCCTTTGGTTTTACCACTATTATTGTATCCTGCATTCTTTTCTTATTAAGCTTAATGATAACACCGACAAGCCTTCTTATTTGTGTGTTGCTTTCTAGGTTATGAAGAACTCTCCCGTCCATTACCTCCTTTGATCCTCACAGCAGTCCTGTGGGGAAGTTATCGAGACGGGTGCATAAATATCACTCAATGATGAATTTGGCAGATTTATTGCATTAAAGCCTAGTCCATTTTCTAGAAGCCATCCCCTACTGTGGCATCAACTTAAAATAGGTGCTTGACTTTTATTTCTACATTATTTAGCCTATTAAACCACATCATGATCTTATCCATATAATTTGATACAATCTTATGTCTGGTGTCTGAGGAACAGCTTGGAAGAATTCAGAGATGAGTTGCATGATGAGCTGCTGCAGCACCTCTTGAAAACCACTCATCAAGTTGGGGAGAGGTGACAACCTATACTAGTGGAGGGAGTACCCTCACCAGGGAAATCACAGATCCTTGAAATATTGATGTACAATGACAATAAAGAACATAAGGTCATGTTTTTACTTTGAAAAACAAGTGTAGAACTGGGCAAAGGGCAGGAGTAAGACGTAAGCACTGGAAAAAATAATCTACCCCTTAGAGCTCTGGAATGTGTAACTGTTCCTACAGTCAACTGATCAGCCAATCAATCAATATTTATCAAGCACCTACTATGTGCCATGCACTGTGCTAAGTGCTGGGAATATAAAGAAAGGTAAAAAAAAAAACTGCTACTGCTCTCAAGGACTCTACAATCTAATGGAAGACGCAAATGCAAATACTTCAGTTCAAATATATAAATATATATGTATATGATAAATTGAAGACAATCAAGAGAGGGAAGGTACTAGACTTAAGGGAGATGGGGAAAGATAAGCATTCCTGTGCTGGCTTCCAAGACAGAAGCAGAGTGATGAGAATCCATTCTCTCTCCTTATAAAGCCTCCCCACAACTATATCCTTTGATGTAGAAATTAGTTTGTCTGCCTCCATACACACACACACACACACACACACACACACACACACACACACACACACTCCTCTCCCTAGCCCTGGATGCTATCTCTCCATTAATATAGACTGATTGCATTCAGTGTCACAGGAGGAATAAATTAGGTTGTAGAAACCCAGCCTTTTACACAGTTACCAAGAAACCTTTAGCCCCCTCACTCCATCCAGTGTGAGCAGCCATTAGATTATAGGAGACTCTGCTGACAAAGGAAGACGTCATCCTAAAATAAAAGGTTTGGGAACCAACAAGAAATTCCAGAGGGTTTATGAACTGAGGAAGCACCTGCCCAAGTCTAAATAAGAGAATCTAGTGGGTTAAATAGAGCCAATGTATGTATGCCCTTTGGAAATATTTCTGGTGAAACAAATGTTTACATCTGAAAAAGTATCCCTAATATCTAAACTCTTTAGAAAAAGTCTACCAGACAAGCCTCTAATCAAGTGTCCTTCAGAGCCCCATACCCTCTATTGGTTTAAGTTAACAGGCCCAGATGAACTCCGTCCTTGGTACTGAACAAGTTGATTGCTGAGCCACTGAAAGTCATACCTGAAAGTCCATGGAGAAACAAGAGATATACCACAGGACTGGAAAGTGCAAATGTCCTGATTTTCTAAAAATGTCAGAAAATGGAGCTTAATCTCTTAGTATCGTAGGATCACTGATTTAGAGCTAGAAAAGACCTTAAGACTCATCTAAACAAACCCCTTTATTTTACAAATAAGGAAACTGAGGCCCAGAAACATTAAGCAACTTACCTAATATAATGCTGGTGAGTAGCAAAGCTGGTATGTATTCAAACCCAGGTCCTCTGACTCCAAAATCAATGCTCTTCTCACTGCACTAAACTTCCTCTACTCCTGACAACATTCTTGAAAGTATTACTAAAGGAATAGCAGGTAAACATCTAGAAAAAGGCCTTGGTCACAAAGAGCCAGCATGGTTTCACCAAAAACAGCTCTTTCCAGATGAGCCTCATTCCCTTTCTTAACAGGGTTTCTAGACTAATGATCGAGAGAACGCTGTAGACATAGTTTACATTTTGGCAAACATTTGATAGTAACTCATGAATTTCCTGCAGCAGAGATGAAGAAATGTATGCTAGACAACAGACAAAATAGTGTAGCCAGATGGATTGGTATCTGGTTAAATGACTAGACCCAAAGAGTTCTCATCCATGGTTGAATGTCTGCTTGGAAGGACTCTAATAAAGACTCTAATAAAAAGCAATAAAGTCCTGCTCAAGGAGTCTGGATTTGAGCCTGTAGCATTTAACATTTTATCAGTGACTTGTGTAAATACAGGTTAATCATATCTGCAGATGTCACAAAGCCAAGAAGGATAGCTAACACACTGGATGATAGAGGCAAGATTCAAAACTATCTCAATAAGTTAGAATGTTGCTATGAATTTAATAAGAAGAAATTTCACTGGGACAAACGCAAAGTGTTTACCTTTGGGTTCAAAAAAATAAATATAGGATAGAGGATTTATGGCTAAACAGAAGTTCATTTGAAAAATCTAGGGGTTTTGGTCAAATGGAAATATGAATCAACAGTGTCACGTGGTAGCTAAGAAAAGTTAATGTGATCTTAAGAGATACAGAGTTTAAAATTAGGGAAGTGATAATCCTGCTATACTCTGCCCCCATCAAAGCACATGCAGTGTACTGTGGTCAGTTCTGGTTATCGTATCTGAGAAAAGACATTAATAAACTGGAGAAGAACCAAAGGAATATGACCAGAATGGTAAAGGGCCGTGAGTTCATGCCATGTGAAGACTGCCTGAAGAAATGGGGGACATTTTAACCTGGAGGTGAAAAAATGCTAGTTGTCTTCTAGCTACTGGAGATCATCATAGGGAAAAGGAATTCTAGCTATTCTGCTTGACCCCAGAAGTCAGAACTAGAAACAATGGGTAGAATTTATCAAGAGGAGAATTTTGGCATGAAATAAGGAAAAAATATAATTGACAAAACTATCCAAAAGTAGGATGGGCTGGCATAGGACCTAGCAGGTTCCCAGTCACTGAATATCTTTAAGCAAACACTGGATGAACACTTGTTGAGTATGCTAGAGAGAGCATTCTTGTGCAGGGATGGGTTAGATTAGATGGCCTCTGAGGTTCCTCTTAACTCAGACATTATGTGATTCTTCCAAAGGAGCTGCAGACTTGAGGCGTGATCCCTAGAATCTGCTGGGAAATCCCCTTTAGTGATACTTTATAAAGCCAAACCACAAGTCTGACATAAAGAATGAAACAAGCTTTCAAAACCACTCACAAACAGGCATGGGACTTCAATCAAAGCTTCAATGACTTCTAAAAAACCACATATAAAAACAACATTGAGAATGGAACTAGAGTATAGGTTTCCGAAAACTCAGCAAACAGCAAAACTATTCATTGCTTTTGAACTGAGATCAAGTTTGCTAAAGCCAGAATGATGAGAGAAATGTAAGAAAAGGAGGTTCCATGGTATCATTAGCTATATTTATTGTTGTTATTCTGTCATTTCAGTCATGTCTGACTCTTCATGACCCCATCATGGAATTTTCTTGGCAAATATACTGGAATGTTTTTCTATTTCCTTTTCCAACTCATTTTACAAATGAGGAATTGAGGACAAAGAGGGTTAAGTGACTTGCTCAGGGTCATACAGGTAATAAGAGTCTAGGGTTAGATTTGAACTCACCCAGATAAGTCTTCTTGACTCCAGGCCCAGAATCTAGCCCCTGTGCCACCTAACTGTACTAGTCAAACTGAAAAAAGACCACAGACTCCCTCAATAACTTGGTATATTATAAAATCAATTGATTATGGATTAAGGGCAATAAAAAGGAAACTTTTAAGAAAGACATTTATGTTTCTAAATTTTATATAAACATTATAAATTAATATTATAAAGTGGCAACAAAATTATTTGGTACTGGCTAAAAATTGAAAAGCAGATAAATAAAATAGGCTAGACAACCAGAAGCAATAAAAAATAGTAACCCATTATCTGTCAAATCCCAGAACCCAAACTACTGGAAGAATGACTCCTATTTGATAGAACAGCTCAGTAAATTGGAAAGCACTTTGGCAGAAATTGGATTTAGACCAATGTTTATGCCACATACCACTATAAGGTCCAAATAGATATGCAAACTGAATGCAAATAGTTACATCAAAAAAAAATTAGAGAGCAACATAGGATTATAGACCCAGAGTTGGAGGAAATTTTAAGAGTCATGGAGATGCCTTTCGTAACTAGGGTTAAAGGTAAAATTCTTAACCAAATAAAGACTAAAGATCGTTCTAAAAAACAAAACAAAAAATTTCAATTACGTAAAAGTTTTCTTACATACAAAATTAATGTAAATGGAATATAAATAGAAACTAGCAAGGGGGAAAAATCTTTCCATCAAATATCACTGATAAAAGTCCAATATCAAGGATGTGACATAAATATTTAAGACAAAGTGTTATAGTTCAATAGAGATATGGTGAAAGGGGAAAAAAAAAGTTTTAAAACATTTTCATTAATACCGCTTGTTTTTACACCACTGTTACTTCAAATATACCCCCGCCCTAATCCTATCTAGGAATTCATCCCTTCCAACAAAAAAAAAAAAGTTAAGAAAAATTTCAGTGAAACCAACCAACATGCCAATTATATCTGACAGTATAAACAGCATTCTATACCTACAGTCCCCCATCTCCAAAAGAGATAAGGAAGGCATATTTTCTTATTTCTTTTCTTCTCCATTATCCTTATATGGCACTGTTTTTTTTCCTTGCTATTTACATTGCTTTCGTTACTGTCTGTATTGTTTTTCTAATTCTACTTGCTTCACTCTGCATCATTTCATGTGTCTTTACATGCTTCTCTGAATTCTTCCCATTTATTTTTTCTTACACTGAAGATATAAAACATCATATCCATAAGCGACACATTTATTTAATCATTCCCCCAATCAATGTGACTCTATTTTTTCTCCAGTTCTTTACTACCACTAAAAGCACTGCTCTAAATATTTTGGTGTATGCAGGAAATTTTCTTCTGATTTTTTCATTTCATTTTATAGGTTGTGGTTGTTGTTGTTGTTTTTTAAAAAACATCCCTAGGGTCATATGTCTAGCAATAGGGTAAGGGGATAAAAGATTGTGGCCACTTTAGACATTTTTATTTTGCATAATTACAATTGCTTGCTGCAATGGTTATAGGAGTGGGAAACCTGTGGCCTTTAGGCCACATGTGGCCCTCTAGGCCCCCAAGTGTGGCCCTTTGATTGAATCCAAACTTCACAGAACAAATTTCCTTAATAGAAATATTTGTTCTGTAAAACTTGAACTGAGTCAAAAGGCTGCACCCAAGGACCTAGAAGGTCATATGTGGCTTTGAGGCCACAGATTCCCCACTCTTGGCACCAATCTATAGCTCCACCAATGGTATATGGATATACCTATCTTTATGCAGTCCTTTCAACATTAACTATTTCCATCTTTCATCATCTTTTCTAATTTTCTGGGTGTTAGGTGAAACTTCATGGTCCTTCTGATTCTGATTTATAATTTGTTTCCCTTGTTATTCATGGTTTGGAATAATTTTTCACATGATTATCAATATTTTGTGATTCTTTTTGAGGACTACTTAGAAGAGTTCTCAAAAGAATTGTACGTTATCAATAATCACATAAAAATATGCTCTAAATCATTAATAATAAGAGAAATGCAATTAAAATAACCCTAAGATTTCATTTCATAGCTTGGAAATGAGCAAAAACTATTTTTAAATGGAAACAATCTACATTGGTGTAGGGGCAACCACATTGGCATGCCCAGAATGGCTGCTGGCACAGGTTCTTAGATCTGCTTTACCAGGAAAGAGAGCTGTTTAAAGAGTCAACAATCTTTTTTATCTACATTCACTAGGACAGAGGAAAAGTTATCCCCCTGAACTTCAGAGAAAATACATACAGAGAAATAAAGACCAAGGGACAAAGCTCTGACTACCTAAATCAAATCAATATTGCTACATACTTTTCATACATCCCTGGATCTAGAGCTTTAACCTCTGAGCGGTGGGGGAGCTCCAAACATACAGCCACTTAGAATCTGGATCAAGGAATCACAAGACCCTTCTCATAAGCAAGCCCCCTCAAAGCAAAATACCAATTCAGAGTATATATACACTTCTCAGAGGGAGATGGTATCACAACCTTCAGTGACTCAGTGCCTAATTAGAAATTAGTAAAAGGTGGGAAAGCCATCCTATAAACAAGCCTCCCCCAAGCAAGCTTCCCTTAATGGGCTCCACCTGAGGCCTATTAGTGGGCAGGGAAGCTCTTAAATTCCATTAATATTACAATTGGAGGAGCCATGGGATGACTGGTACACTGATACTGGTGAACTGTGAATTGCTCCAACTATTCTGGAAAGCCATTCAGAACTGTGAAAGGAGAGTAACTAACTGTTCATTCCCTTTGACCCCATAATAACATTACTAGACATATGTCCCAAGGAGGTTTTTAAAAAATGGAAAAGTCCAACATAAACAAAAATGCTCAATGCAGCACTTCCGGTGGCAGCAATGAAATGAAATGAAGAAAATGTGTGTGTCCATTAACTGGGGAATAAATAGCTGAACAAGGTGTACTACATGAGTATAAGAGAATATTATTATACAATAAGAAATGACAAGCAACTGCATGGAATAATAGATTAGGAGACAGCCTCAGATTCACAAAGCCCTGGGTTCAAGACCTACCTCTAACATACTGTCTCTGTGACCCTAGGCAAGTCATTTAACCTTCTCCATTCTCCAGGCAACATTCTAAGACTTTAAGTGGCAGAGCACTTATTATCTGCATTGGCAAAGTTCAACAGAAGTTAATGAATTCCATTATCAGTAATTTCCTGGAACAATAAAACCACAGGTCCAAAAAAATTACAAATATGGGGAATTCAGAGAAAAATGAGAAGAATTATAAAAACTACTAATAAAATAATCAGAATCAGAAGAATATGTCAACCAATCAACAAGCATTTGTTCAGTATCTACTAAATGCCTGGCACTGTGCTTGGAGCCAGGATACAAACACAAAGAATTAAATAACCCTACTCACAAGGAATTTGCATTCTAAAGGGACAGGCAAAAAAGTAAGAACACAAGCATATATTGAATAAATATTAAATACAAAGTAGGTTAGAAGTCGGAAAGACTCATCTTCCTGAGTTCAAATCTAGCCCCAGATACTTACTTAGCTGTGTGACCCTGGGCAAGTCACTTAACTCTTGTCTTAGTTCCTCATCTGTAAAATGAGCTGAAGAAGGAAATAGCAAACCACTACAGTATCTTTGCCAAGAAAACCCCAAAATGGAATCACAGGGAGTCAACAGAATAGTAACAACAACAGATCAGAAGAGAAGACACTTGTATTTGGGGCAATCAGAAAAGGCTTCATAAATAAGGTGGTTCTTGGGATTTATCCTTGAGGCAGATGTCTAACAGGCAGAAGAAAGGAAGGAATCCATTCTAAACATGGGGCATGACCAGGGAAAAAGGCATGGAACAGAGAGAAACTCTTCATGACCTCACTGGGGTTGTCTCCACAAAGATAGTAGAGTGGTTGGCCATTTTCTTCTCCAGCTCATTTTACAGATGAGGAACTAAGACAAGAGTTAAGTGACTTGCCCCAGGTCACACAGCTAGTAAGTGTCTGAGGCTGGTTTTGAATTCAGGTCTTCCTAGATTCAGGCCCAATGCTCTATCCACTTTTGACATCTAGCTGCCCTGCAAGAGGGACATTAATGTTCATTGAGTCTGGGAATGTAGGTTGGACCAGCTTGTGAAAGCCTTTAAAGGTTAAACAAAGAAGTTGATATGTTATCTTAGCAGCAATGAGGAGTTACTGGAGTTTATTTTGAATAGGGGAGTGATATGGTTATATCTGCTCTTAAGAAAGATCACTGTCTCGTTTGGCATCACCAACATGGTGTTCAAGCGCTATGTGGAGATCGGCCACATGGCCTACATCTCCTTCAGGCCTCATGCCAGCAAGCTGGTGGCCACTGTGGACATGATTGACCAGAACTGCTTTGGTTGATGGCCCCTGCAGCAGTGTGAGGAGGCAGGCCATGCCATTTAAAGGTATGCAACTCACAGACTTCATGCTCAAGTTCCCACACAGTGCCTGTCAGAAGTATGTTCGGGCTGCTTGGGAGAAAGAAAAGATCAATACAAAATGGAAAGCCATGAGATAGGCCAAGAAGATTGAAGCCAGAGAATGGAAAGCAAAGATGATAGATTTTGACCTCTACAAAATCATGAAGGCCAAAAAAATGAGAAGAAGCTCCAGAAGGCATCCACCTGGAAGGGGTCTCCTAAGAAGGGAGCTGCCCAGAAGGCACTTGCTTGCAAAGATCTCTGCCAAGAAGATCTCCTCAAAGAAGGCTGAGGGCCAGACGGGTCAGAAAGCCTCTGGCCAGAATGCCCCTGCCAAGAAGAGACCCACTCAGAAGGGACCTGCCCAGAAGGCACCTGTCCAGAAAGCAGCTGCTCAAAAGGCCAAAAAGTAAGAGGCTACCAGAAAACAAATAAAGATATTCCTACCAAAAAAAAAAAAAAAAAGAAAGATCACTTGTAGGATGGACTGGACTAGTGAGAGGCAACCAACTAATAAGTAGTTACAATCACCTAAGCAAGAGGTACCTACGTGAACAGAAAGTAGTCAGGTGTGAAATAGACTATAGAGGTAGAAAAGGCAAGATCTAGAAACTGATTGGATATATGGGATGAATGTGAGTGAGAAATAATGGCAAGGTTAGGAACCTGAGAAAACAGAATGAAAGTCTGGAAGAGGGGTAGGTTTTGGGGGAAATAGAATAGTCCCATTTTAGGCATGTTGAGTTTGGGATGTCTCTGGAATATCCAGTTTGAAATATTCAAGGCAATTAGTGATGCAGAACTCAGGTGGAGATTGAGGCATAGCCACAATAATTACAAAAAGGAAATAAAAAGGTTACTAAAAGGAAGCTCTGGGTAAATAAAAAATCAGGACTGGTTTCATGGTAAACAAAAAATGAAACCTCACTCCCTCTTCCTGGCAGACAGGTGAGGACTGAAAGGACAAAATGTTTCCTACATACTCACTGCATCACTTGTCTTTGCTTCAGTGCACATTACAAGGAAGGATTTGGTTCCATAGAAACTGGAGGGGGTGGCACAAAGGGAGAGAGAGCATAAAATGTATCAAATATCAATAAAATATATTTTGAAATAGATAAAATGGATTCTGTTTCCAAATAGCTATCTCTTTGCCACAATGTAGACAGTGTAGATGAGTTGGATTACACAATGAAAAACACCTGGACCAAGAACATGTTTTCCCCCTTCCTCCCTTCTTTTTTTTTGGCACAGCTACAAGCATTTTGATCAACCTATTCAACACAATGACTTACATGAGGCTAAAGTTAGAGACTCGAATGAATGACCAAGAACATTTGGCATCATGTAGATATTGACAACTGACATCAAGTCCAATGAAGTCAACAAGCATTTATTAAGCTCTTACTAAGAGCCAGGCACTGGGATAATTCCCAAAGACAGAAAAAGAGTAAAAACCATCCCTGCCCTTAAGAAGTGCACATTCTAGCCAGGGAGACAACATGCAAACAACTAAATTGGTGAGTGGTGTGGTAATTTCAGGAGGTTAAACCACGATTGTAGATTAGCAGGAAGAAATATGAGTTCCTTTCCCCCCTGCCAAAAACAACAACAACAACAACATCCAATCAGGTCCATCAGATCAAATCCTGATGGATAAATCTAAGGAAAAACATCACAGTGTCACTTTTCCAGCCTAGGTCAGCATAGAGAGAGAGAAAAGATCTATGGACACCAGGGCAATGATCTGGCCAGCAGGGCATTCCAGAGGCTGTCTACCAGAGGCAAGAAAAAACCCTGGACTCTGCCAGGACACCAAGTATACAGCTCAGGAACAAGTATCAAATGGTAGTTTTCTGGTTCACTAAAACAGTTCTGGGTCACAGATCCACGGTGGACTGAGTCAGAAAGATTGTGGCCTCTGATACTTACTAGCTGCATGATGCTGGGCAAGTCACTTAAGTTTCCTCATTTATAAAATGAACTGGAGAAGTATATGACAAACCACTCCAGTACCTTTGCTGAGAAAACTCTAATTGGGGTTAGACACAATTGGGGAAAATGACTAAAAAGATTAAAGGAGGGACAAGTTCTAAATAAAAGAAACTCTAAGGATATACAAAAATATTTATAGCTCTTTTTGAAGTTACAAAGAACAGGAATCTGAAAGGGTGACCAAAAATTAGGTAATGACTAAACAGGTTATGGTATATAAATGTGATAGAATACTATTGTACGGTAAGAAATGATGAAGGGGATAGTCTCAGAGAAACCTGGGAAGATTTGTATGAACTGATTCAGAGTAAACAGTATCAGGAGAATAATTTATATGACAACAGTAGGTAAAGACAAACAACTCTAAAGATGACACACACCACTCAACTCCTGCCAAAGAGGTGGATGGATTTAAAAAGCAGAGACACATACATATTTGGGTTTAGCACAGCTACAAGCATCTGTTGCTGAACAATGCAAATTTATGCTAAGGTTTTTATTGTTGCTGTTGTTCAATGAGGTGGGGAGAGGATGCTGCAGTGGGATGAACAGATTATAAATGCATGTAGAAATAAATAAATGTTTGGATTTTTTTGTAAAGGAAACCTAGAATTTAGATTACCTGAGTATAGCATCCTTGAAAAAGTTCTGAGAAACAGTCCCTTTGAAAATCATACCAGTTTAGCTCTTCTCACTCAACATGAAAAGGCAGCTGGATTCAAGGACCACCCTTCTCACCCCCCCCCCAAGAATGACAAAGAAATCCTTAACACATTTTTTCTTCATCTTCTGAAGACTTACAGGTCTGACTATTTTGCCCTCCTTGGGTGATTTTTAATGTTTCATGCAGATTCTTGGAAGTGTTGCTGTGGTTCTGGCAAACCCCCAAGCTATGTGGATGCTAGCCAGAATCAATATTCATTACTTTTGTTCTTTATTCATTATTTTCTGCCAAAGAAGCAACCTGCACAGCTAAAGGATTGTAATTTCAAAGTTGGAAGGGAACTTTTTCATTATTAGAGATCATCTAGCCCATCCCCTTCATTTTGTAGATGAGGGAATGAAGACCCAGAAAATTTCAGCAACTTGCCCAGGGTTACACAAATTACTGTCTGAGTCAGGATTTGAATTCAGTATCTATCTGATTATAAATCTAACACCTGGTTCTTGCATCATATTTCACCTTTTACTGCCCTAAGATGATAAATTTGGAGCTAGAAGGAGCCCTGGACATAATTGACTTTTGACATAAAAAAAAACTCATGAGTAATAACCAGACTTTTAAAAGTTCTATTTTTCATCAGGTCTTCCTAGGAGCAGGCCATCAGAATAGCTAATTTTCTCATTTTGTCTACATTCAAAGATTGAGGACATTTCAACAGGGATTTATTTATCACAGCCTAGCCTACACATCTACAACATGCTTTTACTCTTTCCTGTCAAAAGCCTCAGAGATCTGAGTGATGGGAAGTTCAAGTGAGGGTCCCTGCAACTGCCCCCACACTGCCTCTGGCTGTGATGAGTTTCCAAATGGAAGATATAACACTTTTACTTTGCCAGAAGGCCTGTGGGTAGGGAAACACATTTCAGGAGCTCTTCCTGCTGAAACTTGCTATTGACAGTCTTTACATCTAACCTTTGTTAGTGACCTCTTAAGCACTCAAGGATGGATGGGGCTGAAGGCAAAGGAAGGTCAGGCAGGAGCAGATGAGTCATTCTTTCAGCCAGTGGGCCAGCCTGTGGGAAAGGGAAACAGAATCTTTTCATGTGTAAGCCTCATCTGGAGGCTTTGTATCCAAAGTCATAGCACTGAGCTCTTTAGTGAAATCAAATGATCCAAGGACTCCCAAACACCAAATGTATTTTTCAATGGGAATAAAATGAAGGATCTCTGCCATTGGCTATTTTGTGCCAGGCTTTGGGACTCAACCATGCTATGAACCACATCATTCCTCTACTGAGGAACCCAAGCAGTATACTGATGACTTACTTCTCTTGTCTGACCTTTGACAGTGAATGGGGGAGAGGGGGGAGAATTCTCTAAACTACTTACAAAAGATAACCTGTTAGAGAAGGCCATAATCTGACTTACCCTGTCTCCTTTCATTTATCAAATTTAGCTGAACTGTCATTGCTGCTTTTCTAATTAGCCAAAGCTTATTCAAACCAAAAGTCAAATCTGATCAACAAGATTTTATGAGATGCCAGACACTGTACTAAGCACAGGGGATATAAAGAGAGGTAAAACACAGTCTCTGACCTCAAGGAGTTTCCAGTCTAAAGAGGGAGACAACATTCAACCACCTACAAGCAAATGAGACATACTCTGGTAAATCAAAGGTAATCTCAGGGGGAAGGCATTAACATTAAGTTGGATGCAGATGGGCTTCCTGCAGAAGATGGAAGGAGAGAGCATTCCAGGCTTGGGGGAAATCAATGAAAAGACAGAGAGGTGGAAAATGTAATGTCTTATGAGAGGAATAGTGAGGAAGATGGTTTCACTAGATCACAGAATATATGGAGGGGAGTAAGATATGAGAAGAGTGGAAAAGTAGAACAGATTATGAAAGTATTTAAAGACCAAACAGGAATTTCTTTCTTTCTTTTTTTTTTTTTTTTTGCTTTTTGGAGGGCAGTTGGGGTTAAGTGACTTGCCCAAGGTCACACGGCTAGTTTTTGTGTTAAGTGTCTGAGGCCGAATTTGAACTCAGGTCCTCCTGACTCCAGGGCCGGTGCTCTATTCACTGCACCACCTAGCCGCCCCAAAACAGGAATTTCTATTTGATCCTAGACACCATTGGGAGCCAATGGAGTTTACTGAATAAAAGAGCTACAGTGTCAGACCTGAACTTCACTTTGGTAGCTGAATGAAGGGGGGCTGGAGTGGGGAAAGACTTGAAACAGGGAGGCCAAACAGAAAGCTACTGCAATTGTTTGGTCGTGAGATGAGGAGGAGTACCACCAAGATGATGATTATGTCAAAAGACTGGGAGAGAAGCTGGTAAGGATGGTGGGCGGATGGTGAAACCCTCAACAGTAATGGAGAAGTTAGGAAGAGGGGAGAGGCTTAAAGGAAGGATGATGAGTTCGGTTTTGAACTTGCAGAGTTAAAGATACCTACAAATCATGTAGCTGAAAATGTCTATTAGGATGTTGGAGATTCGAGACTGAAGATTAAGAGAGGGGTTAGGGCTGGATAATTAAATCTGAGAATCATCTGCATAGAAATGATAATTGAATCCATGGGAGCTAATGAAATCACCAAGTAAAAGAGTATATAGAGAGCAGAGGGACCAGGACAGAGCCACGGTGAACAACTACAGTTACAGGGTATGACATGAATGAAAATTCAGCAAAAGAGACTGAGAAGAAGTGATCAGAAAGAAAGAAGTAGGAGAGGGCAGTTGTCATAACATAGAGCATCAAGCAGTATCCAGGGACTGCAGAGAGGTCAAGAAGGTTGAGGACTATAAAAAGTGATTAGAACATTATTACACAGATCATTTCCTCCTTTTCTATGTATTCCAACTCAGAAAAACTGTTATAGGAGGAAAGAAACAACTGAAAAGGAACCAACACAGAAGAAAATCCCAATGGGAAAAAAAAGTCCTTTATAACAAAATGTTTACAGAGGATCAAAGATTCAGTATTGAAAAGGACCTAAGGAGGTCACCTATCCCACCCCCTTAATTTAACAGATGAGGGAACTAAGTCCCAGAGAGGTTAAGTGACTTGCCTACAGTCATGCAGAGAGTAACCAAGCTGGGATGCTAATCCAAATCCTCCCACTCCAAAATCCAGCTGTCTTCCCAGTGGATCAAGCCTTATTAATTTTCATGTTTTCAAACTTCCCTGGCAAATATCCATCTATGATTTATTCCACAGTGTGCTTTGTATAATTATTTGGAACCAATTAACACAAATAATGTTATATACTTTTTCAAAGAGACTATCTCAGTAGAAGCAGACTGATACAGAAGAAAAGCTGTATCTCAAAATAAATATGGAGTAGAACTGAATCCCCTTTTTTTGAAAACAAAAACCACATGTTACCTTTTCACAAAGCCTGTCACAACAAGCATTTTCTACACATCTGCAGTGGCCTTTACTCATTCTAAAGTCTAATTTATGAACTGAACTTAAGGAAGCCTATTCTTTAGTTAAGCAAACGCAGTCCAGGGAGAATAGTAATATTAATTCCCCCAGGACCGCTAAAGGCCTATCTAGAAAATACCATCTTCACTGAACTGAATGGCCTCTAATAACCTCAAAAGCAGGGACTGCAGCTTCCAACAGAGAATAATTTGAGCCCATGAATTAGCTCACACATGAAGAGAATGACGATTTTATATAGTCCAAGAGGCAGACACAAGCGTTTATTAGGCTCTGCCCACAATAGTCACACCATCCTCTTAACACTGGGCAATGCACAAGAGGTTATGGGTCACAAAACAGACATTTCCCCCCTCTCTTCCACAAGGTAATTTCCATTTACTGTTTCACACCTTCATTACAAAGGATAACTGTGTTGTATTAAGGAAAAGGGAGGGGGAGAAAAGATTACAAAAACAGACTCTGAACTGGTTGGTCAATTTTTCCTAACAAAAAAAAAAGGAAAGGAAAATATTAATTTGTAATTTTATGATATTTGTTTGAATAACGTTTTTTCTTCCACGGTATTCATTTCCATATCCAAGTCAGGGGACTGTGGGGAAGTCAGTTCTATTATTGCTTAATTTGGTGTTACTTGAGCAAGTCCACGTGCAAAGGAATCCAGGCAACTGGCCCATTTCATCAATGAGCTGTTGTTTTTGAGAAGCACTATCTTTGAAATAAGCAGATTGTAAATCTTGGTTTGTTTCCGCACTAACACAACAGATGTACCGAGTTCAGAGGATAGGCAAAAATGGTGCTGTATCTTCTGCCTTCTGATAAAATTCACCCAGGAAATACTGAAACTTACTGAATCCAGCCAAGCCTGGCCCACACTAGTCCTTGTTTGTACTCTAACCCACAGTCTCAAAAGAGCCCACCCCTCTCATACCACTCATTTGCCAGTATATCCTTTTTGACCCACCCTGAACCAGCCCAACCAGTTTCCTGTGCCATTCCTGTAGAGATCAGAAGAGATAAAGGACCAGAAACTCTTCATCAATAAGCTTTTTAGAGTTATAATAAAAACACAAAGGGCTGTGCTTAAATAAAACTTAGCAAATACATAGAAAGAAAAGAAATCAGAAGGGCTCACAGAGTAAATAAGTTATAATTAACATCATATTAAAGATCAAATTGTTTTATTTTACCAATATATAAATAGCACATTCCATTTTGCATTTTAGTCTTTATTTTCTTTTTCATTTGTTAGGATGATTACTGTTTATCATTTTTTTAAAAATCAACAATACACTTTGCTAAAGCATAGAACTGGAGTGTAAGTTCAGTTAAGGCATAACATTTTTCTCCACAAAAGTGTAAGGGTGCACAGTTGGGACACTGTGCTACTGTAAACTCTCAGAGAAGCAGACATCTTGCTTCTTTCTCCCTTCCATATCCTTTCTCAAAAGAATGAACATAATCTTCTGGGTTGTAGGCCCAGCTGAAGCCTTGGATTGGATATCCTGAGGGACAGACCATGGATGCTTTTTCCCCCAAGGAGGAGAGACTTCTGGATGCAGGAGGAAGATTTCGTACCAACCTCCACTTAATCGAACGAGGGGACCTGGTGACGTGCCTACCTACTCAGGCTCAAAGAAGAGAACTGAGTAGAAGAACTGACTAAAACTGACCGGCAATTTCACTTTGGGTACATTTACTTTCCCACCCGGTCGCACAGTGCTCCCAGGAAGCTCATTATCAGGAACTTTACCATCCTGAAAGGTCACTTCAGCCTTGGTACTTACTATGTGGGGGCACTATGTAATGCCATTTCATCTGTCCCCTCTGCTCCTCTGATTGGAGCTCTTCCCAAAACCTCCATTTAAGGAAAGGGTCCAAGCCAGTCATCTCTTTATTTCTCCCCAGGTCACATTCCTTAGGCCTATTCCATCATGCCTCCACACCTTCTCACTCCCCTCCCTTTTTATCTTTCTTTTGTATGTTGTATTCTTCCCCTTCCCCTTCCCCTGTCCCCACTAAATTATAAGCTCCTTTAGGGCAGGGACTGTCTTTCTTGTTCAGATTGGTATTCCCAGAGGTTTAGCACAGAGCCAGAAGATTTGTCATTTGGTCATTTTTCGGCCCCTCTTTGAAGTTTTCTTGGCAAAGCTACTAGAGTGGTTTTCCATTTCCTTCTCCAGCTTATTTTACAGATGAGGAAACTGAGGTGAACCAGAGTAAGTGACTTGCCCAGGGTCACACAGCTAATAAGTGTCTACTACTAGATTTAAACTTAAGAAATTCTCAATTCCTAGCCTGGCAATACACTACATAGCGGCCCCACATAGTAGATACCTGGTACATAGTAGGCATTTAATATGTATTGACTGACTGTAGGTAAAACAAATATTTACAAGAGAAAAAAATCCATCTTAATTAGTCCCTGTGCTAAGTCAGCAGATCTTTTCTTCAAACTTCTCTGGTTTCTCTCTGATCTGAACACTCCCGGAAATGAATTTAAACTATTGAGAGGAAGTTCCCAGAGCTGAAAGTGATGGGAGCACTGTGAAAATTGCACCAGGATCTTTAAAAATACTGGATTGCTTGGTGTAGCTGGAACCACATGGATCACCACATGGCAACCCCATGAGAAACAGAGGTCATCAGAGTCTTGCATGTTTGGGGCCTAAAGGCCATCAATGGAAAGGGAGGAGCCCACCTCTAGGCTCTGTGCCTTGCTAGCTGTTGACCACATTTCCCTCCTCTCCTCTGATACTCTTCACTTGCACTCTTTAGATCCTGATTTCCTTCAGAAATCAACTCAAGAATCTCTTTCTAAGGGAAACTTTTCCTGTTCTCTGAAAGAGCTAATGACCTCTTCCCACCAAATTACCCCAAATTTATTTTGTATGTAGTTACACATGTATACATTGTCTCACTTGAGGACAGAGTAAATTACTTGAGGGAATCACCTGTTTCATTTTTATCCCCAGTGCCTAGCCCAGTGTCTGGCACACAGTAGGTTAAGTAATAGGAAGCAGACACAGTAGGAGTTGCCAGGAATAAGCTTCTGTACGCAGTAGTGACTGCATGCCTATATCAAAAAGGTGTTCATGGGACCCTTGCAAAATAGGAGGGAGTGGGTCCCCTTTTAGATCAGAGAGTGTGCAATTCTTCCGAACTTTGTTACAAATTTTCTCCAACACAGTCACAGGGACTAAAGGGAACACCAGTTCGTAGTAGCTATGTTATCCTATCAAAGAGCATATCCCTAAGAGGCTCTGATTAAAATATTAATTCCTAACAAATACATTAATTATAAACAATACATTAACATCCAAATTAATAACAAAAGTAGGAAAATAGACTGCAGTACTGCTGAAAGACTACTGACTCTGGAGACAAAGGAGCATGGTTCCAATCTTGCCTGTAACAATTTACTCTGCGTGGGATCATTGGGCATGATAATTGTCTTTGGCTTTAGTTGCCACATCTGCAAAATGTGAGGTGGGGAGTGGATGTTCTCTGGCCTCTTCTAGCTCTAGGGCTATGATCTTGTAGTTGTCTTTAAAACTGACAAAGAAATCCCTAGAATTATAAGAAAAGGCTATCTATACATCAATGGGTAAATTTTAACAAATGAAACTTCGGTTACAACTTTGTTCTACACATCTGCAATTCCAAGTTTCTCAAAAAAATATTGTACAATGTTTCCTGATGCCTAAATACTCGTTAAGTACCAACATGGAACAGGAGAGTGATTTCCATGTGCACTATCATATGCATCTTTCAAAATCCATTAGTAAAATGGAGGGTTTGAACCAGAAGATCTTTCAGGTCTCTTCGAATTCTAAATCTGTGGTCCTACTGACTTCCAGGTACAATTATTCCCCAACATAACCTGCTTAAACAGTCTTCTAAATTAAGAGAAATCATGTATCATTTCTTAACTAATAAACCACTTTTAACAACCTGATTAATTGTGTACTCACTGGAAAACTAACAACCCCAAATAGCTGCAGCAATTTCCTCTAAAATTAAATGAAAACACCAAAATAAACCCTCAATTGGTAGTTAATAGCCAAATGATATTATATATTAAGCCTCCGAATGGCATTAAAATAGGGAAGAGCTGGGAACACAAAGCAGTCTACAATGGCTGTTTATGTAACAAAAACCTTCACTTAGTCAACTACCCAAGGCTCCAATGCTGCTCAATTGTCAGCCATGATATTTTTAGTTAGGAAACAGAGCTGTCAACAGCAAGAAATTAAGATGGAGGTAGGGAGATAAGCTACACCTAGAGAGTTTCTACCCTTTTCTCCTAAGACATTGATTTTGGGGGATCTTTACTGTGGGGATGTGTTATTTCAATAGAAAAATGAAAAACCCCAGTGTTAGAGCAGTCAATGGAAACTTCAGTGCTCTCTAAGACCAGTTTTATTGTGGGTGCTTCCAAGAGATTCGTAGGTAAGAAGCCACTAGCAGCCTGAGGCCCACAGATCTGGAGTGTGAACTCAGCAGTAACACCTGCATTGTTACTAATTGAGGTCATTACCAGCCACATTTCAATCTATGACTTCTGGGTAAAGGATGTTGGTAGATGACAAAGTAAGAGAGTGCTTGGGGTCAAAGTACAGTGTGTCAGACTATGGTTGATCAGACCAAGACAAGCTCAGAAGGCTCTACCATAGGTCAGACACAAATAGTCTACATGCCTCATAAGAGTATCTGGACAGGGACAACTGCAGTTCAATGTCTTGGGCCCCACCCCCTCCACCACCACCCCTTCCACCACCACCCCCTCCACCACTACCCCCTCCACCACCACCACCCCCATTTAGCAGCTGAAGAACAACTGAACACCTTTCAAGTGTCTATGCTGCATTTGGCCAGACCAGGCCCAGGAACACATGGATCCCTTGCGTGGGGTGGCCATGGCCAAGAGAGGAAATAAGTAGTTCTGTTAAAGCCCTGTCCCTAGGAAAATACACTTTTATCTAGGAAAATAGGCCTCTGCTTCCTTCACTGATTAACTTCTCAAAGATAGGGAAGTTACACCTACGGCTCCATCCCATTCTCATACAATAACATTCTAAGGGAGAAAGGGGCATGTTGGAGGGTCTATCCTTAATACACATTTCCTACATCAATTGCACCATCCTTTCATTTCTCCCTCAATTCCACAAATTACTAAATGGTTGTGTAGTGGAAAGAGTGCCGAATTTGGAGCTAGAAAACGACTTCAAATTTCATCTCTGTCACCAATTCAACCTTTTTGTAAGTCAAAAAAAACTTCTCTGGACTCCAGTTTCTTCAAACGTAAAATAGATGACTTCTAAGGCCACTTTCCAGCTTTCAGTCTGTCATCCAGATCTTACCCACTCTCACTCACCCCCTCCCTGTGTCCTCCTGCACTGGGCATCAGCCCCCAAACTGTTCCCAGCTCCTTCCCTTACCAGCCCCAAACAGTCTCTGACCCTAACCATTTCCCTCTAGCTCAGTCCTAAATGATTATCACCCCTTGGCCCCCAAAGGTTTCCATACCTACTTAGAGCCCCAAACACCCTCTCACCCCTAAGTCCCAAACTGTCTCTATTCTCTCCCTTCTAACCTCTGACCCCTTATGCCCAAATTCCTCCCTCAGATACCCCCCAAAATCTCCTGAGTCCTAAGACCTTCAGTTCTTTTCCGTTTCAGTCCTTCTCATTCTCAAACACTCTCTGACCCTTTATCTCCAAATTTCTCCCTCAAAGCCTCCAAATGACCTTCTGATCGCTAGGGCCCCCAATTCTCCTCCATTTCAGTTCTTACCGTCAAATCTCCCATGACCCCCGAGCCCTCCCTCATTTCATTCCTTTCATTCCCAAATATCCTCTGCCCCCACCCCCATCACCACCACGTCCAGGCTGTTCCCTAGAAGCTCCAAACAGTTTGTGGGGACCCTAAAGTCTTCCCCCCCGGCTCTGGAAGCTGCACTTTGCGACCCATCTCCTCTAGCCCCTCAGTGACCCCCACTATTCCATCTCCCCACCTTTCTAACCCGCCCCAGGGGGCCCAGTTAGCCCTTCGCCCCCGCCGCGCTGCCCTCACCTTGGCTCGGGGCTCTGGACTCAGGGAGCGAGGATCCCCGTGGACACAAGGTTCGGGGCCCCTCCTGGGCTGGGGATGCAACTGGCTAATAAAAAGGAGCGGTCCGAAAGCTGGCCCTGGCCCCTCAAAATGCAATCGAACCCTAACCCTACCTGCCCGCTTCTCCCGGGCTCCCCATCTCTGGGCGGCAGAAAAAGAAAAAGATTTTTTTTTTGCGCAAGGAGAGGTGCAAAAAAATAAGCTAGTAGGTCCTTAGGCACCGCTGGGATTCGAACCCAGGATCTCCTGTTTACTAGACAGGCGCTTTAACCAACTAAGCCACGGCGCCGCCCGCACAAGCAGCGCGAGAATCTCCTCCCCATCGCTGTTGCCCTCTCAGGGCTTCTGTCGCCCCGCCCCATCCCGCCCCGCCTAGCCCCGCCCCGCCTCGCCTAGCCCGACTCAGCTCAGTTCAGCTCAGCCCAACCCAGCCCAGCTCTACCCAACCCAAGCCCGCTCAGCTCAGGGCAGCTTAGTTTACGCCCCTCGCGGCCCAGGGACTAGCGGAGGAATCTCTAACCCAGGCCAGACAAAAGCCGACTGCATCATCCCCGGGAGCTGAGAGCGCCCGCAGGCACGAGTTTCTTTGCAACGCGGACGCGGAGCGGCGGGGTTTGTGTTCTCCAATGTCTACTCCTCCGGTGGAAAACTTACAAAATCGATCGGAAGGCCCACGCATGTGCATGCACGTAGGGCTAGTGATGCTTGTGTCCTGAGCTATGTTCAGGCTTTACGCGTGTGTAGGGGGTCAGTTAGCATCGATTGAGCGCTTACTGTGTGCCAGGCTAAATGCTAGGAATACACAGAAAGGCAAATATCAGTCTCTACCCTTAAGGCAGCGGTTCTCAACCCGTGGGTTACGTTCAATTTAAATACATCCTGCATATCAGATATTTACATTACGATTCATAACAGTAGCAAAATTACAGTTATGAAGTAGCAACAAAAAAAATTTTATGGTTGGGAGTCACCACAACATGAGGAACTGTATTAACGGGTCTCGGCATTAGGGAGGTTGAGAACCACTGCTTTAAGGCGGTCACAGTCGAATAGAAACAAGCAAACTATATAAGCAGGATAAATGGAAAATAGTCAACAGAAAGAGGGCACCAAAATTAAGCAGGACCCGGAAAGGCTTCCTGTAGAAGCTGAGACTTAAAGGAAGGCAGGAAGCCGGGATGAGGAGAGACAGATGTCCAAACACAGGAGAAAGCCAGTAAAAAGGCCCAGTCTGAGGTGGGAGTGTCTGGAGAGAAGAACAGTAAAGTAAGGCGGCGCATGCTTGCACAATGCATAGGCTGAGTACTTAGAGATTTATAGGGTCAGGGTTCCATGTTCATGGTACATGCATGTGTAGTGTACATACCAATGAAAGTCTGTATGTGTGGGTGTAAGCTGCTCCTTCTCATGGTCCATCCACCCCAATACAGAAAGTTTTGGGGTTTTTCGTTTTTTGTGGGGTTTGGTTTTTTTGGGAGGTACATAGATTAAGAGAAAAGAGAAGAAATTACATGGAAGAGGGGATCTCTCACTGGAAAATTTCTCAGGGCACTTTGCCTACAGCCTCTACTATGGGTTGTCACTCTTTCCTGGGATCATAGTTACATGTAAACTTATCCCTCCCATCCCCAACTCCCCAAATGCCCTAGAATATAAAGACTTTTAGGCCCAATGTCCTAGGTATCTAATACGGTAGGTAGTGAAAGACTCTTACAAAAATTAGCCATATACTATATTACACGCTCAGGCTGAGATAACTTGGAAATTTTAATTCAAAGAAAACTCTTAAATGGGAAAATAGTTTAGAAATAAAAAAATTTAAAATAGTTTAGAAATATATATATATATATATTTTTAATTGCTTTCTCTATTGATTGGGAAATTCCCTGCTTGCTTTGAAAGCCTCATCTTCTATAAAACAAAGCCTAGATAGATATCTTTGATTCCTTCCAACTGAAAAATCCTGGAAGCTTGAATATGTGGGAATAAGCATTCTTAAAAGCAGGTCCTACTCAATTATGTGACAAGTAAGTCCACCAGCAACCTTGACCACCATTTATACTCAGACCCTGATGGAGAATGGCCAGGGACCCTGAACCCAAAGCCTTGGGAATAAGTGTACCCCCAAATTGCTAGGCCTGCTTCCAGCCCTAAGCCATCATTAATGTAAGAAATCATTGTGGAGAAAGGGTCTACCTTCCTCATCAGCGCTAGTAACAATTGCTGACAACCAGCAGGCAGATAAACAGAATGAGTCCTGGGAGTGGCAACATCTCCCAGACCACCTTGTCTTGCTTCCAGACCAGTCTTCACAGCTAACATATAGGGAGGCAAATCCTATGGAGAAGAAGCCAACCTTTCCTACCGACTGCCTCTCACAGGGTGGGCAAGCCAATCCAGCTGAAGCAGCAAGGCACCCTGAGGGAGAGACAGAAGGCAACATGTACCAGGAAAGTCAGGCCACCAACCCCACCACCTTGACCATAATCTCCTCCAGACCCTCATGGAGACAGACCAGGACCTTGAACCCAAGAACCTTGGTAATGGCAATGCTTCCTCAGACCACAGACATCATCCTAGGAAACAAATGAAACCTGGTAACTGCTCCTACAGATGCTATAGCCACATCTGTTGAAGACCCAGAAAAGAAACTTCTTGTCACCAAAGTCCCTGCTACTGTCAAATGATTCAACATCAGAAACTGATATAATTTAATCTGTGGAAATGACATTTTAAAAAAGATAAGCATTAATATCTGCTTTCCCACTGCACCCCAAGGGCATAGGACCTTTCCATCTGACACCTTCTCTCTGTGTTGTCTCACCCATTAGAAGGTGAGCTCCTTGAAAGAAGAGACTGTCTTACTTTTCTATACGCATCCCAAGCAGTAAACATAGTACTTTGCACATAGTAAACACTTAATAAATGATTCATTCATTCGTGGTGGTGGTAGTGACCATGGCAGACCTTGTGAGTAAGATGTTTGGTCTGTTCTGGGGTCTCATTGGTCTATGCTCACCTCCAGGAACTGTTCACCCAGGACTATTATGAAGGACAAATGCCAATAAGAGAGAAGATACAGCATTTCAGAGAGGTACGTCAGTAAACCAAAATATGCCTGTCTCTATTTCTGTCTCTCTCTGCCTCCTCTCTGTCTCTATGTTTGTGTCTCTTTTTTGTCTCTGTCTCTCTCTCATCTCCTCTAGGAGACCTGGTTCAGTCACCATCTCCAATAGTCATAATAGGATTTAAAGCTGCAAGAGATCAGATGAATTAACTGAGGTTCACAGAAGAGCTGGGATTAGAATTGTCAAGATATTAGGAGACGCCCTGTTTTCCAGAGCTGTGGCCCAGCAAGCAAGCTGTGCCCTGAGTTTGGCATAAAAACAGTTCTTTGCCCTCGTTCTCTGAATAATCTCACTCTCTAGCAAAATCACATAATTACTATACGACTTTGACCAGCACCAGGTGTTCTCTGAGCTCAAACACCCAACAAGCTAGGACAGGTACCCTTGCTCCGGTCATGAAGCCCTGCTATGAATCAAACTTGTCTTGTTGCTGTTACCCCTCATTGTCAGGACTACTGCTCACTGTATAGCCATTGATAGTAAATGCAGAAGTGTAATGAGATCTCCTCACACTGCATCAGTAGGGGCAGGGTCCTGGCACATGTGTTCTTGCTCACAAGCTGTTTTCTTCACTTTAAAATTAAGCTTCTGTTTGACTCCTGACTCTCCAGTCACTAGCCTCCTCTGCTCAGCTCCAGGCACTCACAGGTTTAGAGGCCTGTTAGGTCCACTTGACAGAACTCAGGTCTTCCAGTTCCAAATCAACACTTTTTCTATTATGTCAAGCTAAAGTGGTCCCTCTCTGTCTCCACAATCCTTGCCTCAACAAGGGCTCCTTCTCTGGTACCATAAACTCCCTTCAAAAATCAAGGTCTCCTCATCTCAAAAGCTAGAATAGAAATCAGGCTGGCTTTGGTCAGGGCACTTGGATTCAGCTCTTGGTCCTGCTTACTTCCAATGCAGCGTTAGGTGAATTACAAGTCAAAACTTCCCAGAGTCTCATTTCTGAGGGGCTTGGACTAGATCAAAGGTCAAGGGTTTTTAATCTGGGACCCATAGCTTTGCTTTTAAAATAGTTTGATAATTGTCCTTTCCATTTAATTGATTTCCTTTGTAATCCTTTGCCTTTTGTTTTGTGCATTTAAAAACACTTCTTAGAAAGGGCCCATAAGCTTTGCCAGTCAAAGTGGTCCATGTCTCAAAAAAGTTAAAGAATCCCTGGACTAAATTGACTTTGAAAGACCTTGTCAGCTCTAGACCTAGGATCCTATGACCCTTCACCTCTGCTATGCTTGCTTTCAACCCAAAAGTTCAGTCAGAGAAGAGAGAGATATCCTTGAAAGAGATCTACAGGAAAGCCTCTCCAGCAAACTGTGGAGATTGCTCCCAGTGCAGGGATAAGAAGAGAGATGAGATGGTATGAATGGGATTCCATCATCCCTATGAGAGTGAGTGCGCACCCTGGGGAGATCATAGGTCCATCAAAGTATCCAAGGAGAAGCAGGCACTATTTGCCTGTCTCCTGGTTGCCTCTCATTGACTCTCTATATTGCTGTACAACAGGGACAAGCAAGAGCCTGTGTTCTACCTGCTGCCATCTGGTATCCTTTACCTGGGAAATTTTCTATTCTATTCTTTAAACACTAAAGGTGTGACACCTTGATAAATCATCAATTCCCTTTACAAATGCCAAAACTTCTGTGTCTGCCCATAGTGGACACCCTTTCTCCACTTCTCCTTGTAATATCCTCTCCAACATTATTCTTCTTCCCCTCACAGGTAGACACAACCACTGAACCTTCTTAGAGGCATGCCTTTCTTTCCTCTACAACTTAACCTAAGCAAGGTATCTCTTCTTGGGTCCCTGCTTTGTACTGTATCTGCCATCAAAGGCCTTAGAGCCATCTAGCTCTAACCTTTCTTTCCAGTCTTACCTAATATTACTGCCCTTCACATACTCAACCCTACATTCGCCTCCACCATCTGCCTCCTTCTCTCCTATACACTTGCTGTTGAAAAAAAAAGCTGGTAGAAATTAAGAAACTGTGATAACTGGATACACAACAAAATTGTTACCTAATTTCAACTGGGACTTCATGGCAGCTAGACAAACATTCTAATTCTTTCAGATTGGTTCACTAACCCACTCTCCATGCACCTGTTTCAAATCTTATATCTCTTGAAGCCTAACCCTTTTTCTAACCCTCTCAAAGGAGGGTCTTTATATATACTTCAATGAAAAAAAATTTGAGACCTTTCATAGAGCTCCCCTTTATGTACTTCTCTTCATCTCCACATTACTCCACTATCTTCCTCCACTGTCTTTTTCTTTCACTCTGGTCTCAAATGAAGAGGTGGCCCTTCTTGCCAAGGCAAATCCCTCTATGCGTACTTGATCTCATCCCCTCCCAACTTCTCCAGCAAATTGACCCCATTAGCATTCCTATTTCTTATCATCGTTCTCTAACTCCTAACTCCTTCCCTGCTGCCTACAAACACACTCTTATTGCCCCATCTTTAAAATTATCCTTCGATTCTGCCAACCCTACTGGTTATCATCCTATATCTTGCAGAATAGCATCTACAAATGATGCCTCTTTTCTCTCATTCTTTTCTAAACCCTCTTTCCCATCTAACTTTCACCATCATCATTCAAGTGAAACTACCCTCTCCAAAATTATCACTGACCTCTTGATTGCAAAATTCAATGGCCTTTGTCAGTATTAATCCTCCTTGATCTCTCAGTACCATTTGACACTGTAGATCACTGTCTCTTTCTGAATACTTTCCCTTCTCTGGGTTTTCATGACTCTGCTGTCTCCTGTTATCTGTCCTGCTGTTCCTTCTCAGTCTCCTTAGCTGGATCTTCATCCAGGTTATGCCCACTAGCCATTGGTGTCCCCTAAGGATCTGTCCTGGGCCCCTTTCTCTTTTTACTTTAAACTGTCTTACTTTATGATCTCATCAGCTCAGATTTCTGCAGATAATTCTCTCCACTGAGCCCTAGTCACACATATGCTAATGCATCAAACCAGATGCCCTGTAGATATCTCAAACTCAACATGTCCAAAACAGAACTCATTATATTTTCCTCAAAATCCTCCCTCGCCCACCCCCACTGAATTTTACTATTACCATCAAGGATGTCTAGGCTTATATCCTTGGTGTCATTCTCAAGTCCTTACCCTTACTAACCTCATAAATTCAATCTATCACCAAATCTTTTTTTTATTTTAATCTTTTTGCTTTTTGGAGGGGGGAAAGCAAGGCAATTGGGGTTAAGTGACTTGCCCAAAGTCACACGGCTAGTAAAGTGTTACATTTCTGGGGACATATTTGAACTCGGGTCCTCCTGACTCCAGGGCGAGTGGTCTATTCACTGCACCAGCTAGCCATTCACTTTATCACCAAATTTTGTTGCTTCTCTTCTTATATATATATATATATATTCTTATATATATATATATATATATATATATATTCTTATATATATATATCTCTTATATACATCCCCCTCTCTCTAGTCATGCACAACCCAATTGCAGAACTAGGGTCTAACTAGACTTTGTTTCATTTCTCTCTAATCTATTCTCTGCCATCTTCTGCCAAAGTGATTTTTCTAAAGTATAGGTCTGACTCTATCACTCTCCTGCTCTGTGGGCTCCAGGGTCTCCTTATTCTCTCTGTTTTAGTATTTAAAGTTTTTTGTAATGTGGTCCCTCCCTACCTTTCCAGTCTTTTTACACTTTACAATCCAACTACAATTGTCTACTTGCTATTCTTCACACACAACTCTCCATTTCCCTTCTCAGTAGTGTAGGCCATTGCACTGGCTATCACCCCCATGCCTGGAATAGTCTGCCTCCACACCTCAGCCTTGTCTTCTCTGGCTTCCTTCAAAGCTCAGCTCAAAGCCAACCTTCAGAAGGAGACCTTTCCTCTGAATATCTTCTCTATATAGCTAATTATTTACACATCATCTCCCTCATTAGAAAATATAGTCCTTTGAAGAAGAGACTGTTTTTTACCTTTCTTTGCAATCCCATCCCTTAGCACAGTGCCTGAGTACCCACCATCAAAGGGAACAAAGTAAGGGTTTCGTAAATGTTTGTTCGCTGACATTTCAAGAAAACCATGCTGTTCTCTTTCTCCATTCATGTCCTGCCCTCCCCATCTACCTGCCTATGCTCATAATGTCTGTCCCCCATGAGTGAAATAGACTCCCTATCACTACCACTACCCCATCTGCAGCAGTTGATGTCTCTCCTTTCCTTCAAGATCCTACTTAGACACCACTTCTTCTAAGTTGTAAGTTCCTATTAATTTTTGTATCCCAAGCACTGAGCCCTGGGACTTTCATGAAGCAGACACTTACTATTGGTTGAATGTAACTGAATTTCTCTACAATGTACTTTTTTGTCCAGCTGCTCCATTAGCCTTGTTAAGCCAGAATGCAATCTCTTCTTAAGAAGAGCCTACCTTTAGCTATGGGCCTTGAAGCAGATGATGAATACTTTGATAACACAGTATGTACATGGCATGAGAAGATATAGCACAGGAAAAGTGTACACAGCATGGTGCAGGAGATATCTAAAATATTTATCTTGAAGGAGATAATCATATTATGTCTTGGCTCTCAGAAAACAATGTGATAAAGGAGAGAAAAAATATTGGATTTTGAATCAGAGAACCTGGGTTCAAATCCTATTTGTATAAATTATTAGCTGTGTGATCTTGTTTTTAATGTCTCTGGGCTTCAGTATTCTCATCTGAAAAACAAAAGGAATTGAACTAGATGTTTCATAAAATCCCTTCCAGCTCTGAAGCTTTTCCAACTCTGATCCAGTGAATACAGGAATCTCATTTTTTTTTACTTTCCAGTAGATAAGAACACAATAGTACAACCCTAGGTCTCCTACTGAGATTTATACTGATGAAATTCATCCCTGAAAGTAAATTGCCTTACATACCAATTCCTAGAATAAATGTTTTGTCTCTGTCTGAGGTCCCTTCCAATTCTATGATTCTGAGAGGGTCTTCCAAGAAAGAATACAGACCTAAGGTTTCTACTGACATCAAAAAATATGCCCGCAAAGCCACTTTCATTTCCTCTGCTGTTTTCTAGACTGGCTTTCTGCACCCAGTGACGTCAGCTCTGTCACTCAATGCTAATTTGACATGGTGAAAGGCAGGTTCTATTGAACTGATCTTTCTGAATTTAAAGCCTCTTTTGGAAGAAATTACAGTTAGGCTTATTGGTGTGTGAACTGACATTATTTATAAATCAGGACCTCAGACAGCAGGAGGCTCCTGTCCTCCCATCACTGACCCTAACAGAGATGCTCAGTTCTAAGAGCAGGAGGAACCAGCAGGGGAACCTGCATCCCAGTATCATTTACAACAATGTTTTTTACCTCATGTCCATAATCCAAGAAGCTGCTGACCCAAGTAACAACATTCGTCAAAACTGCCAAGGGTCACTGATGAGCATTTCATGATTCTCATCTGCTGAGGAAGATGGCACCAATATCACATGGTTTATTCTTTCCTTCAGCTTTTTAGGTCCAAGTAATGAAAAATTCCTATAGAAATGTTTTATTTTCATCATAAATGACAAAGGAACCACCATGTTTGGACTTCTAACATGTCAACACCTCAGGTATTATACAAGGAAGTGGGAATGGCACTCAAGAAAATCAAGCCTCAGGTCTCTCCCCTCTCCACTGCATCCTTCACACAGCTTCCGGAGTATGATTCCTGAAGTACAGAGCTGACCATGTCACTCGATCAATGAATCAAGCATTTATTTGACACTATGTGCTAAACATATAATAAGTGCTGGAGATACAAAGAAAAAGCAGGAAGAGTCCTGACCTCAAGGAGCTTATGTTCTAATGGGGGAGATAATGAAGGAAATGTGTGTACACATAGACATACACATATGTAGGTACATATATACACATATAAATATCTACACACATATATATATATACAAGATATGACAAAAGAAGTTACATGATTACTTCAAAGGAGAAGGCACTGACAACTGTTGAGACTAGGAAAGGTTGCCTGAAGAAAAGTGGTGATTGAACTGAATCTTGAAGGACACTAAGGAATATAAAAGACAGATGAGAAAGGAGAGCATTCCTAGCATAGGACAGCCAGCACTAAGACACAGAGGCAGGAGATGGATTGTGAGGAACAGCAATGGAGTTAGTATGGTTAACCTAAGTAATGGAATAAGAAAAGTGGAAATATAGAAAGGGGCTGAGTTCTGAATAAATTTAAATGCTAAAGAGAGATATGTATCATTGAACTTTCAAGTAATGGGGAGTTACTGGAATTTAATGAGTCTGACACGGTTGGATCTATGCTTTAGGAACATCACTTTGGCACCTGAGTGGAGGATGGTTTCAAGCAGAGGGAGACTTCAGGCAGGGAGACCAACTGGTGGGCCTTGCTGTAATCCAGGGGAAAGGCGATGCAGGCCTGAAATAGTGTGGTGGCTATATAAGTAGAAAGGAGAAAACATACATAAGAGATATCGTGGAGAGAGAAACAAGGTATGACAAGTGAATGGATTTGTGGAATGAAGAAGATGGAGGAGTTGAGGACGACACTGAGGCTGTGAACTGGAGTGACTAGAAGGATAATGGGACCCTTGACAGCACTAGGAAAGTTCACAACAGGGATGAGTTTTGTCGGAAAGATTTGGTGATGGATATACTGAATTTGAGATGCCTAGGGAACAACCAGTTCAAAATGTCCAATAGGCAGTTCATGAAGTAGAACCTAGGCTTGGGTAAGTTTGAAGGGAGCAATTTGAGTTGAATGATGAGTTAGGAAATCAGACTGAGGAAGGTTTAGAAGAGTGTGAGGGAAAGGAAGTGGAGGTACCCAATACAGATGATTCATTCAAGGAGTTTAACTGAGGAGGGAAAGAGGTAGATAGGGGACAATAACTAGTGAAGAAGGGAGGATCTAATGAGGGTTATTTAAGGATGGGAAGAATTGGCTATGTTTGTAAGCAGGAGGGAAGTAACCAGTAGATAGGAAAAGACCAAAGATTAGTATGCTATATATTATTTTTCTCTTTCTTTTGTTGTTTTTTGTTTTTTCTTTCTCGTGGTCATTCCCTTTTCTTCTGATTCTTCTTTCACAACATGACTAATGTGGAAATATGCCCATACCAGATTACATGCCATCTTGGGGAGGGGAGTGGAGGAAGTTGGAGGGAATTTAGAGCTCAAAATCTTATAAAAGCAAATGTTGAAAAGTTTTAAAAGTTAATTAATTTAATTTAAAAAATAAGGATGCTAAAGGCAACACAATTTTAAAGGCAATCCAGGGCCAATTTCAAGGTATCTTAAAGAGGGAACAATTTCAAAAGAATGGCTAAGAGATGACAAGTAAGATCAATATAAAGTAAAAATTACCCAGGAGATCTCAGAAACTATCCAACCTATCTGCCTACTTACTTATTTCTATAAACTCTTTATGAAAAAAAGTATTTCATGTACTATTAAAAGATGAAAAGGCAACAGGTAGACTTGCACAACTATGGCAGACCACATCTCCACAGTTCTGTGAATACAAGATGAAATTTTGTTGGGGGGGGTTAATTACAAAAAAAAAAACATTTCAGCAAATGTAGCTTTAAGAAGAAAGGTGCCTTTCATGTATCTGTTAAGATCTCAAAATTCTGGAAACACAATTAAGATAAACCCAGGATCTGGCAGCTTCTACATTGAGGGATTGAAGGGCCTGGAATATGATATTCCAGAGATCAGGAGAGCTAGGATTAAAACCAAGAATCACCTACCCAGCAAAATTGAGTATACTGTTCCAGGGGAAAATATGGTCATTCAGTGAGGTGGAAGACTTTCAAGCATTCTTGCTGAAAAAACTAGAACTCAACAGAAAATTTGACATTCAAACACAAGAAGCATGAGAAGGTAAACATGGGAAAGAAATCATAAGGAACTTATCAAAGTTGAACTATTTACATGCCAGTTTGGAAAAACAATAATAGCAACTTATGAAACTTTTCTTAGTATGAGGATAGGTGAAGGGAATGCAAATGTGTGTATATATGCGTGTGTGTGTATACCTACACATATGTCTATATAGGAGGGTAT
>CM053595.1:83640915-83658905 GCA_028646575.1 Pseudocheirus occidentalis
AGGGAAGGAATGACATAAACTCTAAACTAGGTATCTTGCCACACAGAAGAGTAGGGGGGGATAGGGATCAGAGGCAGGATGACAGAGGGGAGGGCAGGGTCTGGGGGAAGGTTTCTGGAAGCACACACTTCAGTAAAGGGACAGGGACAGGGTAGAGAATAGAACAAGGGGGGAGGGCGGGATAGGAAGGAGGGACATATAATCAGCCTCTCACAATATGTCTACTGTGGAGATGTTCTTCGTAATTACACATGTATATCCTGTATTAAATTGCTTATCCTTCCAGTGGGGATGGGTGACAAGGGATGAACTGAAAGAATCTAGAATTTAAAGCAATCAATCAAATGTTTAAAATATATATATATATAATTATTATTATTAATTACATGCAACTGGGAATTAAGATATACAGGTACTGGGGTAGGGAGACCCTCCCTGCCCTACCAGAAAGTTAGAGGAGCATTGGAGGAGGGCATAAAAGAGAGCAGATCGGGGGAGGGGCTTTACAGTGGGATGGCTGTTTGGGGGTTTGGGGGTAGAGGAAAGACGGGAAGACAATGTATAACTCAAAATCTTGTGGAAATGAATGATGTAAACAAGAAAATAAATAAAATAATTAATTTTAAAAAAGATCTCAAGATTCCTTGACAGATGTGTAACCACAGAGTAACTTTTGTTTGCCAATTCTTTGACTATAAACATTAAGACAAAAAAAAAAGCAACCAAAAAGAAATATGCTTACCAAAGGTAAGCCATATTACTGCCATGGAAATTCAAACAGGAAAGGATTACCCTATCAATAATGAAGAACTCCAGGTGCTCCTATTTGTGATTGACATTTTGCTTACTATGTCAAGCTCAAGAAAGTCACAGACCTTTCTCAATGAGATGCATGGTCATTGCTCCAGTAATCTACACAGGAAAAAACAAGTGGATGCATAGTATCTGTAGAACAAAGCATGGCAGGTACTTGAATAGCCACTCCTCTGAGGTAGTCCACAGGAACTATATTAAATCTTAGATGGACCCTGCAGATAGACAAATTAACTGGACCCAGATTTTAAGGAGGGTAAGAAGCTTCCCTGAAATTGTGTTACACTTTCAGTAACTCCAAGTTGTTTCCTGCCAATAAAAAGTACAACTTTTTAATATTAATATTCTCTAAAAGCTGCTAACTAGGTATGAATCAAGGAATATCACAATCTCTAAAATGTCAAAATTATTGATGATCCAAAGGCTAACTGAAAGATACATAGTGGGTACAAGTAGGCTTAGGCATATTATGAATAATGATTTTAAAGCAAGCAATATGCCTTCTCAATGAGAGTGGGTGGGGAGGGAAGAAGGGAAAGAATTTGGAACTTCAAAGTTTTAAAAATAAATGTTAAAAATTGTTTTTACATGCAACTAGGAGAGAAGATATATAGGCAAAGGGATATAGAAATCTATCTTGAACTATAAGAAAGTAAAGAGAAAGGAGAGGAAGGGGAGTCTGGTGATAGAAGGGAGGGCAGACTGAGGGAAGGAGTAATCAGAATGCATGTCATCTAGGGTGAGGGGGAGGGGAGAGATGAGGAGAAAGTTTGGAATTCAAAATCTTGTGGAAATGAATGTTAAAAACTAAAAATTAATTAATTAATTTAAAAAGCAAACATAGCTTAAACACTAAGGTGTTCATATTCTTTGACTTAAAAGTCTCATGGTTAGTTAGGACTATCCCCCAAGGAAGTTATTGACAGAAAGAAAAGGTCTACATGTAAAAAAAAAAAAAGCAGTATTATTTGAAAATTTTTAAAACTGGGAACAAAATATTTAATTCAATTTAAGAAATATTTAATAAATGACTATCTGCGAGGCACAGCACTTTGCTAGACTCTGGAGATACAAAGTTGAAACAAAAGAAAACAGTTCCTGCCCTCAAAGAGCTTATATTAACAAAAGGGAATTAATTATTTGCCCAGGGAGTACAGAATGATTAAACAAAGCGCTATATGAATCTAGCATAATGTTACTGCACTATAAGGAAGGACAAACATGAAGAACTCAGAGAAACAAGGGAAGACTTGCATAAAGCAGTACAGAGTAACGAAAGCTGAACCAAAACAATATATAGAACTACAGTCCTGTAAATGAAATTAAAAGTAACAAGAAACAAAACTAGAGTCAACATAACAATGTTGGTACCACACTATCATCGTTAAGCTAAAAAAAGAGAAAAATGACATATACTATCCGTTTCAAGCATATAATTAGGCACCTTTGCTTAGTTGTTTTGGGGGAATGTGTTCATTGATAGTATTGGGGAGTTAGGAAATTTCTTTTGTGAAATATACCACTATTTTAAAATTGTCATCAAAGACACCATCCATTACAAGTATATCTAGAAAAGGAGATTGGCCAGCCAGAGAGCAAGATCAAGGGACAACAGATGTACAGCTTGAGCACTGCACATTAGTGAAGTCACAAAATATCAAAAGTCCTAGAGAAAAGTCTCTGATGTATTGTATAAATCCCCCAAAATTTATGGAAGGACACAGACGAGAGTCACATAGGATAAGAATTCATCAACGTGCAGAAATCTCCACCAGTCAAGGGAATAACCACACTGATGAGTAAAGGGACTATACACCCTGATGAGATTATGAATTCATCAAATAATAATTTCAGAATATAAGGGATAGAGAGGAGAGGCATGACTAGAAAACAATTTGTTTGGGAAAGAACTGGGAGATTTAATAGATTACAAGATCAAAATGAATTTGCAGTGTAACGTGGCAAACAAATATTTTAATATTACCCAGGATGTACCAAGAAACTTAGGAGAAAAGGTGTTCTCTTCACTGTTCAGACTATATTTAAAGTATAATGTTCAGTTTTGGGCACCATATTTTAGGAAAGACAATGACAAGTGTTTCATTAGGAAGGAAACCAGGATAATGAGGGGACTGGAAACCATACCATATAAGGATTTATTAAAGGAACTGAAGACTTTAGCCTGAGAAAGAGAAGATTTAAGGGAAATGAGTTATCTTGAAGTGTTGCAGTGGTTCTCAACCTTCCTAGTGCCACAACCCTTTTATACAGTTCCTTATGTTGTGGTGACCCCTCAATCATAAAATTATCTTCGTTGCTACTTCATAACTGCAATTTTGCTACTATTATGAATCTACCTGATTTGCAGGATGTATTTTCATTGTTACAAATTGAACATAACCCACAGGTTGAGAACCACTGAAAGGGATAGCATGTAAAAGAGGTATTAGATAGATTCCTTCTTCTTAGCCCCAAAGAAAAATGGACAGATGTTTTAGAAAGGCAGATTTTGGCTCCATTTCAAGAAAAAAATTCTTCATAATTAGAGTTGTCCCAGACTGGAATAAGCTGGCTAAGAAAGGAATGGATTTCTCCTCACTGGTGGTTACTTTTTAGGGATGTTAGAGAAGGGATCCTTGCTTAAGAATGGATGGGATTAAACTTCTGAGATCCTGTCCAGCTTTGAGATTCTGTTATTGTACAAAGTACCAAAATAATTAAAAGAAAGAGTTTGAGGACGGGGGTCAAGGCAGAAGGTTCTGTTTCTCAGAGGGTGGTTGGAAATGAAAAAGATCCGTGTCTAACCTAAGTGATTCTATTAAACTCAGGCCACTCCACTGCCTCTGGTTAATTCAGTCTTCATACCTTATCACCCAATTTGTTTAGCAATAGTAATTTCATAAACCTGGCAAACTTTTTATCCAGGGACAACAATGACAACAACAACAACAAAAAAGTGACCTCTTACTTCCTATCAATACCTTCACACTGAATGTGGTCATTTTGTTCAGTCATTTTTCAGTTGTGTCTGACTCTTCATGACCTCATTGGGGTTTCCCTGGCAAAGATATTAAAATAGTTTGCCATTTCCTTCTCCAGCTCATTTTACAGATGAGGAAACTGAGGTTAGCAGGGTTAAGTGACTTACCCAGGGTCACACAGCTAGTAAGTGTCTAAGGTCTGACTTAAATGACTCCAAGCATGGCACTCTATCCACTGCACTACCTAGCTGTCCCTGAATAAGGTAAGGGAGAGTAATAAATACAACTTGATCAACACAGTCACCAAATACACCATTTACTTTTAAATCATCACCTTAATGAGATGGAATCAAGAGCTACCAAAACTGTATATGCTATGGATCTTAATTAGATTGTTTGAAGACAATGTATTTTTGTGTAATTTTACAAATCAAGGTAAATTTCTCTTTTAGCTCATTTAGATGTCATTCATAGTATATTCATCACCTGCCTCATCTCACAAAGAAAACCACCAGGTTACAGAAATATTTTTGTTGAATGAAGCATCATCTTGGAACTCATCTTTTATTAGCCGATATTTCAGTCTCATATACAGAATTATTTGTAATACTTGATTGTAGCAGCCCACTTAACTCAGTAGCCTAAGGGCCATCCTAAGGCTGTATTCTCAGGAGGGACTGAAGAGACCAGAGGCAGGAGAAGCTTACAGCAATTGTCCTTTATTGCATTGTAGCGTCCTCTTAAATACCCTAGAGATTGCATGATTAGAGCATCATCCCTTTGTGCACTGGAGGAATGGGCCAATGGAGGACAGGCCAAGCCAGTCGTCTCAGCTGCTGCTCGTCAGGTGAGCAGTCTTGTGAGAGACTTCCCTGTGAGCTGACAACTGGCCTGTGACCCTCAGCACCACAGCTGCTTTTAGATTCACACTGATGCCTACACTTGATAATTAGTTACACACATATTTACACTATAGAGAATGCATGTTGATCAAGTTAAACAGAAACTTGAGAAGTCATTTTTAAAAAGTAAAACAAGTGCCTTTCAGGTACAGGGCTCAAAATTTTCTAAAGTATTTTATTCCTTTTTCAAACTTATTTTAAGTTCTACTGTGAAACCACTAATATACATGTATAATGTAATTATTAAATTAGCTATCTTGCTAATTATATATGTATACTAATTGATGTATGCCCCCATGCATAACACATATACACACCTATTCTGAAAACTGTGGAAATTCTGGTATACAGAACAAAGAAATATATTGTTATATGAAAACATATTGAAACCTCTTATAACAAGATTCACTCAAGAGTAAAGTTTTGTATGATGAATCATTTTTCTTGATCTTGGAAGGAATCTTGTAAGGAAACTTATTTACAAATATGCCCCAAACACCTCATTATAAGATGTCTTAATTACAAATCAATCTCTGGATCCCAAGGGCAGCATTATAATGAGGCAAAGTGTTTATGAACACTTAGACATATACATCATTTGAATCTCTTAAGAAAAATAGTAAAATATCATCATAGAGATACTCATAAAGGCAATAACATGATTCTACAAAGTCTTTAGCTATGAAGGAATTATGGGAATTGAGTGAACCACGATGACTCCATCTTGTGACTCAATTCTAGGGCTAGCTCAGTTCCCTTTCTATTCAATCATGGGCCTGACTATCTTGTGAGAAATTTTTACTCAGTTATAGGAATTGTGAGAAAACTTTATTGCACTGTTTGAACCTAGCCCTGCATGGTTGAGTAGCTGGACCACTTCTACCTGTTGCTTAGAGACCCTTAATTAAGAACCCAGGTTATGCTGACCAGAAATTCAGTCAGATCTGAAGACTGATGCAAGTTTTTTCACAATTATACATCTCAAGCAATCCATATGTCTTATCTTAAAACTGGCCCCATAGTGGTCAGTCAGTTATTATTTTCATGTTCCTTTGATTGAATACAGACTATGGACTAAGACATCTCTTTTTCTGATTTCAGGGAATTGTACCTGCTTGCTCTCCCCCTCCCAATTTTGGAAAGCCATTAATCTCTCCTCCAATTAGAAATCAGATTATCTAATACTGTATTCTAGTTTTCTTTTAATTAGTTTATTAGATTAATTGTTTTTAATGCTTAAAAAGTCTGTCTCCTCCTATATTCAGGGTCTAGAGTCAAAGCTTAGGGTCCTGGTCCCAATTTATAATGCAGATGGCATGCATTGCTTAATAAATTGATATAGTGAGAAGTTAAAACCTCTGTTTCTTCAGTTACTTCATCTTTCACACACAACCACTACAATGAACATAATCAAAGTGTAGTAACTAACATTTTCAGAGTTCATATTCAACTTTTCCCTCAAAGAAATCTAGTTGTTAGATCTGTTTAATTAAATAAACTATTTATTCCAGAATAGGGTCACCATTGTTTTGTTCTGTTCTGTTCTGTTATCCCCCCAAGACTGGCCCATGCTGCTCCCTCATGCAGGACTAATGTGGAAGGCCTGCGTCTACAAACTACTGCATACCCCAGGGTGGTAAAGACAAAGACTCCGCATCTTCTATTTCTTTGGGACAGCTTTCTCATCTTCATCAAATGCAGGTGGTGCTGGCGGCAAAGCATATCTCGAAGGAGAAGCCAATCGGCAGAATAGACATTTGGGTACCAGATCAAATTCGTCATCGATTTTTAGGCATGAGAAAGGCTTTTCACATTTTTCACACTGATACAAAACATTCCAATAATAGAGAGAACATGTCAATCAGAGGTAACAAACAAGTATATCTCATAACTGCTAAATTTGATTGTATTTTTACAACCTAATCACTTTCAGAAATCAAGTCTTAGGAGTGTGCTGGAACCAGCTTGAACAGGCCCAAAAATCTGATTGTTAAATTTTCAGTATAGGATTTGCACCTCAGAAACCAACAAAGAGTACAAATAATGGCTTGATTTATTGTTTTGTTGATTGTCTAAGCTTAAGGAAGTGATGGAGAAAAACATCAGTAGGGATGGTTTAGTGGCACAGTGAATAGAGCGCTGGCCCTGGAGTCAGGAGGACCTGAGTTCAAATCCAGCCCCTGATACTTAACACAAATACTAGCCATGTGAATCAGTTGTTAAACACGTACCAGCAGACCACTGCCAGGTTTACACAGCACAATGTCTTTCTGTTCCCATGTTATCTACTTGAGTTATTGGCACTACCTAAACAGAAAATTTCTAAGATCTGACTTTTTATTTGACACCGTGTGGTTTGACCTGAGATTACATGATGGAAGTTGAACCTCTCCCAGTCCAGAATAGTCTATTTGTTTATGGGGCAATTCTGCCCTCTTCCAAATTGCTATTGTACCTGGGAAATACCTAATGGACTAGTATTAAAGAAACGTGCTTGATTTACTCTGCAGGTAAACACATACCTCGTATAACACATGCAATGACTCTGCCCCCCTCTGGGGCAGGACTCTAGCCAGTATTATACAGCAGAAAGAGACTTGGTGTGGGAATCGGGGGGTGTAGGTTATAATCCCGGCTCTGCCATGAGTTTGTAATGGGATTGGCAACAATACCAACCTACTTTATATGTACTTCAAGGTGTGTACTTTTCCCATTAAAGGTATGTGAGAGAGTATCCCCATTTTACAGATGAGAACATTGAGGCCCAGAGAGGGGAAGTGATTTTTTTGACCCAAAGCTTTAAGAGTCAGAATTTGAACACAAGTCTTTTTATTCCAACACCTCAACTCTTTTCATTCTGTTATGTCCTTCCTAGACTCCACCTTGTTCATCTGTAAAATGGGGAGGGGGAGGCAGACTAAATTATCTCCTACATTTCTCTCCCAGCTCCAAAATTCTATAATTTTCATCTTATTTTACTCAATTAAAACTCAAATTTAAATCAATTTAGGAAAATTCTTGTAGCAGATATTCATTCTAGAACAGGAGTTCTTAACTTTTTGTGTGTGCCGTGGACCTCTCTGGTTATTGGTCTGGTGAAGCATATAGATGGAGTCCTTCTCAGGATAATGTTAATTGCATAAACTATAACACTTACAATGACAATTATATTGAAACACAATTATCTTTGAAAGACTTGGGAATTCTGATCAACACAATGACCAGCCACAATCACAGAATACTCATATAAAACATGCTGACAGAGAAGCGATAGGTTGAGATGCATTTTAGGGGGCATGGCCAATGCTAGAATTGGTTTTGTTTGACTAGACATGTTTGTAATAGGGGTCTTGTTTTTTGTACTTTCTGAGTGTAAGGGATGAGGAGGGCACAGTGAGAAGGAGAACAAAGATCTTCATTTGAAAAATAAAACAAATTTGAAATAGTTATCAATTTTCTTTTAAAGTTCACAGACCTCAGGTTAAGAACTCTAGAGTTTTCCTCACAATTAATGAGTTAAATTGTGTAGGTAATGTGGGTAGGTAATGCGATTTCTTTTTACCTTGTAAAACTTTGCCTCCCCTCTCTAACCTCTCCTGCCCTGCCCCCATCCTCTTTGAAAAATCAGAGGAAAAAAAACACAAATGCTTGTATTTTCTGGCTTTGTATTTTAACTTCTATAGGCTTTCTATAAAAATAGCATTTTTGTTTAGCTTTAATCATTATAAACCAAGTCACACAAACATTGTTTAAACAGTTTAATCCTGAATGCTCTAGCCATCATTTCCAGCATTTCACTGCTAAACCTAAGACCCTATTCTGTCCCTCCAGAAGGGAGTAGAGCAACACCTAATTATTTTCAAGGAAAACAGAGATTTGGAAACTCAGAGGGAGCTGTTTAGTATGTTATAAAGTCTGCTCTTGGCTCCTGTCTAGGAAGGCCTATTTCTTCACTGCTGGCTGGTTCTCGGACAGCAGAGGGCATATCATATGGCAGTCTTGGCATATCAGAAGTGCCATCCAACTGATATCAGGAATCCCAAGATGGAAGTCTGCTGCCTTTTCCCTTCCACCCACACCTGAAGAAATGCTCTCAAAAAGCAAGTAGGTTTCATAGGAAGAGCAGAGATACATCTGTCAGGTGGTTTGGTAGCTTTAATAGGTATGAGGAAGAAAGAAGCTGCAATGGAAAAGCTTTACTGACAATGGCAAAGACAAAAGGATGTTGAAGGATCCTTGACTTCAATTTTAATATGACACTGGAGACATGACTGTGGGTATAGGGTGGGTGCTTAATTCCTTGGATAAACACACACACACATTCTTGTAGTTGGAAACAGACTATTTATAAGGAAAATAAAATCATAGCCTCATAGATCTAGGGCTGGAAGGACTTCAGAGACTAATTCAACTCATTCATTTTACAGGTGAGGAAACTCAGGCACAGGCAGGTTAAGTCACACATTAGTAATCATCAGAGTCAGGATTTAAATCTAGGTCCTCTGACTCCAGAACCATTGCCCTTTTTTTTTTCCTTTTTGGAGGGGGGAAGTGAGAGCAATTGGGGTTAAGTGACTTATCCAAGGTCACATGGCTAGTTTTTATGTTAAGTGTCTGAGGCTGGATTTGAACTCAGGTCTTTCTGACTCCAGGGCCAGTGCTCTTTTTGCTATATGACTGGACACCCAGACACCCTACCACTGATCTTTTTAGAGGTAAGAGAAAGAAGTAAGTCACCTGGGAATAAGAGAGTCTTTTTTAAAATCAGTATAGCTAGGGTATCAGCCCTGGAATCATAAGGACCTGAGTTCAAATCTGACCTCAGACACTTAACACAAAATGAGCCTGTGACCTTGGGCAAATCACTTAAACCCCAATTACCCTACCTTACCCCCTCCAAAAAGAAAAAAAAATATCACTATAGATCTAGGTTGTCCTTGTTTCTAGCTGTGTTCTTTTTTTCTCTAAGTTCACTTATAAAGTCAGAAAATGGGAGACAACACTAAGCTTCATTTCCTTTCATACTAACCTGAATTATTTGCAAACCATGGAGTCTTCTGTATTCTATTAACAGAGGAATTTGATCAGCTTTTTCAATGTTCCACAGCCTTATAGTAGTGTCCTGAAATTCCAAAAACAATATTCATCACACAGCAGAGACCATCCTGCTTAAAAAAAAAACAAAAAAAAAAAAAAACATTTCACAGATGAAGAAACTAAGACCCAGAGGGAAGTGATTTGTCCTAGGTCACATGGATAATTGCTGGTGAAACCAGGATTAGAACCCAATTCTTCTAACCCCTGGGCCTGTTCACCTGTCTACACATTACACTATAGCATAGGAAGGATAGTGAAAAGATAAGGTTGGATGCTTTTCTAGTGTACACTTCTATGAAAACATCAGGAAATACTCTTTAGTATTATTCATTTTGGAAAAAGGAAGCATTCCCTGAGCACTTAGGACATCAAAGGCCATGACTAGGATGATAGGGCTACCTCAGGCGGTATCATCTGCAGGGGCAGCAAGTAGAGGGGTTCAAGGGCCTCTCAACTGCCGAAAATGACTTCCAGAAGAACTTTATTATTGTTAATTTGGGGCGCTTTACTGCTGAGGTTTTGGTTGGCCAAGAACCTGAGTGACATTGCCTGCATGGCACCTTAGCCGGGCTAGTAGCTGGCACCTAAGTGAGTTATGTTTTGAACTACACCCAAGCTAAGGAATTCCTGCTTCTGATGCACAGCTATAGCCATGACCACACTAAAAGGTCCGCTCTGACCTGCCACTCAAGCTTCGACTCAGATTTAGAGCATTTCCAACCATGTACTAGATACTTAGTTTGTTGCTAGTAGTGTTTGCTGTTCTCTGCTATAATACAATAAAATTTTTCACAAAATTTTGGAAATAAAGACAGCCAACAACAAAAAAAAAGAAAGAAAGGAAGAATCACAGTTATTAGGAAATAACTTCCTAACTAAAGGTCTACTACAGGACAAAAAATAATGCTACTGGCTCAAAAGTCATTGAGTTGTGTTTAGAGATTAAGGCTTTCGGTCTTAAGTGTGAAACTTAAAAAAATCCTCAAAGCCTTCTAGATTACACTAAATTTTAGGAAGAAGGAAACCCCCCAAAACTTGTTATATTATTCTTTGTAAGTGATCCCCAGGCTACTTCTAATGACTTAATTATATTAATATCAACTTGAGCCCTTTCATCATCACCTGGGAAGGATTTACTAATTGCTTACCAAGAAGGATGAGATATTCAACTATTTTTTAACTAGCAAAAAAAGTCCCTTTCCCCTTGCCCCAAATTCCTGAGATTCAGTGTTGCCATCTACCAAGATGAAAACTAAAAACTCTAGTCCTCTGTTTATAATTTTCTGTTCCTTCACTACTTCTACCCATCCCATTCTTTTATTCTGCTCCCTGCTTCCAGGGTGCCCTACAGAAAATCTTTATTGGGTTGTTAACAAACTTCCTTCATATTAGATCTCTACCTTTCACATTCCTTCTATCTTCTTGCAATCTCAGGACCTTGTCCCTCACAGGAAGACATGGTATCCCTGGCCAGTCTCCCTAGTTCTGGATGCACTTTCTGTCATGTCCATCAACACACTAAGCCAGGATGATATTCTTCTTGCCCCCTTACTCTTCATCACCATTTATATATCGCCACCATCTCTGAGTAACCTCTCCATTTGTGGAGTTCATTCCACTCATCTATTTTACTCTAAATCTCATTTTTTTAAAAATTGGTGCCAAGGTGTAGTGCCAAGGCAATATTTACAGTGTCAACAATCAAAATAAAGACCATGACTTTAGGTATCGCATGACAATAGATCACAAAATACCAGGTTCTCCAGATAGAGGATAGAACTGAAGGATTTATTTAGATACCAGAAAACCAAATCCCAAAACCAGTAAGCCGATTCTATCAGAGTACCAAAGATATTCAGAAGCCATAATAGCGCTGAGAGCCACAGCATCCTTCAGCCTTCCTACAAACCAATAAAAGATCAATATTTACTCACAAAACTCTCTATCTCCTTGCTTGAGCTCCTCTGTCCCCCACCATCTGGCTAGTTTTCACCAGCTTCCTATGGGCTCTGCTTCACCCTTTGGCAAACTCTTCCCACCACAGGCTCCATGTGACTGCCTTCAGCCTCTTAGGGGGCAGAGTTTACTTTCAAAGCAGGGAAGATCTTCAAACTCCCCCCTAGGTCTATTAAGTGGCAGGGAAGATCTTCAAATTCCCATTCTCATTATACAAGGTCATTCTATCTTCTTTCCCAAGGAAGTCAACACTGGGCTCACAATCTGCCTTACTATCCTATCCCCTGCCTTTATACGTGGGTACTTCTACATGCTGAAAATATTTATTCTCCATGATCTAGAAATCTAAAATTCCCCTTTATGAGCATAACCTCCTATTGGTTTATCTTTCTGTCTGCTGCCCTCTTCCTAAATCTGTTCTTCAACCTCAGTAGTATATCCAGTCATACCCTATCCTCTCTCAATCTCTCAGTCTACCCCTCCTGCTCTATAATCACTTTTCTCCATTTAAGGAGGATATCCAAGCTAGTTATTTCTCCATTTGCCTCTAGGCTGCACTCCTCAGGACTTTTCCATCATGCCCCTGGCTGGGTACCTTCCCTCCTCCCTGTCCATATTTTCAGTTTCCTTTTGTGTACTGTCTTCCCCCATTATAACATAAGCTCCTTGAGGGCAGAGACTATCTATTGCCTTTCTGTGTATCACTACCACTTAGTACAGTACCCAACGCATAGTAGATATTAAATAAATGTTTATTGACTGACTAATTTTCCTCCTTTTAAACAATTCAGTTTTATGCTGTGTTCTACCTGCATCTCCTTTATTCCATTATCCTATTGATGTTTATATTTTGCCAAACCCCAACCCTGGTTACTCCTACAATCCATCTTCTTAATTTCTAGTTGGATGCTGGAAAAAGTCGCAAAATGAAGCTACAAATTTGTTATTGAATTTCAGCTGGGTCCTCACTGATACATAGCAATCCTTATGTTCTTCTCTATTACACTCTCACACTACCCACAGCAACCATTCCAAACCTCCTCAATCCTCAAAATATCTATGCAATTCCCTCCCACCTCAATCTCAGCAAAGGACCTCATCTACTTCACTGAAGAAAATAGAAGCCATCCAGTATGAATTCCCTCTTCTTCCCAGCTTTGGACCTTAAAATCCTTTTAATCTCTCTTTATCTACTATTTCTTTCCTTGATGCCTACAAACATTCCAATCTCTCTCTCATCCTTAAAGAAAACCCATTTACTTGACCCTGCCATACTTTCAATTATTCTTTATTTCACCTCCCTTTTGCAGTCAAACTAGAAAAGGTCAGCCACACACATGACCAGCACTTCCTTATTTCCCCACTGCTTATTCCCTTGCAATATGGTTGATGATGCCCCCTTTCCCCCTGTACTTGATAGAACCTGCTCTCTCCAAGGTTACCAACAATCTCAACTGCTAAATCAATCATACAAGCCTTTATTAAATGCTTAGGATATTCTAGAAACTAGGAAAAGCCCTAAAGATGTTTTTTTCTCTTCATTGAACTCTCTGCAGCTTTTGACTTTATCAAACATTCCCTCCTCTTAAATACTCTTTTCTTCCTTAGATTCTATGACACCATTGTCTTTTGGTCCTCTTCTTAACTGTTTGAATTCTCCTTCTCTGTTTTCTTTGTGGAATTCTCCTTCTTTTTCTCATTTATGGGATTCTTCTCTGTCTCATCTGTGGGATCATCATCCATACTCCACCCCTTAAGTGTGGGTATACCCCAGTTGTTCTATCTTGAGACCTCTCTCTTTCAGTAATCTTACGAGCTCCCATTGGATCAATTAGTATTTCTCTGCCCATGACTCCCAAATCTACATAACCAATTTTTATCTGTCTCCTAAGCTCCATTCTTATATCACCAACTGCCTGTCAGATGGCTTTACCTCTATACCCTATAGGCACTGAAAAATTAGCATGTCCAAACTAGGACTCATTACCCTTGCTCCTAAATCTATCCTTCCTCTTAACTTCCCAGTTTCTCTTAAGAATACCACCATACTAGTCAGCCAGGTTTGCAACTTAAAGTTATCCTCAACTCTTCCTCACTCCCCATAAGCAACTAGTTGTCAGGTCTTCTGGATTCTACCTTCACAGAATCTCTTATATCTCTCCCCTTCTCTCCATTCCTAAGACCACCACCCTATTTCAGGCTCTCATCATTTCTCACCTAAACTACTGAACAGTTTCCTTATGGGTCTCCTGTCTTCCAATCTTTCTCTTCTCAAATCCATCTTCCACACAACTGCCAAATTGAAATCTCTAAAGCACAATACTTAACATGTCATCTGTTCCATAAACTTCAGGGGCTTCATATTGCCTTCTAGGAAGAAATGTGGACTCCTCTATTTATCATTTAAAGTCCTTCACAATCTGAGTCACATTAAATTTTGCAGACTTACTTCTCATTACTCCCTCTTATACCGTGCAGTCAACCTTGCTTACTTGCTAATTACTACATATGGCATTCCTTCTCCTATATCTGTGCCTTTACAAAGGATGTCTTCCATGCTTAGAATGTCCCCTTTCCTTACCACTACCTCTTAGAAGCACTGGCTCCCTTCAAAGCTCAGTTCAGACATCACCTCCTTCTAATGGACCTTGTAGATCCTTGTCCATTTTAGAAACTACTTTGCATATATTTATCTATATACATGTTGTACACCTCCGAGTGGAATGTTTCTTAAGGCTTAAAGATGAAATAATCAGATTGATTCTGTGTCTTTTTTAATTGAGCCTATTTGCAGTTAATTGATTTTACTCTATGACTGCCTAAGTCATGATTCTGTGCCTCTGAACTTAATTCAGAAATTTAGCTGACCTGTAATGAGTTAAGTTTAGAAATCCAGTACTGTTAATCGCTGTTCTATTCTTCTGTCAAGGAAATCTGTTAGCCTTGAAAGAGGTACGTGGGCACCAGGGAGTCTGGTCTAATATCTTTACACCACCAAGTTATGCTTCAAAGATATCTGCTTCATTAACTAGTCTACTCTCTCTGTCCTTGTATATGCAGTTAGACCCAATGAACATTTTTTAGTAATGGGAAGGAAAGAGGGGTATTGTTATTAACCCTCATTCCCAATTTCAATAAATCATATTTTCTTCTATCTATGATGCTAGTCTTCCTATTTTCTATATGCTCAAAATTATAAAAGAGACCTATGCCCCTCAGTCAAGTTTTAGATTTGCTGAGGGAATTGGAATCCTGTTTATTGGTAAATTCCTGCTTTATTAAGAAACTGGTCATACTCAGAACTTTGTACTTTAGTCTAACATAATTTTAATTGTTACAAGGGAAAAGGACCACTTCACTGCTTTTGTCAATGCCAACCTAGTACAGTACTTTGAACATAGTAGGTGTTTAGTAAATACTTGATGAGTTTAACTGATTTGGGACTCTCCTTTTACTATCTGTCCAAAGAGGTGGATTACTTAACCAGGATGAGGAGATGATACAGAGACTAGTCTTATTGGTAATTAATAACTGGGTTCTCTAGAAAATAACTGAATCTTTCCAAGAATCTTTGCAATGGGGAAGATTCTAAGAAATTAATTTATGTCTGTATAACCATTTGTCTCCAAATCACTGAAGTAAGAATGACCTCTAAGGTCCTTTCTAAGCTTTATATTTATTCTGTGATTTTAAATGAAAGTATTTTAAGTCAGCCAACATCATTAACACAGCCTAAGAAAGAATAAATCTGTATTGAATTTGTAGGTACATGGAGACTGAGTTCTCCACTGACTTTCTGCAATAGGTTTTCCTAGCCCAAAAGTTCATCTGCTTTCTCTCCACTACTCTGTATTAAAATTGAACTTCTGTATTAGTTGTCATACCTGTTCTGAAAGGAATTTCCCTTGATAGCAAATGTGTGTGTGTGTGTGTGTGTGTGTATTTTAGCTAATGCAATAGAGATTTGGAATCAATGAAATATTTGCAGGTTTTACCTTTGAAGCAGAAATAACCCATTTTCTGTTGTTGCTAATTGCTACATCCATCACCCAGTCTTCATGTCCCTGCAGGAAAGTGAAACTTAACTGTACCCCAAAGTCAAAGCTTTCTTACTTTTATAACAGAATAAAACTAGTATCAGTAACTCTCAAATGACCTGATCCTGAAATGAAAGCAATGGATTCTGATTCTTTTGCTTAATCAAAGCTATTTTTCATGTCACCAAAACATTAAAAGCTTAAAATAAATTTAAAAATGATACTTCTTTGAATTATTTTTGAGAATACTACATAATTATTCTGAAAAATGGATGAAGGGAAAAGTTGTATTTAACTAACAGTTCTATAAAACTGCCTTTTAAAAAGAAACCTACAAAAAACTGCAATTGTCATTCATACTAGCATTCAAATTATCTGAAGGGTGGTATAGTGTAGGAGGAAAGGATTATACAATTATAATCACAGAATCTCAGAAATCAGAAAGTACTTCAGGAACCATTTAGCTCAACCTGCAGCTGAACAAGTATCTCTCTTACAATAGCCTAGACAAATGATCCTACAAGCTCTGATTGAAGATCTCCAGTGGGGGGAGGGTGGGGCAGGGCAAATGCACTACTTCCACCATTTAATATATCATTAGAGGTTCTTCTGGAGACAAAAGTGATCAAGACTACTTAGGCTATTAAGCTTAATACTGAACTCCTGATTTTGAATTTGATTTTAGCTCTTAAGATTACTTTATCTCAATCCTTATTTCTGCCTCACAGCTTGACAAAGGTTCAGCTGCATGAAGGAGAACTTATGGTTTGGGTTGCTACAGATAGTTAATGTTCATTTTTAATATATTTCTGATACTGAATGTTGAAACTAAAAGGCTGAAGGGAATGGTTTCAGAGAAACCTGGGAAGACTTGCATGAATTGATACAAAGTGAAATGAGCAGAATCAGGAGAACAGTTTATATAATAACAACACTGTAAAGACAAACAACTTTGGAAAAACTTAGAAACTGATTACCAACCACGATTTCAGGTAACTCAAAGTGAAACATGCTACCCACCTCCTGATAGAGAAGTGACAGTTTCATTCAGCAAAACTTTTGAAGCACTTACCATGTGCCAAATCCTATGCTTGATGTTTGAGGATGGAAAGAAGAAAGCAAGTGCAATCCCTCTTCTCATGGAACTTAACAATTTAGCAGGGAAGATGTGACAAATACACAAATAAGGGTGATACCAGTTAGAATTAAATAAAACAATATAATTAAATAGAGCTTTTAAAAAATTTGAGGAGAGATCTTCCTCCTCAGTGTACTGATAGAGACATAGATTTGACATGGTTAGTCTGGAAATGTGTTTTGTTTCACTATACACAGTCCTAAAAGAAGTTTTGTTTTTCTTTCCTTTTTAGGATGGGAGAAATGGATAAGGGAGGAAGGTATGAGGAAGAGAAAGCAGATTTTTGTTCTTTTTTTAAAAACTAACTTAAAATTTTTAAAAAGAAATTTAAAAATTGATTGACTTCTTACATTACAGGTTATATGGCAGAAAACTGGCTATTTTTCATATCATCTTTAAGTAGTCCCCTTGTTTCTGATTGTCAGGCTTTGACTAAGGGTTATTAAGCCATTATGGAAATATACATAATAGGGGCGGAGCCAAGATGGCGGCGTAGAAGCAGCAAAGCACCGCAGCTCCTACACAAACACCTAAAAAACTCATAAAATGGGACTTTAAACAGATTTTCAAGCTCCAAAACTCTCCAAAAGACAGAAAGTACATCTGTTGCTACAGGCAGCGCAGCAGGCGGGGCTATTCCCAGCAGTCTGGAACCCACAGCCGAAACCCCGGCCGGGTCAAGCCCTGGGGCATCGGGCTGGGAGCCGCGTCTATAGGAGAGCAGATCAGCTGCACTGGAGGCACAGTTACCACATTTATCAGGCCAGAAGAAAAAAAAGGCTAAGAGAAAGGTCAGTGGATTTTGCTAACTGGGGAGGAGAAGAGCAGGTCCGGCCAAACTGCTCCCAGGGCAAGGAAGCAGTGGGAGGCGGCTGTAGCAGCAGGAATGGCTGAGAGCTGCAGCAGCCCCAACTAGGCTGCTTCAGAGCCTTTGGCCTGCAGATAGCAGGGGGGCAGAAGCGATCTATCAGGGCCAAGGGCTCTTGTGTTGAGCAGCCTGGATCTGGATCATGGTCTTGAGTGGTGGTCCTGGGGTGCGCTTTCAGTGAGCCAAAGCTGGGGGGGA
>CM053595.1:83667332-83689573 GCA_028646575.1 Pseudocheirus occidentalis
GAGGGAAGGCTAAGGAATAGGGAGGAGAGCCAAGGAGGGGGAAGGATAATATGATGGAGGGGGGAGGGTAGGGAGGAAAAGGAAGAGGGGAAAATGAGGAGGAGGAAGGGCGGCCGCAGCCAGAAGCCCCCAATTCCAATCGCGGCCTCTACCTCCTGACCTCCAGGGCCCAACAGGTGATTCTCTACTTACAAACTGGCTCCTACGGTCTCTCCGGATCCCTAGAGGCATTTTCGTGGCGGGGAAGGAGGGCTGGGCTACGGTTGTTTATGATCACTCTCTCCCCCGAAGCCTCACGTTCTTTCGCCCAGCCCTAAGGCCTTAACCAGCTGCTTTAGAACCAGTGCTAGCGGCGCTCCCTAAGCTTCACCTTCGCTACAGAGCCCGCACCAAGAGCTCTCGGCATTGGCTCTCGCTTTCCCTCTGACCAATCAGCGGAGCGCTCACTGCTACGCCAGCTGGCCCTTGGCAACGGGAGGGGGCTCTTTCGAATGCGTTCGGCGCCCGCAGAGGATACGCACTCTTTCCACTAGGCTTCCTATTGGCCAGTGCTGACGTCCATCTTCCCTAGACTGGGTGTTCTGGTGGAATGAAGGCGGGACAAGAAGGAAGTCGAGGGGGACTGTTGAGGGATCTTGGCGGACAGGTTTCGGGTCTCTGGTTGGGGGTCTGAGGGGTCTGGGGGAGGCGGCTGAACAGGTGGGAAAACACCAGATAGACAAGTGGCAGGAGGGGAGACAAATACCTTGAGCAAGTTATTTAGATTCTTTCACCAAGGTAAGGGGCCCTGCCCTCTATCCGCTTCTACTCTCCTCCCCCCCCCCCAACACACACCCCCGGAGCGGGAGAAAAGGGAAACTGAGGTGCCCCGAAGGGGAGAAACTTGCCTCAGACCCCGAGCCTTCAGAACAGGAAGCTGGATTTTGTAAGGGACTGTTTTAGCCTTTCATTGTATCCCTAATTTGTAGCCCAGTGTCAGACTATGTACTGGGGCATGATAAATGCTTGTTAACTCACTGAGTGATAGCTTTTTTCAGTTATCTTATTTTTATTGATAGCTTTTTAAAAAGAGGAGAGGGGAAAGCAGTTCAACAAAATGAACCAACATTTCAATCTTGTCTGCAAGTGTAAGCAATATTCCGCATTATGGTACCCCAGTTTTGCAATGAAATGAGAGAGGCACATGTTTTTTCATCTTTGCTCCAGTGCCAAGCTTAGCTAGTGCCATTACACTGCGTGGGAGTTTAGGTTGAGTTTTTTTCCCTCTATTTATATATTTGTAGTCATTGCAGATAATATTTTCCTGGTTCTGCATACTTTGCCCTGCATCAGTTCCCATAAAAGTCTTCAAATATGGTTGGGTAACCCATTTCATGTACCACATTTTTGCTTATCTATTCCCCAGTGAATGGGCATCTACTTTGTTTCCATTTCTTTACCACAGCAAAAAAAAAAAATTGCTATGAATATTTTTTTGTATCTAGTACCTCTGTTTGACCTTCTTGGGATATATGCCTAGCAGTTGGGTCAAGTCACTGTCCCACCAGTAGTATTATGCTTATGCATCTCTCTGGTGTCTCTCCACCTTCACCATTCCTATGTTTTGTTATCTTTGCGGGTTTGCTGGGCAAGAAGAAACCTCAGTTGTTTTGATTTGCATTTATGTTATTGATCTGAGGGGGTCTTTCACATTGCTGTTAGTAGATTGAAATTGTCCTTTTGATAACTGTTTCTTCATACACTTTAACCATTTATGACAGCTATTTCCAATGGAAGAAGGACTGCTCTAATTCTTTTTGGTTCCCAACCAATCATTTATTAAAATCAAGTATTTACTAAGTACCCATTATTTACCAAGCACTATACAGAGACAACTAGTGAAGGAAGACCAGATATATTTGGTCTCTATATAAGAAAAAATTTTAGGGTAAGAATTAGAGTTGTCCAACAGGCCTAAGACATGGTAGGATTTCTGATCACTAAAGGCCTTCATAGAGGGGCATAAGTAACTACTTGGGATATTACAGGAAAGGATTCTAGCTTAGTTAAGTATTAAATTCAGTATCCATTAAGATTCCTTCAGACCTTGAGATTCTGGAACACTATGGGAAAAGCTGATAAATCCTTACCAGACTTTGGCATAGTAGTCAGGATCTGGGTTCATATCCTTGGTTCTGCCATTGACTCATTGTGTGACCATATGCAAATTATTTAACCTTAGTTTCCTCATTTGTAAAATGAGGGACTTAGACTAGATAGTCTCAAAGGATCCTTCTAAGTTTAAATGTCTTTTAAGAATCTATGAGGTAAGGTTTAAGAGACTGTGGAATGGATGCCTCTAAGAAGGCCAGACCCCAAAGGAAAAGGGAAGCACATAAATAGGTGGGGTTCAGAAGGCAGTTAATGAAGCCTTCCTCCTTTAAACAAGTATGTTAATAGGCTGTGCACTGGCCTGGGAAATGGCTGTGTCAAGGAAGAGAGGACTGAGTTTGTTGAAGTATAGACTTTATTGAGGAATATATGGGGTTTTGTTTTGAAAATGTGATCATTCAGGAATATGTTATGCTTTTCTCTGGGGAGAGTCTTTAGAAACACAAGAGTTTTAAAACATAATACATAAATCAGATTATAAAAATGTTTGAGAGGATCATTATCCTACAAAGAGGCAGAAAGAATAAATAGAAATACCATACCAAAAAGCTTAAACACACAAATTTTAAAATAAGTCAGTGTACCAATACAGTTTAACATACTGAGAACAATGAAATCTGCTGAGAACCAATAAGGAAAGAAACACCACAAAATTCTTGATTGATATCTTTGGTGGATAACTGTCACTTTTCAACAAATTAATCAGGAATTGGCAGTGCTCTAAAAATCATAAAATCAAATTAAAAGCTTGAAAAAAGTAAACTATTATGTGGGAAATTAAGTAAGAACTAAGACCTGCAAAATAGTGAGGAGGAAGTAATGAAAATGATATCAAGTGAAGAATTTTGTCTCTTTTAAACTAGACCTGTGAAGAATTCCCTCTACCAATGTAAACTGCTTTGCAGTTTTCTCTAAGAGAGTTGCCTAGAGTACAAATGGGTTAATGTTTTTGCTCAGGTCACACACCTAAGATGTAGAGGTAGGACTTGAACCCAGCCAGGTCTTACTGATGCCAAAACCAACTCTCCAGCTATCATGCCAGGCAGTCTCTATGAATAACAAATAAGATAAAATAATAAGAATCCTCCAAAAAAAATCCATCGACATAGCAAACAGCAAACTTAGTACAATGGGAAACAAAATTGCATATAATGCCAACCACCTGGAAATGCAGGGGCTAGGAAGAAAAAAAATCACTGAATTCTAAACTTTCAAAAGCCACAACTGTGTATGAAATAACGAAGAATAAAGAAACCAAAAGACCAATATACACAATTACTATGATAGTGTAAATAAAGATAACACCAAAAGTCAACCAAACTCAAAGCAGGGACAGTGAAAATCACTCACTGTTGAGTAGTTTTAGCAATCTTTGAGCAGGGGAGGGCATGTAGGTGTTTAGAAAGTGTCTGTTTTATCAAAAAAAATCTCAATTAAGTTTTAATACTTTGAAAAATTAGAAGAGAATACCATAAAAAATTTAAAAAACCAGTAAAGCATTTATTAAGCACCTGTTAGGTGCTAGACATTATGCTGAGCACTTTACAAATATTATCTTTTTATATATCATAACCCTTTCACAGCTACTATATAGATCAATTCTTAACTAAACAAAAAAAAGATAAAATAACATAATTTTGATTACATAAATTTTTTTAAATGTTTCAAAAAGTTATTACATCTAGGATAAGAAGATGGGGAAAGGGGAACACTTTGTATTAGGTTTCACCTTAACTAACAAATATGAGATGAAAAGTCGGTTTCCTGTAGATAATGGAATAATTGAATAAAGACTATGGATAATAAAATAGAGAATATAAATACTTCCCAAAGAATTGCAAATCATTAATTGCCCTTAAAAGAATATTCTAAATCACTAATAAAGAAAAATTCTAATCAAAACAACCCTGAAGTTTCACCTTACACCTAGGAAATTGGCAGAGAGGCCAAAATGTGACAAATAGACTGTGCTAGAGGAATGGTGGAAAAACAGGCACCTATGCATTGTTGGTGGAACTGTACTATGACCACTCTGGACAGCAGTTTGGAATTAGGCAAATAAAATGACTAAAATGCTCATAACCCTTTGACCTAGAGATTCTACTGCTGTGCATATATATATGCACATAGATATGTCATTGACCTCTTTGGGTTATGTAACCCAAAGAGGTCAATGACAAAAAAAAAGTACCATGTACACTGTAATATTTATAGCTGCATATTTTGGGTTAGTAAAGAACTGGAAACAAAGTAGATAACTATAAATTGGGGAATGACTGAACAATTGCAGTACATGAGCATAATAGATTATTACCGTACTGCAAGAAATGATCAATACAGAGAAGTATGGGAAAAAACTTACTATGAACTAAGGCAAAGTGAAGTAAGCAGAACCAACCAATGAGTAAACATTAATTAAACGTCTACTTTATGCCAGTAAAGATAAGAAAGAAGAAGATAGTCTCTGCCCTCAAGGAACTCACAATCTAATGGGGAAAACAAACAAATATGTACAAATAAGTTATGTTCAAGATGAATAGGAAATAATTAAGAGGGAAAACACGAGAATTAAGAGGGGTTAGGAAAAGCTTCCTGTATAAGACAGGGTTTTTAGTTGGGACTTAAAACTAGGGATGTTAGTAGAGTGAAGGAAGGACAGCATTACAAACATGGGGGAGAGCAGAGAAAATATCCAAATCTGAGAGTTCAAGTTGTTTATGGAACAGTCAGGAGACCAATGTCACTGAACTGAAAAGTATATGGTGGAGAGTGATGTTTAAGAAGGTTGGGGGGAGGACGGAGATATGAAAGACTTTGAATACCAAATAAATTTTGGTGGCCAAATAGTTTGGAGTGGACTGGGGAGAGACTTAGGGCAGGAAGACTCATCAAAAGACCACGGCCACAGCTTAGAGATGGGGGTGGGGTGGGGGGAGGTGTTTGAAAGATTGTGAAGAATCCAAGATGACTTCTATATTGAAAATGAGGATGGTTTTGCTTTCTAAAGTAATAGGGAAGATGATGGGGTGCAGGGAAGCTTTAGGGGGAAAGATAATGAATTTTCTTTTGAACATGTTTAATTTTTAGATATCTGTTGTTGAGTGTTTCAGTTGTCTGACTCCTTGTGACCCATTTGGGGTTTTCTTGGCAAAGATTTTGGAGTGGTTTTGCCATTTCCTTCTCCAGTTCATTTTACAGATGAGGAACTGAGGCAAATGGGGTTAAGTGACTTATCCATGGTCACACAACTAGTAAGTGTCTGAGGCCAGAGTTGAACTCAGATCTTCCTGATGCCAGGCCCTAGCTGAACTGATTCGAGATGTCTGAAAGGCAGATGAAGATGTGAAGTTGGAGATTAGCAGTGAGGTTAGGACTGGATAAGTAGATTTGAGAATCATTTGCATAGAGATGGTAATTAAATCCATGAGAGTTGATGAGATCACTAAGTGAAATAGTATAGAGGGAGAAAAGGGCCAGGACTGCACCCTGAGGGACACTTGCTGTTAGAGGGTGTGATCTGGAGGAAAATCCAGACTGAAAAGAGGTCAGATAGTAGTAAGAGAATCTGCTACACAATATACATAATGACTACAATGTAAGTAGGTAGAAAGAACAGCCACCACAAAAATCATTAAAAAGATCATTTTTTTTCAATATGACAAAGAAGTTTTTAACATTCATTTTTTAAAATTTTGAGTTCCTAATTCTCTCCCTCCTGGTTCCACTTACCCCTCATTAAGAAGGCAAGCAATTTTATATAGATTATACATGTGTAGTCATACAAAACATTTCTATTTTAGCCATGTTGCACAGACCAAGAACAAGAAAAATAAAGTTTTAAGTATGCCTCAATCTGCATTCAGACTTTTATCAGTTTTTTTCTCTAGAGATGGGTAGCATTTTTCATCCTAAGTCCTTCAGAACTGTCTTGGATCATTCTTGTTAAGAATAGCTAAGTCATTCACAATTGATAATCATACAGTATTGCTCTTCCTTTGTATAATGTTTTCCTGGTTCTGCTAACTTCACCTTGCATCAGTTCATGTTAAGTCTGTTCAGGTTTTTCTGAAAGCAACCTGCTCATCATTTCTTATAGACAGTGGGATTCTATCATTCATCTACCGATTGTTCAACCATTCCCCAATTGATGAGCATCCCCTCAACTTCCACTTTTTTGCCACGATAAAGAGCTGCTATAAATATTTTTGTTGATACAGGTCCTTTTCCTTTTTTATTTTTGTCTCTTTGGAATACAGACCTAATAGTGGTATTGCTAGGTGCAAGGGTATGCATAGCTTTATAGTCCTTTAGGCATAGTTCCAGATTGCTCTCCAGAATGGCTGGATCAGTTCACAACTCCAACACTGCATTAATGTCTCCATTCAAATGATAATCTTGATCCCAGAGGAGATAAGAGAAGATATGCCCCCCTACTCCTTTGCAGAGGTCCATGGATATGGAACATTGCATATATCATCAGTGTTTTTGTTGTATTTTCTATTTTTTCTTTCTAAAAAACATTCATTGTTAAAGAAGATAGGAAAAGGGAGAGGAATAGTGGGGAAATTTTAGGGGATGTGGAAGCTAACAGTAAAATATATATATTTTAGAAAATTTTAAAGCTTTGAATGTGAAGCCAGTGACTGGATTATCAAATGAATATAATTTTGCATTCCTTTTAGTAAACCAACACCATCACTATATAATCACAATTATCATTGATGGAGAAAGAAGCCACGTTTTCTAGTACAGGTCCTATACATGTTCCTTTTGGACATGTTGTTGGATGTGAGAAATGGCGAGGGTCTCAGTTAGCCCAAGGAATGCAAGGTTAGTATGTAAACTTTTTTTCTGCTTAGTGCTGTTTCTTCCTGTGTACTTTATGATGATATAGAACTAATTCTCTTGTTTATTTTAAGGGAGGATTAAGCTTGTCTTTGAGGAAGACCTGAAGCTAGTGGATTTTCACCTTTCTAATAGATTCTGTATTCTTTATATTACTGAAGCAGATCTGGTGGCAGGAAATGGGTATAAAAAAAGAATTGTTCGACTTAGAAATGTAAGTACTAAGCAAACGAAAAATGAGAATTGACTTGTTCCTATCCCTCTTGGAATTGGCTATAAAAATGTCCATTCAAGAAACATGAACTGGGGCAGCTAGGTGGCACAGTGAACAGAGCACTGGCCCTGATGTCAGGAAGTCCTGAGCTCAAATTCAGCCTCAGACACTTAACACTGACTAGCCATGTGACCTTGGACAAGTCACTTAACCCCAACTGCCCTCCAAAAAGCAAAAAACAAACAACAAACATGGACCAAGTATATACTGTATTCTAGAAACAAATATGGACTAAAAAATCATTCCTGCTATTGAGGCATTTACAATCTGGTAAAAGGGTGGACATCTCTCCAAATGTAATACAAGTTAGAATGTAAGTGAATAAAGTATTACCAAAATACTGTGAAAATTGAGAGGAATAAGTCTTGAAAGCCAAGGGGGACTGAAGCAGACAGACATTAGGGGAGAGTGTATCCTAAGTGTAGAAAAATAAGCAAAGCATCAGCAGAGGCTCTTGAAATGGGAAAGTGATTATTTATTTGCAGAACATGTTAATAATTATAGATTCCCTAAAGTTGCTAAACATTCCAGATTATGTGTACTATTGCATCATTCTTCTGCAATTCCAATTGGGTAATAAGATCTTTCTTAGACTTTTAAAAGTTGTTAAAGACAATTTTATTGCATAATAAAGATAACTTCATTATATCAGTTATTTTTCTTTACTGAAGGCCAATAATCTTCAAGGGATTGTAATAGTTGAAAAAACACAGATGAGTGAACAGTACTTTACAGCAGTGCAGAAATTTGTTGTGCTGGAACTTGGAATGGCATTGCTTCCAGTGTCCAATCAAATGGAAGCATCTCAGCTTATTGTGCAATTGGTAAGTACATAATTACACTGATGAGCATTTCTGACTCTTTAAAAAAGAAATTGTTTTTAAGACCTGAGAGCTCCCTTCATTACAGCATCCACCTTTTCTTTGACCTAGTGAACAACATCAAAAACCCACTTAATACTATTCTATGAATTATATAAATAAAAGCTACATTTGGGAAACCTGTGGTCAGATTTTCCTTCAATAACCTGAATTTGACATTTTTCAACCTTAAATACAAGTGAATGACCAACCTTAATGTATAATTTCCCCATCCAGAAATTTAGCTGTCAGTTAACTCTATATATCTAAAAATATTAGGTTCTTTTGTTAATGAAATAATTCTTCTGTATATTTACTAGGTAGACTATCAGTTTTATAGCATATATATAATATGAAATCTTTAATTGATTTATAATTATATAATACTTTGTTAAAATTGATTTATAATAACTTATAATTGATTATATGCATATATCCATATGTTAGACTATATGCATATGTCCACATAGATATGTACATTTCTGTCCTATAGATGTTTGCAGTGTTTTTCTTTTGGGGGGAGGAAGGAGGGAAGGCAAGGCAGTTGGGGTTAAGTGACTTGCCCAAGGTCACACCGTTAGTAACCGTGTCAAGTGTCTGAGGTCAAAGTTGAACTTGGGTCCTCCCAACTCAAGAGTCAGTGCTCTATTCACTGCACCACCTACTGCCCCTGCAGTCTTTTTCAAAAAAGTTTCTTTTTGCCATAATCTGATGCTTTCAAATAAGCTTGAACAGCATAGAAAAACCTCTTGTCCCCCATGTATCAACATCCTCAGCCTCACTAGATCTGCTGTCCTCTTCTGCTATCTAAAGAGCTTCAATTCCTCCTAAGAAGGGAAAGCTACCCTAAGGTGACACTCTGAGTCACCATCTTGAACAAACCCACCAGAGATATGGTCTACACTGACAAAAAAGTTACCAGAAGCCTATAGGGTATCATAGCAAAGTAATGTTTCTTGTCATTCTGCTTTAATTAATTTTGTTGTGTCATGATAATTCCCGAACTCAGGTGTCTTTATAGAGACAGGGGAGAACTCCCCTTTTATGATAACACTTGCATACGATATTGGGTCAGAAGTACTATGTGAAGCGTTTTTTGTAAAGGGAGTTAAGATTCACCTTGAGTAATGTTAGTATGAGACTAAATTTTACTTGAACGAGTAAATAGACTAGTTCTCAAACTAACATATTGATGATTTTCACAATATATAAAAAAGTGCTTAGTGAAATGAAAGCATGGGGCAGCTGGGTGGTCATGAATAGAGTATCAGCCCTGGAGTCAAGAAGACCTAAATTCAAATTCAGCCTCAGACACACTTTCTAGCTGTGTGACCTTGGGCAAGGCACTTAACCCCAACTGCCTTGCTTTACCCCCTCAAAAAAAAAAAAAGCATTTTTTTCTTAAAAGATCACAAAATTAAATTAGTTTCAACAAATATTTCTTAAGTACCTACTACATGCAAGTTAGTTTGCTATGCCCTAGTTATAGACAAATAAGATAAATGACATTCCCTAGCCCAGGGGTGGGGAATCTGTGGCCTTAAGGCAACATGTGGCACACTATGGCATCATGTGTGGCCTTTTGACTGTTTGGATTCAGCCAAAGGGCCTCATTGGAGGACCTAGAGGGCCATATGTGGCCTCAAACCTATGGATTCAGTCAAGGAAAATATGAATTATACACAGATAAGTATAACACAAAATAGAGTATAATGGGTACCCACAGTAAAGACTCAAAGTTCTCTAGGAAAATTTGACAGAGGAAAACATTTCCTCTTTGGATATTTGGGGGGAAAGAGGAATGCACAGGGAAGTATATGGTCCCTCAACCAGGATTTAAAGGAAGAAGACTGTAAAGAGCCTCTCAATTCACAGAGGTTTCACGGGACATGCATGCTGATTTCAGGGAAGAGCTTTAATTTGAGTAAAAATCTAGAAAGGTAGTTTAACACCAAATTGTGAGGGGCTTTAAGGGCCAGAATAAGGAGTTGAAATTGTTTAGCCTACAGACAGCAGGAAACTACTGAAGATTTCTGAATGATTTGGTTATACCTGTGACTTAAGAAAATTTTAACAGTGGAGGAAGGATTAGAAATCAGAAGACTAGAGGTTAGGAGACCAATTAGCAGGATATTGTCACAGTCCAGGCAAGAAGAATAGGGGTCCTACCCAAGGTAGTAGCAATGGGAGCAGAGAAAAGGGAACAAATGCCAGAGATATTATGGAGGTAGAATCAAAAAGATTTAGCATCTGACTCTGAGAATTCAAGCCTAATTAATACAGAGGTTGGTGGAAAATTAGAAGGTTGGTGGGGGATGAGGCAAAATTCATTTCTGAGGAGTTTGAAGTACCAGGGGAACATCTAGTTAGACATGTCCAACATATAATTAGAGATGTGGAACTAAAGTTCAAAGGAGAAAGAAGAACTAGATATATAGAGTTAGAAATCAGTGGTGTAGAGCAGGTGAAATCACCAAGGGAGAGAGTGAATAGAGCAGAGGTAACCAAAGACAGCCTTGGGAAAAAGCTATATTTAAGAAAAACTAGTAAAAGAACCAGGAGAGAACAGTATCAGAAAAACCAAGGGAGGGAAGAGTGGACATAAGGCACAGGTGAGTCAAGGTGGATCCTGATCTCAATTTAAAATTAGTAAAAGTTTTACTTTAAGATTTAATAGGAAAATTAAGTTTTTTTGAGTGAAATGAGCTCAGATTCCTTTGTTGTCTTCAATTTTAGGTCCATGAACAAGGCAAAGAGCGTAATAGGAATCCTTTTCTTAGGAAGAAAAGCTGTCAGCTCTCTGAGTCATCAGTACTTCAAACAGTGAAGCAGATACCAGGAGTTGGAAAAGTGACAGCCCTGCTTCTGTTGCAGGAGTTTGCAAGCATCCAAAAATTGTGCAATGCTTCTGTCCAAGAACTTGAGCAAGTAGTTGGACATGCACTAGCAGAAAAAATGCATTCATTCTTTACCCAGACAAGGTGACAAGACATAATCCTAAAATAGTTTTTTTGTCCTACAGCATCACCAGATTGTGATTTTCTTTACTAAGGAAATGAAACCAGGCAATTTACTTTTTTATCTTATATCAAGTATTGAAAGGAAGTGTCAACATAGACCCATAATCTCTATGCTCATGTTTTAATCAGCTACCCCTTGACCATAGGTCTTAAACTAGCAGACCAGACATTGTTCTTTGATCAGTTGTCTAATAATGCTTTTTGTGATTAAGATGATTAAAATTTAAATGCAACATATCTTATTCTTTAGAAATTTATACCAATTTCAGTTTTCAAAAATAATTAGCTTAAAGGAAACTCATAAACGGTATGGCCTTGACTGTAACATCAAACTTTTCAGACTTCCTCAGACATTTCAGATCGTTTTTAAGTCGGAGGCAAGAGTCAATGAAATGTTATTATCACAGATGTCCAAGGCATTACATGTAGTCTTTTGTTCTGGTCATAAATTGTAACTGAGGATTAAAGGAGTACAACTTAAATAAAACTTTTGGTGCCTTAAAATAACAGGCCTTTCAGTCCAGGTTAAACATGTAGATAAAACTTGAAAGGGGGAAAAAATGAAGAGAACAAAAGATAAATCAATAGTTATTTATTTAAATACATAAGTCTCTACAAATGTAACACTAAAGGCACTGTTTGGATACATTTTCACGATGCCCCCTCAGAATTTTAATGATTATGATGAAACTAAAATTCAGAAACTCCTATTAAATGGTATTTTTAGAAATTTATACTACGTTTTCTATATTATTCAGGTACATAGTAAAAAAAACTGGCATTACTTAGAAAACATTTGGATTTTAAAAGTCTTATATAGAGCTTAAAACTTTAGTCATATATATTTATTGCAAAGAAAAGTTAAAACAGGCTTTTTTTAGCCAGAGGTTTTTTCATGGTGCATTTATGCACTTTCCTACTTTAAACAAAATGGAAAATGTTTTGAGTATCAAACAGTATAACATCTACCCTGTAGATGGCATTTTCATCTAACACTAGTGTGTTAGCAACATGAAAATTATTTTTAAACAATATGTAAAGTTAAAGCTGGTTCTAAATAGTCGCTAATGTTATAGTATTATGAAATTTGGCACTAGATTGTATCTAGAACCTGTAACTGTGCTAAAGGTATACAAATTTATCATTCGTTTTGTACAGCAAAGTAAAACTTATCATTGAATATGCAGAACTATTTTTTATAACAGTAACTCATTCACTACTGTAGTCTGGATGCTAGCTGCCATGTTATATAGCAATTTCTTGAATTAAAATTAAAGAATTTATTTTTTTCAAACTCTAAATCTATTACATAGTGAATATCAGCAATATTAATTTAAAACTGATATAAGGACAAGTAATAAAATTAGTCGTGAAGACTATCCTTCATATTTTCCACACTATTCTATATACAGTGTTATATGTAATAAATAACTTGTAGTAATGCACTGTCGTACTACAAACAGTTTTGGCATTTTTGTTTAGTATACAAATGCCACCTGCAAGTTTAAAATCTAAGAAAATAGGTTTAAATATATTAATAAATTTCACATTATGGCACATATATTGAGAGCTACTGGGCATTTAGAAATAGCTTCATTTGCTGAAATGTTAATACAGTGAACTTTCTGTATTGAAAAGACCAAAAGGAGAAGGAAGTTTCTTTTTGTTCTGGGGTCTTACCACCCCAACTGATGGGAGACAGAGAGTGCTGGCTGACTTCTGTCTGTTTTTGTTGGTTCCCCAACTCAAAAAAGACAGTTTTTTTGAGATCTTTTTGGTTTTGTCAATTTTATCATCTTCTATGGCTAAGCAGATCATGGAGTACGTTTTCTGCATTCCGACGGAGTAGGTTGCACACTTATTATGCTGCATAAAATAGAAAAGGAAAAAAGTCATCCATGAGGAATTATTATATGCTCAAAATAAGAGGTTAAACTCATGAATCACTTTTTGAGTTTATAACATTTTACAATTGCAGTTTTTAAATTCAGGCTTCTACTTACTATATATGACTCTAAAAATCACTAATGGAATAACTTAGTATTAATCTCTGTTTAGTAACCACTACTGAGGGATTACATAGATTAGAATATGAATGGGGTTTTTAGAATTAGAATATGACTGGGGGTTTCTAATCTTTTTTGTATCCTCAACCCCTTTGGTAGCTTTTGGAACCTATGAATGCTTCCTAGGAATAATGTTTTTAAGTGCATAAAATAAAATACATAGGATTAAAAAGGACAATTGTCATTTGCAAACAGTTTGGTTAAGAACTCTTTAAAAGAGAGCTAAATAAAGATTTTAAAAAACATTGAGTTACTATGAAAATTTTTTAAATTACTCCCTGCAAAATTCTCCTTCCCTCTTCATACTTGAATTAATAACTGAAATAAGCTTTTTTAAAAGTCATCAACATTTATAACAAAAGTTTGAAATTTGATATGTAGGTTTTATTTAAAATGCCTGCAGTTTTTTAGCTGAAGAGAAGTTAGTAAATTCATTAAAATATTAAGAATAGGGAGAGAAGCTAAGTGTCATTTCTTACCATAGAAGATGTTAAATCCAAAAGACTGATGACCTTCATCTCAATATCTTCCTCCCCTAAACTTTTCAGTTTTTGCATGATCTCACTCACTGTTAGCCACTTACAATCTATATCTTGAATAGAGACAATATAATCCCCTTCTTTAACACCTGCCAACTAGAAAAGTAATATACAAATGGTCAATTTTAATTAAAATTAATCTCTATCATAAAATTTACAGATCTATGTACAAAAATTCACAACAGCACTTGCAGTAAAGTACTTTTACTTTATTTAGTTGTTTCTCTTTCATAAATATTCTACCTTCCTACATTTATTTATGTATGTATGTATGTATAAAAGTAATTCATTATTTTCCCTTTCTTCCAAATCTGTACCTGAGAATACAGTACTTACTGCAGCAGAGCAGTATGGGTCCAGAAAATGAACTTGTACCGGGGAACCTCCTCTCAGAGTGAACCCCAAATCTCCTTGAATAGTAAAATGAATGTTTCGAGGAGCTGTCCATCTCTTATTTGCTGAAAATATAGATAAAGGGCCCTATGGAATACAAAAACATTTTTATCATTTCCATATTAAAAGAGACATCTTAAAAGTTATGTTTTAAACAACTTAGTGCCCCAGAGACCTGTGCTTAGACATGTACTGACTTGGATAAAAGCATAGATGAAATGGTGCATAGAGTTTGCAAATGACATAAAGCTAGGAGGGATAATGTCAGATGGCAATTGCTACTCTAAAAGTTCTTGACAGACTAAAATGTTGTACCAAATAAGAATCTTAATAGAGCTAGAGTCCTTAGAGGTGCTAGTTAACATTTCTCAATTCTATGATAGTTGCCTTTAAAAGACAGAATTGCCTGCAGAAATGTAAATGACCAAACCATAAGCTATGTTGGATGCCCTCAATCAAATGAAAGAACTTGTTTTAAAATTGTCCTTCAAAGACATCTAGGACATACATAGCCACCACCCTCATCCCACCCCTCATGTTCTTCAGCAAAATTAAAAACTGTCTGCCCAGAGAGCTTATTATCACATGACATTGTGGTGGGTCATACCAGCCTCTGGAAGAAGTCTGTTACTACCACCTTGGAAAACTGTGGTGCTGTCATCTCAGCTTCCTGCTCTGTTTTAGCTGTAAAAGAAAATTCAAAACATAAGATGACAATTGTCCATACTCTTCCAGCTTTGCTGCCCAGTGAATGAAGGCTAACTGCATCTGGCCATTCCTAGCTACGTCCCCCACCCCCCGGCCATATCTGCCTCTACCTTCCCAACCTAATCTCCAGCTCTCAACCTTTGAACCAGCTGAGCAGTGAAAATTCACTTCTGCTACCCACTGTCTACCCCTTGCTCTGCAACAGTAATCAAATTAATACATAACATGGCTTCTTAAAATGATGCATCACCCCATCACCCTATGTCTTCACTCACCATTCCTGAGACTTCACCCTTTTCTGACCACCATTCCTCTGTATGTACCGTTTCTTCCAATTAGAATGTAAACTCTCTGAGAAGAGACTTCTCTTTTTTATATCTGTATGCCCAGTGTTTAAGAGAGGGCCTAGCATATAGCAGGTGCTTAATAAATTCTTATTGACAGACTGACTGACTTCAACTGCGTTCTGAGAGAAGTAACTTATGACTGCCACGTAAGTCTAATTCAGGATTACTAGACAATCCTTTGACTTATTTCAAGCACTCAGGTTCCTTACTGCAGTTACAAGAGAGCATGCTAACCACTCTCTAAGAGTCCTAAAGAAATAATGGATCTACCTAGATTATAAATGAAATTATGTAATAATTATGCTTCTCCCTATTTGCATTTTAGCTCCCCACCTTCAGTCTACAGCATTGTAGAAAAGGGGAAATCCTGGGACATACTCTGTTCAAATCTATCAATTGATTAAAGCACCTACCAGAACATCTGCCCTAGTAACAGTTGGTTTTTCATCAGATTATATAACATTATTTAAAGATCTTCCTCAATTTTCAGAGGAAAACTTCCCCAAGTCATCTCTTCCACTATATATATCACAAATCAATCATAATATTGTCATAAAAAGTAGGAAACTTTAGAGAAATACATGTCATATTTCTCAGTCTAACTTTTGAGGCCTTCTAGTGGTCTAGGGGAGTCTAAGATTTGGACCTGGAAGGGCTGGATCCAAAGCCCTGCTTTGTACACCTGTATGTATCCAAGGACCTTGGACATGAGGACCTCCAAGGTCCCTTCCAGCTCTAACTGTATGATCACAGACTTACCAACCTTTTCAGCCTTTTTCGGTTTCAAGATTATACACCCATTTCACCAAAGTAGAATATACCTGCTGCTCTCCAAACAGACCTTTACTCATTCATTCTACCTGTGTTGCCTTTCCCCCCATTCTCAAACAATGGAAATCCCATGCATATTTGAAAGCCTAATTCAAATCTCACTTCTATGAAACTTTCCCTGATAACTTCTTTCCACAGATTTTTTTTCCACCTCTAACTTCTATAGCCCTTTGCTATAGACCTTTCTTACAGAACTGACAACAGCATTTTGCATTATGCTTATTTATGTATGAGTCTTATCTCCTCTCCTACACTAGAAGCTTTTAGATAACAAGGCATTACACAATGCCTTGCACAGAGGAGGTGCTCAATAGATACTGGTTGACTAAAAGCAAGCTGATTTTGTCCATGTTATGCACATGTAGGATATCCTGTAGTATGGCTTCACTGTGAACAATAACATAAGTTACTTACAGATAATATCTGGAGCATCTATTAAATTCAGAAAATCATCATCTTGTTCTTGCTGAGAGTATTTGAGATGAGACCTCTTGTGAGCAACAGATAAGATTTCTTGAAGAATCTCAATGTTCCTCAGCTTTTTGCACAGGCTGGCTGCCCTCACAGATTCTTCATGATCAGCAATGGCTTTACGTAAATGGGATATTCCTGAAAACATAAATCATTATCAAAATTATCTAAATTTAAAATTCAGTAGTATCATTAAATAGCATTTTATGTTTCAAGTGATCAGCTTTATTATCAGCAAGAAGGAGCTTCAAAGACTATTTAATTCAATTGCTTTGCTTTACAGAGGAGAAAATTACAGATATTGCCCAAGGTCATACAATTCAGACTATTCCTGCTGCTCTCTGAAGAGGCCTTAAGTTTTCCTGACCCTGAACCTTAAGTTGCTTATGTTATTCAGTCTCCCTTGGATGCCTTTTCCTTCTCCCCATTCTCAAAGTATGGAAATATTACCCATCTTTATGAGGCTAACTCAAATCCTATCTCCTCTAAGAAGCCTTCTCTGATCACTCCTGGCTAGCAATTTCTTTTCCAGCTCTGAGTATCCTGTTTGTATTTTGTAGTACATATTACATACCATTTTGTGTTAGTTATTTATGTAAAAGTTTTAATCCCACCTTTTTCATTTCTAAGTCTTCCAATTCTAAATTTAGCAGAGCTGGAACTCAATCCCAAGTCTTCTGACCAGTGATTTTTCATGCATGGAGCAGCAAAAAAGAGCTGTTTTCTTAGTAGAATCATCTGAACTTCCTGAAAACCTATTAAATGCATCTGCAAAAACCTCTCTCTTGTTTATGAGGTAACTAAACTGATGATCAAAACTAGCTAAAAGAACTATGAATGTAGGGAAGTGTTTAATTTGGAAACATCTGATCCAATCTAATCCCAGATAATTTAAGAATAACTGCTACAAAATTACACATTCAAAAATGCAACTTTCAGACTTGAATAACTACTACAAAGCAGAATGATCATGACATTAATAGCCCACTATCCTTCAGGAACATTTCTGGAGCATGGGGAAAGAACAAAGATATGCCAGACTCCAGGGAGGTAGTATTTATGAGCTTTTTGGGAGACGTTACTTTCCCTATTTCCCACACAACAGTATCTACCTAGTTGTTTCCGCTCATTTTTGTTCTTCAATGTTGCCAAAGGTGTAAATCCTTCAGGCATGTCATCATACAGCTGAGACAAGCACTTTTCCTGTTGGTCTTCGTCATCTCCAGGATTTACTACAATGACATGGATTTTGGTACAAGAAGTTTGATTTGATTCAGAATAGAAACTCTGAACATTATTCTCTTTAAATTCTGCATTACATAATTTTATCTTTGTTATGATGGAAGTGGTAGTTTTATAATGCTGCACTAAGGGTCCTACATAATATTCCCCCCCAAATCCTTATATGCTGGTCTCTGAAGCTTTTCCTCCTCATTTCCTGTCTTCAAATCTTATCTGTTCCTCAATGCACAGATCAAGTCCCACCTCTATGAAGCTTTCCTTGATCACCTCAACATAAAGTAACCTCACCCTAAAGTTTCCCTATGTCTAAATTTAAGTAAACATTAGGGTGTTTTTTTGTTTTTATCACTCATTTAGTTCTCATCACATGCTACCACGTAGTGTTATTTTGAATTTTAAAAGTATGGACTGTCTCCCCAACTAGATTACAAGTCCATTTGGGGCAGAAACTCTATTTCGTACTTCCTTTATGTCCTAAATACATATCACAGTGCTTTGCAGAGTCAGTATTTGATAATTCAACATGTTTATCAAGTATTTGGTATATATGCAAAGCACTATGATGCTAGGACTAGAGATAAAAAGACAAAAGCAAAGTAATCCCTTTTCTAAATACAGATTCAGCTCTTCCATTAGAGTGTTAAGACTCCCTTGGCAGCAAGAACTATCTTTTTTGCCTTTCCATATCTCCTCAGTGCTTAGCACACAGTAGGTACTAATGCTTCTTGACTTGACATGAATAAGAAATAGTGTCTGTAAAATATAGGTGGATGAATGGATAGTCAGATAGTGTATAAATTTCCATAGGTACCTCACTGGGCTAAGCAAAACAAACAAAATGCAGAGTCTTCTTGATACTAATGCTGACATTTCCATTAACTTCATATATCCCCAATAGCATCCTCTGTCGAACAGAAATAGTATTGATCTGCCTTAAGTTGATACTAGGCCATTTTGCAGAAGCATTTTTTAAAAAGCATTTTAATTTTTGGAAGTTTTTTTTTCCTAACTCTTACATTGATGATCAATCAGAATGGTGGCAGCAAAGTAGTGAGCCAGAGCTCTATAATGATCAGATTTCACTTTGACCAGTGTGGCCCAAGAGTATGGGATATTCTCTTTAACCGGCTCCTGACTCATAGATGAGTGAAGTTGCTGGTAAACCTCCCCAACCTAAAACAAGAGAGGAAGGAAAAAGATCACTGGCACAAAACTGTTCCATGTTTCCTGTGCCAAGAACAAAAAGCTCTTTCTTTTACGAGCAATAATGAATACAGGCAGGTCATTCTAGAATTGTACAAACATTTTCAAGGTCATTTCCTATTGTTAACCTCAAAATTAAAAGAATAATCACAAGGCAATTGTAATAATAGATTTATTTATGGTTTAAAAGCTCAGGTTGGTGTTACTGATCCATGTCATACAATAATAAATTTGTACAGAGAGCAGAGAGGAGGTTCCTGCCTAGGAATACCATTAAGGGCACTCTTAGGAGAAAATTCTAGGGAAGACCCTCGTTGAACTTGGGATTTACATCTGCCAGAAATCTACAATGACTCACCAAGGGCATGGGAGCCAAGAAATAAAGCCAGCTCTCAAAGTATAGCATTACCACTTACCTTGGCAGCTTCCTGGGCCATCTTCACTAAGGTAAAGAACTCATTTCGGATCCCAGGGAGGCTAATTTTTTCAAAGATGATTTCTTGAGCTTGTGCTAGCATCATTTTGACCAGAACATTTAGCATGGCAGGGCTCATGTCATAACTTGGTGTATGAGTAAATGTTTCCTTTAAGTAGTTTAAAACTCCTTAAATGTAAAAATAAAAATCACATTCACTGAAAGAATACCTCCTACTCTCCTACATTAGAAGGAGATTAAACACATACACACACACACACACACACACACACACACACACACACATATATAATGTGCACATAAAACTGCTTTCTATATTGGCTTCATAAAAAACTTCATTCCCCCTTAATGCTTACAAAGCCACAGAACTGGTATCTGTATTCATCACTATCAATCGATTATTGTCTGGAAGAGCTGCATGCTCAGTTTCCTTAATAGTAGGTTCTTAAGGAATATTTGGGGCAGCCAGGTTTGTGATATATCTAACTTTGTATCCCCAGCATCTAACACTATGACTTCCCAATAGTAGACATTTAACATTTGCTAAATTAATGATGTTCCCAAGTTTGTAATATTCAATCAACATGGAGCTTTTAAAGGATAAAGAAGCAAGAACAGTAACAGGAAAGACCCTTGGATTTGGAGAGTCATGTGAGGACTTGGCACCCCACAGAGGACTTGGCACTCCACAAACTGACCTTGGAGGATGTGACAATAGGCACAGAATAAGAGGGCGCTTTTCTGAGTTCATTTGTAAGAAAAATTACAATATATATTCAGCTACCATATTTTCCCCTTTAAACATTCAGTATCAGGGCAGCTAGGTGGCGCAGTGAATAGAACACCGGCTATGGAGTCAGGAGGACCTAAGATCAAATCTGGCCTTAGACACAACACAAAAACTAGATGTGTGACTTTGGGCAAGTCACTTAACCCCAACTGACCTCCAAAAAGCCCCCCCCACCAAATATTCAATATAAAAAATAAAACTAACAATCAGGACCTGAAATATAGCCTCCAATATCATTCCCATCCAACTGGTTCATCTCGTTTCACCAGTATATAAACTGCACCATCTTCTGTGGAAGTCTCACGGAAGCGTGTTAGGAGCTACAAATACACTTTCTATTTGCATGAAGGTTAGAGTGAGATAAAGCACTGGTTCTTAATGTAGGACCTGTACACTTAAAAAAAAAAAACTAGTATCTATATTTCAGTATACTTGGTTTCTTTGTGACCCCACTTAGGGGGAGTTTTGGCAAAGATACTGGAGTAGTTTGACATTTCCTTCGCCAGCCTTTTTTTTTTTAAACAAATGAGGAAACTGAGGTAAACAGGGTTAAGTGACTTGCCCAAGGTCATACAACTAGTTTGTGTGTGTGTGAGGCTGAATTTGAACTCAGGTCTTCCTCACTCCAGTCCCAGTGCTCCATCTACTGTGCCATGAAATACTATTATGGTCTAAGACATAATGAAGGCGATATTTTCAAAGAAACAGGAAGACTTATATAAACAAATACAGACTGAAGTGAACAGAACTAGAAGAACAACTGATACAATAACAACAACGTAAAGACAATCAACTTCAGAAGACTTAAGAACTGCGATGGATGCAATGACCAGCCCCAATTCCAGGACAACCATGATGAATCACAGGAGCTGCCTCCTAACAGAGACAGACTGAGCATGCAGACGAACACATTTTCTGGACATAGCTAATGTGGTCAATTAGTTCTGACTTGTGGATATTTGTTACCAAATTTTTGTTTTTCTTTCTTTTTCAATGCAGGGGAGAAAGGCGTATAAGGGAGAGAAGGTGGATTTTCACTCCCTAAAAAAATAACAACAAAACAAAAAGTAAAGATTATTTTAAACCATGGAATAAAGTAGACTTGGAAGTCAAGAGGGCCTGGGGTGAAACTCTGCTTCAAACACCAGCCATGTAACCCTGAACAAGTCAGTCTGTTTCTTGCCTTGCACTGGGTACTTGCCCCACCCCTTCCCTGCCCCTGCTTCTTAGCTTCCTTTTGTGTATTGTCTGTGTAAGTTGTGTGTGTCTAAGTTCTCTGAAGACAGGGTCTGTCTTTGTCATTTTTTAAATTCCCAGCATTTATCACAGTGCCTGACACAAAACAAGCACTTAATAACGTTTACTGAATGACAATAATACTTATAGTATTTATCCCATAAGATAATTATGAGAATCAAATGAGATAAGATAAAGCTTCTTCCAAATCTTAAAGTGGACATTTTTATTTTATTTATGTTTTAAATGTGTTATTTATTATTATTAGTTATTAGTTTTATTATGTCCAGGCCTATGATTTTACTGGTATAAGCAATTCCCTTTACCAAGGCAGATTGGCAAATGTTCTATCATATTTTTAGTAAATTGCCTGAAGCACTGAGACTTTACATGACATTCCCAAGCTTATACAGTATGTGCTGAGGCAGAATTTGAACTCAGGTCTTCCTGCCTCTCAGGGCAGCTGTCTATCCACTATGCCATCCTGCCTTACAAGACATTTTCCATCTGTATGTCTGTTTTGATGAGTTCATAAACACTAGTAAAAGTAAAAATATGTTATATAATTTTTTGTAAGATTCTCCCCCTTATGGGGGGTGCAGGATAGGAGGGAGGGACATACAATTAGTCTCTCACAATTTGCCCACCATGGAGATGTCCCGTGTAATTAGTCAGGTACAGCCTGTATTGAATTGCTGCTCCTCCCAGTGGGAGTGGGTGACAGGGGAGGAATTGCAAGAATCTAGTATTAAAAGCTATACAATCAAAGCCAACTGGGAAATAATACATTCAGGGACGGAGGCAGGGAGCCCCTCCCTGCCCTGCTAGA
>CM053595.1:83690073-83763518 GCA_028646575.1 Pseudocheirus occidentalis
GAAGGGTGGGGGCAGGGGTGGGGTACAGGAGGCATATATCTCAGTAAAGGGACAGGGACAGGGACAGGGTAGAGAACAAAACAAGGGGGGGATGCAGGATAGGAAGGAGGGACATACAATTAGCCTTTCACAATTTGCCCACCATGGTAATTACACAGGTACAGCCTGTATTGAATTGCTGCTCCTCCCAGTGGGAGTGGGTCAGAAGGGAAGAAATGCAAGAATCTAGTATTTAAAGCTATACAATCAAATGCAACTGGGAAATAATACATACAGGGACGGGGGCAGGGAGCCCCTCCCTGCCCTGCTAGAAAGCTAGAGGGGTGTTGGAGGAGGGCATAAAAGGGAACAGATTGTGGGAGGGGCCTTACAGTGGGATCAGTGTTCTGGGCTGGGGGATAGGGGCAAAAAGGGGAGAAAATTTGTAACTCAAAACCTTGTGGAAATGAATGATGTAACCAAGAAAATAAATTAAAATTTAAAAAAAAAGGAATATACATAATGCAACTATCCTTTAGTCTTCGTAATTCACAGGATCCTAGGATCACAGATTTAGAGCTGGAAGGGACTTTAGAGGTTGAGTCTAACCCCTTCATTTTTCACAGATGACAAAACTGAGTTTGAGGAGAATTAAACATTCATCTATATTATCAGACTGAATCCAGTAGTTAACTTTGAGCAGCACATGGGAGAGTCAGAAATAGATCTTACTTTCCTAAGTATCCCTCTACATGCAACTTTCCTGCTCCAGGATTTAGTGCCAAGCCTGAAGTGCTTTCAGGTGTAAAATTCTCAGACTAAAGAGAAGCACAGGATGTGCACAGAACTCCTGAGTTTAGCTGCCAGTCAGGCATTTTGCTTCCTAAGGACACTAAAAGCCCAGCCTTGTTGAATATGCACAGGTGCTGATCCTCAGAAAAGAATATACTCTTCCAAAGAAAGACTGGATCATGGGACAATTGCTCTGTTCTCTGAAGACTGGACTCATCTGATTAAAAACCTAGGATTATAGTATTTAGGCAGTCTGGCTCCATTCTTCCAGCCATATCTCCTACTGGTCATCTACAACCAAACCAGTCTCCTCAGTTACTTTCTTGCTACTTTGCCTCTCCTCATGTCACTGCCCCACCTGGAATGTCTGTTTGCCTCTCCTCTCTTTAATCAAATGTCCAATATCCTTTAGAGTTCAGGTCAGGTTCTATTATTTACTTCACTCCCTTTGAAATTTCTCTCTCCCTTCAAAGTCCAGCTCAGGTTTCATATCCTTCATGATGCTTTTCCCTCTACTTACTCCCAAGCTGGAAGAGAGCTCTTTCTTCTCAAATTTTCTAACAGCACTATGTTCTTTCCCCTTATTTCATTCTAACGGGTATCACCCTCATTTGTGTACTTTTCACAACTTCCCTATTAGATTCTAAGTTCCATGAGAGAAAGGATTATACCTGCTTTCATCTATCTATCCCCAGGATCAAGCCTAGAATCTGGCACATGGTAGGTGCTTCAAAAGTTTTGCTGAATTTAATTGTACTGTCTGTACCTCTCATCTGGCAACTGTTCCTCTCTAACGCTTCACATCCTGGTATCCTGTACACTAGATTCTTGTCCTTTTGTTCTATACTGTGAGCACAATAAGGACACAGACTGTGACTGACTCTTTGTATCCCCTAAAGCATCTGTCATTCAATATATGCTGGCTAGTAACATGCTTATAAACAGAAATTAGCCTGGGCAGTGAAATCAACTACATGTATTGTAGAGAAAAGTGAGTTTACTGGAGCTCATCTTCCTCATTTTGCAGATGAGCAAACTGAGCACCCATGAGGACACAATTCAAACTATCATCCAACCTCAGTATTTCAGTTTCTTAATCCATCTATAGTCATTTGTACAAGGCTTCTTTCTTTCTCTTATCAGGAAATCAGTACCTTTAATGTACATTTTTTATATCCTCCGGCCACATCCCAGACAGTTACCATTTTGTCATATGCTCCAGACACAATAAGTGAGGCTGAAACACAAAATTGGAAATTCATGGGCTTTTTCATGGATTCATCCCTCCTCTAGTCAGTCAAACTAGCTGAGTGACCTTTAATGACAGGCTCTTATTAGTCACACTTCAAAAAGATGTTGAAAACCTCTGTCAGGTTTGGCTGAACGATTCACATCTCTATTAACATGACGATAGAGAACATAATCAAAAAGCACTGGAAAAAAAGTTGACTTGGAGATTTTAATGTTTTATTTTAGGTAGTAAAAAACCTAAACTAGTCCTTAGCTATTTCTATACTTTCATGGAAACCTAAGCTAATTTATTTGTACCTCCATTCTTTTTTTTTAATTGATAAACACCGTGATGTAGTAGTTGAGAATCTGTGAATCACTGCAGCTTCTGCAGAAGTCTTATGATGATCAGTGAAATGCTTCTTGGCACCTAACAAACAGGAGGAAGTCTTTCCTGAAAAGCTTCTCTAATCAATCTCTGATTAAGAGAAACTACAACCATAATTATGAGCAAAAGGAATCTGATCAATAAGAGTAACATTAAAAAAAATCCGTTTTCAGGAAATCTCATTAAGCTTCTGTTATTTTCTGAGATATTCTTTACTTGTAGATCTATGTCCCTAGAATTAAGGGAGGTAGATACATGCCACATTACAATAATTAGTGATGACCTTTGCTTAGAATTTCACATAGCACTTTGGTAATGTTCTAGTAGATGTATGTAAATAGTGTGTATTATTGTGATCTGTGTTTGTGTCCTATCTCCCTTCTAGACTCTGAGTTCCATAAGATCCAGGACTGAATCTTACCTAAATTTTGCATCTTGTCCAGTACCAAACATAGTATTTAATAAATAGTAGACTCTTAATAAATGGTTATTGAATGAATAAACTCTGTTTAAGAAAGTATATTTGAAATAATAACCTAATTACTTCCATTTTCATCCTTGTATTATTTCCAAAATTGTAATAGTGGTCATTGGAATTCTACCTATTTGATTTAAAGACATTATTCACTCCAGAAGAAACATGTTTGAGTTCTACTTTGTAACCTAAACCTAGAACATGGTATAATGGCATCTAAAAAGAATAACTTTATTATGTATGAAAGGCATTTCGGCTTAATTGCCTAATATTGTTACAGGAAAGACAGTGGTTTTGTTGCTAGCAGAAAGACTGGATAATGTGTTACCATCTTCTCTCTGTCTTGGTGGAGACTTTGGGAATTTATACAAGGTGAAAGGAATTTTCTCACCTTAAGTCAAATGGTAGACTGGGGTCTAAGAATGGGTACTAAGACAGAAGCAGGCTCAAAGGGGTTTAAAAAAAACACACGTTTAATTTAAGAGTAAGATTTTGTGTTTGCCTGGCTGGTGAGACTGTGCACCTGAATTCAAATCACAGCTGGAATAGCCCAAGGACATAGCTGCCCCTTCCTGGGCGGGAGAGGCTACATAGCAACTGCAATTCATGAGAAGACCAGCAGGTGGAAGCTGAGAGCCACCTAGTAGAAACGCTTCTTAAATGACCACAAGTCCAACCAGTCTACCTATTAGCATCCTGTAGCTCCAACACGTTACCAGATGAGCCGTGGTTATATCAGTGGCTCTGCCAGGGAAGTAACATCAGGCAAGACAAGCAGTTCAGAAGGAATGGTGAGAATAATTTATGTTGGGGCAGTGGACACAGCACTGGGCTTGCTGTCTGAAAGACCTGAGTTCAAAACCAGTCTCAGATACTTACTACCTGTGTGACCCTCTGTCCTCCTCAATTTCTTTATCTGTAAAAATATAAGGATAATAATAACACCCACCTCCCAGGGTTGTTGTAAAGATAAAATGAGATAATAATTGGAAGCACTTAGCAGAGTACCTGGCAGAGTAAGCACTGTATAAATGTCTGTTGTTTTATTATTCCCTAGGAATGTTAGGTGCTTTGGCCACACATGGCCCCAGGCCATATGTGTTCTCTAAGTGTGCCCTCTTTACTCATGTTCCTTGGCCACACGTGTACTCTCCCTCTGTCTCTGTACATGTGTGTATATATAACATACACATATGCATATGTACATATATATATGTTCCCTTTCCCACATATATTCCTTAAGTGTGTGCTTATGGGAATCTGCAGGAGTATATATACCCTTACATGTTTTATAGAAATTGTCCTTTTTTAAAAAAAAAAAGTGTTATACTTTAGTTAAATGTCTTTTGCTTTGAACTACATATTCTCTTGTTGGTCTGGCAAATGGAACATCAGTGCAGGCTGACGAGCTCTTGGCTTGATGGAGGCTGACCCAACATATACCATGAACAAGGATAGTTGACAGGGAGCCCACAAATGGGAGAGTGGGTCAGGGGCTATACTGTATTTGCTAGCTCATTTTCAATTAAATTAGGTTTAACAAGCATTTTTTCAACACTTTACCATGTATAAAATATTGGGCTAGGTGTCAAACATACAAAACAAAGGCCAAGTACTCCCTACCCTCAAAGAGTTTACATTCTACTGGTGGTATACAATAGACCCAGATAAGTAAATGCAAAGTAATTTCCCAAAGAAATGGGAACAGAAACAACTAGGTGGACCAGGAAAAACCTTTTATAGGAGATGTCACTTAAGCTATGCCTGAAGAGAGCTGGGGAATCCAAGAGGCAGAGATGAGAAAGAAGAAAATTCCATAAACAGAAGACAATCTGTCCAAAAGACCATCATACATGGTGGGCAGCAAGTGGGCCAGTTTGACCAGGACACAGATAGTGCTAAGAGAAGTAATATGCAACAAGTCTAGAAAAATTCACTGAAACCAGAGTGCAGAGGGCTTTTAATGTCAAATACAGAGTTTTTATTTTATCCTAGATGTGGGAGGAGGTCCCTGAAGCTTCTTGAGCAGGGGAGTAAAATGGCTAGCTCTGCGTATGAAGAATAATAATTTGACAACTTTGTGGACAATAGGTTGGAGGGTGATCAAGTCAGAGGCTACTGCAGTCATGCAGGTGAGAAATGATAAGGTCCTGAACTAGACTGGCGGTCACTGGTGGGAAAAAAAGGAGGGATGTGCAAAAGTTGTGACTTTCAATTGCAAGATTACTATAGGTTTATACCCTTCCTCTTAGTTCCTTTGTCTAATGTTACGTAGATAATCTCTATTATCCTTGTGGAAAATCATCATCTTAGTCTATTTTAGACAACAGAGTTATTAAAGAGTTCAGTCTTTTCAAGAATGGGTTAACATTGTGCTATGTACAATATAACTGTACCAAAGAGTTCGTGTATTTATAGAATAGCAAAAAACAAAACAAAGTGTTTTTTCACCGTAATACTGAATTTGAAATCATGTAAATAGCTTACCATCTCTGGTAAAAAGACAGGAACTGACAGAACCTACATGACCTTCCATCAGAGTTATACAAGCTCCCTCACTTCGAAACCCTCCTGCATTTACATCCCATATTTTTAAGGTTTTGTCCCAAGAAGCTGTACACAAGAAATGGCCACTGAAGGTAAAACAACAATCCGCAATAACATTGGAATGTGCTCTGAAACACAAGTGAAAAACACAGACAATGAGAGTTATTCTACTCTGGTTAAAGCTCTTTTGCTATACTCCAAGGGTCCTGAGATAGATATGGCTTAGTCTGAATTTCTAGAGGGCAATACTTCTCTGGCCAGTGTGACTCTGGAAAACAATTTCAGTCATTCAGTCATCAAACATTCATCAAGAGCCTACTATGCATATGTATTCCTAGACATGTACATAGTATATTCTTATATGTACAGCTTTTATTTTAAATTTAACTTTTAATGTTTTAATATATTCAACATTTTTATATATATGTATGTGTGTATACATACACACACGCACACATATATAGTCCTAGAGACATTAGGAAATCACTGGAGTTGATTAAGCAAGACAGTCATAAGATCAGATCTGTGCTTAAAGAAAATTACTTTGGTCTTCACTGGCTTCCTTATTCTGGGCTATCACATTTCTGAAGATCTGCAGATAAAAAACTGTGAAAAACTGTGAAGAATAACTAGTAAATTGTTTCAGAATCTACTGAACCCTTCCCCTTTTTCTCTCTCCATCTCTCCCTCTCTTTCAATTGTTGTGTATATGCAAATAACAATCTTCAACATTTATTCAGTACCTATTATGTGTAAAGCAATATCACTATAACTGGATAAAAAAAAAAATAAGACATGGTTCCTCCCTTTGGCCCTTTAGATGGCTCAGTGGACAGAGAGCTGGGCCTAGAATTGTGAAGAACTGAATTCAAATCTAGCCTCAGACACTTACTAGCTGCATGACCCTGGGAAAGTCATGCAACTTCTGTTTACCTTAATCCATTAGAGAAAGAAATAGCAAACTCCTCCAGTATCTTTGCTAAAAAAAACCCACAGACAGTATGATCCCATGCTGATATAGAGTCAGATACAAGTGAACAACAACAAACAAAACCCTCCCTTTAAGGAACATATACAGCTAGGTCCTGTTTAATATGAATAATATATTCTGCAAAGTGATTGCATTAATAAAAGACGGTAATTGGGTCCAATCCAATGGAGATATGCAAGTAAATGTTTAAAATAAGTTCTTTATCTGCTTATGAATATAATATAAGAACAAAGGATAAGAAAAATGCATTTCTAATGCCAATTTATTATAAAGTAATAAAGTTATAGAGAGAAAAACTTTAAAAATTAAAAAATTACTGAATATGGTATTTAAAGATAAGCCTACACTGAGAATATGCAAAAAATATCACTATTGTTTAAAATATTTTACAGTGTAGATTGAACTGTCTTCCCTTTAAATCTCCATGCATATGCTGGTAGGTACAGAGAACTTTATCCACACATCTTGACAAATTTGCATGTTCATATTCTCACACAATGAACAAAGTGTAGAGAGATAACCCAAGACATTATCTAAAATCAGCAATATTTTAAATATGTGATACTCTTGTCCTTACAATATTTTTTAATAGCTGGGCTAAAACAATTTGAAAACCAGTCTTCAAAGACATTAGTCACCCACACTTTCTTATTTGCCCAACAAAGAACCAGAAACAATCAATAGTTGTAGACTCTCAGTGCAAAGATTATGAGACCAATAAAAAAGCATTTGTTTTCATTTCAAATACCTTTCTATTTTATCTCCCAATAAAAAGGTTAGGTGATTCTTAAATACTTTAAATCCAGGTTGAGAGTTTTCTTTCTAGAAATGTATGTTCTGGAAGGCAACCTTTCCCAGAATAAATTTGCTACATCCACATTAAAAATTTGTTGATCAATCTATCTACCTTCTTTGATTATTTTCTTCAAAATGACAGAATATTTAGCTGCCAAGACTCTTCTTTCATGGGCACTGGTTGACTCTCTGATAATTTTAACATGATGCTCAATTTTGAATTCAATTGAACTCAATTTTGAAAGTGATTGAACCAACCAGCACTCATAGTAAAAGTTTCTTCACTAGCCACTTCATTTCCATTTTTCTTTCCTTGCCTTAAATAAACTTGAAGCTTTTATCTGAATGGCCCTTCTATAAAGAGCAATGTGTTTTTAATTGACATCTTCAGTCCATCCATTTCTATAACTGATGCTTCTCTTCCTTGTAGTTATTTGCAAACCACAAAAAGCTAATTCAACTTTGCCTTTTTCTTTTAGCCTTTGTGTTTTAGAATATTTTGTGCCATGGATTCAGGCATCCTGACATCTTGCCCTGTTTTAGAGTTATAACCCCATTCATGCATTAAATTATATCAAATTTATGTTCTAATGTAACAACAAGCTTCTTTTTTTTTTGGTACTACAGGCATTTTCATCTGAAATATTCTTCTCTTTGACCAGTTTGTTAAGGGATCTTTTAAAAAAATGTAATACAACAGAACATCATATCCATACTTAATAATAAACACACACAGATAAAGTAGCTTTGTGTTAAAACCCTCAGTTAACTCGAACGACTCTTGTTAATTGAATTTTGGTTTATATCAATTATGACCTGGTATAATTTTATAATTCACACTAAACTGAATTTTACATTATTCAGACTCATGTGAATTGTAATCTAGGTGTATGCTAGGTAGGGGTGGAGTGAGACAGGATTAACAATTAATAAATAACTATAATATAAACTAAAAGATGATAAATACATGATATACACATACAAAGCAGTATGTATCTCTGTGCCTGTCTCCCTACCTTTGTTTTCTTTCCTATCCCCTCTACCTATTTTATTCTCCCTACATCTTTCCCTCTCATTCCCTTTCTTGCTTCTCTTAATGTCCCTATATCTCCTTCCCCCCTCAAGTGTCCATAATATTCACTTTTAAAAATACATCTCTGGAAGAAAACTAAATTAAATTGCTTTTTACTTGTGAGTAGGCCTTGACATAAGGTGTTTCATTGGAGAGAGGGAAGATGGAGGACATAGGCTTTAAGAGTCTCTCCATTCCTGCCCTAAACAGACCACTCAAATGAACCATTAAATATAATTACAACCTCTGTATTCTGTAGAACTCAGCACTATTCATCAGAAGAAAAGAATAAACAAAAAACTGGTTTCTAGAACACACTATCTGGTTTTGCCTTTTTATCCCCCTTGAAAATAGCCTTTTGAAATGCACAAACTAGACAAGGCCAAAAGAAAAGACTAGTCAACTCTACAATAAAATTCAATTTTGCAAACAGTAGCAGCTCTTAGACAAAACCCCAAAGTTCCAGAACCTGGCAGAATATGAACAATCCTTAAAAGCTGTACTATATACATAAGGGATTATAAGCATCTTCACGGGAAACCAGTCTGTACTCATTGTGATTAAAAAACAGGGTAGAGTTGCCATTCCTAAATAAATCTCTACTCTCTTTCTCTATGGATATACGTGTGTGTGTGTGTGGAGAGAGAGAGAGAGAGAGAGAGAGAGAGAGAGAGAGAGAGAGAGAGAGAGAGAGAGAGAGAGAGAGAGAGAAAGAGGAGGGGGAGAGAGGGAAGAAGGCAGAGAGAGGGAGGGAGAAAGCCAGAGACAGAGACAGAGAGAGAGAAGATAATTCTCAACAAATACCCATATTCCCTACAGCGTACATTTCCTGAAAACAGTTCAGCTAAATTGTTTAATAGCAACTAAGTGGTCAAATGGATAGAACACTATGCCTACAGTGAGGAAGACCTGAATCCAGCCTCAGACACTTCCTGGCTGTGTGACCCCTGGGCAAGTCACTCAACTTGTTTGTCTTAATCCACTGGAGAAGAAAATAGCAAATCATTCCAGTATCTTTGCCAAGAAAACTCCATGGACAGTATGGCCCATGGGACCATCAAGAGTCAGACATGACTGAACAACTGAAGAACAAATTGATAACATGTGCCACTTTCCACTTTTGTACCTTACAAAACTTTATAGAAAGGATGATGCCAGCATTGTTCATTATATTTGTCCTGAGTTTTATTGTTTCTTAACACAAATTCTATTTTCACTATTGTTGTCTTTGTGTGTGTGATTTTTTTTTGCCTCTTGATTGGCGGCTGGATTAAACCACTAGAGAAGTTCTGAGAAACTAAACTATGAAAATATAAAGAATAACTATTCCAATTAAAAGGAAAAGGGGGAGAGATCTAAAGATAATCATATAAATACAAAAGGAACCATTATCAATGAACTTCAATTTTAAAAGACATATACAAAAGGCAGAAGCAAGAAGAGGTAGCAGGACAGACAGACCGGCAGGTCATAGCCAGTCATACTAACACCTGAAATGAGGTGATGCTGGCAAGGAAAATTATGGACAAAAGATGCTAGCTTTTAGGGGTGTTTTTTCAGTTATATTGGAGAAATAAGGACAAAGAAGGGATAGATAGGCCTGCTGCTCGGAACAGAAAGGATGCTGATAACTAACAATAGAGAAAAGGCAGAGCTATTCAAGTCAAATGGCTTCTATTTTCACTCCCAACGAAAATGGTCTCTGGACTGGAAAGGACAGAACAAAAATGGGTAATGGGGAGCTGATAGGGAAGATAAGCACAGAAGTAGAAGGGGCACCTCACTGACCTTGGTGGATTCAAGCCATGACACCTAAATGAATTCTTCAGCTACTAAAAGAACTGGCAAACGTGATCGCTCAGCTCCTGTGAGCAATCCTTGAACAATCGTGGTGAATAGGAGCGTTACCATAGTAATGGAGGAGAGCAAATGTTATACCAATTTTTTTAAAAAGGGAAAAGAGAAAGATCTGAAAACTCTTGATTATAAAGCTTGACTTTGATTCCTAGCAAACATCTATTAATGAGATAGTTAATGAACATCTAGAAAAGGGAAGGATGCTCGCAGCCACCAAGGCTTCATTAAGGACTAACTGGTCATGCCAGACTAACCTTGTTTCATCTTTTTTGAGAACCTTGCTAAACTAGTAGATGAGGGGAATGTTAATAGCTTACCTAGATTTTAGCAAAGCATTTGACAAGATCTGTCATGCTAATCTCATGGAAAAGATGGAAAGACACTGGTTTTTTTTTTTTTATTTTAAGAAGTCAGTGAGGTGTTGTATTAGAGAGAGTTGTCTGAAAACAGTTCCTGAAAATTATCTTAGAATCATGAAGAGCTGAGTTCAAATCCTGCCTTAGACACTTACTCACTATATGACAAATCACTTAACCTCTCTCAGCCTCAGTTTCCTCATCTATAACATGATGATAATAATACTACCTTCCTCACAGAGTAATTCTGAGGGCAAAGTGAGATAATAGATACTTAAAATGCTTTGAAAACCTTAAAATGTTATCTAAATAATAGGTATCATTACTATTAATGTTAATACCATAGTACAATTAAATGGATTTGGAACTGAATGGATGGCCAAACCAGACCATACTTTGTGGTCTTTATGACTACCAAAAAAATAAATAAATAATAGTCATTAAGAATTCTATATCAACTTGGAAGGAGATCTCTAGTGGAATTCCCCAGAGATCTGTGCTTAGACCTGTGTTTTCTAACCTTTTGATCAAGTATTTAGATAAAGACATAGATGGTGTGATTATCAGATTTTAAGATGACAAAATAATGACAAAATTCATTTGGAAAAACAAAAGATATAAACTATGAAGGGAAATGGTGAAAAGAAGTAAGGACAAGGAAAAAGGGAAGGAAGGAAGGAAGGAAAGTAGTAAGGTAAAAAAGAAAGTAGAAAGTAAAAAAGAAGTAAGGACTAGGAAAAGGGAAGTGGTCAAACAGGAAAAGGTCTTTGCATCAAATTTCTCTGATAAGGGTTTGGTATCCAAGATTACACACACACACACACACACACACACACACAAACACACACACACCATTCCCCAATAGATAAATGGTCAAAGGATATGAAGAAACAGTTCTCAGAAGACCCGAAAAGTATTTACAATCACGTGAAAAAAATGCTCCAAATCATTGAGAACAACCATGAGGTTTCACCTCACATAATGAAAATTGGCAAAAATGGCAACAGTCAATGTTGCAGGATTTGTAGAAAGATATAACAACATATACAGAACTACATCAAGGTAAATGGAAAGAAAAACAGCCCATCAAAAAAAATCAAAAGTAGGGGCGGCTAGGTGACACAGTGAATGGGGCACGGCCCTAGAGTCAGGAGGACCTGAGTTCAAATGTGACCTCAGACACTTGACATTTACTAGTTGTATGACCTTGGGCAAGTCACTTAACCCCAATTACCTTGCCATCTCCCTTCCAAAAAAATCAAAAGTAAATGTAATTAAAATTATAAAGATCTAGCAGAACTCAAATGAAGGGATATGAGAAGATACTCCAACCTACCCCTTCATGGAGATAGAAGAGTCGTGGATGTTTTCAGATTTTTTCAATTCATGGATCAGTTGTGCTGCCTTTTTGTCCCTCTCTAAAATATTTTATTATCCTATGGGATGATTCTCTGGGAAGGGGAGAGGGGGGTCACATGGGACAACTATGGTGATGTATGAAACAGAAAATATCAATAAAAATTATTTTTAATTAAAATAACACATAAATGTGAAGAAACAGTTAATATATTGGATTATTAAACTATATTTGATTAGCATCAAGATAAAAAAAAGATTCTAACAGGCTAGAATGTTGGACAGAATCTAATAAGATGAAATTTAATAAAGAAGAATGTTCAATCTTATTCTTAGGCTCAAAAAAAATCATCTTCACAAGTATAAAATGGAGAAGTTGTTCCAAAACAGTAAATAATCTGAAAAATCTGGGGGTTGTAGTGGATCATCAACTCCATATGAGTCAAAAGCATCAGTCAGTCAATCAACAAGCACTTATTACAAATCAAGCTCTGCACTAAGCAATGTGGATACCAGAAAAGGCAACCATAGCGTCCCTCCCTCAGGGAGCTCACATTCTAACAAGGGAGACATATGTAAATAACTTTATACACATAATGTACCTACAGAGTAGATGGGAGGTAATCTCAGATGAAAGAGACCAGCAGCAGAGGAGGGATGGGGACCAGACAAAGCTTCCTGTGGTTGGGATTTGAACTGAGTATTGAAGAAAGCCAAGGAAACTAGGAGGTAGAAGTGAGGGGCAAGCACTCTAGGTATGGGGGTAGGGGTGGGGGGAGACTACCAATACAAAGTCACAGAGTTAGGAGCTGGATTGTCATATGGGAAGAATTATAAGTGGGACATGCAGAGGGATCTTAGAGTATGTGGAGGGGAGTAAAGTGTTGGGAAAAGTTATTGGAAGGTAATCAACAGCTGTGGGGAAGCTCTCCCTTATCTTACTTTACTAAAAGCCTGACCTTCCTGGAACTATTGACAATGGCCAGAGGGAACCAGAAAGGTGGGGGTGTGGCTCACAGCTCTGACCTTAGGAGAAGTCAGGTCCCCTCAGGTCTCAGGTATCCTCACTACCATGCCTTAAGTAATCTGCATGTATTAAGGGAATGCAGGGAAATAAAGTGAAGAATTTGAGGAATTTGACTAACCCTAAGTCTACCAGGAAGGACCTATGTAACCTTACACCCACTTGGGCATCAGTGTGGGTCTGTCCCTAGTGAGCACCACACCCACTTCCTTGCTGGAAGTGTAATAAACACCTTCCTCTGCAAACTCTGCTTCTGAGTTCTTTCAGTGAGAAGGGATTTTTTAAAAAGTACATCATAAGAATCTTCTTACAGGCTCCCAAAGGGAAGCAGTGGGCAGCAGAAGCTCATCCCAGGCTAATTCCCCGACTCTCCTGGGAAGTCCCACAGCCTTGCTAAGAAGCATCCTACATGCATCTTCTTAAGGGCCCAAGGGAGCAGTGGACCTGGAAATTCATCCAGGTTACCTACCTGACCTACCAGGGTGTCCTGTGATCCCCAAAAGCATGTTTCTCACAACGTGATCAGACTTGTGCTTAAGGAAAAGTATTTTGGAGCTGAATGGTGAGCATGGATTGGAGTAGGGAGAGACTTGAGGCAGGGAAGCCAATTAGAAGGTTTATTAAGTAGTCAGGATAAGAGGTAAGGAGGCCCTGTATTAGAGTTGTGGCTATGTGAGTGGGGAGAAAGGTCATTAGATTTAAGAATGGCCATTAGAATTAAGAAGTCACTGATAATTTGCTAGGAGCAATTTCAGTTGAATGATGAGCCAGAATGAAGAAAGTTTAGAAATGAGTGAGAGGTGAGGAAATGGAAGCAGCTATTGTAGACAGCTTTCTCCAGGAGCTGAGCTAAGAAGAGGGAAGGTATAGCAGAGGTGTGCTGCCTTCAATTTGTACTGACTTGTGAGAACCAATTGTTAAATTTTCAGTGTGAGTGTTTACACCTTGAAAATTAGCAGATGCCATATCAGGGCTTAATGTATTGTTTTGCTAATTTCTAGACTTATGAAAGTGGTGGAGGAAATGTTAATAATGCAAATTAAATTTAAAAGTATATCGGGAATACTTCTTTTTCTGGAGATCCAGATGTTAAATATTTATCAGTATATGCCTACTTGTAAGACAACTGTAGTCAGGGATGGTAGGATCAAAGTAGAGGTTTTTTAAAGGATGAGGGAGACATGGCACAGGAAGAGCCTATATATAGGGAGAGATTGAAAATAAAAGAGAGAATGAGGATAATAATGAGAAGTTTGATAGGAAAAAAGCAAGGGCATGGGTATGGGATAAAGAGTATATGCACAGGACTTGGTCTTGACAAAGTGAAGGAACATTAGAGCCAGAATAAAAGAAGAATAATAGTGAAGAAAGACATTAGTGATGTGCTTAGGAGGAAACTCTTAGAATGGCCTTGTTTTGTAGTAATATGGAAGATTAAAAAAACCAATCTCATGGAAGTAGGACTACATTGAGAGGTATAATGCCAGGGATAAGGAAATCATAATCCTTCTATACTCTGCCCTGGTCTAAAGTATTATATTCAGCTGTGTGAGCCACATTTTAAGAAGAATGTCAATAGGATGGAAAGGATACAATGTAGGGTAATCAGTGAAGGATCTCAAGTTCAAACCATATGAAGATCAATTAAAGGAACTGGGGTTATTTAGCCTGAAGAAGAAAAGACTTAGGGGAAAATGTGATAGCCTACTTCAAGTATTTGCAGGAATGTCACAAGGAAGACAGATAAGACTTGCTCCACTCTGCTCTAGGTAGTTGCACTCAGAACAATATCTGGAAGTTTACAAAGAGGCAAATTTTTGCATAATTTAAGGAGATCCCTCCTGATGATGAAAACAATCCCAAAGTAGAAAGGGCTGCTTCAGGAGACAGTTGCTTCCTGCTCTCTTGAGATCTTCAAAAAAAAGACTGGACAACCACATGTTGCATATGGAAATTGTTCTACATGGTCACTAGGGTCCCTTCCACCTCTGAAATTCTAGGATTCTCAGACTGAACTAAACCATCCTGATTGACATCAAATACAAACATCTATGGTAAAGCTGTATCTAATATCTAATACTCTGGCACACAATATTTAGTCAATAATTGCATTCCTCAATTAGGAGGAATATACCACAAAGACAGGCAAGTACTAATAACATGTTACTTGTTCTCTTCCGACTCCTACTCCTGTACTGGGGTTTATGTGATCTGGTCTAAAAGGGATATCAGCACATGTGATACTTCTCCCTGGCTGGGATAATTTATTCATTTTCTCCTTTGATATTTCAAATTCATCCGAGTTAACAGGCACCAATAATGGGAATCAGAGCTGGAAGAAGCCTTAAGAGATCTACTCATTTTACAGAGGGGAAAACTGAGATCCACAGAGAAGAAGTGGGCTTTCTATAGTAACTCTTCATTCCTGCTTATTTTGCTTTTAGTACAACTGGGACTGAGGATTGAGGCTGGACCTTTAATGTCAATGGCACAGGGAATTTCCAGGTGAGGAAACTCCCTCCACCAATGTAGATCAATACCTCCTCTGCAACTTAAAATCTTAGAGAATTGCCTAGAGCACTGAGAGAGGTTACATCACATAGCTAACATGTCAGAGGTGGAACATGAACACAGATTTTCTTGGCTTTGAGGTCCCTCTCTATCTACTATGCCATGCTATTATTGCTTGTTGACCAAACGAATTCTTGTTGACTGATTAATTGATGGATTATTTCTTACTCATGAATTGTTAGAAGTGTGGCTTGAGCTGATACATCCCAAATCTTCACCCTGAGATCAGATGATCCTGAAGCCACTCGAAGGTTGTCAGGATTAAAACAGCAACTGGTTACTGGTCTATCATGGTGAGCTAAAGACAAGAGAAAAAATTACCTTGCGGAAACATATTTCAAATTTATCTTAGGTTACTCTTTTGTCACATACATTGCACATAGCAGTTACACTAATCTGAGTGGCTATCAATAATAATAGTAGGCATTTATATAGTGCTTTAAGATTTGTAAAGCATTTACATATGTCTGTCATCTGATGCTCTGGATAAACCTCTAAGGTAGGTGCTATTATATCAGCCTCAGTCTAAGAGAGGTTAAGGTAAAATATCTGGTAATGTAGCAAGTGTCTGGGGCAGGATTTTAACTCAAGTCTTTTCAACTTCATATTTAATGCTGTGCCACCCAACTGCCTGATACTTTGATAATATGTTCTTGGTCCTATTATGTGAAGTGTCATGCCAGCTTTGCTAATCCATATGTACATATGTAGATGAAATGAGAGAACAGGTTGTTCGGGAAAAGGCTGTTCAGAGCCAGAAAAAATATTTGCAAACAGGAAGTATACCAAATAAGCAAATACAAGGTACAAGAATGAACTCAGTAAACACTGATATTGCAGAGAAACCTTTTGTTTTTTAAAAAAATAATTAACCTTTACCTAGCCTATGGTGTTCAGCATGAGGGGGAAAAAAATGCCCAAATGCAAACCTGAGTCATGCAAAACCTTTTTAAAATTGTTTCTAAAAGGGAAATATTATTCATCAGTATAACTGTGTTTAAAAACTGTTTTCTTATGTTTAAATGTGTTTAAAAGAAGAAAAGGCATGACAACTTTAAGAATGTCTTATGATAGAAGTAGTTGAGGTTAGAATTTTTTATTCCCATTCTTAGCTCCACCCAAGATCATTGAATCATTAATTTTGAGCTGCAAGGGGCCTCAGAAGCCAACTAGTCCAAATCCCTTATTAACTGGTAAAAAAAAAAAAAAAAAGCCAGAGCTCTGTTCATGGCACCACCTAGCCACTCTGATGATGACCGTTTGGCTCCCACAGTCCGAAGGGTTTTATTGGCAAAGATACTTAAGTGGATTGCCTTTTCCAGTGCATTAAAGCAAACAGAGATTACTTGACTTGCCCAGAGTCATATAGCTAATAAGTGTCTGAGGCTAGATTTGAATTCAGGTCTTCTTGTCTCCAGGCCCAGCTCTCTGTTCACTGTGCCACCTAACTGTCTCCTAGCATATTGCCTATTAAGTGCCTACATATTAGGCACTTAATAAATGCTTGTTGATTGATTCTTATCCTTAACTGTCTCAGTTACAGTCTTAGTACTTATAAACTTCCTTTTTAGGGCCATGGAATGTAATCAGTCTTCTGCCAGTCACTGGAAAGCTGCCCCTCTAGTTCCATCAGCAATGTGGGCAGACATACATTGTATGTCTCTTTCTGTTGCCTTCTATCTTCTGTGAGTTCATAAACTGGGTTGGGAGGTAAATCAATTCATTAAGAACCAAAGTCTCTCCCCCAAAATATTTTTTTTTCCATTTAACAAATATTTATTAAGGCCTATTACATATTAACTTTGATATCCTTTGGGAAAAAAAAAATCTAACTATAAGCTCTTTGTGCTAACTACATTTCCTCCAAGGACTTCTTATATTCCCTTTCAAGTCTAACTTCAATTCAATTAAGCAAACATTTCATAAGCACTTGGTATGTTTAAGGCACTAAACTAGTGCTAGGGAGACAAAGACAAAAAATAAAATACTCCAGGTTCTTTCACTATCCTTTTCTTTTCTTTTTATTGTCCTTATGTGGTTTATGTCCAAGATTTGTTATTTTACCCACCTATGTTTTCCTGTGTTGATTTTTAATTCAAACGCTTTTGAGTCATTATGGATCTTGTTTAGGAGGTTCTGCGATATTGAAATCTATCAATCAATCCATCAATCAATAAGCATTTACTAATCACCTTTTTATGAATAATACTATCTTAGTGGAGATACAAGAACAAACAATGAAACAATGCCTGCTCTTGAGAAGCTTACATTCGGCATGTGATCTAATGAAAGAACCCCTGAAGATGAAGATGATAAAGAAGGCTCCATCATCTATAGGAAATTCATTCTCCATTTGGACTCTGCTCTGGACATATGGACAAAGCTGGCAAATACATGTGATGAGCATAGGTCCCCCTGTTTTATGTTTCATTTGCTATTACAGAATAGTTGAACAAAGTTATCTATTACTAGGTCTACAAAGGAAATTTTTGTAATCTTAACATAAACATGGTAGGTATTTCTTTGAAGCAGATCTTTTAAAGTTTTATTATACCCTACTGAATAAAATGGTTTGGGGTTTGGTTTTTTTTTTTTTATCACAATGGGATCTTGTTTTCTTTGCACTTTTCATCCAATTGTATAACTCTAAAGCTATGATCTAATGGAAAAAAAGTTTGCTGTAGAAATCTTGACAGATTTATTCCATTTTTTTCTATTTGTTCTCAATCTGATTTCATTCTTAAATGCTTTCCCCTGAAACAATAACTGAAGAGATTGTGGGAAAATATCTTTTTAACATCAATATTCTTTCACTGCCACTGTATAAATTATGAAATATGACAATCTCTGAGTAATTAAAATTGAAGATCACTCAAAAAGCTATGAAGAGATTCATGATGGGTATAAATATCATATTACCAGTAAAGAACAGCATACAAGAAAATCACTGCTAGAAGAAAACACTGGAAAATTATATAGCAATATAAATTAGTCATGTAGCAAGAATAAGGGACAGAACTGTAACTGGGGTTTTTCTCTAAGGCACCAAATTTGGAGGGTACTGATATCATTTTGTACTTTCTTTGTGCTATGATGAGATCCCTTCCTCACTTCCCCTCCCTCTCCCACAGCAGCTACTCCAAGAATGTTCTCACATGGATATCCCTGGTTCTCTCCCTTCCTCTATCTCCCTCTCTCTCTCTCTTCGTGTCTCTCTCTCTTCCTGTAAAGGGCAATGTCCAGACACCCCTCTCCAATTGAAAGTCCACTTGTCCTGTGTAGTTTTCATGAGAGATATACGGACAAGCTACATGTTGTACTAGCACCCTTGTAAAGCCAATAGATTTAGAGAAAGGACCCCAAATGTTGGATGAATATTCAGGGGAGAATTTATTAACAACCTGACCAATGGTAAACCTGGATGAAAGGTATAAAAGAGTAATAATTCTTATCATGGTAGTACCCACATCAAAGAGGTTAAATATCTACAGAAGTAGGCAGCTAGGTGGTATAATAAAATAGAGTGCCAGTCTGTCATCAGGAAAGCCTAAGTTCAAATTCAGCCCCAGACAGTTGTGTGACCTTGGGCAAAATCATCTAACCTTGTTTGACTCAAGTTACTGCAACCATAAATAAAGACAATAATAGCACCTAACTCCCAGGTTGTTGTGAGGATCAAGTAAGACAATTGTAAAACACCTAGCACTGTGGCCTGGCACACAGAAGAAACTTAATAAATGCTATAATAATATAACAAATGCTACTACATAGCAACCATTTATTATTAGTGAAGTACAGATGATCAACACAATGATGTTTGAAGCAGTATAGTCTACCATTTCTACAAATTGTGGTGATTCCAAGATATGAAGAATTTCTTATATTATGGAAAAGATGAAAAAATATCAAAATTGTCTTATGTTTGGGACACCAGTTGACTCAAACAAGCAAGGTAAAAATTAAAGCTGAGCTTTCAATGCTCTAAGAAGCCAGGAGACCTCTTCTATGATAGAGATTAAATGCTGACACTTATTTCAAGTTGAACGAACAAATGATTGGATGAAAAGGGCCAATTATATAATGGATAAATAAGTCTCAATTTTGTCTCTTCTTGCTTTTCTTGATGAACATTCCAGCCTTCAAAGGAGGTCAGGTCTCTTTTTCTTCTTATGAATGTTTCATCATACAAAGCAATCAAAACTCATTAACAACCAAATGATAAGATATAATGCAAATATATATATATATATATATAACAAATATAATAACAAATAATGGAATAAAACATCCCCTTGCATAAAGTACTCTTACCTCTGACGAGTCTGATGATTTTCCCATTATTTGCATCAATGACACAGATTGCATTTTCTGCATCCAAACCACAAACCACATATCTACCATCATAAGAAATTTTACATGAAAGTACAATGCTCTCATGGTTGAAGGACCACTAGAAAAGAACAGATAAATGAATATTCAGATTCAATCAGCTTCTTATCAGACTGTCCTGTATCAAAAGAAATCAAAGAAGTAATAATACATACATTCTTTGCTTTTCTCTGTGGTTTTGGTTACAGTAATCACGTCATCATGGTACCTGAACTGAGCAGGAGCCAAAAACTGTTGATCCAGTTGTGTTAGAAAGTGTTATCTTATGTTCATTCTCTTTTTCAGTTATCTCATTTACAAAGCATACCTCAAATAGCCTATTTTTTAAGTTTTTTTTTTACAGGCTAAAACTGAGACTTCTAATTAGTTACTTTTATCTAGAATAGATATCACTCATATGTCTATCTATCAATGTCTCCACCACCTCCCAATCAGTCGGCAACCCTGGGTCATCTTTCATATTTCCTTCTAATTCACCCCACCACATCCAGAGTTACTCCATCCTGCCTATTCTTCCATCAAAGTTTCCTTCATATGCATTCTGTCTTCAGTTTCACAACCAACCATCACTATGGTCAGGATCCCCATCAGTGCAAGTCTGTGGAAATCATTGCTTGATTTTCTCCTATGTCGTCTGGCAAATGCTAGGTTCTTCCTTCTTCAATCTATTTTACATGACTGCCAAACTCATGTTCCTTGAACACTATTATTATTATATTACCCCCTCTTCATTGATTCCCAAATATAAACTCTACCTTGAAGACCCTCCACAATATAATCCCACTTGTGCCATTAGATTTGATTTCCCACTAATCCTCAACAAATGCTCCACTTCAGCTAGGTCAGTCTCCTCACTGTCCAGTAAACATATTTTGCTCATTCCTACCTCCATTCTGTTCTGGAATTCCCTCCCTAGTCCCTTTCGCCCATCCAAATTCTTCCCATCCTTTAAAACTCAGTTCAAGTGTCATTTCCTCTATGAAGCCTTCCTTGACAACTGCAAAACTTATTATTGCTCTCTTTCTCTGAAGTACAGCACTCGAAACCTGCCCCACCATATAGCACTTAGCAACTGTCATAACTGTTTACTATTTCATGTATGAATGTCATGTCTCCTAGTTCAGCTTGTCAGGTCCTAGAGAGTCAGGACCTGTCTTATACTTCTGTTTCCTATAATGCATAACTGAGCATTTAACATATATTCAACAAACATTTGTTGACTGGTCAACACCAATGTTACTATGAAAATAAGGTAAACATCACCATCATAATATACCAAAAGTCCAATCAGAAATAAGCAGAGTACTCCTGAACAAAAGAAAAACAGCAATACAGACCAGAACTTGTCCTCTTTCCATATCCCAAGCCTTTACTGTTTTATCATAGGATGATGTAACAACTCTGAAAACAAAAATAAAATCACATGTCTTATGAGTTACAGGAAACATTGTATCCCTTGGGTCTATACTTAGAGAAGCATTTTTAATTCTTCATTAGGGATTTTTGTTTCTCAGGGGAAAAAAACTGACTTTTTAAACTAGTTATTTAATCTTGAAGACTATTAGAACCTATGAAACAACTCAGTCAATGTGGTTTTTAATTAATTTATTTTTTAAAATAATTTACAAAATACTATAGTAATTCATTTTTAACAAATCTGTGATTTCATTAGTAGAGGGTACTTCCAGTGAGAAAAGTCCTACTATCAAGGCAGATAAGTACCTGCTTTACAATAATTTATAATCTTGGAAAGTTCCCTGAGGCACTGAGAGGTGAAGTTGCTTGTCCAGGATTACACTGCTAGTATGTGTCAGGCAGAACTTAAACCCAGATTTTCCTGAATCTGAGGCTGGCTCTCTATCCACTATATGATGCTTCATCTCTAACTGACATGATTTTTAACTCCTCAGTCATCACTAACTTGTAAGCAGTCTTTCAGCAGCCATGATATTTCCCATTCTCCATATGAATTCTCCTACCAACTATTTCTTTAATATTCCAACTGCTGATGTTGCTAGAAGACTTCTTTCTCACTGATGCTGTGGTGTACAATTACAAATCCTGTTAACCATAAAGCTATGTATTACTCAATAAACTACTATGAACTAGCACGTTTCTGTTAACAGGAGATCCATACAAACATTCTTCTCCCAAAGCTTTTCTAACACACACACACACACACACACACACACACACACATACACACACACACACTTTCATAGAATTACAGAATACTGGAGCTGGAAAGGACACGTAGAGACCCAGCATAGTCTCCTTCTTTCATAGATGCAGATTTTAAGGCCCAGAGACATCAGATTTTTCCTATTTAAAACACACTTGGATTTTTTTGGTAGAATCATAATGACTTTATGTTTGTAATGTGGAAACATTGTTTATGATGGATGCTAAAGCAGTTGTCATTTTATAATTTCTTTATTCAGAAGACTTTATTTTGTAACACATTATAGACAAATTAATCTCAAAGGCAACATAGTAATGTTGTCATTTTGTAGTCTGGCAGCAGCCTGACTTGGTGATTTTATAATTATGACCTTTTCTTGAATCATGTTGGTTTGTTATAATTTGTTATCTACTCTGAAATGGATGCCTATTATGCAAAGTCATTATTTCTTTCTCTATTCACATGTCTATAAGTTGTTTGTGGGTTTTTTTTTTAATTGGGGAGTAATTGAACAGATGGCTCCTTTTTTTCTGACTTTTGTTCTTATTGTACATTTCAAGTTGGATGTCCTGTAGGCATCTCAAACTCAACACTTCCAAAGAAGAAATCATTTTCTTTCTCTCCAAACCTACCACTCTTTCAATTTCCCTCTTCCTATCCAAGGTGACACCATTCTTCCAGTCATCCAGATTTCCATCCTCAGTTTCATTCTTGACTCCTCACTCTCACTCATCCCCTATATCCAATTAACTTTTAAAATATTTCCTCTCTACCTCCACAATATCTCTTTAAAATATCCCTTTCTCTCTGCTCACACAGCCACCCCCATAATAATGATCCTCATCACCTCTCCCCTTGGCTATTGCAATACTCTCTTATTTGGTCTCCCTTAGTTAAGTCTCTCTACTCTCCAATCCATCCTCCACTGAAGTGATTTTCCTAAAGTGCAGATCTAACCACATCACCACCACCTTTTCCCCTTCCTGATTTGATAAACTCCAGTGGTTCTTCTATACATGTTAGATCAAAACTCCTCTCTTCGTCATTTAAAGCCCTTTACTACTGCCCCAGGTTATTATTTTTTTTCTGACTGTCCTCCATGCCTAGAATTCTCTTTTTCATCTGAGCTTACTGGCTTTTCTGACTTCCTGGTTCCAATTAAAATCCCATCTTCTATAGGAAGCCTTTCCCAACTACTTTGAATTCTAGTGACTTCCTTCTTTCCTATTTCTTCTGTATACAGCTTGTTTCTAAGGGCAGAGACTGTCTTTAATATCCCTGGTGCTTAGCACAGCATCTGGCACAGAGCAGGCACTTAATAAATGCTTATTGGCTGACTGTCTTCTTCCTACCTTTCTAGTACTGATACATATTATTTCCCTCCACACTTTATGGTTCGGCCAATCTGACTGTCTTGGTTTTTCTCCCAAAGGAATTCCTTACCCCAATTCTTTACCTTTACACTAGCTGTCCCTCAGCCCTAGAATGCATACTCTCTCCACATCTGCTCCTTAGAATCCCTGGTTTCCTTCTAAACTCTATCAATTATTACATTTTACATGAAGCTTTCCCTAATTCCCTAAGCTGTTAACACTCTCTCTCCTAAAACTGAATATCTTATATTCATTTTGTACATGTAAAGAAGTTTGGTCCTTGAAAGCCCAGAGTCTAAGTTATTGAAAGGGGACTGATAACAAGGTATTGATAAAATTATAAATATGTGGCCACCTTCAGTGAATTAAGAAACAATGGGACAGAACAAACAGTGGTAGACCATGAAGTCCCAGATGATCTTTAAAAGTAAGTTCAGGTAGAATTCAGATTCACAGAGGAACCCAGCACTGGGTGTGTGCCAGACATATGGAGCTGGAAAAGGGAAGGCAGCCTCTACAGAGAGCTAGGCCAGGACTCTGGGAGACAAGTCAAAGTCATTTTAGTCTATTGGCAGAAAGTATGTCAGGACAGATGCTATATTACTACCCTCTTCCCCACCATAGATCCCAAGGGGGTAATCCTGTATATTTCCTCATTACCTCTTAGACTCCTTTTTGGGAACTTGAAGCTTTTCCTTTTGGGTAAGAGAAAAGCTTCTTATTTGGTATTCCTTTCTTTGTTCTAAATGTTTATCTTGTCTTTTATAAACAACGTTACTCAGCTTTTTAAAAATAAGAGTGGGGGGCAGCTAGGTGGCACAGTGAATAGAGCACCAGCCCTGGAGTCACGAGGACCTGAGTTCAAATCTGACCTCAGACACTTAACACTTAACACTTACTAGCTGTGTGACATTGGGCAAGTCACTTAATCCCAATTGTCCCTAAAAATAAAATAAAATAGGAGTGGTACTTAAGGATAACAGAGAGGGGAAAATATCTCCAGAGAAGAGAGATCTAACTGAATATTTTTGCCAAAAATGCTATGTCTGCAGAAAACAGAGAGTTGGGAGGAAGGAAAGGAGGGAGGGAGGGAGGGAGGGAGAGAGACAAAGACAGAGAGAGAGAGAGAGAGAGAGAAAGAAAGAAAGAAAGAAAGAAAGAAAGAAAGAGGAAGGGAAAAGGGAGGGAAAGAGGGAGAGAGGGAGGGAGGGAAAAAGGAAGGAAGGAACGAAGGAAGGAACAAAGGAAGGAAGGAAGGATTATGATTACTATCTTTTGATACAACTTCCCAGAGAAGAGGAGAGTTACATAGGGAAATCCATCTAAGCAATGAGTCAGTAGGGTGAGCAGTAGGGTGAAAGAGGCACAAGTATGACTGGTTCAACAACTCTGCTTGCCATACCACCTACCACTGTGACCTATACATTCTCTATATATTCTTATATGTACATGTTATCTCCTTTGTTTGCATATAAGCTCCTTAAGAGAAAAGCCTTTTTTTCTGCTTTTTCGTTGTATTCCTAGTATCTGACATGTGCTTAATAAAATTTGTTGATGGATTGTACACTTAAAAAAAAACAAGAACATACATTTCTTGTGCTGCATATTTCCTATTTCTTCTTGAAAGAAAAAGAATTCCATATTATTTTCTTTAGACCATCATTTTTAGCTATTACTCCATGTGAAACATTTGCTTTCTTTTATACCAATAAACTAACTTTCTAGTTGTTATGGTTTTTTTGAAGATTCATTTAAGCATAAATGATTATAAATATGTCAGATAAGTCACAGAATTCATTTAATCTCCTACTTTTACAAATAATTCTTAGGAGACTGAGTTCTAGTCCTAGAACTGTCATTAACTAATGACTCAATAAACTCCAATGGCTCCCTATCCCCTTTAAGATCAAATACAAGGTTCTCTGTCTGGAAATTAAAGCTCTTCATAATTTGGCTTCTTATTACTTTCTGGTCTTCTTACATTTTAATCCACACACTTTACAACCCAATTGTCCTAGCCTATTATTCTTTGCACATTTCACCTCCTTCTCTGTGCCTTCAGTCTGACTTATCTCCCACACCGAGAATGCTCTCCCTCCTTAACTCCCTCTCTTAGCTTCCTTGACTTCTTTCAAGACTAACTCAAATCCCACTTTCTGTAGGATGTCTTGCCCAGTTTCCTCAACTGTTAGTGTCCTACCTCTGGGATTACTTCCTGCTTACTCTGCAGAGCTCTTACACGTATCTTGTTATTTACATATCGTCTCCCTCTCTAGAATGTGAGCTCCTCAATGGCAAGAACTGTTTTTACCTTTGTCTTTGTAATGCCAGCATTTGGGCAAGCTCCAGCACATGTTAAGTGCTCAATAAATGCTTTTTGATTAATTAACCATGGACAAGTCTCTTTTCCCCTCTGGACCTCAGTTTCCATCTCTAGAAAATGAGGTAATTGGATTAAATGGCCACTTAAAAAAGACCTCTTCTAACTCTAATCTTCACATGTGATCAAATAGTTTTCAATAGTATATGTGATCAAATAATATTCAAAAGATGGTTTAGAGTAGCTATTTGTTTATAATCATAAACAATAGCAATTCCTTGAAGACTGAGAGAGTATTAACTTTTCAAAGTATTTTTAGCTATCATCTCCTTTGATTCTCATAACAACAACAACCCAAAGGAAATAACAGTAAAAGGGAAATATCAATAAAAGGGAATCTTTCTTCCCATTTGTAGAAAAATTTTAGCGACATTAATGTGCCATAAGCAGCATTATTTTTTGTTGTATTTTACTGACCCATAAAATATAAGTAAAAGTTACTACCTCTTGCTATCTGCTGTCAGACTGCATTCTGAAATAGGAGCTGTATGACTGTTTTCAAAATCATGAATGTTAACTCCTGTGACAGCATCCTCAAATAAATGAAAGGAAATATCATTAGGAAGTGCTTTAATGAAGCTGTTAAAAAGAAAATGCTGCATACATTAAACATCTGAATTTTGGTTATTTAAATTAGATTAGTGCTAGAATGGGACTGTGGAGATTCATTTAACTCTTAAGAGGTGAAACAAATTTTCAAATTTTTATTGTGAGTGAGAAGGAAAAAGTAAAGAAAATGAAACCAATGATTATTGTATACAGAAAACACTTCTACAATTATGTAGTAAATAAGAAACTATGGTAAGATATGACTAGAAATCTGGGCTTTCTGAAAGCTATGTAGAAAAGATAATTTGTAATTATATCTTCTGTTTCAATCATTTAAAAAGGTATTTGGTTTTCAAGTGATATTTCTTATATATAGAAGTTCCACTTTAGAGTTTGATACTTTCTCCAGCTGGTCAAGAGTTGTCAGTTCTAACTAAACCCATCTGTGATAAGAGGGTAAGTGGGGGGAGGAGTATGAACTGAGGCATGATGGTTAGCCTTTTTTTCTCTCTGTATGATCTTTCTACTCCCTTTCTCTAGGTGCTAATGCACAACCCTGTCCACTCTCTCAGAAACAGCCTTAAAGTCCCTATGAACCCATCAGATCTTGTGGGCTATCCATTTCTGAAATTTGCAGAAGCAAAGATACTCAGAATCACTCTACATGCCTACTGAGGGACAGAGCTTCCACCTCTTAAACCCAGTCCAGAGTGATCTCTGAGAGAAAATTTGGCTACTTTCCATTCTGCACTGAGAGAAAGCACATTCTCTACCTCTCAGGGAAGAACTGAGTTCTGCTATTTGGCTACAGGATGAGGAATAAAGAAAGCAGTTATTATTTAGTAAAGAGAAAAGAGTTATTGTTCCAACATGAAAAATAAGGTCAAAATCTGACATACAATACAGTATAGATGAAACAGTAAAATGAAAAATACCATTTCTTCTAAATAAATTTGTTTGGGAAATATCTGCCAAAATGTGTCTACAGGAAGAAATGCGACCATATTTGGTCAAAATAACAAACCACATGATGGTGACTGCACCTTACATTTCAACAGGACTTTTAATTTTTTTAAGTTAACTTTTCCATTAACCACATGAGGAATGCTGTGTTTTATGATCTCCATTTTAATTAAATTCAACAAACATTTATTAAGTGCCCACTATGTAAAAGGTACCATGTTGGGCACTGGGAACACAAAGACAAAAACAGCTCTTGCCCTCAAGTGGCTTAAATTCTTCTGGACGATCCAACATGTACACAAATGAGTAACCTTAACTGGGGTAGGATTTTAATATATACTGTTGAGTGATGAGCCTGTGCCCTGAGGCTACACTCTAGTGCAGGTCTGCCTCAAGTCTCTCCCCACTCCAATCCATTCTCCATTCAGTCAGGGAAGTGATTTTCCTAAAATGCAGGTTTGATCATATCATTCTCCTACTCAACAAACTCCAGTAACTTCCTTTTGCCTGATTCCAGAGGCAAACACCAAATCCTGTATTTGATATCTCAAAGTCCTTTATAACCTAGCCCCCCTCCTACCTTTCCAGTCTTCTTACATTTTACTCTCCCTAAGACCTACTCTTTGATCCAATGATATTGACCACCTAGCTCCACAACATAGATCCACAAACACGACACTCCACCTCTCAGCTCCAGGCATTTTCTCTGGCTCGCCTCCATTCCTGGAACACTCTTCCCCCTCCACTCAGAATATGGACTTCCCTGGCTTTCTTTAAGTCTCATCTAAAATCCCACCTTCTACAAGAAGCCTTCCACAACCCCTCTTAATTCCAGTGCTTTCCCTGATAGTTTGTTGTTGTTCAGTAATTTTTCAGTCATGTCCAATTCTTTGTGATCCCATTTGGGATTTTCTTGCCAAATACACTGGAGTGATTTGCCTTCCTTCTAGAGCTAATTTTATGAATTAGAAATGGAGGCAAACAGTTAAGTAACTTGGCTAATAAGTGTCTGAGACCAGATTTGAACTCAAGAAGACAAGCCTTCCTGACTTGAAATTCAGTACCTTATCCACTGCACCACCTAGCTGCCCCTTCTTAGAGCTTACTTTGTATATATTTGTTTGCATGCTGTCTTCCCCATTTGATTGTAAGCTCCTTGAGGGCAGAGACCATCTTTTGCCTCTTTTCATAACTCCAGTGCTTAGCACAGTGCCTGGAATACAGTATGTATTTAATAAATGTTTATTAATTTATTTGTTTTTTAAAATCTGCTGATATTGATATTGAATTGCTTTGCTGATTATGCATATTTGTTTTTATGGATATGCATATATTGTTATAATAAGTGCACATAATATATCCTGCATGTATTTTTAAACATATGGTCATTAAGAAGCTATCCCGAATTTGGAGACATGGGTAAATCTGTCCAAATGTGCTCCAGTTAATTTAAGGACAGCAAATGTTTAATTGGGGAAAGAATACAATGGAATTATTTTTGAAAGCACAGGTTCTAATTATAGGAAAGGAATAAAGAGAGAGGTGCTAAACTAACTATAAAAGTGTGGCCATAAAAGGTGATCCCTTTACAAAGTGTGAATACCTCTCTCTGATGGAATTCTAGGAAGCCTGGCCAAGTAGATGAGCAGAAACTTGGCCATGCCCCTGAGGTCCTTTAAAAGGCTGAACTGCTAAGTACTACTGGAGCCCAAACTGGGAGTCAGAAGTGGAAGAAACCAGATCCTGACAAGACAGTAGAACCTATGGAGCTGGAGGAGGAAAGGGCAAAAGAAGTCAGATAGAGCTGGGAGGAGAGAAGCACAAAGGAAGCTATCACAAATAAAGGGGCCAGCACTATGGGAATGAGGCGTGGAGGATTGTCAGGACAGGATCGGTGTTGCTTCAAAGTAACTTGAAGGACAAACTACTAACAACAGGGGATGTGGTGGGGATGGATTAGGAAAGGTTTCCTAGAAAAGATAGCATTTAAGCAGCATACTGGAAGAAATCAGTGATTCTAAGAGGGAGAGATAAGGGAAACATGTGTTCAAGGCTTAGGGATCAGCCTGGGCAAAGGCATGTTGAGTTCAAGTTCAGGGAACAGCTAGTAAAACCAGTTTGGCTGAAATGTAGAGTTCCTGAAGGTGAAATGTGAAGTAGGGTTCAGAAGGTAAGTGGGAACCAAGTCCTGAAGGGACTCCAATGCCCAGAGAGTAAGTTTGGATGTTATACTAAAGGTAATCAGGAACCCCTGAAGACTGCTTAGCAAGGGTCAAGGTCATACCTGTGCTTTAGAAAAAATTATTTTGGCAGCTGTGTAAGGAAGAGGGGAGAAGTTGGAAGGAGGAATTAGGAGACTATTGTAATAGTCTAAGGCTTAGACCAGCAGTTCTCAGCCTGTGAGTTATGTTCAATTTAAATACATCCTGCATATCAGATAATTACATTACAATTCATAACAGTAGCAAAATTACAGTTATGAAGTAGCAACGAAAGTAATTTTATGGTTGGGGGTCACCACAACATGAGGAACTGTATTAAAGGGTCGCGGCATTAGGGAGGTTGAGAAGCACTGGCTTAGACTCTAAGTGAAAAGAAACAAGCACTTAAACTAAGAAGATGGCTATATGAAAGAGAAAGAAGCAGGGAAGGGATTGAGATGTGTTGTGGAAGGAGAATCAATGAGACCAGGTAACTGACTGAATGGGAAGAGGTAAAAGTCAAAAATGGCTTCAAGATTGTGAATTTGGTGACTAAAAAGGAGATTGGAATGAGAGATAATGAGTTACATTTTGTTGAGTTTGAGATGGAAATGTCCAGCAAGCAGCTGGAGCCCAGGGTAGAGAAATGAGCTGGATAGACAGTTTTAGGAGTTCCCTTTACATACTTTGCTGTCTAATCAAATTGGCTTTCTCATTGTTCCTAACAAACAACACTATCTCCTATCTTCAAATCTCTCGAATCAGCTGTCACTCATGCCCGGAATACATTGCCTCTTCACTACTATCACCTTTTCTATATGAAGCCATTCCTGATCTCCCAGCTGTTTGCAGCTTCTTCCCCTCAAAATGCTTTGAATTTACTTTGTGTATACCACTATATGTAAATATTCTATCCCTCAACAGGTATCCTTCTTGAAGGCAGAGGTTATTCCAATTTTTTGTCACTGAATCCCCATTGCTTATCACAGTGCTTGATATATAGCAGGCACTTAATAAATACTTGTTGACTAATTAATTGATCTATATAGAGATGATTATTAAGCCAATGAAGACTTATGAAATCACCAAGATAAAAACTGTGGAGAGAGAGAAGCATTCATGCAGTACATTTGTTGACAAACACACTGAGTGAGGACATGGATAAAAACCTTTCAAAGAACACGGATGCTCAGAGAGCAATGTCATGGGAGCCAAGGAAGGAAAGATTATCCAAGAGGAGGCAATGGTCAACATTGTCAAAAACTGTAAGGAGGATAAGGTCTGAAAGGCAATTGGATTTAGCAGTAAAATACTATTGATATCTTTGGGGAAAATAGTTTTATTCCAGATTTGGGATTATAAACCAAATTGCCAAGAGTTGAGAAGAGAAAAGGAGGTGGGGACTTCAGTGCGTTCAAGTATGACTTTGTGTAGGAGTCTGACTGTGAGGTGATGGCAAGGTCAAGTAAAAGTTTGTTTTTTAAATGAGGGAGAGTTAATTGGGGGGGAAAATCTTGGCATCAAATATTTTTTATCAGAGTTTCACATATATGTTGTGAATTAACACACACTCATATAATCAAGAGCCATTGCCCTAAAAGAGTCAAAGCATATAAACAATTCCCCAAAGAACTGCAAACTACTGACAATCATATGAAAGAACATTCTAACTCATTAGTATTAAAAAAAATGCAAATTAAAACAATACTGAGATTTCCTGTCTCAGCATATTTAAAAAGATGACAAAAGAGAAAAAGAGTTGATGTCAGTGGGGGTAGAGAAATGCAAACACCCTGGAGTGTATCCAGCATTGCTGGAGCTTTGAATTGATCCACTATTCTGGAAAGCAATTTGGAATTATGCTTTTAAAATGTGACTAAAATGTGCATATGCTTTGACTCAGAGAGCTTACTGCTAGATATATAGCCCAAAGAAGTCAGAAAGACAGACAGTTATACTTCAAAATATTCAAATAGTACTTTTTGTAGGAGTAAAGAATTTTAAAGAGTAAGTGTCCATCTATTGAGGAATGGTTAAACTTTGGTATAAAAATGTAATAGAATATTATTGTACTGGAGCAGCTAGATGGTACAGTGAATTAGCATACCAACCCTGGAGTCAGGAGGACCAGAGTTCAAATCTGACCTCAGACACTTAACACTTATTAGCTGTGTGACCTTGGGCAAGTCACTTAACCCCAAATGCCCTGCTTTCCCCCCTCCAAAAAGACAAAAAAAAAAACCATAACAACAAACAAGCAGAATATTACTGTACCTCAAGAAATAATTTTAAAAAACACAGAAAGATATGTGAACTGATGCAGAATGAAGTAAGCAAAACCAGGAAAACAATATACACAAGGACCACAACAATATAAACAGAACTACAATAAAGTGAAACTGAATATTATGTAAGTAATATGATGTCATTGGCATAGCAGAAAAATCCCTTCTGTCAAAGGAAATCAGCCACTGCTCTGCAACTTACAGTCTCTGAACACTGAGAGTTTAAGGGGTTCTCCCCTCCATCTACCATAGCAGGCGCCTCTCTCTAGGATGTATAATTATAACCAAGCCTGCAGATGAGAAAGTACACTGTACTCCCTTCACTGGACAGCTTGGGAGCCATGATTGTGGAATGTTGCATGTGCTGTCAAATGAGACTGATGTGTAAAGGTTTTTTGGAATTTTTTTTTCTTTTTAAATCTTTATTACAAGGGAAAGATTTCTGGGGAGGGGAGAGGAGGAATAGGAACATATTTGGAAATTAATTTGATATAAAAACAAGCCTTCTATTAAAAAAAGATAGGAATTTTTTGTAGACAACAGGAGATAAAACAGTGGATAAAGATTGCTAATGGGGGGTAAGGAAGAATAGCAATAGTGCAACCTCAGTAAAGAGATAAGGTCAAAGGTACAAATAGAAGGGTTAGCTTGGTGTAGGAGAAAACCATTTATTTCTCAAAAACTATAGAAATGGAAGAAAAAAAGAGAAATGATGAAGAGAGTTTTTGAGATGTCGCATAGCAGAGAAGAGGGAGCTTACAGAAGATGGCCTTAATTTTCTTCTTTCTCTCCAGGTAATAGGGATTAAGTGACTTGCCCAGGGTCACATAGCTAGTAAGTGTCAAGTGTTTGAGGCAGGATTTGAACTCAGGTCCTCCTGACTCCAGTGCTCTATCCACTATACCACCTAGCCGCCCCTTAAGTTTCTTAGTAAATTTGAGGGTAAGATCCTCAGCTAAGGACAGAGACAAAGGTGGCATAAGGGATTTAAGCAATGAGAAAGCTTAGAATAATTTTTATGGAAAGTATGAGAGAGAATCAAACAGAGAAGGAAAAAAAATTGATATTTAGTAGCAAGGGTCCAAATAAGAGTGAATAGTGTATATTTGTGGTAGACCTTGTCAGCATGATTGAACAAATCTCTCCATCAGTGTTGAGCGACATTTGAGTAGGAACAGTAATAAAGAGAAGATGAAGGAGACATCGGTCCTTATTCTAGGATGGCAAAAGATTTGGTCAGCGGGAGCTGATCAGGAGACTTGGAGCCATTAGAACAAATTAGGAGAGGGGTATTAGACTATATAAGCCTGGCATATGAATTTGGGATTCAGCCACTCCTAGAAAGAAACCACTAGCCAGTGAGAGTGGCAGGCTGCAAGGGAGCTTTGCGTGGTAAGTGTACATTCATTTTCAAACCTACAGGCTGGCTGCCAGCAGCAGATGGGTGAAAGAGAGGCCCCTCCTCTGAGAGAAGAGAAAGCTCCAAGTCCCAGGCTGACCTTTCTGAGTACACTGGTTGCTTAGCCTGGCCTTTCTCTAGCACCACCTGCTGCCTAAAACAGGAACAAGCAATGATAAGATCTGAATTAGGAGTGTACTAAGAGCAGAGGAAGGTAGGTTAGGTGATGGGAGTAGCCCAGGGATAGAGACTGGCAAGGCATGAATGAATGAGATGGAGCAAAACAAAGGCCGTCGGGGACTGAAAAGGCTTTGGAGGCTAAGAAACTTCAAGACAAGTATACTAAGATCCTGAAGTATAAAGACAAGGGTGGGAGTACAGGAGACAGCTGTGAGCTAGGTACTCAATCTCCTTGTGGAAGGACAGAAATTCATTCGTAGGCCAATTATAACAGGTTACATTACTGGTGTGTGCCCAATATCAGGTTGGTAAAGACAGGATCAGAAGCCAGTTTTCCTGTCATTTCATGGATGAGAATCAGCAAATACCTAAAGGGATGAGGTGGATGAGGCATGAGAAATGCTTGGTAGGAAGTGAGAATCAACAGGGAGGCACATTTTGGATTGGTTAGAGCTGCCTGAAAATGGAATAAGCTACCTTGTGAGGTAGGAAAAAATGATTCATCCCAGAAGGTACTCATGCAGAAAATGGGTTACAACTTCAAAAGGACATTGTTGAGGACATTCACAAATTAGTCAGGGGGTTAGACTACATCAACTCTAAAGTCCCCTTCCACCCCTAAGATTTTGAAATAAATGTAGGAAATGCTCATGATTTTTTTTAAAGTTATCTATTTAAGGCATCCCACTCCAACAACATATGGTAGCCAATAATTAAATGCCAACTGTTGACAAATTTCTTCCTAATATTGATGTTTGGTGACAAATGAAGCAACTTTTAGAAAAAAAGCTGGACTTTTTTTTTTTTTAACAATTTATGGTTAATGGTGGTGGTGGTGGTGTTCTTTAAAAAGTACATGGTCATTCTATGTCTGTCATTTTTCTACCCCACCCTACAGACTGAATGTTTCCTTAGGACAAAAAAAAATTAAGGAAACACATCTGATACAGTGAGCACATCTGACAAAGTATCCTGTGTTCTCCCCTAGTTGTCCCTCAACTCAGCCAGAAGAGGGAGAAGGTATGTTTCATAATCAGTTTTCCAGGACCTTCATTGGTTTCTCAGAGAATGACATCCATTTAGGGATCTTTGCAATTATATATATATATATATATATATATATATATATATATATATATATATATGTATGTATATATATATATATATATGTATGTATATGTGTATACATATACATATATATATATAATTCTTCCAGTTTTAATGTGGTCTTGTAGTAGTTTGCATAGATCTCCTCAAATTTCTATGCATCCCTCATATTTGTAAGTTTCTTCAAGGGCTATCTCCAGTGGAAGAACATCAGGTCTGGCTCGAGTCAGGAGAAGCTGAATCTGAATCCAGCCTTGGATTCTAAGTAGCTGTGTGATCCTGTGCAAGTCTGTCTTCCAATGCCCCCCTCTAACACTGTTCAAATTTTGGTCATGTTTGCCAGTTTGCATGGTATAAGGTGATACCCACAGGGCTGATTTAGCTTGTATTTATCTTCTGGTAATATGGATATGTATTCATGTGGTTATTTTATTTTGCAGCTCTTTTTGAAAAATGTTCATATTCTTCATCCACTTGTCTATAGGAGAAAGGCAGCTCTGTCTCATAGATTTGGGCCATTTGCCTCTATATTTTATATTTTTAATATCTCTATATTTTGGTAATATTTGGTACAAATATTTTTATACTTAATCTCTTCTAATCATCTTCACTGATTTTGTTGGTACAATAAACTTTTAGAATTTTATGTTACTTTGAGAGGCAACTTGTTATAGCATAAAGACTTTGGAGTCAGCGGACATAGAGTAAAACTTCACCCCTTCTACCAGTACTACCTGTGTGACTTTGGCTAAGAAAGTTATTTAACCTCTTCTTTGAGTCTGTTTCCTAATCTGTAAAATAAGAACATTGGACTGGATGATCTCTAAAGTCTGTTGCAATTCTAAATTAATGGTCTCTATATGTCATTTGGTAAAGAATTCTCTTCCTGGTCATAGTTGTGAAAGGTCTCTGATCAGATTCTCTTTTATTTATTTATTTTATTAAGATGTATTATTATTATTATTATATATTATATATTATATTTAAATTACGTATCCATTCTTGAAGTTAATGTACCACGAGAGGTAAGATACTGCTCTAATTTCTGCCAAACTGCTTTCTGATTTTCCCAACCACTCTTGTCAAAAACAGAGCCCTCCTTAGTAGCTGAACTCACCATACTTACATACTTCATTAAAAGGAATCCTTGAACTGTTGACAATGTCACATGACGACTCATCCTGGCAGTGATCAGCCTCACAGCTAAGTGTCACTGTGATCTAGACACAGGTTTCTTCTGTTTTCCCTTGTTTTTCTGTTCAACTCAGCTCAGTTGTATTTTTTAAATATAGTTCCTACCTCCTATTAAATATTATGGTTTTGGAGAGGGGGAAAAAGGGAGTCCTTCTCCTAGTAACTTAAGTTCTTAGATTTGTCAAACACTGGCTATCATTTTCAATTACTTTCATTTATTGTTCATCTAGTTTGTTCTCCTGGCCAGTTTTTCTGTTTGTTTGGTCTCCTTAACCAATGCCAAGGAGTTTGTTGACTACCCCTTTGTAACAGATTTTGAGTTCTAGTAATGCTATAACCCTTTCATTTGTATATTTTCTCATTATCTCTTGGGATTCTAGACCTTTTGTTCTTCCAAATTAATTGTTATTTTGTTCATTCTAAAAAGTATCCCCCCCGGTAATGTGATGAGAAAGTACTAAACTTGTAACCTAATTTAAGCAGCATTATCCTTTTTGCCTTTTGGATCTATCACACAAACTTGGAATGACTGATGTCATTTCAGATGAATGGATTTGATGAAACTTTTAAACTACGGAAATTGTATCAAGTACTTACCAAGACACTCTTTGGATTCGTGGGTTATTCCTAACTTGACTCACATCTACACACTTAATTAGATTATTTGTGTTACCCTTAATTAAATATAAAACACACACACACACACACACACACACACACACACACACACACTACCCTTCCCCAGACTAAATTCTATACTCTTGAGTAGTAGGAACTATGTCATTTTAAAATTTCTTTATCTCCCATGGCCATGCATATAGCAGGCACTTAATATCTGTTGAACTAAATTGAGTACTTACTTCATCTCAGAGATACAAGAATTAGAGAATTAAATCTGTTAAATATTTTAAGATCATAAAATTAAAAGTACTATAATATAAGTCTACATCCTCCAAACCCACAAGATTATCAGTTGTGTTACTGTGAGCCATATCATAGACACACCTCAACCTGTGAGCTTCAATTTTTAAAAGAATGAGACATGGGAGTGGCTAGGTGGCACAGGGAATAGAGCACCAGCCCTGGAGTCAGGAGGACTTGAATTCAAATCTGTCCTCAAACACTTAAAAAAAACTAGCCATGTGACCTTGTGCAAGTCACTTAACCCAATTGCCCTACCTCCCCCACTCCAAAAAGCCAAAAATAAAATAATTAATTAATCAATTAATTAAAAAAAAGAATGAGACATGTTTGGTTTTGTTTCTTCTTTCCCATTGTTAACTCCATTAGTTACAACCCTTCTATACAACCAGACTAATGTTCAATGTGAAAGTATTTGCAGATCCTATACTTGATTGCATGCCACCATGGGGGATGAGGGGAGTGGGGGAAGGGAAGGAAGAAAATTTGAAACTCAAGGGATTGTGGAACTGAATCTTGTAAACTAAAAATAAATAAACAAATAAATAAATAAATAAAAGAATGAGACAAATTATGAGTCAAAAGTAAGGCTAACATTTCTCCTGACTCAGAGATCAAAACTGATCTTTCAGAAACTGTAATTGCTTCAGCCTTTCTTAGTGAAGGAAAATCAGATTTGTTTTTTAAAGCAGAAATTATCAAGATCGATAAGCCATTGTCTCTTTATCAGGAAGCTCTAAAACTGTAGACATTCAGGAAGATCAGGAAGGCCTCAGTCATTTTCTGAGTGTTCTGGCAAATACTTGCAGACAGCCCCTGACAATCTCCAAGACAAACCCTGATGGATCACATCTTCTTTAAGTGGCTAAGGCAAATGAAAGTCAAGTGGCATTATACCAACTCAGGAAAGTCCCCTGACCCACAATGGGCATGTGGTTCAAAGTATTCTCTTTTTAAAGGAATCATGAATAATTAAATCACTACTAATTTCCTGTTTGGTTTTGTTTTCCCTAGTTTAATTTAAGTCTTACTTCATTAAGTAGATTCTAAAGTTAATTTTTTTCCCCCTCTGGCAATCTGATGGAACTACTCAATTTGGGTTTTCATTCCTATAGCACATACAAAATTACAGCATGCTTCCTTAAATTTTCTTCCTTTATCTGAAGGACACAACTGCAAACCTTAACCAGCAATCTCTGTTCCTTATCTGAGCTTGCCTTTCAGTACCTTCACAAAGCTTCAATACTTCTTCATGACTCCTCAAGATTTTACACCCTCTGACCAGGCAAGGAGATACCACAAAGGGGCTGACAGTCCGAAGCACTGCAGCTGTACAATCACCTCACAAGGATAAAGCAAACCCAGTGCCTAACAAATACTGAGATCCATAAGGACTGGAAACAAATTCAATAAAAGAAACAAGAATATAAAAAGGCAATCTAAATGTTACCCCAGGAAAAGACAAGGCTAGAAGTTGCTTTCTATGCTGCAACATATGAAGAATAACAAAGTGCTGGGTTCAGATTTAACTTCCTTTCTTGGTTGAGGAATCTATTGTTTGTAATCTACCATCAAAATATATCTTATAGCTCAGGATTTATTTAGGCTGATTTCCAGGAAATAGGTCACAATTATTAGCAAAGTCACTAATCAGTAATCCATTGGTTATTTTATTGTGAATTAAAGTCATTTGTTAATAAGTCAGGCTTGGAATCTACCTATTACCTGTCATTATGCTCAAACACTGAGGGAGACTGGCCTCCTGCTAAAAAAGGTCAAAGTGTTAAAATCATGAATACTTTTGACATCCAAGTACATTATCTTTTCCTTACAGTAATGACTATAATGAGGGAAGGGAACCCACAGGGCAACTGAATAACCAATTACAGTTGGCGTCAGCAGGGTAAACATAGTCTAATTAATTAATTTCTTGGTTGGTTTTCCTTTTTAAAAAGATATTAGTCCAAGTTTTGCCTTAAGCCAAAAAATACAAACCTTAGAAATTAATTCAGTTAACTCAGAACGTAAGAGTAGAAATAAATGATAAAAGAGACTAAAGATTAGAGGTTTATTCCATATCAAGCATTATTGCTTGGAAAGTGAAAATGTAAGAATCCCTCAGGACATCAGGGTGATAAAGAAATTCCTCTAAGCTTTCAGTGAAATTTAGGAAAAAAGGTGTGTGTGTGTGTGTGTGTGTGTGTGTGTGTGTGTGTGTGTGTGTGTAGAATATAGCCCCCAAAGAAATTCTCAGCTGTTCTCCAAGTCATTGTTATGTCACTGAATGGACTGCAGAAGCTATTTATGGAAATGATTTAAGCTCTTATGGATCAGACTCTACCAAGACAATTGTTGTCTAGTCCTTTCCATCTCTCTATAACCTCATTTTTGGGGTTTTCTTGGAAGATACTGGAGTGGTATACCATTTCCTTCTGCTCATTTTGCAGATAAGAAATTGAGGCAAACAGGATTAAGTGACTTGATCAGGGTCATACAGCTAGTGTCTGGGGTCGAATTTGAACTCAGTTCCTCCTGACTGGAGGACTGTCCCTATCCACATCCCCACCTAGCTGCCCTTCAAGACAGTTAACAATGGGGAAAAAAGATGTCAGCATTTGGTTCACTTTGTTTTCCCCTTTTAATCTATTTAATTTTTGCTCTGAAGAATCTTTGTTTTCCAGTTTATATAACTTTGGTCCCATTCCTAAAGCGTCCAATTCTCCTTCACACTTGGGTCCTTCAGGCAGTTCAAACCACCAACATGAACTGTATGAATTTTCATGAAGACTGATAGTTTGTTTATGAATATAAGGGAATCATGAGTACAAAGAAAGCAGAAAATTGTTATTCAGCCTTTATATGCATATTATACAAACTGAGGGACTGGCCTGTCTTCTTAAAGTCACAGGATCATGGAATGCCAATTAGAAGGAACCTTACTGATCATCCCTCAGTCTCCTTTTAACAAATGGGGCCCTGAGAAGAAATGGGGCTTGTCCAAAAACACACAAGGAGACTGTTGGCAGAGAATTAAGACACAGGTCTTTTAATTTCAAGTGACTGTGCTCTTTTCAATACAGCATGAAATTTCTTACCCAAATTTTCACAGTTTTGTCGTAGGAACCAGAAAGAATCCTAGTGTCCTCAAAGCAGAAATGGCAGGAGCTCACAACATGATTATGTCCTCTCAAGATCTTAAAGGGGATCTATAAAATGAAGAGGCCACAGGGCAAAAATGAACTGGCCACACCTTCTGTCAAAGGCAGAGTCTGGAGGAGCCCAGGGAAGATGCGAACCGTCTGGAGGATACCTTCACTCACTCCAGGACTTCAGCGCTGGCCCACCTCATAACAGCTGATAGGAGCCCTTTCTTTGTGACCCTAAGGTCTCTGTTGGATGAGGTGTGGGCCCCCTGCCTTCCTCCTACGTTCCCTACACCGCTCCTGCCCCAGGCACCGGGAACGAAAAGCAGCCTCAGCCGTGGAGGCATTCCTGAGGGTGAATGGCTCAGGGCCCAAACCTATAACACCTACCGCCCCTCTAACCAAAGCTTGGGACCCAGCACCGCCTCACGCCCAGCACTAAAAAAGCAGGAACGACCCTGCACACGATGCGCACGCAAGGGCCCGAGACATCTGCACACACCTCACACAAAGACCCTCACACAAAGACCCTCACACAAAGACCCTCACACAAAGACCCTCACACAAAGACCCTCACACAGTACGCGCTCAGAGTCCAGGATGCCTGAGCACACTTTATACAAATAGTTGCTTGTTCCGCCCGCAGGAGCAGAAACGCTTGCAACACTTCAGACAAAGAGCTTCACGCCCCGCAGGCAAGTGCACACAATTCACACAAAGCCCTGAGCGCCCACACGCAGTACGCACTAAGGGTACCTGCAAACACCTCACACTCAGCACACTCACACCTAGCACTCCTCGGAGCCACAACCCGCCCCTGCAACTCAGCACACTCTGAATACAAAGCGCGCGTGCACGGGACTCAAGACACCTGCACACACAGCACACACAGCACCCCAGCCAGCATATTCATTAAGCCTCCTGGGCGCTGCACCCAGGCTCCCCGACCCCATCCCTCCCTCCAGATGCAGCCCCTCAGGCTCTGTCAGGCCGGGATGGGAGGCAGAAGGCCCGGGGTCCAGGGTGGGGCCCCTGACCTTGGATTGCCGCTCATGGTCGCCCCATCGCGGCTCCTCCGGCTTCGCAGGCTCAACTATTTGCTCGTTGGGATCCCCCAGAGCCAAGGGGTCGCTGGGACTCTCGGTTCGGACGAACTTGTTTGTCCATAAGCTTCCCGAAAAGCTATTCCACGCCATGGCAACTGCCGCTATGGGGTCCCGCGGGGGCCAGATCGCGGCCGCCCACCACCTTGGGTGGGGGTGAATGGGGCAGAGGGTTGAGCCTTTTGGGGTCCCCAACATTCCCAGTCTGGACCTCTCCAGCACCTCTGGCCCGCTGCCTGGGAACGCCTGGGAACTTCAGGAAAGACGAACTTGGAGAAGGGATCCAACCCCTTAACTTTACAGATGAGGCCCAAAGAGGCAAATCGACTCGCCCAGGGTGCCCCAAGTGATTTGTAGCAGAGGCAGAGTTCAAACTCTTAACTTTCTGACAGGACTTCTCTCTGTACCATCCAGTCAGATGTCAACCATTCATCTTTCCAAGGCCTTCAGGATTTACAATGCACTCCTCAGTAGCTCCATGAGCTGGGTAGGGTATGCCCCAGTTGACCAACAGACATAAACTGAAAGGCTCATGGGATTTAGAGCTGAATAGGACTTTAAACTAGCAAGAGTTGGAGTTCAGACTCGAACTAGGGAATTCTGAGTGACTTAGATCCAGAACTCTGTTCCCACTACCATCAGCTGCTGCTTTTTTTTTTTTTTTTTTTTTTTTTGCTTTTTTGGAGGGCAGTTGGGGTTAAGTGACTTGCCCAAGGTCACATGGCTAGTTTTGTGTTAAGTGTCTGAGGCCGGATTTGAACTCAGGTACTCCTGATTCCAGGGCCGGTGCTCTATTCACTGAGCCACCTAGCTGCCCCCATCAGTTGCTTCTTATTAAAGCAGGCAGGAGTGGATAGAGTTCAGGGCCTAGAATCAAGAAGGAATGTTCCCCTTGATTTATTTTTTTATATAAATGTTCAAATGCAGCCTCAGACACTGCACAAGTCACTTAACCACCCAGCCTCAGTTTTCCCACCTGCAAAATGGGGATAATGATACCTACCTCACAGGCAGAGCATACTGCATGGAACACATAGTAGATTTAATAAATGCTTGTCCTTGCCCTCTCATAGCTGTCATTAACCTGCTTAAATCTCTTCCCTTCTCTGTTTCCTCCTCTACAAAATAATGAGACTGGAAGAGATTAGGGTTTTGTGAACTACAGGCAAACCAGTCAAACCTGGTCCATTTAAAATAAAAATGTAAAAAAAAAAACCATTCTTAGCCTAAGGGCCATACAAAAGCAGGTGGCAGATGGCTGCATCAACCCTTGGTCTAAGTGAGCCCTTCTGTCATTCCAGCTCAGTAAGTCCCCATTTTTAGGCACTACATTCCCACTCTGCTAGCAGACCAGCATCTGCAGCAGTCAGCCGTTTCTCCTGTCTACTGTCAGGTCTCCAATACTTCCTTGGTCGTAGGGGATATAATGCTGGACTTGGGAGTCAGATAGACATGAATTCAAATCCTGCTTTGGATACTCTCTACTAGTGTGACTGAGCAGGTCACTAAACATTTCTCAACTTTGGTTTCCCCACCCTTAAAGTAGGGATGAGCACCTACCTCTCCCTAAGCCTATTAAGATCAAATGAAACATACTGAATATGCATGGAAAACTTTAAAGTACTATATAGTTATTACTACCACTTTCTCCCTGCTAAGATTTTAAAGATAAACATACCCATATGAAGAGGCAGCACTGGCTGGGCACCCCACCCAGCCCAGGTGGATCACCACACTCATTTGGGTAAACCAATAAGCAGTCCTTTTGTCCTGATTTAACTTTAAATGTTTATCATCTCAAAACATGAAATGAATCTTCACTACACACCTAAGAAGCAAGTGGTATTAGTTATTTTAGATCCTTAAGTCACAAAACTGAAGTGTTTCACTGCTTCCAAAAATAAGACATTGGTAAGGGCTTTTTTTTCCTATGTGCAACACAAAAGACACCTAAGTTCTCTTCCCTCTTACCTTATTATCTACTCGCTGGCTTTTTTAATGTTTGCCTCTCCTCTTTTGGGGGTTACTTACTTCTGACCCTTAGTCTTGCTGCTCATCCAAAAGTTATAGTTTTTATTCCGAAGCAGTATCATTAAATTTATGTTTCTGTCAGAAAACTGCTCCTGTAAGGTTGCATGCAATTGGTTTGAAAGATTGAGCCTAGGGACTCTGGTGGTCCAAGTATTACCAGATAAATCCCTGAGGGCTGCTTGCAGAGGGATAAATTTTTGATTTGCTCCTAGCATTGAGGACTTTCATAAGACACAGACACTGGAACTGACTTAAAAATCCTTATAGAGTCAAGCTCAATGAGTAAAGCTCCAAAATTGCACAGACGATGGAGAGAAATAAAACTGGGACTTTCAAAAGAAACCACAAATATTGTGGCAGAATCAATTATACACTGCACTGTGGTGCAGCAGACTATAGGAAAAGTACTATTATTCCTATAGATCAGTTGTTCTTAACCTGTGGGTTGCGACCCCTTTGGGGGTCGAACGACCCTCTCACAGGGGTTGCCTAAGACCATCGAAAAACACATTTCCAATGGTCTTAGGAACTGAGACATTGCTCTTCTATACATCTCCAGGCAGGTCTGCCCACATACAAGTATTAAAAGGTTGCAGCATTAGGAAGGTTGAGAACCACAGCTATGGATGGTATTATTAACCTAGTTCCTTGGAACCAGTGATCATCAGAATGTTTACTCAGTCAATAAATAGGTATTAGTAGTATTTATTAATACATTTTATTAATATTTATTAAGTACAAAAAATTGGGTCTATCATGAACTGTTTTTATATATCCAAGGAATTCCAGGAAAACAATCCTGGAACTTCAAAATTAGCTTCTAAACTATAGGAACATAAGGACCTAGAGCAGGCAGGGCTCTTAGAGGTCACATAGTCTAACCCTTATAGATAAAGGAAAACTGAGAACTATTGTCACATAGAGTACGCAAGAGTCACAATCCAAACCCAGACCTTCTTTCCTCAAAATTAGTGTTCTTTTCATTACATCATACTGCCACCCCATCTGAAAAAAAAAAGTTTTAAATTAACAAAGAGCTATTTTTTTCTCCCACATCCCCCAATCCACTGGAAAACAAGAAAATCAATGGAACAAATACACACAGTTAAGTAAAACAGATTGCTGAATTAGCCTTGTCCAAAAAATATCTCAATTGATGCTGAGTTCCGTAAATACTTTGTTAACACGGAACTTACAGATTTGATATAGTGGAAAGAGCACTAACTAGCACTAATTCTGGTCAGCACACCATCATTCAAATCTTACCTATAACAATGGATAACACTGAGCAAGTCACCACCTCTCTGGGCTTCCTTTACCCCATCTTCAAAATGAAGAAGTTAGACAGGATAGCCTGAGAGTTATCTTCAATCCTAAATCAAGGGTCTTCACTCAGAGTTCAGCAACTTAGATTTTTTAAAAATTTCTGCATTTCAGTATAATTAGTTTCCTTTACAATCTCATATTTTATGTGATTAAAAACATTATTCTGATATGTCCATGAGATTCTTAGTCCAGAAATATCAATGAAACCAAAAAAGGTTTAAAAAAAAACACTTTGCCTTAGATCTGTTGGCTTAATATCAATTGGTAGTATTAACAATCTTTTAAATTTTTGTAGCACTTTATAGCTTTAAAACTTTCACACATTATCCCATTTGGCTGACAGACCAAACCTTGAGGTAGGTAGGATAAGATTATTCTTATTTTACAGATACGGAAACAGAGGCCTAGAGAGGGAAAAAGACTTGGTCAAAGCCATAGTTAAGTAGCAGAGCTGGGGCTAGAACCCAGATTTTCTGGCTCCCAGTTTATTTGTAAGGGATTTGGGATTCAATATCATTAAATATAATAGTCTTTGTAGCAAATGTTTACTCTTCATTTATAAAGACAATTACTTAAAGCATCTGAGAAAAAGAATATAGGTAATGAGAATACAAATAGATTGTGTTTCTAAATTTCATTTATGAGTTGGTTTTTAAAACTTAGAACATATACCCCTATAGAATGTTATAATGGGTGCTCCAGGTACAAATGAATTACTACAGCTTAATTTAAACATTTTGTCAGCTGACCAAACTTAAATTTCCTTTAAACCATCCATTTCTAGGAAAATACATTCTGGACCCCAGTAAAAGCAGCCAAGAAGACATTTCTTCTGCTTGGGCAGGCATTTTACCACGGAGGAAGAGTGGGCATTCCTGGGTGGGATCTTGGTAAATATGACACACTGTGAACCGATGCTGAGTGAATTGAGCAGAACCAGGAGAAGACTGTACACAGTATCAGAACATTGTTGAATGACAAACTTTGACGGACTTAGCTCTTCTCAGCTAAGGATCTAAGACAGCTCCAAAAGACTCATGACAGACAATGCTATTCATGTCCTGAAAAAAAACTGTGGAATCTCATTCTTTTTTTGGGTTTCTTCTTTCTTGTGGTTTCTCCCAATGGTTCTAATTCTTCTTTACAACATGAAAAATGTGATAATAAGCTTAATGTAAATGGATATGTAGAGTCTATATCAGACTGCATACCCTCTTGGGGAAGGGGAGAAAACTCAGAACTCAAAAGCTTATGGAAGCGAATGTTGGAACAAACAAACGAATAAATATGCAAATAAATAAATAAATAGATTTTCAAAGATATCACAAAAGCTATCCATATCCCATTCAACTCATTTCTTTCTCAACGAATCCATGGATTCTTCCCTGTTCCCTCCAAATAGTATGCCAGTTTTATATCTAGGCTGGTTTTTTGTTATCTTTATTTTTTTAGCGAGGCCTGTGATTTCATCAGTGTCAGGTGCTCTATATAATGTACTCTATCTACCACATCATCTTTTCTGCAATTTATTGTCTTAAAAGCAGTGTATGGGGCATTTAGAGAAGGAATAATTTGACCAGGGTCACATGGTCCCTTTGTGATACAGGAAGGACTTAACCGCAGCTCTTCCAGATTCCAGCCAAGCTCTCCATCCTCCAAACTATCAATGTCTCTTTATGGTTATACTTATATTTACAGAGTTGTTTGTTTGGGTTTTTTTTTTGAGGATACTCAGTATTTATATAGCACTTACCAAAATGGTTACCATCGGGGTGGCTAGGTAGCACAGTGAATAGAGGGCCAGCCTTGGAGCCAGGAGGACTCAAATTCAGCCTCAAACAATTAACATTTACTAGCTGTGTGACACTGGGCAAGTCACTTAAGCCCAATTGCCCTGCCTTCCCCTCTCCAAAAAACAAAAAAAAAAAACCCAAAACAAAAAAATGGTTACCATTTATAGCATTTTGATTTGAAACAGGAAGACTATTTATAAAGGGGTGACCTGAGGGTCACTTAACCAACTGTACTACTACATGATAAAAGTTCAAGATTTTCCCCTGGGAACCCTGATGGCACATATTCCTTTCCTAAACAACACACCATATCCCTATAATACTGAAATGAAATATTAACTGGAATAGGGTGCCTTTAGCTGTCAGTACAATTACATAGATTCTCTTAAATAGAATCTCAGGCTACTAAAACAAAGCAAAAAGTTTTAGGTTAGAAGAAGAAAAAAACAACAAAGACAAAATCCATTTTGGTAATTGATACAGATTTTTTGGTCTTTTTTTTTCCCCTTTTAACTTTTCTTCTTTTCTTTCTTTATAAAAGAAAAGTGTTCCCACATGGATGTCTTACTTCTTCATAATGGAATCATGTACTAGTCTACAATTTTAATTTCTTTATGTAAATTTCAGGCATTAAAGAATTAGAAATGAAACTGTAATTACTAATTTAATATGCAAAATTCTATTTTAATTAAAATGTACATTGTGAATTTTATTCTTTTGTCACTAGCTAAAGCCCAGTTTATAACTTTCCAGTTCAGACTCTGAAAGGCAAAGATTTAAAAATCAGTTTTAAATCGTGGCTTTATACATAAATACAATCTGTACATTGCGTTAATTATACAATAACTGATCTACCATCACAGAGGAGATCAAAATTTCAGAAGAGAGATCAGACCCAGTTCAAAACTGAAGAAACAGGTTACTTCTTTGTTAATGGAAGACGTTTCAGTCTGTTAAAAAAGAATTAGAAAATCATGTATTACTATACTTTAAAAATACATCTTATGGGATTCTCCACCATTCATCTTTATTGTCTCTCTACTGTCTAAATACTAAGAATTTAAGAATATAATCTTCTCAATTCAAAAGAATACAGTCATTGGTCAATTAATGAGAACAGAACAAAACTTGGTCATGTCTCTGTCACTGGCTCATTACCTTCAGAAATGGGCCTCTCAACAGTAAGAGTGCACAGCTGTCAAATCTAAGCTTCTCTGAAGCACAGCCTGTTTTATTTTTGTCCTTGTACTCCCAGCCCTATCAAAATTCCTTGCACATCAGCTAACCAATCAACATTTATTGTCTTCTATGTACTAGATGCTGAGGATACAAATACAAAGAATGAAGAAATCCCTACTTGCAAAAAGTTTACATTGTTATGGGGGAGGCATGTGTACACTTACAGTATAAATATAAAAATACACAAAGTAGCTAAATACAAGGTAGTCTGGGGGATCACTAAAGGTTTCATGTAAAAGATAGTGCTTGAGCTTCTAAAGTAGAGGAAATGAAGGAGTGTATTTCAGGCCTGGAGTATGTATGACCAGTACAAAGCACAGCAGGCAGGGGACACAATGTATGAAGAATAGAAAAAAGACCAATAGGGCTGCACTGCAGAGTGTGGGAGGGGGCATAATATCTAATGAGGCTAGAAAAATAGGTTGAAGCTAGACTATGAAATGATTTAAAGTCAAACAGGAGAATTTGTATTTTATCCTAGCGGCAATAAGAAGCCACTGGAATTGATCGGGTAAGGGACCAGCGTGGTCCCATCTATGCTTATGTAAAACTGCTTTGGCAATAACGTGTAGAGTGAACTAGAGTGGGAAGAGACTTGAGCCAAGGAGAACAATTAGGAGGCTTGTAATAATTTACGTGACGGGTGATGAGGACTTAAACTAAGGCGGTAAACTGCATGAACAGAAAGAAGAGGCTCGATGCAAGTTAAAAACAGCAAGATTTGGCAGCAGGTTAGATATATGTGGTAAGGGAGAGGGAGGAGTACAGGATAATGCCGAGGTTATGAAACAAGAAGACCAGAAAGATGGTGGTGCCTTCAACAGAAATTAGGGAAGTCTGGAAGAGGGAAGCATTAGGGAGAAAGATAATGGGTCCAGTTTTAGACATATTAAGTACAAGAGGCATCTCTGAGGCATCTAGTTTGAGATGTCTGATTGGCAACAGGTAATGTGGGACTGAAGGTCAGAGGACAGACTGTGCTTGGATATATAGATACAGATACAGATACACACACACACACGTATATAGCTGGGAGTCATCTGCATAGAGATACCAGTTACCATGATACCAGATACCAACAACCATGGCTGTTGATGAAATTACTGAGAAAGAATAATGGGAAAAGAGGACCTAAGATAATCAGGGGGCATAATATAAATAATGAGCCAGGAAAAAAAAAGACTTTTAAGGAACATTCATACAGGTAGAAGAACCAGAAGAAAGTGTGAGAGTGTGCAGGAAGAGAAGGGGGTCACCAGTGTCAAAAATGTATAGCAAAGAGTCAAAAGAATGAAGCAGCAACAAATGCAGAGAATGATGAGGATCATGGAAGAGACCATCAGATCTGACAAGTAGAGAGATCACTGATAACTGGAGAGAATAGCTTCAGATTAGCTGAGCAGGTTCAGCCGCAATCTCAATTGAGTTTGCAGAGCTCAGTTTCAGTTGAGCTTGGAAACCAGAAGTAAAGGACTGAGGAAGGCAGTGAGAAGGAGATAAGGTGATGGCAGAAATCTAGACAACTTTTTCAAGGACTGTGGCTGAGAAAGGGAGAAAAGAGAGATTAAAGTGATGAGGAGTAAAGTTTAGTGAAGGTTTTTTTTTTAAGGATGGGAGACACTCGGCCACATTTGAAGGCAATAGGGAAAGAAAGCATAGATAGCAAGAGATTGAAGAAAGGTAGTCAGGAGGGCAACGAGTGAGGGTAGACGACCAGCTCTGCAGTAGACCAGAGGGGATGTGATCAAGTGCACATGTAAAGAAGCCCTTGTCAAGAAGAAGGGTCACTTCTTTGTCAGGAACTGGAGGAAAGGAAGAGAGATGATATCAATGTGCTGCTAAATGAAGAATATGGGAGAAAACAATAGGCACTTAGTAACTGTTGAATTGAATTAATATAAACTGTGTTATAAAAGATGTACAAAGAGAGTTCTTAACTTGGGTCCATTGATAATTTACTGTTTGACCTTTGGAAAGTGGTTGATACTTCAATATCAAATATGGCTGAGGATTTTATTTCCAAAACAAAGTCTCAGTCCATTATCATAGTAAAGGTTAATAAGTATGAAATAGAACCATATCTCTTTTAAACATTAGAAGGAGCAGGTGCATCAATTAATGCAAAAATATTATAATTTTTCTTTGAAATAAGATTTTTTTATCCTATTATCTCTATTTTCTTTGTCTTGTAGATAAAAAAAATGCATACTGGGTCAACTGACACAGTTTGGTCCTTTGAGATAGTCTTAAATTCTGGTTCTCCTTATGTTAACTGTATTGCATACATATGTAAAGAAATAACTTGAACATGTAAAAATAATGTTGGAAATCATCTCTTTCAACCCTTTTATTCTACTGATGAGGAAACTAAGATCTGAAGAAATGAAAATCTAACAAAGGTAAAATTATTTAGTGTTTAGCACCAAGACCAGAACTTGGGTCTTTTGACTTAACACTTCAATGCCTTTGAATCCATTCTTCCTGCTGGCTCTGGTTCTATGTTGGGAGAACAAAAAAGAATGGCATACCTTCTCAGAAGTTCCTGAGGTGACATGTCTTTGACCTTCTCTGTATCACTCTGGCTGTCACTGCTATCAGCACTCTCAGAACTACTACTCTTCTCTGTTTTTTTATTTTTCTGTTTGCCTTTCTGCTTATGCTTCTTGTGTTTCTTTTTCTGGTTAAAAATAAGAAAGAAAAATATAGTTGTTTAGTCCTGCATTTCCCTTGTTTTAGTGTAAAGCTTTGAGGTATTCTGGAATAAATGGATAAGTTCTGGAAAAAATAATGAGAAAAGAGATGGCTGGGTTCATTAAAAACAAAAAATCCTACTTTAAAAAGTCTTTCAACTGTCCAACATCAATTACTGAATAGCATATTAGGAAGTGGCAAGCATTCTGACACTTCTGTCATCAACTTAATGTTTAATTTTACTGTTTCCTAAACGATGTATGACCAAGAAATGTCTAATGTTTCATAAATCCTTTTTTACCAATTGGTAACAAGGGGTAATGGACAGAAGGTAGTCACACCTATGTATACTATATATCAATAGTAACCTATGGTGGAGAAAATACATTTCTAATATATGTCTCTAAATCATAAAATATGTCTGATAGAAAACAGATAGCTTCACCAGTGGAAGGCTAGCTGGAGAGATGCTTTCTTTCCCTTTCCTGTACAATTCACAGGTATGTCAGGGACTGAATGATAATAATAAATAGCACTACCGATTTACATAGAGATTATATTATAGTTTATAATTTGCCTTTCCTCATAACCACTCCATAAGGGGAGTAGTATAAGAATTATTACCAACATTTTCTAGATGAAGTAATTGTAGCAGGAGGCTGGAAACAAGTGGTAGAGCCCACACGAAAACTCTGTTATCCAAAGTCAAAGTCCAGGGACTCTGTCCCTTACACCATAACCACCTCTAAAAGAAACTGAAAAACACTGACTGCTGTGTATGCAGGACTTGTTAGCATACCAAAATGGTATTTGTTGCATCTGGAAGTCATAAACTATGCTTTTTTTCTCCCAGGAAAACTGCCATTAATCTCTTTTTTTTTTGGAGGGCAATTGGGGTTAAGTGACTTCCCAAAGTCACATGGCTGGTTTGTTTTTTTTTTGGTGTCAAGTGTCTGAGGCCGGATTTGAATTCACATCCTCCTGACTCCAGGGTCAGTGCTCTATTCACTGCGCCACCTAGTTGCCCCCATTAATCTCTTTTTGATGAGCCAACAGGCCCTAATGAGAATAAGAAAATTAACATCAATAGATTGAGAAGCAAACTTTCAAATTAGGAATGATCTATTTGTTACCTGCTAACAAACTTTTATCTAGCTGACAGATTTTAACCAAATCAGATATTATTTTTTTAAAAACATACACAAAATATTTCTTCGGCTTCCTGAATAGCAAATTGCTAACTACATTTTAGGTCTAAAATCAAGGTAAGGGGCTGCTAGGTGGTGCAGTGAATAGAACACAGGCCCTGGAATCAGGAGGACCTTAGTTCAAATCCGGCCTCAGACATTAAAACACAAAAACTAGCCATGTGACCTTGGGCAAGTCATTTAACCCCAATTGCCCTCCAAAAAGCAAAAAATAAAAATAAATAAATATTAAATCAAGGTAAGCCCAACAAAAAATACTCTTAGAAATGCCCTTATTTGGTACTCAAAGCCACTCTCTGGCTTAAAAAATACTTTCATTACTCTAAGATACATAATAGCACTTGAATATCCTCCTGAAACTTCTTTCAGTTCCTATTACTAAAAAATCAATACACTTGAACACAACTGTTTCTTTACTTATAAAGAAAAAACTTCAGGGAAAAAAAGAAAGATTGTACATAAAAATCCAACCTTTTGGGAAGGGTATGACAGTATCAAGGATTCACCTTTCAGAATATGAGGACTTGATGGTTTACCAGTCTGGCTTTGAGGATTTGAGCCTGAGGATTATACTTAGATGAAGAAAAAGTACTTGTTAGACAAAAAAACAACAACCAACAGTCCTCTTCCACCTAGAACAAATTTACCTTTTCTTTTTTGTGTTTGTGGTCTTTCTTTGTCTTTCGTTTTTCTTTGCTCTTCTTAGATTTCTCTTTTGGGTGGCCTTCCAAAAAACTGGATTGCTGCACAGGTTCATGTTTCTGACGAGCATCTAAAATAAAATTCAACCTTAAGTATAACAAACACACAAGCTAACAGGAGTAAAAAGATTGAAGGTATCAAAACTGAATTATCACAAAAGATTGGACTTAATATTAAGGTAGAATTTGTGTTTGTGGGCTCATTTCTGTTGCATTCAAATGCCAATGTATTAGTATACTTAATCCAATTCAATAAATAATTATTGTGAACATAATAATTATGCACAAGGCACCATACATTAGCACTTTTAAAGAGCTATCACAGTATGTACCCATTATGAGACCTACATACTCTATTATAATCTCATTTGAGAGACAGTAAAAATCAAATTATTCTGCTAATACAAATTTTTAATTTACAACCAGATCAGTTATTTTATAAACTCTCATATGAGAAAGTCAGTTTTAGAAATAGTCTTCCTAAAAAACAGAGCCTCTTAAGGTAAAAACCATTTATGCATCATTATATCATTAAGAATGGCTAACCAGGAAGACCCAGGCAGACTTATGTGAACTGAGGTAAGTGAAATAAGTAGAACCAGGCAAACAATATAAACTTCAACACTGCCAAAATTTATCCCAGCACCCCTTCCCCCAACTAGAAAACCACCCCATACAATGAATAACATTTTAAAGATAAAAAAAGAGAAAGGAGAGAAAAAAAAGTCAGCAAAACTGATTAACACATTAAAAATGTCTGAAAATACATGTACCATTCCCTGGACCTTCTACCTTGACAAAGGATTGGAGGGGTGAGGGGTAGGGGACTTGGAATATTTTCTAATATCTCTTCTTTGAGACCATGCTCAAACAAACAAAAAACCTAACTGATCACTGTGTGGTTATGCTATTCAAGTCTGACCCTTATGATCTGAAATCAAAAGTATCTCCTTGCCTCCTGTGCATAAGAAACGTAATATGGATGTGGTACACTGAAGAGCTTGATTAATTTGGTTAGTTATACTGAATCGCTTTTTTCTCTTTCGTTCTTTATGATAAAGAATGACCTTTGGTCAGAGATGGGGATGGAGATACTGATAGCTGAATGATTTAAGAACAAAATATACCAATAACATTTTTTAAATGGCTGAACAATTAATAAGCAGAGTATTTTCCCCCAAGGCTGAATTTACCACTTCAAACTTAAGACCAAGATATTTTAATATAATACAATTTAGAACTTGTCAAACAAGAAAAAATTATCAAATTCACAACAAATACATTAAGTCAATGCTGCAAAGTTTCACAGTTTTCATTATTTTCCAACACCCCAGAGAAGGAAGTTTCTAACCCTAACAAAAGAAATGTTTCTCTTAGTGTATGCTTGTCCAATTTTGCTTATTCTAGTCTTTTTGACAATTTATCAATAATCTTCACACACCTACTGCGAAACTGAAGCTTTTTACTAATATGACATTCAGAATATTACAGGAAATGAGACATAAAGATTAGACCTTTAAAAGCATATTGACTGATTCAGTTTCTACCAAGGTCCCCTGAAATGGATGAAATTAAATACTTCATTACCAGTAGCCAGGTGACACAGGTGAGAGTGCTGGGACTGGAATGAGGAAGAACTGAGTTGAAATCTGACCTCAGGCACAGACTAGATGTATGACCCTGGGCAAGTCACTTCACCTCTGTCTGCCTCAGTTTCTTCAACTGTAAAATGAGGAAAATAATAACACCAACATCCTGGGTTGTTGTTGGGATCTAATGAAATAATAATTGCAAAGCACTTAGTACACTGTAGGCACTTAATAAATGCTTACAGTCTCTCCCTACACAGTAAACAAATGCTACTGTTTTCTTAAAAAGAGAAAAGCAGGAAAAAATAAAGTGACCTGCATTTTCATCTGAACTCCAAATCTGTGCTGTGCACCTCCACTTCCCATGAAGCCACTGCCTGCTGAATGTGCTACAGAGGTTAGATTTACATTTATCAATAGAATCCACCTACTGTCCCCGACCTATAAATGGCATGAATTATACTGCTACTGGTACCACTGTTAGAAACCACAGGAGTGTGACATATTGACTATAAAGGTTTCCATTTCCTCCTCTGTAACATTGGGGTAAATGACTACAGATGGCCTCAAGGTCCCTTTCAGCTCTAAGAGAGATAATCCTATAAATGGATTTTCCCTACTTCTTTTCAGATACAAGCACTTTAAAATATATTATCTTCTTATGTGATCCCCCACAACAACACAGGGAGGTACCCGTTAAAAGGTTGGGTTTTTTTGTTTTTTGGCGGGGACCAGACCTATTATTTCATTGGTATAGGAAACTTCTGGTGAGGAAACTCCCTTTACCAATGCTCACTGGCACCTGCACTGCAACTTACTCTCAAAAAGAATTATCTTGGGCACTACAAGTGAAGTATATTCCAGAGGGTCACATAGCTGCTACCTGTCAGAACTGGGACTACAGTAACCTAGTGTCTGATACACTCAAAGACCCAAGCCTTTGGATGAGAACTCACTATCTGACAGAAACTGCTGGGAAAACTGGAAAACAAGTGGGCACAAACTAGGTACAGAGCCACATGTAACACCAAGATACGGTCAAAGCGGGTACATGATTTAGACATAAAAAGTGACAACCCAAGTAAGGAATAAGAGGAAGAAGTAGTCTACTAGTCAGATCTACTGAGAAGGGAAGGATTCGTGACCAAACAAGAGATAGAGAGCAGAACAAAATGTAAAATAGATCATTTTGATTATTTTAATTAAAAGTCTTTTGCACAAACAAAACCAATGCAACCAATATTAGAAGCAAAGCAGAAAGCCAGAAAACAATCTTTACAGCAAGTGTCTCTGATAAAGGCTTCATTTCTCAAATACATAGAGAACTAAGTCAAATTTATAGGAATACAAGCCATTCCCCAATTGATAAATGGTCAAAGGATATGAACAGGCAGTTTTCAGATAAAGAAATCAAAGTTATCTACAGGCATATTAAGAAATGCTCTAAGTCACTTGTGATTAGAGAAATGCAAAATAAAACAACTCTGAGGTACTACCTCATATCTATCAGATTGACTAATATGAAAAAAAAAAGGAAAATAAATGTTGGAGAAGATGTGGGAAATGACTCTATAAGATTCTAAGTCCTATACTGTTTCTCAGTACAGAGTTTTAAGAGTACTTACTATACTATTTTCCCCTTTAAAAGTCTTTTCACACCTGACTTTTTTTTTTATTTTAAAGGCTGATAAAGTTTTAAACTCTTAAGATCTCTATACTCAACATCTTTAAAAGATGAAGAGTAAAGACCATATTATTTTTTCCTTGAAAGGACCCTGAAGGCTGTAAACCAAATGTTATGATCGTGTGGAATAGAAACATTTCATTGGATTCTACATTGCTAATTTCTCTTTGGGTCTTAGTATCCTCATCTTTAAAATTGGGATGTCTTCTGTATAAGCTGTCTTACTGTTTGACTAAAGCAATGGCTACAAAAATGATTATATTAATTTCCTGAGCTGCCAGTATACATAATAACCTAAGCATTTATAGAGGTGGCATGGTAAACTGGAATGAGGGTTGTGTTGAAAGTCAGAAGACATGGGTTTGAATCCCATCTTTGCTCTTTACTTTGCTTCCTCACTTGTAAAATAAGGAGACTGGATTAAATGGTCTCTGAGGTCTTTTACAGTTCTAAACTTATAGTCCTATAAGAAATCCTATGAAAATTATGGATCTTGGGGCAGCCAGATGGTACAGTGAGTAGAGCACTGACCTTGGAGTAACAAGGACCTGAGTTCAAATCTGACCTCAGACACTTGACACTTACTAGCTGTGTGACCCTGAGCAAGTCACTTAAACCCCAATTGCCTTGCATTCCCCTCTCTAAAAATAAAAAGAAAATTATGGATGTTTTGCTATTTTTAGATTTCATGAATAAAATGTGAATTTTATTTTTAGATTTGCAAGAATACTAACTCACAAGGTGTGCTTGCTTTATTAAAGAGAATTAACTTATTTTGTTAAGATAATAATAACTAACATTAACATTTTAAAAGTTCTTTATATCTCACCTGATCTTTATAACAACTATCTGAGATTGGTCTTATTATTAGTCCTATTTTATAGATTAAGAAACAGGCTGGGGGGTGGCTAGGTGGCACAATGAATAGAGCACCAGCTGTGGAGTCAGGAGGACCTGAGTTCAAATCCAGCCTCAGACACTTAACACAAAAACTAGCCATGTGACCTTGAGCAAGTCACTTAACCCCAACTGCCCTCCAAAAAGCAAAAAGAAAAAAAAAAAACAGGCTTGGAGAGGTTAAGTTACTTGCCCAGGGTCACAAAGCCAACATCTGAGGCAGGATTTGAACATAAGTCTTCTTGACTCCAAGTCCCAGCTGCCTCACAAGATCAGATTCAGAGTTAGAAAGGACCTCAAAGGTCATCTCCTCCAACCCTACCATTTTATAAATTAGGAATATAAACCCAGCAGGGCACACAGACGGAGGTAAAAGCTGAGCTCAGGTCTTCTGACTCCAGAGCCTGTGATTCTTTTTCATGTATCATACTTTCTCCATGAAAAATTAATTTTAAAAGCTTTAATACAGACTCCTCGGCACCACAGCAGAGCAATCAAACACCCCACGTTTTGGCTCTAACACTGACTCCTTCCTCTCTGTTCTTTGTTCCAGCCACACTGGACAACAGACCATCTCTAATTTCCTGCCCTCTCCACACCTGTGCCTTCTCTTCCTCTCCTTTGGCTGATCTGACCATCACAGCCCAGCTTAGGGGCCATTTTTTCTATGAAGCCTTCATTGATCTCAGCTGAAAGTGGTCCATCTCACTTCCTTTATTCATGGATCACATTCTACTTTGTTAATATACTTTTGGGGGTACATCATCTTTATTTCTACCTGCTTCACCCCACTAGATTACTTGAAATCTCCCCAAGGGTAGGAATAACAAGGTTTTTTTCACGTTCATATCACTGTAGCTTAGTATGGTGTTTTGCACATAACAGGCATTTCATTACTGTTTACTGAACTGAATTGAAATTCAGAAGAAAAATTTAAAAAAGGAAAATTTTAAAAAGATATTTATGAGTAAGAGAATGTTTAGTTATTTCTGAAGCAAATATGTTTACCTAGGATTCTCAACTTACTAGGGCAGAACACAGGAGGGAGCCGTGGGCCAAATTCTTCTCTTTCATCCAGTTGCATCTTCTGTAAAGTAATAGGAGGCACCGATTCATTGGCCACGACTGCACTGACTGCATAAAATGAGCATATTTTAATTTAAAAAAAAACAAACACCTTAGGAAGAAAAAATTAAATACACAGGATTGTTTTCCATCACAAAATAATGATGCAATTTAACTAAAAATTAATCACAGTGTTCAAGTTAATAACCCTATTTCTTTCCTATCTTTTCAGAGAAAAAGGACCAACATTTCCATCATTTTATATTTATGTGGAACTTTTCTGTGTGAAGGCTGCCAAAAGATTAAATTTATATATCTAGATTAATAAACATAATAAATATTATCATTAAAATATTTTTAGTACACACAAACTATGTAGAAGGGTTCATAAAACCCATATAGTCTTAGAATACGTTTTTTCTATAGAAAACAACTAACAAATGTATTACACTAGATCTTAGTATTGTTTTTCAAAGATCCAAACTTGGATTTGCAAATATGAGGCCCTAAGAAGTCAAGTGAATTTTCATTTTCATGGCTATTATTTACTTATGATGCCTGCACTGTTGCAGTTCTACATCCCTATGACTGAATACACAAATCAAATGAAATATGTGTTAAGTGGTTTTCAAACTTTAAAGTGTTCTGTGTCAGTTAATAGGATGGTGAGAAAATTCTGCTTCTTTGGAATAAAGTTGACAACAATTTAGTTCATGCTTCTGAAATTAAGAATTTTGAGGTTGTACTTGTGTTCAACTTGCTCGATGATTCCTCACACAACCAGCAACTTGCAGAAACCAAAAGTAGTGACTACAAAAATCTGCCCCACAAAGAAACAATGAGGAACAAAACAATCTCGAAAATTATATCCGTAACAGAAGCCTAACTAAGTAGCTATTATGGAAATGTGTATATAGAAAGAAATTAATACTGAAGTGTCAATATCTGTCAATGTATGCTGATTTGTTTTTGTTTAAAGTGCTATTTTGCTATCTCTGGCAGCAAAGAACTAAAAGTAAAGTAGATGCTCATCGACAGTAGAATGACTAAACAACTTTGATACATGAATGCAAAGAAATACAATGACACGTTAAGAAATAATGACTGTGAAATATACAGAGAGGTACAGAAAAAGAGATATAGCAACATGGTGTATAATGTACATTTAAACTGAACAACATGTAATTATAATGACTAATTTTGGCCCCAAAGAAAAGAGATGAGCAATGCAGCTCCCCTATCTTCCTTGCAGAGGGTTGGTGGCCTGGATGTGGAACACTGTATGACTCAACTATTTACTGCCTGGTTTTGCCAAACTGTTTTTTTTCCTTTTCCTTTCTTTCTTTTTATTTATCATAAAGAAAGCCTCTCTGGGTAGGGACATATTTTTAAATGAAGTGACATAAAACAAAAAATATTAATAAAATGTTTTAAAGAAAAATTGTAAGCAAGTTAAATGCATAATAAATCATTTAAAACTCAAACACATATCTGTAAAGTGAATGTAGATGTGCATAGCCCTATGCATTTCACAAACAAAAGTTCACAAAGCCCAAAGGACCTAACTTCATTAATTATAAAAATTTCAAAACACAATTCCTTTTTAGCTATCAAAATTTCCCTTAGTTTAAATCTTTCTGAAGAGATTTAAAGTTCTGAAAACTATTTGTGTTAGCACCTCTACAGATAAGGGTGAAACAAAAGATGGTAATAATCAATTATCATGGCTATCCTAAAAATCCACCAGATACTTGCATCAGAGAGAAATAAAAAACAGTCCTTGTGTACTAGTGATAACATAACCCATGAAGCCCAGTGAAGGCACAATTCTTGCTGCTCAAATCAGTTAGTTAATTAAACAAAGAATTATCTTTGATTGTTGTAGTAATTAATTTAGCAGGTACTTGGTCCTTAGTAACTAAGGGCTAAGTACTTCTGTGAAAGAGGCAGAGGGTGTGAACTCTTGTCTCCTGTGTGAAAGAAGAAGGTATGAATTCTGTCTCCTGTGTGAAGAGAGGGTGTGAACTGTCTCTTGTTGCTGACTGGGCAGGAGGGGGCTGGCTGAGACAGGGGGTCAGCGTGTATATGAGAAGAATCACAGAGGCAGAGAATCAGAATCAGGAATGTTACCCCTGGTGGCTCCTGGTGGAGGAAGAATCATGGAGATGGAAGTCAGCTGAGAAAATGAGTGAGAGAGTGACACAGAGAGAGAGAGAGAGAGAGAGTGACAGAGAGAGAGAGAGAGAGAGAGAGAGAGAGAGAGAGAGAGAGAAAGGGAGAGGAAGAGGGAGAGGGAGAGAGACAGAGAGGGAGAGAGACAGAGAGGGAGACAGAGAGACAGAGAGACAGAGAGAGATTCTCTCCCAGCATCTGGAAGCTGACTGAGAACAGAGTTGGAGTTTTTCTTGAGACCAGAATCTGGTAAAGGCTGAAGTTGTTGCCATCTGGAAGGCTGAGATTCCTTCTGGGTCTTAGGGCCAGTTGAACTGCTGGAGGACTGAAGAAGGATGACCTAGATAAGCCTTTGTTTGTTTGTGGCTTGGTGGAGCCTTTAGTTCCCAGCAACAGAAGTAGTGAAGGGTTTGAAACGTGCTGGACTCTGTGAGCTTCAGTGTGTAACAAGAAGCGCCCAGAGGACTGGACAAGAACTTGGGAGCTGTCTGCCCCTGAATGCAGGTGACTGTTTGGTGGATTCAGGTAGGAGAGTGGTTCTCAACCTTCCTAATGCTGCAACCCTTTAATACTTGTATGTGGGCATATCTGCATGTATGTGAGTGGACCCACCTGGAGACAGAAGAGCAGTGTCTCGGTTCCTAAGACCATCAGAAATATGTGTTTTCTGATGGTCTTAGGCAACTCCTAAAGGGGTCATGACCCACAGGTTGAGAACCGCTGAAGTAGGAGCTGGGACCATGGAAGGGGATCCAGGGAATCTGAGAGACCACCCCAAGTCAAGATGAAGTAAAGGCCTCCCCTTGGATGAATGATGAAATTGAAGTGTACTAGACACCAAGGGGTGGAGGGTTTGTGTAATTTTCTAATGATTGTATTTAGTGATTAACAATACTTAGTGACTGATTGCTAGATAAGTGACTGATTAATCTATGATTGTCCCATGAGTAGAAGATTGATTATTGTATTGTGAAATGACTGAATGATTAAGTAAGGAGGGTTTTCCCCTTTAGGGAAACCAGATGATTATTCTTTTGTTCTTTGTCCTAAATATTATGACCACTGCAGTGAAAACTATGTGGCCATTCTAATGTTAAGCTGTTGTGAACACTATATTGTGATTTTCTGTGATAAGATGTAATGTTGTGAATATTATATTGTGATTTTTTTTTTGTGAATGTTTGCCTTGATTTATAATGGAATAAATGGAGTGCTCACTATACTGTGTAATCTGAACCTTAAAAGCTGTTCACAGTAGCATTGTTTTGGGAAGCTGCTCGTGCATGGTGTTACAATTGTAAAGTATCCTAACCTGCAACTCTGCAGGTAAAGCAAATAAGTAGTTTTTTCTAGAAATACTGTCATTTTCTGCATTAATTATAAAAGTTTTAAATATGGATGACAAATACCTTGTATATCTGATGATGTTTCTACCAAATCACTTGGCTTTGGTATTTTAGGATCTGATTCTCCGGGATCAGCTTGGTTGTCTTCATTTTCACTTTCATCTTCTTCAGAGGAAGAGGATTTTTCATCTGAAGAACTGGCAAAGATAGCTTTAAATAAATCCCTGGATGGTCTGCTACCTTCTTCATTTTTCTGATCTGCGCTTTCATTTTCCACCTGAATATTATACAGTAAGGATAATGCAGAGAAAAATAGAAAAAAGGAAATATCAAAATATTAAAGGAGAGAAAAAAAGAGTTAAATGCACAGAACATCCAATCAGCATGTGTCAGCCTGTGTATACAAATGCTTTGTGATGACTGCCCCCAAAGCTAAGACCGTGGCAGCTAGGAGCACTACAAAAGTACCCCTTCAAAAAAGGGTCTAAGAAAACAGTCCAGTCAAGAGGTGCTGAAGCCCTGAATTAGGGTGGTTGCAGTGTAGGTAAAAATAAAGAGATACAAGAGATGCTGAAGAGATAGAATCAATAAGACTTGGCAAATTGGACTTGACAAGTGAGTCAGAGTAAAAAAGTAAAAAAATGACTCTTGTGGTTACATCATAAACAAATCCCCAAAAAAAGAAATTACCTGTTAGGTCTATGAATAGGGGAAGAATTCAAGATCAAACAAGAGAAAGGACATTCTAACTACATAAAATTAAAGTTTCTGTACAAATAAAACCAATATAATTAAGATTAGAAAGGAAACGTTACTGGGGAAAATTTCTATAGATGATTTCTTTAATAAAAGTATTATTTCTAAAATAAAGAACTGATTTAAATGTCTAAAAACAAAAGCTATTCCTCAACTGATAAACAGCCAAACATATGAACAGTTGGTTTTTATTTTAAATACAATTAAATTTTATTATATGTTCTCAATTCTCTCCCTCCCAGTTCTGCCCCTCTCCCCCTTACTCATTAAGAAAGCAAAAGGAAACCCAAAACCTGTAACAAACATGAAAAATGAAACTAATTCCCACATTAACCATTAAAAAAAAAAACCTTTAATCTACACTTTGATTTCATTACTCCTCTATATGGAGGTAGATAGGATATTTCATCATGAGTACTCTGGTATTATAGTTGGTTCCACTGTGTTGAGCAGAAGTTCCTAAATCTTTCAAAGTTGTTAATCTTCACAGTTTTGTTGTTATTGTATACATTATTCTCCTGGTTCAGCTTACTTCACTTTGAAACAGTTCCTATATGTCATCCCAGGTTATTCTAAAATCATTCCCTTCAACATTTCTTACAGTGCAGTGGCATTTCATCACTGTATACATATACCATAACTTATTCAGCTACCCCCTAACTGATGGACACCCCCTCATTTTTCAATGCTTTGAGACCATGAAAAGAGCTCCTATAAATATTTCTGTACACACAGGTCATTTTCCTCTTTCTTTGATCTCTTTGAGGAACAGATCACTTAGTAGTGGTATTGCTGAATCAAAGAATATGTACAGTTTAATAGCTTTTTGACTATGGGAACAGGCAGTTTTTAAAAGAAGAACTCTAAATTTTCACCAGTCATATGAAAAATTATATTTTGCATGACTATACATGTATAATCTATATCAAATTGCTTGCCTTCTCAAGGAGGGGAAAAAGGAGGAAGGAAGAGAATTTGGAACTCAAAATTTTTAAAAACAAATGTTAAAAATTTGTTTTTATATGTAATTAGAAAATAAAATAAAATTTTAAAATTTTCCCCAAAAATGTTTCAAATGACTGATAGAGAAATTCAAATTAAACTGACAGTGAGGTTCTACCTCACACCTATCAGATTGACAAAGCTAACAAAAAGACAAAATGACAAATGTTAGAAGAGCTGCAGGAAAACAGACACATTAAATGATGCACTACTGGTAAAGCTGTGAATTGATCCAACTACTCTGAAAAGCAATTTGTAACTATGCCAAAAAAGTTACTAACTGTGCATAGTCTTTCATCCAGTATTACTCCTACTAGTCAAATACCTAAAAAGACCAAATAAAGAGAAAAAGGAACAAGATATACAACAATACAAATTGTCGCTCATTTTGTACTGTACCTAGAAACTAAGGCAAAAACTTTCAATTGACAAATGTCTAAAGAAATTATGTTTTATAAACTTAGTATAATTGTGTCATAAGAAATGGCAAAGGGGAGGATTTCAGAGAAACCTGTTAAGGTATGTATGAACTGATGCAGAGTAAAGAAAACAGAATTAAGTGAAGAATTTATACAATAATAGTAGCAGCGTAAAAACAAACATCTTGGAAAGACTTTAAAAACTCTGATCAATGCCAATGACCAGCCATGATTCTAAAGGCACAAGAAGGGGGCTACCTGTACATGCTGACAGAAAGATGAGGGCTTTAAAATGCAGAATGAGATACACATTTTTGAACATAGCTAATACAGAAACTTGTTTTGCTTGATTATGTATATTTGTGAGAAGGATTTCTTCCCTTCTTTCTCTGGAAGATTAAAGGAGGCAAGTGTGTAGACAATAAATGCTTGTTAACTTAAAAAATGTTAATAAAGTTGAAAAAAATTTAATATCTCTTAGGTTGTAAACATGAGAGACTAGAAGAAAAGTATCTTCCATAGCAGGAGGGAAGTTTAGAGAAAGGATGAGCTGAGAATTTTGTCAATAATTTTGTTTTAATATTTAATACAGGCAGAGTTATACATAGTACCACCCTGCTACATTAAGTTGAATCTAAATCATTTTTCTAACACTATTAAAAATATTGCTGAGATTCTAAGTCACAGTAACTACCTCAGTAAGAAAGAGGAACTCTAACAAGTACAGAAATCACTGTAATGGAGAAAAATGATGGTCTCAGCATAAATATGAGAGCATGACAAAAATAGCAATCTCATATATACCTTGGTTGAAGATGATTCCACTGTACTCCCTTCAGCTTTATTTACCAAGGGCCTCAGCTGTTTTTGAATTTCAACTTCTGATCTAGCCATACTTAGAAACTCGCTAATAGAATCTTCTTTCTTCTCTTCTTGGTCAGGTATATCCCACCTAGTTGGCTTTCTTGGTTCTAAAAATTGATTGATACCAACAATAATACAGTCATACAAATTAAATTTTCCATTACAAAGATCACTTATTGCTCCTTATTCACTATCATACAGAACCTGATTTATAAATTTCTGAGCAATTCTAATGAAGTTTTGGAAGCAATTTGTTTTCTTAATGAATATAATTTGCTTCAGGTTCCATAACTGGGCACATATTAAGACAATGACTATTTACTATTATATTAATCAAATGATGTTCTACTTACTGTTGTGACTATGATTCTGTTGCGCCCTTTCATTTGATACTTGAGTTGTGGTTACTGTTGTGGGCTCAGCTATTGTTAAAAAGTTAAATACTGAATACTTGTCTCGTTTAACTTTTGGTAATCCAACTATAGTTGAACTAAAATGAAAAAAAGGATGAATTTTAATTAACACCAGTTTTCAAATAAATTATCCTTAAAAAATGTCAATTCTTTTTATTTTGTCCTAATAGTGCTACAAAAAAAACTATTAATTAAACTACTTCAATATTTTAAAGAACCACTTTTAAATGAATTTTTAAAATATCCATTTGTAGGGCATATGAAAAGTATTTTCCAGAAGCAGGGCAGCTTGAAAACTACAAGATGACCATCTTACATATTTATTTTTTGTTTGTTCTTTTGGAGGGGGGAAGGCAAGGCAATTGGGATTAGGTGACTTGCCCAAGGTCACACAGCTAGTGTGTCAAGTGTCTGAGGATGGAATTCAACTCAGGTCCTCCTCTAGGGCCAGTGCTCTATTCATTGTGCCACATACCTGCTCCTCATCTTACATATTTAAAAGAAAAAAAATTCAAACTGTACATAATAGAAATCTGAAGTTTCATGTACAATCTTCTTTTTAAAAATTCTACTTTATATATGCAAATATTTGTTAAGTTCAGAATAAAAATAAAAATTAATTTTAAAAGATTTCCTAATCACAAATACATATATATATTTAAGTATCAAAGACATTACCAATGAAAACTTACTACAAATGTATGATAAATTTTGGTTTAATTGTACACTTTTTCTTACAGTGCTTGTAACTAAACATAAAGGATTACATTGCTGTGGGAGGATAAAAGCATGTAAATAACATTCAATTTAAACTGCATAAAGAGCATAAAAGATGATATTAAAAGATGTATAGGTAATAGTGAAAATTCTTTAATCTCTAAGACTACTAGTAACAGGTAGTTAAGGGTTTATAAACATTTAAATATAAAGACAAATGTTATCCTTACTTTGGTAATATGAAAAATCTGTGCTGATGGAAAAAAATCTGCCTTTAACCTTACTATAATATCAACAACTTACTCTGGGTAAGGATCAGGGATGTTAAATCTTTTACAAAGCAGTTTTTCAGGGTGCCACTCAAATTTATCTCTTGTGAGCTTTCCAAACATCTTCATCTTCACAGCAGACAGTTTGTCATCAACATCATTCTGTAAAAATCCAAGTGTTTTATTTTCCATCTGCCTTTGAACTGTCTTCCCCACCTGGAACACACCCCCTTGTCACCACTGCCTCTTGAAATTCTTGGTTTGCTTCAAAATTCAGCTGACGCCCCTAGCCACTAGTGCCTTCTCCTCCTACATCTGCCCTGTATCAATCTTGTATGTATTCATATGTACTTCTATGTACCCAAAACAAGGAGATACTTAACACTTGCTAACTGACTGAATGACAAAAAGAGGAAGGATTCATTCAAGAAATCCATTTAAATAAAATAGGTCTTTTTACATTTTTATAATGCATTTAATGATTTACCATTTCATTTTATGACACCTAACAGTTTCAGTACCCTCAGTATGGGAACCCTTTGACCAATACAGATCAATAACTCACTTGCAAGGCAGAGCACCTTCTAGAGTTGCCTAGATTTCATCCCCCTCAGGCAGACAACAATTGGTCCACTCATTCTGGAAAACAATTTGGAACTACACCCCAAAAGATGCAAATTGTGCATATCTTTTAACTCAACTCTATTGCTACAAGGCTTCTGCCCCAAAGGAAAAAAGAGGAAAGGGATCTATATGTACAAAATGATCATAGCTCTTTTCAAAAGCGGAAAAACTAAAGGCTGCCCTCTGTTTAAATGGCCAAACAAATGACAGCAGGTGAATATAATGTATTCCTATTACACCATAAAAAATGATAAAATGGACAACTTCAAAGGCAAATAGATTGCTATGAAGTGATACAGAGTGAAGGGGGCAGAACTAGGAGAATACTTTATATACAACATTATGAAAAAAAACAACTCTCAAAAACTTTAGAACTCTGATCAATGCAACGGTTAACCAATGGTTAACCAAAAATCCAAATGATTAAAGATGAAGTATGTCATTTACCTCCTGCCAGAGAGATGATGGACTTAAAATATAGACAGAGACAAATTTTGGGGGGGGGGAGGGGAAGCAGCAATGAACACTAGGAATTTGTTTTGCTGGTTTTATTTTTGAGGGTGATTTTTTTGTTGTTTGTTCTTGCTCAACTAGTAGGAGGAATGAATGGCAGGAGAGATATTTGTAAATGCATGTAATAAAAATACACAAATTTCTTTTTTAAAAAGTGTCCAAAGAATTGAAAGGTTAAATAATTTGCCTTAGATCACCCACTAGTGTCAGGGGCTGGACTAGAACCCAGGCCTTTCACACTCCAACACTGGCCCCTTTATCCACTACATCACACTGCCATATTACTTATAAGATTTAAAACATTTTCCTAGTATTTTGTAAATTAAAAATTTATAACACAATAAGATTATCATGGCAGACCTCTTGGTCTCGAGGAACTTCTACTTGGTCTGTGTCATCTTCCTGTTTGGCATGAGTAAATCTGGAGGACAGTGATGAACTGGAGCGCTTGTACAGCACAGCTGCTCGCACAAATTCATCCCGTTCTCGTCCTCGTTCCCATTCAGTCATCCTGGGGTCTAAACAACTTTCCAAAGCATCTATGGTATAGGAAAGAAGAAATAAATTCATCATAAAAAACAAAGGGCCTTCCACATGCACCAAATATTTATAGCAGCACTTTTTAAATTGGCAAAGAACTAGAAACAAAGCCAATGCCCATTGATCAGGGAATGGTTAAACAAGCTATAGTCTATGAATATTACTGTGCTTATGCGATGACTAATTTTGATAGACTTAGTTCTTTTTTTGGGGGGGAGGGCAGTTGGGATTAAGTGACTTGCCCAAGGTCACACAGCTAGTTTTTCTGTTGGCTGGTGCTCTATTCACTGCGCCACCTAGCCGCCCCCAGACTTAGTTCTTCTTAGCAATGCAAGGACCTCTGAAAATTCCATCCAGAGAAAGAAATGTGGCGTCTGAATGCAGATGGAAGCATACTGTTTGCTTTTGTTTTGTTTTGCTCTGTTCTGTTTTGTTCTTTCTTTTTCATGGTTCCTCTTCTTTGTTCTAGTTCTTCCATACAACAGGACTAATGTGAAAATATGCTTAATAAAAATGTATATGTAGAGCCTATATCAGATTGCATGGTTGGTGAGGAGGGAGGGAAGGGAGGTGGAGAAAATGTAAAACTTATGGAACTGACTGTTGAAAACTAAAATAAATTAATTTTTTAAAAAAGAATATTCCTGTGCTATAAGACTTGGCAAATATGACAAATGGGAAAATTTATATAAACTGATGCAAAATGAGATTAAAAAAGAAGCAGGAAAGTAATCTATATCACACAGAGAGGGAACCTGAGGCTTCAAGGACACATACGGTCCTCTAGATCCTCAAGTGCATCCCTCTGACTGAATCCAAACTTCACTTCAGGACCTAGAGGGACCACATATGGCCTCAAGGCTATAGGCCCCCAACCTTGCTGTATACCAACAATAAAAAATTTTTTAAAGGGCCTTAATGAAAATATTTAGCTTATAAGGTAATCACCTAATATTTGAGATAATTTATGTGTCAATGAAAAATCAATTCTTTATTTTTCTAACTAGAAACATAAATTTTTTACTACAGCAAGGTTAAAAAAATTTCTAATTTAAGATTAGCCAAAAAAAGTACTTCAGAGACAAAAATGCTCTAATTTTAGGTTAGCCTAGAAAAAGTAATAAAACAGTAATGCTTTCTCTCTTACCGTGTCATTTAATTATGCCGTATTTACTAAGGAAACCATTAGTTAAAAATGTAAAAAAAAAAAAAAATACAACCCAAAAAACTGGTTACCACTGTTAAGTGCTCAGAATTAAAAAAAAAAATTAGAATCCTTAGAAACTCAAACATAACCATCTGACTTTTTAACCTATTGGCCTCTTTGATACAGTAAATGGCTTTTTAAAAAAATATTAATAGTTAATGCCTTTTGTGCAACAAGATAGCAAAGAAATCTGTAAAAGAGTTTCATCTTTCATTTCTAATATATTTGAAGGTACTCAAAGAGCAAAAACTACCCATATTCACTGGTGGTCTGTACATAATCAATTACTGGGACACATGCACTTAAAGAAGATGAAAAGTGATGTTTAAATCATTTTCATTAAATTTCCCCCTCTCTCTTGAATTTGGATAATTAATTGATATCACTGCTCCATCTCTCTTGCTCTTTCAATGCTTCCCAATTCCATGGTTTTTTTTTCCAAGTCTGTTTCTTTTTAACTGCATTCCAGGTCCCCCTACCACAAGTCCAGCTCTTAGCTACAACATTAGGATTCTACAAGGGCTTGAGGGACCCAAGATGCTTATACCCAAGTTAAAGTTTACTTGAAGATAAAGTGGATTCAGCACCTCCAGAATAAAAGACAAGACTTTTCGATTTAATCATATAAAAATTCATGCCTATCCTACCATACCCTACTGTACCCTACCCCCAGCAGCCTAGAATGATCAAAAAAATTATGGTAAAATAAGATTCCCAGATTACCTTTCTGCCCTTGTTTAATACTGCCTAAATACTTCTCATATCGTTTTTGTTTTTCTGGATCTTTTGCAAAAGGTCTGAAATCACTGGATCTTCCTGCAGTTACATCACCACCCAATACCATCTGCAGTGTATATGGAGCATCATCTGGAGAATCTGGCTGAAATCTGCTATTCCAAGCTTTTGGTACCAAAGCCTTTGCCTTTATTTCAGCTGCTTTAACTTCAGTTGCCCGTTTCATTTCATTTATCCTTTCTTTATCTTTCTGGGATAAAAACTCTAAAACAGATGTCGGTGAACCTAAAAAAAACCAGTAAGAGTTGTGAAGTATCAAATGTTTGTATATATCTATGCTTTATTGTGCATTTATAATACCTTAAAATTTATAAATTTTATATCTTAAATTCATTTTATTAAAGGAGGTTAAAAACCTTTCATGTATATTATCTAATTTTTTCCCATACTATCCCTGTGAATGAGACACAGGTCAGATACTGACCTTCAAACTTTAGAACTGGCAAATTTTGAGATGGTAAGCAACTGCAGTAAATAATTCAATGTTTATTACACAAGTTAAAGTTTTTAAACAGAAAATGGACTCTTTCAGTCATTTTACACCTAGTCAATGATGTCCCATACTTGACTGGCCAGTACTTCAATATGCCTCCATGACACAGGCTACAACTCATCAGCCTGCATCAAAGACAAAACTTACATCACAGGCACAAGATAATATTCCAAAGCAGATCTTTGTATCATAATCTATATGGTATTTTCCCCAACACCAGCTTCTGGACTACCCTCCTAAGCAGTAGAGAAGAACAATGACTTTTCAGTCTTAGAAATGTTGTTTTCAATATAAGCAAATGAAGTAAGGAAAAATTACATCATCACTTTTCTCAATTATTAGTAATTTTCAGATAAGTAAGAACTGTCTTAAAAAATCTGTATATGATGAATAGTATAAGTCTGAGCAAAAAGATGGATTACCAAGTCAACAAACTCTCATTTGTTATGGAAATGGGAATCTGAAGATCTTCCCTTGCCCCTGGGCCCCTTGTCAGGCTTAAGTGAATTTGAGAACCTTCCCTGATTTGAAAATATACTCTGCCCCCTAATAGGCTGAATGTGGTCACATGGAGCCTGTGGTAGGAAGCTTGTTTTTCAGGAACGCCCACACCTTACTACTTTGTGATTGGGCAGTGGGTCAAGAACGTTGTGACATTCTCTGACCCAGGAGAAGGCTATATATACACTGATGTGAGGTTTTGTTTTGGGACTCACTTGGGGAAGAGTTGTGTGATTTAGCCAGATGAGACTCTGGGCAGCTGTTGAGTCCCCCAACTTTGAAAACCCAGATGTTGGTGCTTCCTTCTCTGGTAACTAACTAGGTATAGATATAATGGTCAGACAGCTGGAATTCTGCTTGTAACTTGTAACAGTCTGCTGATCTGTTCCTCTGTCTCCTTGTAACTTCTGTTTATATTCTCTGAAGTTCAGGGTGCTGACTTTTTCCCCTGAACTAGGTAAATGATACATGTTTGATTGATTAAAGTAAGACTGTTAACCCATTTTGAGTTGCTTTCCTTCAGAAAAGCAGATCTAAGAACCTGTGCGAGTGGCCATCCTGTGTGTGCTAGAGTGCTTGCTACTACATTGTTAAATAAAGTAATATAAATATATTCTCTTTATTAGCTGTATATAATATAGTTTGGTTATTTGGTAGTTCTAATATATGGCATAACAATGCTATTAAAAATACTTTTTTTTTTGGAGGGGTGGAGGTAGGGCAATTGGGGTTAAGTGACTTGCCCAAGGTCACACAGCTGTGTGCGTGTGTGCATGTGAGTGAAGCGTCTGAGGCTGGATTTGAACTCAGGTCCTCCTGACTCCAGGGCTGGGGCTCTGTTCACTGTGCCACCTAGCCACCCCAAAATACTCTTATTTTAACTTATGAAAACCAGAAAACTATGTCTAGATATTCAGTGGGTAAAAAAGAACCTACTTAAATAAATTACATTTTGTTCACTGAAATGGTTTTGCTTTACATACCTTGAATAGGAGTTTCTCCAAGCATTTCTCCCCTCTTAGATGCATTTAATTGATATCTGCTTTGTTTTGACATGTCACTTAATATTTTCCCAGTTGATTCTGATAGTGCTTGACATAAATGAGAATTTTCTGAGGTTGCAGTTATCACAGGTCTGAAATAATGAACTGGTCTGTAATCCTTTGGCAATTCAGGTGGTGGGTAAATCTTTTAAAATAAACAGAAAATACATGTTACAAAAACAAAGAAACAAAAATCCCTTCATGTCCTAGCTTTTATCCCAGGTAGTTAACATAAATATGAACATGTTACATTTAACATTTAAAACTGTAATCACAAATCACAAATCTATAGATTAATACTATTTACAAGAACTACTATGCTTATAAAAATGGAAGTATTTGTTAAAGAATCACAGACAACTCAATTATTCCTAATCCTTCAATTTTTACTACTCCCTAGTCTCCACTAAAATATACTGCTGGAGTGCATGTTCTACATAAAATGTATTAGTACCTATGGGTTGCATCAATCCTGGGACCACTGCAAAGCTGTCCCACTAAAATCTATAATTATTTGAAAGAGCTCAGCTATTTTAAATGATCCATAGAGGTAGCTATAGCACTGCAGATAGAACTCTGTGCCTGGAATCAGGAAAACCTAAGTTCAAATTTGGCCTCAGACACTAACTAGGCGTGTGACCCTGGGCAAGTCACTTAAACCTCTGTTTGCCTCAGCTTCCTCAACTCTAAAATGGGGATAATAATAGCACCTACCTCCCACAGTCAGTTCCAGAATCAAATAAAATAATATTTATAAAAGCACTTAGGACAGTGCCTGCCATGGAGTAGGTAATATATAAATGTTTATTCTCTTCCCCTGGTAGAAAAATAAAAGTGTAGGAAAAATGCATATTATCTAGGTTACTGAACAGAGCTGGCCAGAAACACACTGAGTTAGATCAGCAATACATAGAGAGATCCTTCAGTCCTTAAGAAGTTGTTCTTGGATCTTCTTCTGGAATGCAGCAGAGCAGGAGAGGCCTTCTCCTTCCCTACCATGCACCTTCTCCAAAACAAAGGAACAGTAGTAGTACCACAAAAACACACACCAATGCAAAAAATGCTTACACTCAGCCTGAAAAGGGAATTCAAAGGCCACGTTCCTGATCCCCAACCACCTATGCAGAGCGGTGGGTATTTTGAATTTCCTAAACAACATGATCTCAGCATCTAGTCTTCTAACAGAAAAGGAAAATGTCCTGGGCAACACCACTTTTGCAGGGTTTTCTGAGTTTGAGAGTTAGGAAGCTACACTTTCTAGAGAGACTTCCTGGTACAACATAACCTTTGGAGAAAGAAGACAATCCACATGGCTCCTGTCCAGTGTTCAATTGGGAGAGTAAAACCAATTAGTTATCCGAATAAGGAAAATTCAGTCAAAAGGAACTGCTCAGCAAGTTTCAAAACATGTTTACCTTTTGGGGATAATCTCAAACACAAGACTAAGAGTCTTGATGAGACTATGTAAGAATCTGTGAGAAAGGACTCCCAGGAACAAAAAAGTATTACACAAACAGCAACTCCAAGTTCATTTCCCTTTTGGGAGTAAAGGAAGTTAGGAGTAGATGAAGTCAACGGGGACTTTCAGTGTTTCATATTTCTTATTTGTTCAAAGGCTCTAGCAAGATCTTAGGATCCATGGGGTAAAATAAAGACTGTCCCATATTGTACAATAACCATATAATAACTATACAAGATTTGGGGACCCTGTTTAGAACATGCTATAAACACAAATTATACCATCGTAATCATCATCACCACCATCATCATCGTCAACAAAATAACAACGAGCATTTATATAGTACTTTAATGTTTCAATATCACCTCATTTGACCCTCACAACAGCCCTGTAGAATAGGTGTTATTATAATCCCCACTTTATAGATCACAAAACTACGACCAAGACAGGTGACTTGTCCAGGGTCTCACAGCTAGGAAATATCTTGAATAGGATTTTAACTCAGTTCTTCATGACTCCAAATCCAACATTTTATCCATGATGCCACCTAGGTGACCTTACCTAAATTTTATTTTGTAGGCTTTTCTAGAGTAATCCAAGATATGAGCAACAAGCCAAAGGAAGAAAAACTAAGCCTTTAGAATCAACCTCCCAGGTCCGAATGAACCTAAAGTCTTTGGACAACCCTGGGTCACAAGCTACATATGCACATTGTTTCTTCAAATAGAAGGTGAGCTCCTTGGATAGGGACTGTTTTGTTGTTGTCTGATTACCCTACTGGATGAATGCAAGAGAATGACAATAAGCTGAGCCCAGAATTAGAGAGGAATAAGTCAAGCTGGACTTCACTGGAAAAACTGTGCAGTGCTTTCAGTATTTCTAAGCTTCTTACTATGGTAAAAGTTAGACTTTTTAAAAATTTTTTTTAACACTCTTAATTTTAATTTATTTTCTTGGTTACATCATTCATTTCCACAAGGTTTTGAGTTACAAATTTTCTCCCCTTTTTGCCCCTACCCCCCAGCCCAGAACATTGATCCCACTGTAAGACCCCTCCCATAATCTGTTCCCTTTTATGCCTTCCTCCAACACCCCTCTAGCTTTCTAGCAGGGCAGGGAGGGGCCCAATGCCCCTGTCCCTGTATGTATTATTTCCCAGTTGCATTTGATTGTATAGCTTTAAATACTAGATTCTTGCAATTCCTCCCCTGTCACCCACTCCCACTGGGAGGAGCAGCAATTCAATACAGGCTGTACCTGTGTAATTACACAAGACACGTCCATGG
>CM053595.1:83764018-83800637 GCA_028646575.1 Pseudocheirus occidentalis
TTTATGTTTTGTTTGACTGACTCTTGTTGCATCATAGAGTCCTTAGCTTCAATTTGTCTGATTCTAATTTTTAGGGAGTTGTTTTCTTCAGCTAGTTTTTGGAGTTCCTTATCCTTATTTTCATTTTTCATTTTTAGGGAGGCATTTTCTCCAGTTAGGTTTTGGACCTCCTGTTCTAGCACTCCAATTTTGCTTTTCAAACATTTGATTTCTTCAGTGATATTTTTTTCCACTTTGGACACTGTAGATTTGAATGTATCTCCTAGTTCTCTAATTTCATTTTTAAAATCTCTTTTGAGATCCTCCAAGGAGGCTTGAGACCAATTTGCATTTCCTTCTGTGGTCTCCAGTGTGGATACAGAGTCCCTGTTGTCTTCTGAATTTGCTTGTTCTTGCTCACTATAAAAGGATTTGATGGTCCTAGCGTTTGCAGTTTCCTTCTTCCCCATTGTGAGTGCCTTTGTCCTGGAATTTGGAGTGGATATCCAAGTCTGGGGTACCGGAGTTTTAGCTTGTGAGGTGGGGGGTTTGGTATCTGTAAGCTCTGAGTATGTAGCCTAATGCCAGTACCAAGACTCTCAGTAATTCCCCTGAGTTACCCTGATGCTTCTGAGTAACTTGTTGGGGTCAGGTGGTCTAGCTCCTTCAGGTTTCAGAGTCTGTGTCCCTGAGCTATGGCTCAAGCAGGTTCAGAGCTGGCTACAGCTGAAGGCCTGAGGCAGAGCTATTGTTTGTTGATTGGGCAAGTGGTGCTAAATTGGCTTTTCTTGGTAGGGCTTGCTGGTTCCACCCTACTCGGCTTAGATTCCATATTATCTTCTACCTGCCCTCCTCAACCCTGCCCCTGCCTGGGGCCGCTTCCCCTGATTCAAGTTTTTACTTTGATTAGAACATTTAATTCCAGACTTTTCTTGGTCTGGGAGGGATTTAGAGGAGCCACTAAACTTTATTCCTCCATCTTGGCTTCTGGCAGTATGGGTGTATAAGGGAAACTCCCTAAGGTTATAAATTAGTCACTTAGAGTTACTTATATCAATGAAATCACAGTTTCTATCTCTATCCCTTTTCTTTCAACAGAAGAAGGAACCAAATTAAGTAATGTTTCAAAATACTTGGGGTTTCTAGTAAAGGCAAATAATTAGTTGCTTTAATTTTGAAGAATGTCTGTGGTTTACTGACTATAACATAGGATGTAATTTCACTAAATGATGACTCATTGATTTACTACAAACTTAAGTTTGAATCTACTATTTTCTGAAAATATGAAGGGATTTGAACATTTTTTCCAACTGTTCCAACAATCTTCCCCTACAGTCTGGGTCTGAGGGCTAAAACTGGTTTTTAACAACAGTTTTACTGTATTTAAAGCAAAAAATGTTTACTGTATTTTAAAATATAAAAACAATTCTTAGCTCACTCAGCATTACAAATATAGGCAGCCTTAAAACAAAGAAGCAGCAGGCCTTTGCCTGTGAGCTAGTTTGCCAACCCTTGGTCTATATTAGAAAAAATAAATTTTAAGAGCAAAACTAAGTAAGATAAAAAAAAAAAATTTGCTTACTTCCTTAGAAGATAAAGGTTTAGATGCCAGGGAAAAACCATCCAAAATTTTTCCAACATACCGGATATCTTTTTCTGATCCTGCAAAGCAAATGTTATTAATTTTAGAAATAAACTATACTACTTACAATAGTGTACCTTTTGTTAAAATTATGCATCATTTAAAAACAAGATAAAGATGTGTATAATAATGCAAGTTACAAAAGAAATAGAGCATAAATCCATCCCTCACACCTTTGTTGACTTAGTGCCTGGGTGACACAGCCCTACACCACCCTAATTTAAGTACATTATTCAGAACATAGGTCTATGATTCTACATAGTTCAAAGGTCAACCAAAACAATGACATGTTAAAATATCTGGTTCATCAAGTACTATGTTCTATAAGTAAATAAACACCTAAAAATATGCTCTGAATAAGAGATCTAAGCAATCAAGAGCACAAGACCTGATTTTTTTTTAAAAAGTAACTATCACTTTGCAATAGTCAATACTAAAAATAGGTTTTAAAAAAAAAAACCATACCCTAGGAGTTTCCTAGCAACTATCCAAAGACGGTGTAATAAAACCAAAACCTCCACAAGCTAAGTATAGGAAAGAATAAAATGTACTTTTACCTTCTCAAACGAAGTTCTAACAAGATAATGACAAAGAATTTAGTTATATTCTTTGCCTTGAAGGCACTACAAACACTTCAAACATTTATATATGAATATAAACACAAAAGTTCACAGAATCACAGATTTCAAGTTAGAAAGGACCTAACGGGATATCTAATCCAACTCCTTCATTCCCCAGATGAAAAAAAGGAGGCCCAAAGAAGTTAAATGATTTGTCCAAAGTCACTTGGGTAATGTGTGAATCAGAACCCACACTGGGACACAAGTCAATGTTCTCCAACTATACCATCTGTCTCCCTCTGATTAGAAGGCACTATAAACATTTCAAATGTTCATATGTGTACAAAGTATATATAAACCCACATGAGTTGTCCTAAAACAAGGGTTCTTAACCTGGAGTCCATGGATCCCAAAGAGGTCTACAGATAAATTTCAGGGGAAAAATGAATTTGGGCAGGGGGGAATCTTTTTTTCACTAACCTTTGGTTTCCTTTGTAATTCTATGTGTTTTGTTTTGTACAATTAAAAACACTATTCTGAAAAGGAGGCCACAGGCTTTACTAGATTGCAAAAGGAGTACATGATACAAAATAAGTTAAAGAGTCCCATTAGAAAATATCCTTTCATTAGGGGCTAAGACTGTAAGTTAAAAACTAAGCAAACTCATCATTTTTAATAAATCATTTAAAAAACCTCCATAAGATAGCTATATTTATTCGAAATAATCAGAAGACATTTATTATAATTAAACTGTATATGGATTCCAGCTCCTCACCCTTTATCACCTATAATCCCAATCCTGACATTTGGTTTCCAAACTACATTATTATTTATAATTAATAAAAGAATTACCATTTTCCTTACCTTGATACTAAATATCTATACTAAAGTTGTTATCTCTTAACTATATATATATATATATATATAAACTATATATTATTTATGAATAATGCAATTTCTGACAGTGATACCCTGAGATCTTTAACAGTTAGTATGATACTATCATAGTATCAACATTTCCCACAAAAACCATCCCCTTTATATTTATCTATAAAAACTACCAGATAGATTCTAAGACCACTAACTGAAAAAAAAGTAACTCATTGTTCACCTTTAAGTGCTCAGCATTATGATGGCAGAGTAGGACACAGTCCTTGCTCTAGATTGGTTTTACTAATCTAACTAGGGAAATGAGAAGAATTCATTAGCTTTTATACATTCACAAAAGATATCACAAAACCAACAAGGATTAATTGCTAAATGAGTGGTAAAGTGTTAAGGGTTCAGAGAATGAAGCGATCACTAGATATGCCCAGGAAAGGTTTGGTATTCCCAAACAGGGAAGAAGGTAAATTCTGTAATAGTTGAAAGAATTTGTGGTATTTGGCCTAGAGAATAGAAGAAGTAGGGAGGTCATGATTGCTGTGTTCAAATAAGTTAAAAGATTACGAAATGGAAGAGGAACAAACAAAAGAACAAAACTAAAACCAACGGACTGAAGTAATAGGGAGGTAGATTTTACCTAAGTACAAGGTAGAATTTCCTAAGTTAGAGCTGTCTGAAAATAAAATGGGTGCCTCTTGAAGCAGTGGGCTCCCTGTCACAAGGTGGTCTAGCAGAAAAGAGGAGCATTTGTCTATAATGTTGCAGAGAAAATGATTTCTAGGTTTCCCCTGTTTTAAGAGCCTAAGATTCTAAAATGGATATGGTCTCTCAGGTTCTTAGGGTTCTCTAACTCCTGCAGATGAAAGCAGAAAATTGATAATAAAGCATTGGCCTCAAATACTCAGAAATGAAATTGGAAGGTATTAAGATCTGCCTACAAGAACCTATTTTCCCCTTTCTTATTCTTCTTTTGCCACCTACTCCTAATTAACTATTCTCTCACATAAATTCTGGATAAACCATGCTAAAACTGATTTTTTTCCCCCCTCAATAGAAACAATATTAAAAAAAAAATTTGGAACTGAGGCCTTGAGACAATATATTAAAAGAGAAGAGCTTTAAACATCTCCATTTTCAGGTACTTTTTGCTGTTAGTGACATATATACTCCCCATTTTCCTTGTCTAGTTATGCCAGATAGCGTTCATGCACTTAGTTCTAACTAGTGACCTTCCATGCCAATATATGTTCTGGGTTACTCACTTGAGTAACCAAGGCCAGATTTCAGATTCTCTGGCTGCACTGCATTCACTTGCCTCAGGCCCTGGTCCCTCTCATGTTTGTCCTATTCTGCCTCAGTTCTTCTAGTTTCACTTCAGTTCCAGCTCCTCACCCTTTATCACCTATAATCCCAATCCTGACATTTGGTTTCCAAACTACATTTTAATTTATGATTAATAAAAGAATTATGCAAAAGAATTTGTAACTGCCTTACAAAAAGCAAAAAAACAATTTTTTTTAATTAAAGAATTACCATTTCCCTTAGCTTAATACTAAATATCTATGCTAAAGCTGTTATCTCTGTGGGGGGCGGGGGGAGGTTTGGAGGGACAAAGGTAGGGCAATTGGAGTTAAGTGACTTGCCCAAGATCACACGGCTAGTTTTGTGTTAAATGTCTGAGGCCTGATTTGAACTCAGGTCCTCCTAACTCCAGGGCCAGTGCTCTATTCACTACACCACCCAGCCACCCCAAGTTATTATCTCTCAACAATTACCTTTCCCACTTTTATACTGCTTGGGTGCTGTCCAACCATAGAGCCCATCCCCAGGTTCTTCATCCTTCAAAATAGTATCATACTTAGATAATGTTTCTGTTGCATAAATATCATCATCTTCTTCTTCCAAAGCACCTACACCAAAAGCCTTAAAAGAAAAAAGATTTACAGATGAATGAATAGAAGTATGAGACAACCCTATACTGAAAGATGATGTATAATTTTAAATATTTAATTGCAGATACTTTATTACTACTTGTTTTACCAAGTAAGCGACTTAAAACACTGTAGGGAAAAAAATGGGAGCCATGGAATCATTTTCACACACACACACACACACTCTCTCTCTCTTTCTCTTTTTTCCAAACTCTTAGCAAACTATGGACCAGTTGGCAAAGGAGGAACAGGAGATACACAACCTATAGACCTAGAAGGTTACAACTGTCAATTTAGAGTTTGAAAGATGCTCCCTATCAATATCAGAAAAGTGATTTTACAATGCTACGTTGGTTAGAGCAGTTAAGAAATGAGGCACCAAAAAGGTATAAATGAGAGACATTTTTCCTGTCCTTCACAAGGCCAGTTTGACTGTAAGAAACAGAATCCCAGCCTAACCGTGACCATTCCACACCATCAAGTGATGGACTACAACCCTAACCTTGCAAAATTCATTGCCACCACTTTGGTATTCACTGTGGCCAAAACCCTGGGTAGCTCCCAGCACAGCTTAGTCCACAAAATTTCCATATGACACAAAGGAACATCAGTGCAGACACAAGAGATGTTGAAACATACCCAGGAACCCCAAACCCCTGCAGCAGTACTGTCCTGCTACTAGAAAATGTCTCACTAGACTTTCTCCCTAAGCTCTTTCAAGGACCATAAACTCAGCAGCCTCAGCACCATGAGCCTGCCTAGAACACAAGTCTTGCTTCTTCTTGTCAGACATGGTATCTGCCTGCTGTAGGCAGTCCCAATGTGAAAGGAATCTGGTATCCTCTATCAGGACTCCTGAAGGCCACTGTTGCCTTGCTATTCCATCACAGCACAACTATTCTGTGCCTTCCTAATCCTGTAGTAACACAGAGATTACAGAAAAAATGAGTGCAATAAAAATATCCACCTAGCTAGTACAAGAATAATCAAGAAATGATAAATATATCATTGATTGTCTACCATCTAAAGGCATAAAAAGTATATAGGCTGCTGAAAAACTTGTTAAAATCTCTGACTAGCATTGAGAAGACTTTGTGATTGGCAATGGCAGATTATCTTTAAAGGGAATAACTTGTCCCCCTTCCTTTAGTATGAGAAGTGAGTCAATATAATGGCTGTCTTTTATTTTATAAATGAGGAAGCTAAGGTAACCACTAAATTACATCCAAATTTGTTTCAACTTTGACAACAGAGTTGTTCTTCTATCATGAACAAGTCTATCTAAGGTATTTCATAAATCTCACTTATATGTCTACATTTAAAAAAAAATATTACAGTGAGAATGAGATCAATTGTTTTGAATTTTTTTTTAACGTAAAATTATATTTTCAACAAAAGTAAGTATAATGAAGCAGTCATCTCCAATAAATATATATACGTTAAGTACATTAAGGAAAGTATATTCATTTGCCATGACTGAATATTTATAAATTAGTAATGCTTTAACCTGTCCTGAAATTCCAAGTTTTCTTCCTTTATTTGGTCTAATGCTTCCAAGAAGACTGCTGGTCCCCTCAGAGACATCACTGAAAAGATTAAAATGCTCCCCTGAAATTCCAAATAATGCTTTCTGTGGATCTAGCCCCTTATAGGCAAGTCCATGAACATTGTCTTTAGGAGTAAAATCCACTGGAGTTATATCTTTGGGTGCAAAGGTCACATTATCTGGCAGATAGTCATCATCATCATCCTGCAAAAAATATTTAAAGAAATAAGATGAATCAATAAATAGCAAACCAGAGACCATAGATATAATTTTTTAAAATTATAATTGCTTTATTAAATAACTATATTAAATCTATGCCAAATGACTAAATAATGCTTCAAATAGTAAACACTAAATATATACTAAGATGCAGAATGTTGTGAATATGAAATTATTATTATTATTATTAATAACCTAACTCATTAATGAAGATATCAACACATATATATCACCAAGATTTACAAAATATTTTCCTAACAGTTCTGTGAGGCAGGTGTAACAAGCATTCCCACCCATTTTACAAATGAGAATAATGAGGCTCAGAGGGGTTAAGTAAAACAGTCAGTGTGAACCTAGGATTTGAACCCAAGTTTCACAAAGACTCCAAGCCTAATATTACTTCTACTTGACTATGATGCCCCTATAACAGACCCTATTCTTTAGGATTTTATACCATTAATTTAGTATGCCAGACTAAATTAACTACCTTCTGCAAATTAATTACCTTCTGAGAATGTGAAATAATTATTTTAATGTTTAATGTACTGGAATTTCACTCTATTTAAAATTGCTTGAAATAACTGGAGTATTTAATTGAAAGTCGTTTAACATCCTATATATATGTGTCTATAATAGAATTGGCTGATATCGGCCTAGATCTTTCAGGTCCCTTAACCCCCCACTCTTCACTAAAAATTCCAAGATTCTAGGATTTGAAGCACTCAAGGTTCTTAAATACTAATAAGAAAATGTTTTGGAATACAAATTATAGTCATCACTTAATAGTTCAAGAAAACGTGCACATTAATCTGGAAGGGATGTGCAGAATGGATAAGAAAGACTCTAGAGGTGAAACCAATTATAGCATTCTAAACATCAGGTGATATAAGTACTTGTAGTGAAAAGGAAAGACAGATTTAATTGAGATTGTAAAGGAAGAATCAAGAGAACTTGGTGATGGACTACTAATGAAATGAAAGAGGTGTTGAAGATTACTCTAAGGTTTCAAACTGGGTGCCTAAGTGAATGTGATGCCACTAACAAAAATGAGGGAGAAACAGTCAGCTCAGGAGTTGGCTAAAGGAAGAAAAAGAGACAGCAAATCTGGTACTTCTTAATGTTGAATTTGAAGTTCCCGGAGCACATTTAGGTAAAAATACATTGTGTTAGAAATGTGACACTGAAATGTTCCTTATCTTGATCTGTATTCTCCCATAGTGCTATCACCTATCCCTGATCTTTAATCCCTAATCCCACATTCCCAAATGCTTGCTGGACTTTTTCACATGGATGCCCTCCTAACATCTCAAACTCACCACATCTGATTTGTTATATTCTACCTATCCCCTCCTCCATACCAGTTTCTCTTCTTGACTTTCCTAGTTTTAAATGGCACAATTCTCCTAGTCACCTGAGCTTGAAACTTTGTTTTCTTTATTAGCTTCCTTTTTTTCCGAATTCCCTACTTTTCCTATCTAATCACTAAGACCTGTCTGTTATTTTTTCCAGAATTCTCCCAAATCTGCTATCAACCTAGATGAGACTGTCATTGCTTCATACAGGACAACTGCAAGAACTTTCTAATTGGGCAATTATGATATCACTAGATTCTCTTCCCTCTTATTCATTGTGCACAATACTGGTCAATTAATCTGACTCTATCATCATTTTAAATATAACACTATTCTGCCGAAGAAACCTTAATGGCTCCCTCCCTACAATATAAATTTCAAACTCCTAAGCCTGGTATTCAAAACTCTATGACATGGCCCTAATTAACCTTTCTAACCTTCTCTTTTCATTCTCAAATATGAACATTACATTAAGGTCAAACTATACTGCTTATCTTCTCCGAAATACACATCATTCATTCCCATCCCATGTCTTTCTTTGCCTATAATCAATAGCACACCCCCAATTATACTATTTATTAGAACTCTTTCTACCCTTTAAGGCCCAGATTAAATGCTGCATTTTTTTATAATGCCTTTCCTGATCACCTCAGCTCAAAGTGGTGCCTTTCTGCCCCCAAACTCCTACAACATTTAGACTCCATGAGACTGAAGGCATTTCCACATACTGCTTTGTATGACAGATATTTCTGTTTGTATGTTTTAACCTCCCATGTTAGGTTATAAACTCCTTGACAACAAAGGCTCTCAGAGGATGGAACCCAGCACAAAATAAGGACTTAAAGTTGTGTTGAAAAAACATATGATTGAGCTTTAAAGCAAGAACTTTGTCCTCTATTTTGGTGACAGAGCAATATATGTTTCTGATTTTCTGTTTCTCAGCTGTGATCTAAAGAACTAAGATTGTTAGATAACGTCATTTAAAATTAATATGTTAATATACAATAATTATAACAAGCACATAGTGTGCATTTAATACATCTTTTTTGACTGAAAACAGATTTTTTAAGTGGTTACTTAAAAAAAATGCTAAGCATCCCATTTCTATCTTGAAAATTACAGTGAGAACAGAATATTAATGAACCTATACAATACCTCTGATCCTTCAGAACCAGTAGGGGGTAAAGCACAACCGTAGATTTTTATTCCAGGAACTATAAAAGACATTTGAAAACAGTTAGTCACGTAACATTAAAAGAGACTGACAGAGTTATTCCAGCAGATCATTATTTTTAAAAGAACTCATCATTAATATTCTTTTAAAAGGTATGTGATAAACTTTAAACAGTAATACAAGTATTGAGTACTCACCTAAAAGAGAATAAAAACAGAAAAATCCCATACACACCAAAAAATTAAAAGCAGCACTTTTGTGGTAACAAACAACTAGAAACAAAACAGAGGTCCACTGACTGGGGAATGGCTAAACAAATCATGGCACATTAAAGTACTAAACTATGACTGGGGCTTATGAAATGGTGACTATAAAGAATTCAGAGAAGCACATAAAGATTTATATTAGCTGATGCAGAAATCAAGGAGACAACATTCATGACTGTAAAATGGAAATGGAAAAAACCAAAAAAGTGAATGATTTGAGATTACAATAATAACAGTTGGTTCTGGAGACAAGTTAAGAAAATGTACCTCCTCTTCGCTGAAAAGGTGAGAGACTATGGGCACAGACTATTGTATATATTGTCAGACATAATATACATTCATTAGTTTTGCTGATCTTATTTTTTTTCTCTCTTCTTTAACATTATAAGGGATGATTCACTGGGTAGGAGGAACAGATATATCTGAATTTGAATGTGATAGAAACAAACTGCATCAATAAAAATAATGTAAAATGAACAATAATTAAGGGAAGAAATGTATGATAGCCCCCCAAAAGAGGGAAAGGCATAGTTACAAAAAAATTTATAGCAGCATTTTACTGGGCAGCAAAGTGGGTGCCCACTGACTGCAGGATGGCTGAACAAATTGTGGCATATGAACATAATAGAACATTATATTACCATAGAAAACAACAAATATGAAAAAAAGCCAAAAACTTGGGAAAGTATGTATAAACTGATGCAGAGCAAAGTGCCCAGAACCAAAAAACCATCTGTACAAATAGCTACAATAAAGTAGTGGAAAATATTGAAAGACATCAGAACTCTCGCCAATGCAGTGACCAATTTTGACTTCAAAAGACTGACTGAAACATTTTGCCTTCTTTCCAATAAAGGATTGACAACAGGCCAGAATGCAGTATGCATTTTCAAAGATGGTCCTTGTGTTGGGATTTATTTTGCTTGACAGCACCCTTTTGTTAAAAGGGAACGTAACATTGAGAAATGAAAACAATGCAAAAACCTTCAATAAAATATTCATTTTTTTTAAATGTACATAGTGAATACAACAATATACTATACAAGGAAAGGTCCATAGGTTATGTAACTTGTGTAATATGACTGGTGGGATGGTAGATACCTCAGTGCTTGTTACTAGAACAAGAAGCAACAATTCACATAGTTATCTAAACTTTAGAGTTTACAAAGTGTTCCTTTATAACAACCCTATGAGACAGGCAGTTGGGTAATACAAGCATTATTACCATTGCTTCACAGATAAGGACACTTGAGCTCAGAAGGATTAAGTGATTTGTCCTGGGTCACAAAGCAAGTTAAGTGTCATATAGGATTTGAAATGATATCTCTCCTGACCCTGTCATTCATTCACTCAACATTTATTAAGCACCTGCCATGTACAATGTTAGGTGCTGGTCCTACAAAGACAAAAACTGACCCAGTCCCTCAAGGACAACCAAACTCATAGACACAAAACTCATAAACACAAACACATAAGTATAAGGCAAGGTAAGAAAACACAGGGATAAAGGATCCATAAAAAGTGCTCTCTTCCCATGATCCCAAACCACACCAGAGTTTTTGCGGTAGAGGTATGGGATCAATTCCTCCAGTCAAGCATTTACTGAACAGGTAACGTCCCTTGCACCTTTGCTAGGTACTATGGAGGAAACAATGTTTAAATCATGGTTTCAGCCCCTGAGAAATATCTAACCTAATTAGAGACAAAACTAACATACATCAATTAGAAAAAAATAGGGCTCTTCCCTCCCTTCAACTGCAAAGGTCGGGGTGGGGGGAAAGGGGGAAGGGAGGAGTAGATGGAACACAACTATGTATGCTGTTGATTTTTTTAAATTTTTTTTTTTATATCTCTTATAAGGGAAGATTTACTGAGCAGAGGAGGGGGTTATATTTGGAAATTAATTTGATGGGAAACAAAAGGGAGCAATAATACAAAGATAAAGTGCAATGGTCTTAAATTTTATATTAGTAGTACTTGTAGTATGGAATGATGAATGTGAATTATTCAGGGAAACTTGGATAGATTTATAAAGCGATTCAGAGTAAGAAAAAAAAAGCAGGGTCAATAAAACAATATTCAGGGGCAGCTAGGTAGTGCAGAGGATAAAGTACTAGCCTTGGAGTCAAGAGGACCTCAGTTCAGATCCAGCTTCGGACACTTACTAGCTGTGTGACCCTGGGCAAGCTGCTTAATTTCAACGGCCTCCAAAAACAAACAAAAGAACAATATTCACAATAACTGTGACAATGTAAATGAAAACAACACTAAATGGCAACAAGTCGCAGATCAAATACAATGACAACATTCAAACCAAATTATTAAAATCAAAGTACACATCCTTTCTTTCTGTTAACAAATAGCATATAGCTAAAGCAAAAAGTGACATGTTACCATAAACTGAAATGACTCTTTTAGTCAGGGTTTGTCTTACTGTGTTTAGGAAATATACTTTATCAGAGGTTATCGGGAGGTAGGGGAAGAGATGTTAGCTGTGTCAAAACAAACTGTATCAATTAAAAATCAGCAATACTAACTAAAGGAATTCTGAAAAAAAGATAAAACCAGGCAGATATGATGGTCAGAAAAGAACTCACAGGAGGGTAGAACTTGAGCTGGGTTTTGAAGAATATGCCTGGGAAAAGGTAGTGAATTTTAGATTACTGACTACATGATACAAACATAACCCATTCAAGATAGAATAAGGAAACAAGTCTATCTCTAAAGAAAGGTATGTGTTTAGTGGAAATAGATAATAAGACTATACAGGTATGATTTGATTATGGAAGGCCTCCAATGTACAACAGGGAAATTTATACTTGATACAGTAAGAGCTTTTTAAGAGCTTTCAATTTTCTAATAGAAGTGACATTTAGAAAGCAAGTTTTTGGAAGATAAATATGGTAACAGCATTCAGGATGAGTTAAGAGGCAGGGCAGAGATCTGAGGTAAGAAAATCAACAAGGAAACTATTTTAATAATCCTTATGTACGGGATAAGATATCAGTCTGGTGGTAAAAGGAATGGAATGGAACAGATGAGAAAATACCATTTTCCCATTTGCCCTGGTTCAAAAATGCCCCTCTGCTCAGCAGAGGTTTACCAAATACTCACTGAATTGAATCCTTGATTCCTATTTCCTCTTTACCCAGTTCCAGTTACCAAGACCTACCAAATGCTCTGTTGAAAATATTTTTTCATATTCCTATCATAAAATAAAAGCAGAAGGATCAGGACAGAGAATTAAGATATACCCACTATTAGAATATAATTGAATAAAAAAATTTTTTATTTATTACACATCCAAAGCCCAGGGCTAGGACCTAGAGATATAAAGATGAAACATGATATAATCCTTGCCCTCAAGGAATTTATGATCTAGTAGAGAATACGAGAAATATAGGTAATTAACTTCAATGAGAAACTGAATAAATTAGGAGACAAAAACAAGGGGAACCAGCATGTTCATAAAGGTAGAATCAGGCAAATGTAGTCCTAAAGAAGATGAGTTCCATAAAGTGGGTAGCCACAGTGTCAAATGCTACAGAGAGATTAGAAATCAGAAGAAAAAAAGGCATTGAATATGGCAGGAAGGTGATAACTGGTAACTTTTAAGGAAATAGTTTCAGTACAATACTTGAGGAAGAAGCCAAATAAAGTGAATAAATGGGGCAGCTAGGTGGCACAGTGGATAGAATATCAGACCTAGAGTCAGGAAGACCTGAGCTCAAATCAGGCCTTAGACATTTACTGTGGTACCCTGGGCAAGTCACTTATCCCTCTTTGCCTCAGTTTCCTCATCTGTAAAATGAACTGAAGAAAGAAACAGCAAACCACTCTAATATCTTTGCCAAGAAAACCCTAAATGGGATCACAAGTTGGACACAACTGAAACGAGTGAACAAAAGTGAGTAAACAGAAAAATGAACTAATGGGTATAAAGGAAATAAAAGGAAGTAGAAAAACTAGACTATTTTTCAAAATAAGGTTAAGGGAGAACCAAGCATTTCTGAAGGCAGAAGGGAAATAAGCAATGGCAAAAGGAACAGCAAAGATTCCAAGAGAGACAAAAAGAGTTGGGAAACATGGTATAGGTAGAAGCATTAGTTTTATAAAGAAGCCAAAATGATTCATCCCCTGGTACTAGAAATAAAGACCAAAGGTATGGCCAGTCCTGTTCTTCATACTGAGCTGTGAAGAACAGGACTAAGAAGGTATTCATTATGAATGGTCTCAATCATTCTCTGTTAAGGAGTCAGTTATCCCTTGAGAATGAGAGCATGAGAGAAACAAATGACTTAAAAAAGAAAGACAAGTAACTGATGTGGGAACTTTGATAGCAAGTTTGTCAATAAGAGATGAATTAAAGGGACTGAGGAGCAGCAGTGAGTGACAGACCGAAGTATGAAAGCATGAATTTCTAACGAGTCACTTCTACATGTTTTTATCTTCCTCCAACAACATTCTGTGGATGTGAGGCAGGAGGAGAGAGTCATTGGAGGTGACCCAGGACCAAGGACTGTTGTATCAGTGAACAAAGATAGGTACTTTGAAATGGATGGTTACCCTTAGGCTTAGTGTATGGCCATAGTACAGTAATTAGACTATAAAGAGACACAACCTCAGCCTCATTAGTTATTTCTCTAACTCTTCTGAAATGAATAGTTGATTGGAGCGTACTTAAAAATAAATATACACACCAGGTTTTTGCCTTCGTGGCTTTCTCTTTACTCGAGGACCAACTCCTTGTCCTTCTTTCCAACCCATTTTTCGTAACAATTCAAAACCAATGGATAATCTAAAAAGAATAAATATTACATAGTGATTTAAACATAGAAATTCTATAGACAAGATACAAAAAGCTATAAAGGTTGAAGCGCTATAACAAGAAGTAAATATTAAACGAAAAATTCTACTTACTTTGCTGGTGCTATTAGGTCATCTAGTACAGTTGCTCCAGGAATAGGTGCAGCAGCAGCAGCCAACTGCCTGGCCTTTTCTCTAATTCTATCTTTGGTTTTAGAAGCAAAATCATCTGTGGTTACAATTGCCTTAGGAGCAATCCCAAATTCACTAAGATCCTTTAAAAAAAAACAAACCTTTTTTTGGTATTGGACTACAAAACGGACTTGAGCTCTACAAAATAATGAGGTTTTTGGATGAAATTTAAGAACTAAAAATAGTCTGAGATACAAAAGCTCAAATACGCAAAATTATGAATATATATGTATATATATATATATATATATATAGAGAGAGAGAGAGAGAGAGAGAGAGAGAGAGAGAGAGAGTCTCACAGATACCAACAGATATGAATAGACACTACTTTATTTATCTTTAAACTTCTTGAGAAGAGGCAGTACATTATTTTGAGCCATACAGAACCTAACACATAGTACACATTTTGTTAAAGCTTCTTAGAAATTAGTTTTGCAAACCTACCTCTTCATCCATAAAATCTTCGGGACCAAGAACAGTTTTATCTGCTCTGTTTTGTCTTGAAGATATAAAGGTAGAGGGCGTCCATCCTTGAAAAATAAAAGTTAAAAATTAATATATCTAAATTTAAGAGCCAAAAAGAAATACTACTAATAAATAATTTACAATTATGTAGTATCTTACAAAAAGTTTGCCTCATAACATTCCCATAAGGTAGGTGCTACTAACATCATTAATCCCCCTTTTCCAGATACAGAAGTTAAGGCCCAAAGAGGTTATATAACTTACTCAAAAGCACAGAGTTATTAATGCTAAAGCCAGGAGTCAAACCCATACCTTCCATTCCTTTCTCTAAACTATCATTCCTCTGTAATGAAGCCACTTCAAATACGAATTGTAAACAAAGAAAAAAAAATAGATTACCTTTGAAGATATGCTTACCATTCAAGCACACTTTAAAAACTGCTATGGAACTTAAAATAAAAGGGTTTTTTTTTTTTAATGTTATATGGTGTTGACATGGCTGAAAATATTAAGATCTCATAGGTGGATCCACAAGGAGCAAGGTCTTACCCTCTTTAGAGCCAACAGTATTGAAGTACCCAGCAGAGAAACCTCCACTAAAGGCTCCATGAAATCTCTTGTATCTTCCTTTTTCATCTCTAACTGTCTGATCCTGAATGGGAAGTGGTTTCTTTGGTCTTTCACCTATGTAAGACAGACAGACAGACAGACAGACACACACACACACACACACACACACACACACACACACACACACAGTAAAAGGAAAAAGAAGAGGGAGAAAGAAAAGTCATTCAAGGAAAATGTCTCTTTTCAAACAAAATAAGCCTAAATTTCTTCCAATTTCAGATGATAATTATATATCACAAGGAACAAGTTACCTTTCCTAAAATTTTACCATTTTTGGAATTTGTTTTATCAAGGTTTTTTTATACTCTAGGAGTTAGATATAGGTATAGTGTGTTTTAGAGAATATACGTGTTCTAGCAAAGTTAAATGTCAACCAAAAACCATTAATTACCTTTTATGTACCACACTATGTACTAGGCTCTGGGAATACAAATGATAAAAAAAAAAACAAATCCCTATTTTCCCAATTAAGTTCCATGTAAATTATATTACACAGGGAGAAAAACTCCAATAAACTAAGTTATAATTGTTTGGTGAAGAAGGGGTAAAGATGATGGACTTGCCCATAACACGTTCCATTTTATAATTGTGTTTATTTTACAATAGTAAACTGTACAATTGTACTTTCAACTCCGTAGCATTTTTCTAAGTCCCCAATCTTTCCCCTGCTATTGCTACATTTTTTTAGATCACAATGATATCCTCTTGTTCTTGAAGATCCCCCAAGTCCAGTCACTGTTACTAAAACTGAGCTCTCTTCTTTCACCTCTGTTCTAGGTATATAGAATGTCACTGAAATCACATAACCAGCAAGGACCATCTAACACTGGATCATAGATTTAGAGGCAGAAGCAACCTTAAGAGCTATCAAGTACAATCCCCTCATTTTTATAGCTGAGTAATCTCAGGCACAGAGAGATTAGATTAAATTACTTTTCCAGCATCACACAGCTACTAAGTATCTGAGGTTAGAGTTGAACCTTGCTCTTCCTGACCGCAAAATCTAACATCTTATCTACTATGCTATAATTCTGCCCCTCTACATGGAGGGACCCTAAATCATTATTAGGGTAGTTGGAAGGAATATATATAGACAGACAGCACAGGGTGAGTTGACTATGAAGGGATGATACCTAAAAAATAAAATTAAGGGGCGAGAGAAGAATGTAGTGGGAGGAGAAGGGGAAAGGTAGAATGGGGTAAATTATCTCACATAAAAGTGATAAGAAAAAGCTTTTACAGTGGAGGGGAAGAGCGGGGAGGTAAAAGAGAATTAGTGAACCTTATTCTCATCAGATATGGCTTAAGGAAAGAAGAGCATACACATTCAATTGGGTAAGCAAATCTATCTTACCCAGTAAAGTAGGGGGGAAAAGGGATAGGAGGGTGGGGAGTGGAGTAATAGAAGGGAGGGAAGATTGGGGGAGGGGGTAATCAGACGAAAACATTTTTGAAGAGACTCAGGGTAAAAGGAGAGAATTAGAATAAATGGGGGATAGGATAGGATGGAGGGAAATATAGCTAGTCTTTCACAATATTATTATTAGAAGTGTTTTGCATTAATACACATATATAACCTATATCAAATTGCTTGTCTTCTCAGTAAAGGTGAGTGGGAAGGGAGGAAAGGAGAAAATTTGGAACTCAAAAGTTTTAAAAATGAATGTCAAAAATTGTTTTTACATGTAACTGGAAAAAAAGATACATAGGCAATGGGGTATAGAAATCTATCTTACCCTACAGGAAAATAGAAGTGGAAGAAAGAGAAAGGAGGGCTTAACAGAAAGGAGGGCAGACTGGGGGGAGGGGTAATCAGAAGCAAAACACTTTTGAGGACAGACAGGGTAAAAAAGGAGAGAATAAAATAAATGGGGGTATAGGGGAAATAGGATGGAAGAAAACATGAAAAAAATTTTGAGGCAAAACCAAAAAAACTCAGACTTAACATGGGTTGATGCAAAGTGAAATGCAATGGGTACAAAGTAACAGCAATATTGTAGGATGATCAGCTGTGAATGACTTAGGATGAAAAATGCTATCCATCTCCACAGAAAAAATTGATGGTGTCTGAATACAGATTGAAGCAATATTTTTATTTTATTTATTTTTCTTGAGGTTTTTTTAATCTATATTTTCTTTCACAACATGACTACTATAAATGTTTTGCATGACTATACACATATAACTTATATGGAATTGCTTGCCTTCTCAATGGGAAGGGGGGTAGAAAGGGAGGAAGGGCAAGAATTTGGAACTCAAAGTTTTAAAAACAAATGTTAAAAATTGTTGTTTACATGTAACTAGGGAAAAATTAAATAATAAATACCAAAAAAAATATTAGGAACGAGGTAACACGCTAAGTTTGCTATCCAAAGCAAAGACAAACCTAATTAAGTATAGAGAAGTTAATCATCGGTAAAATGGCAATTACATGAAAGATTCTTTGATCATGGAAATTCAAGAAATAAAAAATAATTTTAAATGGCCTTCAAATACTGATAGAGAAGGGAAAGGATACAAAGAATCACAGAGTTCGGAGATCATCTAGAAACATTAACTTGACCACTCATATTCTAAGTGTCAATTTAAAATTAGTTATTCCAATAACCAATGAATTAACATTGAAAAAATGTCTTACTTTTTTTTAGATAAATGAAGTCATAAAGTTAAAGAAAGTTGCCGCCAAAGAAAAGACTCTTGAAGGGGCGGAGTCAAGATGGTGGCATAGAAAAGCCTCTCTTTGGAGAGGTAAAAAAGTCGGCACACTTAATTTCATAGTGTGCTCTATGGCAAAAAGAAACCATACTTCACAGCCACCTGGTATTGCAACGCTTATGACGAATAGAAGCAAAAATGCCACCACAAAGATCATTATAGCTTTACAGCAATTTTTGTTGTAGGAGATGCAAAGGCAAAGGAATTCTACAAGGAATTTGGTCAGATCCCCCAAATCAAGTAAACATATACTTTAATACTGAGTATTACACAAAGTAATACAAAAGGGAGTATACAATGGGAGAAGATGATGATAAATATGTTGGAAACTTGGTTCAGGATTAGAAATCAAAGGGATCAAATGCCGGTAGCCCCTGAATACCTTCTGCAAGGAGAGAAAGGAAGCACTAGAAAAAGTAAGTATCAAATAATAAAACCCTCCAAAATGAAACTGATTATATTTTGACAGAAAACAACTGGTTACTGACAGATGAATCATCTCTGAATCAGCCATTTGTGGTACAGCCAGAACAATGACCTCTTACAGCGAAAAAACAAAATCAATATCAAATAAGAAAGAATAAAAATGAAAAAATGTATGGCTACAACACAGCTGGGATTCCAACGAAAGTCTCATAACACTTAACCTAGAAATACTTCCATTTTACCATGACAGTACAAATTTGCCTGAGTGGGAAGGAACATTAATAAAGGCTTCATGAAAAAGGAAGTATTTGAGCTGGGCTTGGAAGGATACAAAGGTACAGGTAGCAGGGGAAGGACATTCCTGATGAAACAGAGAATATGAACAAATGCAGGGAGGCAGAAAAAGGTCAAGGACCACAGGAAAATAGGAAATAATTCACTTTAATTGTAGTACAGGGGAAGAGTGAACAATAAGGCCGGAAAAACAGACTATAAGGAGTATGTATCTATTATGTAAACAATGAGGAACCAATAAACATTTTTAAGAAGTGATAAAATTGAAATAGTACTTTTAAGAAGATTAATCTTACAGCAGTATGAAGGGTGGTTTGGAAGAGGGAGTCCATTTGATGACAAATAGAGACAGCAACAGAGTGCAGAATTTGAAATCAGGAAGACCTTAGTTCAAATTCTGTCTTAGATATTCACTTAATTCTGTGATTCAGGACAAATCAAATCAACCTCTCTCTCTGGAGTTTCTTTATCAGTATAATGAGACTAAAGATAGTACCCACCACCTAGGATAGCTGTAAAGATCAAAGGAGATGATGACATGCAAACCTTAAAGTGCTATATAAATGCTATCTATTTTAAGCGGAAAAACAAAAATTGCCTGAAAGGAAAGATAACGAATGCTATTGCTTCCTCCCATCCCTATAAGGATCCCAAGATAGTTTTGCAATTATCTCTAGGTTTAAGAGTAATTCTGAATCAATAAATGTTTAGCTTTGAAATATCCATCAGACTTAAGAGGCCTTCATCTAACTACATTCATTTAACCTGTCTCTAAAACTTCAAAGCTAAGAGTTAAAGTAGTTATCTTTCTGACATGTTATTACTTTTTGTAATCCTCCTAGTACTTTTAAACTTCAAAGTGTTTAGAAAATACTAATTAATCTTCAAACTTCTGAAGCAATTAAGTTATGTAGCCTCTTCTAGGCCAGAGAGGAAGTACAACTACAAATCTGCTTTCCAATTTAATATTATGGTTAGGACTGAAAAGTCCCATCTCCTACAAGATTTTCCCAGTCACACACTAAAGAAAGGATGAGGAAAATATAAAGCTAATAGTTTAGTTGCTTATATCACCTTTCATGTTTCATGAACAAGTAAATTAGGGATTATAAATAAAAAAGATTACATGAGTATCTAAATAATATTAAAGTACAATAATGTTAGTCTTTATACTCCACGTGCCATCTCAGCCTATTCAACTTTAATCTAATGTAAAATCCCATAAACATTTATTCCATGCTTACTACAAACAAGGCACTGAGGTATGTGCTGGAAGTAAAAAAAAATAAACTTAAAAACAGTTCCTCCTTTAAATGGCTTACTTTTGACTGAGGGGATATAACATTTACAAAGTGAATACAAGATAATTTTGAGGAGGGAGGGACCAACTAGGAGAATCAGAAAAGGATTCCCATTCTTTGTGTGGTGGTTTGTGAGCTGAGTTGTGATGGAAGCTAAGGATTTTAGGATACAGAGGTAAAGAAAAATGCTAAATGTCATATGGAATGAGTAATGTAGAGAAATAGAAGAAAAGAAAATAAGAGAATAACAAGAGATCTCTTCAAGCAAATGAGAGCTAGTAAAGTAAAAATCACAGGAAAATGGACATGATAAAAGACAAAAACTGTAGGGATTTAACAGAAACAGAAGAGATTAAGAGGTGGCAATAATACAGAAAAGAACTATACAAGAAAGATCTTAACATCACTGATAACCAAAATGATGTGGTTACTGATCTAGAGCCAAACATCCTAGAAAATAAAGTTAAATGGGCCTTAAGAAGCATTGTTAACAATAGTGATGAAATTCTAGCTGAACTACTTAAAACCATAAAACATGATGCTGATAAAGTGCTGTTCTCAATATGCCTGGAAATTTGGAAAACTCAGTATTGGAAAAGATCAGTATATATTCCAATCCTAAAGAAGAGCAAGGTCAAAGAATGGTCAAATTATTGAACAATGGAGCCCACTTCACATACCAGAAAGGTTATGATTAAGATTCTGCAATTTAGGCTTCAGCAATATGTGAAGTGAGAATTACCAGAAGAGTAGGCTGGTTTTCAAAGAGACAGAAGAAACAGTAACCAAATTACCAACATTTACTGGATTCTGAAGAAAGTAAGGGAGTTCCAGAAAAACATCTACTTCTGCTTTATTGACTACACTAAAGCCTTTGACTATGTGGATCACAACAAAATGTGGGAAGTCCTCAAAGAGAGGGGAATATCAGATCACATTACTTGTCTCTTGAGGAACCTCTATACGGGCCAAGAAGCAACAGTTAGAATGGAACACGGAACAATTGATTGGTTTAAGACTGGAAAAGAAGAATGACAAGGCTGCATGCTGTTACCTTATTTATTTAACTTATATGTAGAACACATGTGAAATGCCAGGCTAGATGAATTAAAAGCTGGAATTAAGGTTGCCTAGAGAAATAACAACAAACTCAGAACTGCAGATGCTACCACTCCAATGGCAGAAAGTGAAGACAAAATAAGCTTTTTGATGAGGGTGAAAGCAAAACGTAAAAAGCTGGCTTGAAGTTTAACATAAAAAAAAAAAACATTAATATCTTGGCAAGTCGTCCCATCACTTCCTGGCAACAGAGAGAAACAATGTCAGATTTTACATTCTTGGGCTCCAAGATCACTGCAGATGGCAACTGTAGCCATGAAATTAAAAGATACTTGCTCCTTAGAAGGAATGCTACAGCAAATCTGAACAGCATACTAAAAAGCACACACATCACTTTGCAGGCAAAGGTCTGTATGGTCAAAGCTATGGTTTTTACCATAGCAATACATGGCTATAAGAGTTGGACTGTAAGGAAAGGTGAATGCAAAAGACTTGAGGCTTTCGAATTATGGTGCTGGAAAAGACTTTGAGACTCTCTTGAACAGCAAGGAGATCAAATCAAATCAGTCAATACGTAAAGGCATTAATCAATTAATTAATTAATTAATCAACTCACGCTATTCACTGGAAGGTCAAATACTGATGCTGAAGCTTAAATACTTTAGTTTCATAATGAGAAGATGGAATTCATTGGAAAAGACCCTGATATTGGAAAAAGACTGAAGGCAAAAGGAAAAGAGGACAGCAGGAGATGGATAGCTAGAATCACAGAAACAAGTAACATGAACTTAGACTTCCAGAGATAGTTGAGGATAGAAGGTGTGCTATGGTCCATGGGATTACAAAGAGTCCTACATGACTGAACAACAATGGTGCTGCTGGTGCTGCTGGTGCCACTACTACTAAGACAGCCTATCACTTTACCCCCCCCCACCCCCCCCATGAAAGTTGTGAAGTGAGACCTCATGAGTAAGAAATTATAATTTTATAATTCACAGTTTTATTCAAGTATACAGTTCAGTCACCTATCAGATTGGCTAATATGACAAAAAAGGAAAATGATGGATGTTGGAGAAGATGTGGGGAAAACTGGGACACCAATGCACTGTCAGTGGAGTTGTGAAAGAATCCTACCATTCTGGAGAGCAATCTGAAACTAGGACCAAAGGGCTATAAAACTATATATATACCCTTTGATTCAACAATACCACTGTTAAGTCTGCATCCCAAAAAGATTTTTAAAAAGAAAAAGGATCTATTTGTACAAAAATATTTTTAGCAGCTCTTTTTGTAGGGGTAAAAAATTGGAAATGGAGGGGATACCCATTAATTGGGGAATGGCTGGACAAGTTGCGGTATATGATTATAATGGAATATCATTGTGCTATAAGAAATAAGTAACAGAATGATTTCAGAAAAACCTGGAAAGATGTACATGAACTGATAAAGTGAAGTGAGCAGAACTAGGAGAACATTGTACACAGTAACAGCAATATTATAAAATGAAGAACTGTGAATAACATGGTTATTCTCAGCTATACAAAGATCCAAGATGATCCCAAAGGACACAGGACAAAAAAATGGTATCTGCCTCCAGAGAAAGAACTGATATTGTCTGAATACGGACTGAAGCTTATTATTTTTCATTTTCATTTTTTGTTCAAGGTTTCTTATATAAAATGACTAATACAGAAATGTTTTACAGGGCTGCACACACATAATCTATATCCAACTGCTTACTGTCCCAAGGATGGGGGATGGGAGGGAAGGATATAATTTGGAACTCAAAACTTTTTTTTAAAGAGTTTTTACATGTAATTGGGAGGGAAATTAAAAAAATAACTGCCTTGTGGTGGCTAGGTGGTGCAGTGAACAGGAGGACCTGAGTTCAAATGTAACCTCAGACAATACTTACTAGCTGCGTGACCTTGGGCAAGTTGCTTAACCCCAATTGCCCTCCAAAATATATATATAACCGCCTAGTTGGGTTGCTTCTCGTTTGTTTATGATTTGGTTCAACAAGTGGTAAATGTGCTTAAGGTGACCAATATTGCTCTATGAGATATTTGATAAAGTTTTTAACTTTCAAAAAGTTTGCAGTCTACCACTACTATTAGTAATATTACTAACTGTGGTGGTAGCAGAAGCAGATACTAGTAGTCACTTAATATTAAATGCTTGTTGACAATGTTTCATCCCCCCTGCTGGGATGTTTTCCCTAAATATTTTGCATTTGTCTTCAGTCTTTCACCCAATGTTACTGATGGAAATTACCAAGAGCAATCAATAATTGATTAGGAAACTGAAGCAGAGAGAAACAAGGGAACTGATGTGGAACTTCGGGCGCTCCTACCATCACTGAATCTTAATGCAATTTTAAAATATCTAAGAGTCGAGTAATAAACAGCGACACAGAGGCGGTGTGCCCAAAGCGTCGGAGGAGCTTTGGACTATTAAAACATAGAGCTGCATGCCCTAAGACTCAAAAAAAACTTTAGCCAAGGGAATTAAGCAAACAAAAACAACTACCAAAATACAAAACCCCAAATCCAGAGTTTGACCTGAGCACCCATCTGTACGAACTTAAACTCGAACACTCACAGGGGAAGAAAGGAGGAGGAGGAGGGGAGAGGGACAAGAGAAGCTGAGCTGGAGGGCCACTCTAGCCCAAGCCAGACGATGCCCGCGTCCGCACGTGCAGCGCTCAGGGGCGCAGCCCCCTCCTCCCTCCCAAGGATAGCCAGGCTTCCACATAAGACCCCGCCTTCCCCTCACCTCCCGCCTCCAGGGGACTCTTTCTCTCTATGGCCTAGGCTCACCCCCACCCAGGACACCAACCCATAGAAGACTAAGTCGTACTCCCCGCCCCTTCTCGATCGATGAAACTGTGCCCCACCCCAGTCCGAGCACCTTCTTCCAGGGGCTCAAGGCCGGTCCCATAAGTGACCAGATCCTCTTCGCTGTCACTACCGTGAGCCGCCATCTTCCTCTTTCCTTGGCTCCGCCCTTCCGCTCTACCCTACTGTGGCCTGTGGGGTCCAAAACTCCCATTTTCCCAAGCGCTTTTCTCTTTTCTCTGTTCCTGGGTTCGATGTCTCAGTTCTTGCGTAGTCCGCCCGCCCTGGAGGGAATTCCAAGGACCAGTTTGCTTTGCTCCTTGGATGGCTGGGTCTCTGGTGACAGGCAAGCAAGGCGCCCCAGTCTGGCCGACATCAATTGCAAAGCCTAGATTTAGTGTTTTGGTCAATTTGAGGATCTTTGAGACGTCAGAGTCGACCACATGAGTCTCATTCTTTTTCCGAAAAAAAAAAAGATCATAGTGCAAGAGACTAGAGAGAGGGGAGACCTGGATTCTATTCCTGGCTCTTTCACTGAACTGACTTTGTGACTTTGGGCAAATAGTCTGCTAACCAGTAAGCATTTATTGAGCGTCTATTAGGTGCTAGTCATTTAGCATTTATTAAGCTCTGATTACGCGCAATGTACTGAGGATAAAAAGAAAGGCAGGGGTGGCTAGGTGGCGCAGTGAATAGAGCACCGGCCCTGGAGTCAGGAGTACCTGAGTTCAAATCCGGCCTCAGACAGTTAACACAAAAAAACTAGCCGTGTGACCTTGGGCAAGTCACTTAACCCCAACTGCCCTCCAAAAAGCAAAAAAAAAAAAAGAAAGGCAAAAAAACTTCCTCCTCCAAGGAGCTCAAAGTCTAATGGCATTATTGGGCTTGCACAGACAAAAAAAAAATGAAATAGTTGTTGACCACGAGGAGTCTACATTTTACAAGGATAGACAAGATGTAAGATAAACATAGATATAGGACAGGACTGGACATAAGATAGAGAAATTAGGAAACTTCCTCTACCAATGAAAGTTGACATCTTATTTTCAGCTTATAGTTTAGCAAGTTTCAACCCAGAACGTCAAGGTTACATAGTCAGGATGAGTCCATAGTGAGACAGTATTCATTATACCACACTACCCCTCTCTATGGGCAGTTAGGTGCTGAAGTGGATAGAGCTCTGGGCCTGTAATCAGGAAGACTCAGCTTCCGAAAATTCAAATCCAGCCTCAGACACTTACTGGCTGTGTAGCTGTGGGCCAGTCATTTAACTTGATTTGCTTAAATTTCCTCATCTGTTAAAAAAAAAAAATTGAGCTGGGGAAGGAAATGGCCGACTACTCCAGTGTCGTTAGCAAGAGAGCCTGAAATGAGGTCATGAAGAGTCTAACATTACTGGAAAAAACATTTAACAGCAATATCTCTCTCTCCATCCATCCATCCATTCATCCATACATACATACATATACACATATACACACACAGGGAAGTATTGAGTGTGCTTTAACTCACTCCAAAGATCCAATTGATCAATTTTCAATGTGAGCATTTTCACCTGGGAAATAGGCAATTGTTACAAATCAGTGCTTGATTTATTGTTTTGTGGATTGTTTAGACTTTAGAAAATGAAGAAGAAAATGTTGATACGGATTAAAGTGTGTCATGCATAATTTCCTCCCCCCCCCACACACACACACTCACTTGTTAAACATTTGCCAGCACAGCCCTTTCTATGTACAAGATACCTTTCCAACTTCACTGAAAATTACTCCCAAACTCTTCTGCATGTTTGGAATGCACTCCCTCCTTACCCCTGCTTCACAGGATCCCTTCTTTCAGTAAAGATTCTTCTCAGTTGGACATCTAAATCCTGAATCGGATTGCATGCCCTTTTGGGGAAGGGGAAAAATTTAGAACTCAAAATCTTATAAAAGTGAATGCTGAAAGCTAAAAATAAATAAATAAATAACTGGAAAATTTTTAAAGGGGAGGGGGGGGAGGAAGAAGACTCATCTCAAACACCAGAAGCCTTTCCTGATGCTACTAACTGCTGATAGTCTTCTTCCCCATCTACCTTGGATTTAACTCTTTGAATTTATTTGTACTGATTCTCTTCACATTTACTGTGTATATGCTTACATACGTTCTTCTTGCCCATGTTAGAAAGTAACCCTTGAGAGTAAGTATTGTTTCATTCCTTTTGTTAGTATTTCCACGTCCTAGCCTAGCACCTGGCACAAACATAGCAGACAATGAAGAAATCCTTGTTGAGTAAATGATTGAGTATAAATACACAGTATGGAGGAGGGGGAGTCCCATCTCCCACAGCTATAACATAATGGAGTTGTATTATTTAGTCTAAAGACTTTTCTAGCTTTAGAGTTTGAGTCAATTAAATTCTGATCCCCAGGGCATCTTGGACCAACTGATAAGCTGAACTCCTTTGAAATATCTGAGGAGAAATCCATTCTAAAGGTTCTAGGAAACCTTATAGACAGGAGTGTGCCAGTAATTGTATGACACCTGGTGCGGGTAGGGGAATATACACAATAGGCGTTTAAAGTTAATCTAAATTAGTAACATTTTCTCCATACTCTCTTAAGTCTAAACAATCAACAAAACAAAAAAATCAAGTCAAATTTGCTGATTTACAAGATGTAAATGCTCAAGTAGAAAATTTAATGATCAATTCTCTAGTCTGTAAAAACTACCTCTAACTACTCTGTGTTGGTGACTACACAGAGGAATGGTTTCACAACTTCAGTCTCTGACACATAGTATCATACTAAACCTGATATACATATATCCATTCATTCATACATACATACATATAATACATACATATACATGTATACACATAAACAAGAGGGAAACTTTGTAGAAGGGGAAAAAACTACTGATGATATTGTACAATTAATAGAAAATTAAGCAATCTCATTTATACTGATTCTTATTAAAAATCTTTATAAAATATCCTTTGTTTATGAACAGAGAATATTGAATGAAATGGAAACTTCATTGTAAGAGGATCTTGTAAGACCTCAGAATCTTCATTGTTGTTTGTTGTTCAATCATGTCCAACTCTTTGTGACTCCATTGGGGTTTTCTTGGCAAAGATACTGGAGTGGTTTGGACAAACATGGTTAAGTGACTTGCACAGGGTCAAACAGCTTGTAAGTGTCTGAGGCCAGATTTAAACTCAGTAAGTCTTCTTGACCCTGGGACTGGTACTATATCTACTTTGCCACCTAGCTGCTTCCAGAATCTTCATAATAAACATTAATTTTCACATTTTGCTGAACCTGTACTAATCCCAGGATACACCCTGAAAGGCTTTTTGTTGTTGTTCTTTCTTTTATTTAGTAATATCCCCAAAGGGATTTCTTCAGTGTGAATATTTTCTCCATTAACTTAGATCACAACTCTTTTACATACTATCTTTAGTACCTTGGACTTTGCTTCAAATGTCAAATTCAATGGCCTTTTGAATAATTTACAGTTTTTTTAATAGCTTAAAACAACAGAGATTTTAAAAAATTATTTCTCCATTTACCCAGGAACCATTATCTTGGGATCTCCACAAGAAAGTGACACAAGGAATAAGGAACTTCTACAACTAATCCTGTAAGGGCCCTGTGTGTGTTTGGGGCTGAAGGAGACAGTAGAGTCAGCAGGATATTAGATTATCACTAGACTTCATAATGCCAATCCTAAAAGCAAACAAAACATGGGCCTAGGGATGTAACTTCCACACCCTTTCCAATCTACCTACCCCTTTCTCCTCCCCATCGCTTTGTAATCCCAAGCTCCTTTCTCTCCCTCTTCATGATAGTAAATATTTAAAATAGTTATTTTTAATAAAAACATAATTTAATAAAATACATGTGTATAATAAAAACAAATAATTCATTCTTTCAACAATCTCAAGTTGCTCTCCAACACAAAACTGCTTTTTTTAAGCATCAAAAATAAAGTGTCCTAAAAGTCTCTTAAGTTTTGAAAGCTTATTTGCATTGATTCTCTTTAAGCTTTGATAGCCCAAAAGTACACTAAGACTTTTGAGACACACTGTATTATTAAACCAAACATGATACTAAACAAAGCAAGCAACACTACTTTCTTATTACTCAAAATAATCTTTCCTGCAGCCAACAATACATTTAATTGATCAATCAAAATTTACATTCCTATTTCATGAACCAAATGCTGAAGTGACAGTAACAAAGTCATCCTTCTCTAGAATCCTAGGCTGAAAGGAACAACTCTCTATAGCTGAGGCCTAGAGAGGCTAAGTAGCTAGTCTCAAGTCATACAGCTATTTAGTGGCAAAACTGTAGCTAAAACCCTTATTTTCTGTCTGCCCAGTGCAAACTGCATTCTGCCACACTGTCTCCCTTTTGAACAAAGAGCTTTAATCCTAAAGCAGACAGGATTTGGCCAAAATGGTTTCCTGAACACAGATGGGCTACATATCTATGCCAGCAAAAAACAACAACAAATTTAGCACTTGATTAAGACATCCAATGAGAAGCCATAATAAATTACTTTTTCCACTCTATATCTGCAAAAAAAAAAAAAAAAAAGAAAGTCAGTCAGTTGCCCATAGTGGGCTACCAGGAAAGTCAGTACCAGCACGAGCAAACAAACCAGAAACACATGTAGACTGCAGGTCTCAAGGAAGCAAGAGTGGAAATTCCTTGAAAAATTCCCAGGGTGATTGTAAGCAACATGAAGTGATCTAGAGAAGGGATACTGAAAATCCTAAGAAGCAGCAGAGACCAGTGTGTGGTACTAATCAATGTGAGGAGGGTTTGGACGAGGACACCCCAGAACTCTGGGATCCCTGGAACACTATCCTGAGCATCATAAAGGTCCTGAACATAACATCACTCTGAACCTCAAGTATCTTCTTTCATTTACTCATCTCCCAGGCTTTAGTTCTTGAATTGAGGCTTTGGGTCAAGGCCAGGCTTGCGGGCAGACTATTAAACCTTGCTTAGAACACTTGGATTCCCAACCTTTCCTCCTCCTCCCAGGGTTAGGTACCTCTACCTCAGCTGCCTCTTCTCTTGTTGTTTTGGTTTTGGAGACAAACAGGATTAAGTGACTTGCCCAGGGTCACACAGTTAGTAAGTGTCTGTTACTGGATTTGAACTTAGGTCTTCCTGAGTTGGTGCTCTATTCACTACACCATCTAGCTGCCCCTGTCTCGAGTGCCTCTTGACTACTTGTGTGAGTCCCTTCTCCTATTGGAGAGTTCTTCTCAGAAGCTTCATTTTGGGGACAGGTCTTAGACTAGCCATTCCCTAATTCTTTGGACGATGTCACCATGTCCCCTCCCCTTCTCCTCTCTTACTTTTCAGCTCCCCTTTTATGGAGGATGTAGAACATAAACTCCTAGAAGTCTTGGACTGTCTTTCTTTTGGCTTATATTTGTATTCCCAGCACAAAGTACAAGTACCCAGCCCTTGTACTAAATGTTTAATATATGCCTGCTGACTGACTGACTGAAGCAAAGACTCAAAGGAAAAAAAAATGGATTTTCCACAAGTTCTGCATTAATACCTAGAAGAAATGAAGCAATACTTTTTTTTTAATAAAATAAAAGCTCTGGGGGCGGCTAGGTGGCGCAGTGAATAGAGCACTGGCCCTGGAGTCAGGAGTACCTGAGTTCAAATCCGGCCTCAGACACTTAACACAAAAAACTAGCCGTGTGACCTTGGACAAGTTACTTAACCCCAACTGCCCTCCAAAAAGCAAAATAAATAAATAAATAAATAAAATAAAATAAAATAAAATAAAATAAAAGCTCTGGAGGAAAGAATGGGAAGGAGAATAGTTTAGAAGTGAAAGTGGTAAACCTTACCCAATAACAGAACCCCTGAAAACTTGACTAGGAAAAATAGAAATCAATGACTGCATGAGCAAGAAATATTAGGGGAAAATCAAAATACTGAAAAAAGAGAAGAAAATATAAGATATTTATCATCAAAAACAACAAAACTAAAAAAAAAACAGGTCAAGGAAAGATAATTTAAGAATTACTAGACTCCTTGAAATCCATGATTTTAAAAAAGCATCTGAGAACTATATTTCAAGAAATCATAAAGGAAAACTATCCAGATCTATCTGAACCAGAGGACAAAGTAAACATAGAAAGTATCTGTTCATCATCTCCTGAAAGAAATCCTCAAAAGCAAAAGTCCAAGGAATATCATGGCCAAATTCCAGAGCTCCCACACCAAGGATGAGGGGAATTAGGAATACTGATATTAAAAAACAAAAGAGGTGGAGTGGCTAGGTGGCCCAGCGAATAGAGCACTGGCCCTGGAGATAGGAGAACCTGAGTTCAAATCTGGCCTCAGACACTTAACACTTACTAGCCATGTGACCTTGAGCAAGTCACTTAACCCCAATAGCCCCTCCAAACAAAAAACACAAACAAACAAAAAAAAAGAGGTTGGGGGAGCTAGGTGGTACAGTGAATAGAGCACCTGCCCTAGAATCACACCCTTCTGAACTAGAATCAGGAGGGACCTGAATTCTCCTCTGGCCTCTGACACTTGACACACTTACTAGCTGTGTGACCTTGGGCAAGTTGCTTAACCCTCACCTTTCCCCCTCCAAAAAAAAAAAAGCGGTCATTGAAATTTTTTTTAATGATCAGAAGACAACAGTAGAAAGTTCAGAAGGCACAAAGACAAGCAGGAGAATTTTGAAAATATATCAAATTTACTATATACTTTTTTTTAAAACAGCAGTATAATATAGAAATTCATGGTTTCATATACAATTCTCTTTTTTGTGTTTTGCTCCCAAGTTCAAGACATTCACCAGTTGCTGTTATATTCCTTCTTCTTCTTTTTCTTCTTCTTCTTCTTCTTCTTCTTCTTCTTCTTCCTCTTCCTCCTCCTCCTCCTCCTCCCCCCTTCTTCTTTTGCATTTAAGTTCAAATTTTACAAAATAAAATGTTAACAGTCATTACTAAAATAGTTCCTTTTCAGGAGCACCTAGGTGGCACAGTGGATAAAATAGTTCTTTATTTCATAACAAATATCTAGGAAAGTGCTATAGTGGATTATATAGTGATAGCCTTGGAACCAAGAAGACCAGTATTCAAGTCCCACCTTTGAACATCCTAGCTGTGTGACGCTGGGCAGGTAACTTAACCTCTCAGGGCTGTAGACAGTCTCTAAAACGAAAGTTAAATTGGTAGAAGGAGTCTACTCACCAAAGAGCTCTATATATCAATGAAACCATAGGACCAGCCTTACTCAAACAATGATTACATAATAATTCTTTGCCCTTAGTTTAGCAATTTTTATGGAGTAAGATTTTATTCCAAGAAGTGTAGTTGTATTTGAACCCACTACACACTGACTAAATAAATGCTAAATTGGGTAAAGGATAGCTCTTAAGAGATAGTATTGTTCTAATTTTACCACTACAGACATTTAATCTCAGAAAGATTAGATAAATAAGTAGTCTGACAACCAACTGGTGGTAGAATGAAAGGCTTAACAATAATTTTAAATCTGTAAACTGATGTTCAAAGCTAAGATGTTACTACGGTTTGCATGTGTCAGAAATTCCCATTTTGGTTTATTTTGTTAGAACATCCAAAGGCCCATTGATTATTCTGGAATGCAAGTTTCCTTGTGCACTGTACAAATTGACTTTATATAATCTTAGACTTTGCTGAATTTTTCTTACTTTGGTATTGCTGGAACAGTATTTACCCATGTTATGATCAGAACCTACCTGTTGCTAGACACATGAATGAACACATGGTAAAGAAAATTCTTCCATAATATGTTACTGAAATAAATATCTAACTGCATGCAGTTCTACTGTTATATGTAAGAAAATTGACTTCTAAAAGCCCAGGATCTAATCACATAAGGTAAAGTGCCTACAATTAGATGTTTAGCTCACTGACTGTAAAAATGGTTCCACTTGGTGATTCATTTATAATTCACTCAAAGGATTGTTCCTATGATCTCAGAGGCCAACTCCCTTGGATATAGAACGCCTAAAGAAATCCTTTCTTGGTCCTGAATTCTTTATTTAAATAAAATTGTTAAGAGTTCCAAGTAGAGTATTTTAATGGAGAAAAGGGTGAAAAGTGCCCATATGTCACATTTGTACAGGGTCAAAACATATAACACTTAAATGGATATGTCTCTCATATGTAACTTTTCAAGGGTAGTTCCCACAGCTTTATGGGCCAGGCTTGACTTCATTGTTCTGGAAGGTCAGGTGTGAGATTGGAATAAAATGAAGCAGCATTCAAAGACTAATAGTTAACCAGAAGATGTTTACTTAGCCATGAAGATAGGGAGGAAAGGGTACAAGCACTCATTAACACCTTGGTTGTTGTTTTGGGGTCATTTCAAACTCTTCATGACCCCATTTTGGGGTTTTCTTGGCAAAGATACTGAAGTGGTTTGCCATTCCCTTTTCTAGTTCATTTTACAGAGGAGGAACTGAGGAGGTTTAAGTGACTTACCCAGGGTAGTATAGCGTATGTGAGGCCAGATTTGAACTTGTGAAGATTAATCTTCCTGATTCCAAACCAAGTGCTCTATCCATTGTGCCACCTAGCTGCCATTATTAACACCTAATATATACTAAACCAGTGGTGGGAAACCTGCAGCCTTGAGGCTGCAAAGAATTTTTTCTGTGAAGTTTGGATTCAGTCAAAGGGCTGCATTTGAGGACCTAGAGGGCCACATATGGCCTCAAGGCTGCAGGTTCCCAACCCCTATACTAAACCCCTGTGCTAAGAGCTTTTCCAATATTATTCTCCTTTAGTCCTCCTAACAACCTAAGGAGATGGGTGTTCTAATTTTACAGATGAGGAAACTGAGGCAAATAGAGGTTAAGTCTAGAGTCAAACAGCTAATTAGTGTCTGAAGTGTAATTTGAACTTAGGTCTTGCTAACTCTAGCCCTAGCATGAGTCCATTACCTGTCTCTATCTTTCCACAATGTAGAAAGGATATTCAGGAAGAATATATTCAGCACTGATTCAGTCAGGCACAGTTTTCCTGCCTCTGTGTTGGCCATGCTAGCATATCATTCAGAAGTATATGTGTAAAATCTGAAAGAGGAGCCACCAAAGCCATTTTGTGTCAGCTTTTGTACTTAGGCTACCACGAGGATACATCAGTGACCAGAGCCTGCATCTCCTAAGCCAATTAAATCTCCAGGACAGTTTCATTATGCTTTATAGGCATAAACTAACATAGTCTATGTGGCAGAAACCTTAGTATAAGTTGCTCCTACCACACGAGTATCACTTTCCAGAGCTTGGCTAGCTTCATCGTCATTGCTAGGGGAATATTTACATTTATGTCAGTAATTTCTCTATGTTTATAGAATTTCGTGTTTATGGAAATTTGCATTTGTTTAGGGGTACTATTTCAGAGGGCTTTTGTTCCCTTTGTGACTTATGTCTGATCCTCCTTTTTCCCCAAACCTTAGTCTCACTGAAGCAAAGTTCAAAGTTTCCCCAAATCTCTACCTACTCCCTAATCCCTTTTCACAAGGATTAGTAGGTCACCAGATTTTCTTTTATATAAGGAGGGGAATAAAATGATGGCAAGGAAAGGCTATATGGGGTAGCTGGGAAGAAAGTTTATTTGGTTTGAAAAGGTAGAATGAGGGGCAGCTAGGTGGCGCAGTGAATAGAGCATCGGCCCCGGAGTCAGGAGTACCTGAGTTCAAATCTGGCCTCAGACACTAAACACAAAAAAACTAGCTGTGTGACCTTGGGCAAGTCACTTAACCCCAACTGCCCAAAAAAAAAAAAGCAAGAAAGGATAGAATGAGCTTCTCTTGAGCTTTGCCCTCTCCTAATGAAAGAAGAAATTGTCCATTGGCTTAATGACAAGCTTTGAGTCAATCAATCTTTGAGTGAGGGGAAATGCAGAGCTCCTTCTAGCTGTTTTATAGACTCAGCAGTGTATGCTCATCAGTTCTTGGCCGATTCGAAGGAGCAGCCTTTGCTCTTCTTCATCTGACTCTCATCTCCTCATCCAATCTCAGAGAAAGTAGAGATGGGAACTGTTCCCTGCTTGCTTTCTTCCCTGTATGGTACGTAACAGGAAAATGCCATAAACAACAACAAAAAACCTAGCTACAACATTGTCAACTGATTTATAAAGAACAAACCTAAGTATAATCTTAAATGTATATGTTAATAAACAGTAAGCAAAACAGTGAATACTATACCTAACAAAAAGATATTGCCGTCCTATAAGCAAAAAGCAAATATGTAATATATAAATATATTAACAAAAAATAAAATAAAAACATAACTGAAGCATGAATCACTAGTATTGTATCAATAAATATTCACAATTTGCAATATATACTTTACATGTGCTATCTGCTATGACTGTGTATACTGTTATACCTGTATTTTATCTTTATTTTAAGTTAGTATGATCATAGGTCAAAAGCTTCTATAAGGGTCTATCTCTTTTGCAACCTGTTGACCACTCTGGACCTCTATGTGGATATGGTACCTGTATTGAGATGAAAAAGTCAAGCAGACTTCTGGGTCCCAGAGTATATCCTTAGACCTAGTGGACATAAATCCTTGAAGTTAAAGCAATCCAAGCCTCAAAAATGGGGAGTCTTCTATATGTGGAAGGTACTCCCTAAAAACTACAAATTAAACTCCCTAAATTCACATAGGTGGGAGACATTACCATTCCAGCATTATGGAGACATGTTCCCCATGGGCACCTCTCACTCTTTTTTCATTTAAAAGTTATTCTTAGAGACTCTACAGTTTTACATGTGATTGCTTGTCCAGGGTCTTGGAGGAAGCTGGGACAAGATCTGTCTAACACACAAGGATTGACTCTACCTGCCTTCCTAAGCCTGTTGTCTCAGACAAACAGAGGTCTGGAAAAGACCTTAATTTAGAAAATCCAGTGTTATCAATTGCATACAGGTACACCACCAGAAGTTTTGACTTATGTCTTGCTACTGACTCTGGAGGAGAGAATGAGGTTAAAGACTTTGTGCAGGTCTATCTCACTTAAATCCAATTCACTGGCAAGTCAAGATATCACCCTTGTGAGGTCATTTATCTTCTTCAAGAAGCAAGGATGAACAACAAGAACAACCACCTGCCTTCCTCCCCCCATGAGAGATATCAGGAAGAATGGTTGCTATTTCCAGCTTCTGGCTTCACTCTCCTAAAAACCTTACCCAAAACACAGTCCCAGACTTCCAAAGTGAACTTTGGTAGAGCATCTGTTCGAGTCCCTTCACTCCATAACAGCACTTAACGCTTGTGTGCTTATCATGTATTTTTATAATATCCAGAAATCTCCTGTTGAAATGCTGTATTCCCTAATAGTCTCATCTTAGTTTTTATTTGTAAGAGACAAAATACATGAAACACATTTGTTTTCATTATGGTACAACCAGCACTTACGGTTGGATCTTTCTCATTTCATAAGAACCAAACAGTAATGATCTGGTATTTTTCCAGAGTTGTATTTTGACAGTAGAACAATGGAACTGAACATGGTAAAGCAGAAAGCATTATAATGGAATACAGACAATCCTAGAACTGAAGTCAGAATACTGGGATTCAAATGTGATTTACTGCCTTATGACTTTGAACAAATCAGTTAGCTTCTCTGAGTCTCAGCTTCCTCAACTGTAAAATGAAGGGCTCACACTTGACTATCCCTAGATTGATGATCCTATATTTTGAAAGATGTTCACTTCCATATGTAGAAGACCATTCACTGATTTTTTTATTGTTGATTTTTTTTTTACTGAAGGAAAAAATATTTTCAGATGCTACCAAGTTCTAGCACTTGATTTTATAATTATTGTTTATGGTTTGTATCCCCCTATTATTAGACTATAAGCTAGGTAAGAGCAAGGATAATGTCTGATCTAAACTTTATATACCTCTGTAAAGCCAATCAGCAGTAGATTCCTGAGAGAATGCTACTGTGAACAGCCTTTAAGATTCGAATTACACAGTATTAGTGAACACTCTGTTTATTCCATTACAAAATCAGATTCAGTACAATGTTCACATTTTCAACAGTTCACAATATTATACAAAATCTTCAGAACAAGGAAAGTCTCAATATTATATCTTATTACAGAAAGGAACAAGGAACTGTTAGTGGTTTTTTATTCAGGTGAGGGTTATCTTTTTGGGTCAGGATGTATAGGGCTTACCTATACCCACCTCAACAGGCCTCAGGCGTCCCCGGCTCCCGGTCCACTCCGGGAGAAACAGCTGCACAGAGAAACTCAGGACACAGGACTTGCTTCTAGCTTTTATTGAGAGTTCATCC
>CM053595.1:83801137-83813047 GCA_028646575.1 Pseudocheirus occidentalis
GCACAATTATAAGACAACTCTACAAGTCTCAGTCTGAAAGGAGATGTCTACATTCAGAGAAAGAACTAGAAAGAACAGAGTTTCAATGGAGACTGAAGCAATCTACATGCTATTGTTCTTTTCCATGTCTGGATTTCTTTTTTCCCATTATTCATTCTATTGGTTACAACCCTTCTATACAACCAGACTAATGTCCAATGTGAAAGTATTTGCAGATCTTATACTTGACTGCATGCTGCCATGAGTGGGTGTGGGATGGGGAGAGTGAGGGGAGAAAATTTGAAATTCAAGGGATTCTGGAACTGAATCTTGTAAACTAAAAGTAAATAAACAAATCAATTAATTAAAAAAAAAACAAACCACAGGTCAAGAATCTCCTCTGGCCACAGTCCGCAGTGCTCTCCTGCCTCCAACCTATTAGATGTCTCCACATCTAGAAAATTTAGCTTTTCACTTTCTACTGTCTGAATTCCCATATCTCTATGGCCCTGACTTTAGAAACCTAAGGAAGATGTTTTATACCTACTACTTTAATTTTGAATAAACTCTTCCCAGAGACTGGGTGTGCAGGAGAGAATGCCTCTTATTTGAGAAGAAGTGGGGGGAAGGGATCCCTGTGCTTTGGTTTTTCCTATAACATCTCAGTAAATATTCTTTTGTAAATACTAATTAATGTTAATTGATTAATTAATATTCAGGAGATGCTAACTGGTTAAGTAATATTGGTAAGAGTATGCAATATGGGAACTAAGTAGACGATGATCAGGAGGACAGGCATCCATAGGTTTACCCCTAGAAACTTGACCATAGTAGCAGCCTCCCCTATGGGGACCCAACTGGAGGACTGGGCAACTCCAGAATACATGTTGTATAGAGAATAAGCAAATATTATCCAAATTACAAAAAGGAAGACATGGTAGTCTTTAAAATTACAGGGCATTATGGCACAATGTTCACATGTGGAACTGGGTATGATTGATTGCCATTTGATTCATGGCAAAATTCTAGAACAAAATTGCTAACATTCAGAAAGGGAAACTGATCAAAGCTACATTTCTCAAGCCTAAGTCACAATGTTGGCAATGTTACTAGATCTGCATTTCAGGGGAATGAAATAAACATGATAAACCTAAATTCCAGAAAGTCACTTAACAAAGATTTCTAATAAAAGTCCTTTCTGGATTCCTCCATTACTATGTGACCTGCCCCACCCTTTCCTTTCTCTCTCTGGCCAAAATTGTTTTGGATTTATTATGAATGTACCTTCATTTACTTATCTGTGAATATGCTGTGCTTCTGTAGGAGAATATAAGATTTCTGAGGGCAAGGACTTTCTCACTTTTGTATTTATTCCCCAGCATCTGGCACACATAGAAGGTGCTTTAAAAAGTGCTCGTTAATTGATTGTTTGAAAGTTTCCATGAAGACAAAATACCCAGACTAGAGACTGACAGTATAAGTTAAGTGAATTCAGAACTAGTTGAATGATTAGACCCAAAGAAGTGAATATGAGTATGAAGTCATTGTGGAAGGAGGTCTCTCATGAAATATTCCAGGTTCAGAACACTTGGCAAGGAGTTGGCGGAAGGTAGAGGGATAAGTTTGTGTATATCTCCCCTAGTAACTACTTAGCACAGTGCTCTAGTAGGTGCTATAAATAAACATTTTAAAATTAATTAATTAAAAGCACAATACTAGGAATATTCCAATACATATTCTGACATCCTGAGTTCTAACCCTGCTTCTGTCACTAACTTGTTCTGTAACCTAAGGAATCACAATTTCCCTTTCTCTGTTTCCTTAGTAGTAGAATGAGGTTAAAATATAACCTCTTTCACAGGAATGTTATGAAAATGAAAATAGATAATGGGTGTGACCTTTGTAATCACTTTTTTCATTATTTTGGAGGATATTTTGGAGGATTCAATTGGGAGAATGCTGATGGCTTATATAAGATAAAACAAAATTTATCAATGTGTATTTTTAAAAATAGATAATGGGTATAAAAGCATTACTACTTTCAAAAAAGGCAAAACTGTTGTACAAATGAAAGATACTACAGTGAATCTACATAGCCATCTTTCATCTTTCCATTCGTATCTTTAAACATGTCACATGTAGAAACTATGCTCTCTTAACATCGAAAATAACCATGGTCATTCTAAAAAAAATATAAGGCTACATTTCTTGCAAGTGTTTGAAAGAAGGTCTTAAAGGAGATGATCTGGTTCTTAAGCATATTATATTGCCAATGGAAGGGCTGAACTACATAAATTTTTTTCATTTTTGCTCAGGCTGTCTTCAAAACTACAGTGAAGAAAATTCCAATGGGAATAAGTATAGAGATCTCTCTCTCTTCATAAAGAGAAATGGAAAAAAATTTTTAATTCATTCATGATTCAACTCCTGCTATTCTCTAAATTATTTCTATTCACAGAATACAGAAACTTTTCGACTGCCACTCAAAGGATTATAACTGAAAGAGTAAAAAAAAAGGTGGCACAAATAAACAGTGTTTATATTTTAAACTTCACATAATTTTTCAAAAAGTTGGCTTTTTTCTCTCCATGGATTTTCCCTGAAAGGGATATTAACCTTATTCTTCCAAGATTTTTCAAAGCTTATTTTTCCTAAAAAACAAAAATAAAAACAGTGGTTTAATTTGCAGGGTAGTTCACATCTATAAGATGAAGGATTTGGGATATATCTTTAAGGTCCCCTCCCAATCTAAATCTTATCATCCTATGACCCCTTAAGTGGAAGACTTCTTGCCACTGAACCATTTCAGAATGTAAAACTTGAGCATTTACTTTTTTCTCTACCCAATTATTTAGTATTATATTTATCTTATTTAGTCAATATTTGTTTGACAAATTATCCAAGCATACCATTTAAAAAATCTTTTCAGTGAAATTCATGCACCTTTTATTTTGTTTATGTTGGTTTTTTTTTTAAACTAGGTCTCCTCATCTTGCTTGAGTTAGAAACATAAGGGCCATTTATGGGCCTGATCCCACTACTAAATCAACATGAGACCTCTGACTTGCTGTTTTCAACACAGACTAGTTTGGCCCTCTCAGGCAACTTGGTCCTCCCTCTTAGGGGCTCACCACATTAATGCTGAACTGAGTGTGGACACCCAATGTGCAAAGCCCACTGCTGCTCACAATTCCCAAGCTCCAGAGTGAAAGTGAGATCTCCAGTAGGTAGGATTATGCCTCCCCACCCAGACATTCAAAACCTTTTAGTAGAATTTTCCAACATGTTTTTATGAATTTTTTCTTTTGCATTCAATTGCTACAAAGAGTTGTGGACTGTATATGGTTGAGAACAACAGTAATTATGTCCCTGTATTTGACAAACCAGTTCTCTCAATACAATCAGCCATCCTATTTCAACCTAAAAAACTTCCTTTGCACACAGTTATGAAGAATAACCTCTTGTGCCTGAGTCATGGGAACCAAATTCTTAACAACAGGATGAAGAGAGGTTTTCTGACATTGGACATTGGCACAAAGCTTTTCCTGTTAAGATGTGCAATATATGAGATCAGAACAAATGTCTCTTTGTTAAATACTTGATTCACTTTAGCACACACTCAACAGGTTCATCGTTATATTTCTGGCAATCTGTTCAAGCCACATCTTCCAAAGATTTATAATTGACTTGTTTCTCAAAACTACATGTCAAGTTTGGTATCAACAATCTAAATATAAGATCTTTTCCTTTTACTGGACGCTTCGTATACTCACATTTAGTGCAGTAACATCATAGGAATTCAAACTCCAGTTTATTGGTTAGAAATAGCAACACTGCCACTTACTCTGTGTTCTGGTAAACTTCCACTGAGATGTTAAGTCCTTCTAATTCCTCCTTTAAGATCTGCAGATCAGAATTTACGTAACTAAGTTCTAAGAGAACCTGGTCTCGAACTTTGTTGTTCGTGGTTGCTCTGAAAAAAAAAAAGGATAGGAAAAAATGGAACTCAGTGAATTTCTGAGATTGCACTGGGAACAGACTCTACATTGTAGGGGAGTTTTGTTGAGTCCCTTAACTGGCATTCTCAGAATTTTAAAGATTTTTTAAAATGAGATGGTAGAACTCTCAGGTTTCTCAAGTCAAAAACTGCCAAGATTTACCTAGGGAAGTTAGCCAATAAAGCATCACGCAGTTTTGATCATAGCCAAATGAGAGAACAAATGAAACTAAAGAAGTAACACACTGTAGACTGAAAGTTGACATATTTTAGTGATGTGAGAGGCAATTGCCATTATGAGGAAAGCTCAGAAACCAGCTAGAAAATACTTTATCTTCCTGCCAAACAGAGCTATAATGAATGATCAAGCACACAGTAGTTTAAAATATAAACTAATATATAAAATCTTACAGGCAAGGATTATAGAAGAACATGAAGTGTTACTTCCTTAAAACAATTAAAAGAGGAAAAAAATGAAAGAAAATATGACAACAGTCCCAACTAAGCAAAGTCATCCCCAAAGCATTTAAGAATGAAACAAAAAAAGAAGACACAATAAAGAAAAACAGAAAAGAGCCTTTTTTTTAAAGTAACAAACTTGTTTCAGTATCGAAGAGAGTGGAGCTATTACATTTGGGCTAACATCATAATTATGGATGCACTGTACATGGAAGATAAAGTGCCACTGAAAAAGAAAAAAATGGAGAGAGATGCTAGACTAGACCATGTCTACACAATGTCTATGCTGAAGGTGACACAATTTTGAGAACATTGAAGGATTGGTTTTCAGGGTATCTTAAATAAGGGAGATACTAAAAGTTTAAGGAAAACATCTCAGACCTTACTTTGATTCCACCCACACCCCTGCCAAAGACAACTAAAAGAATGTCAGTAATTATCCATCCATATGCCTGCTGTCCTCCAATTACACAATTTTTATAAGAAAAATTTATACAAATACATTCTTAGAAGTATGAGAAAGGAAAAGAGGCTTTCACAAATGACATCACACAATGAAACACATCTTTACAGTCGTATGTTGAACGAGAAGTTGTAGAGAGTGTAAGATCGTACTGTGGTTAATGTTTGTTGGTAATAAAAATCGTTTTACTCTGTAGAACGAGATTCCCCACTTAAAGGTTCTTCGGACCAACAAAGTACTTCAAGTGTATATATCAAAATCCCTTGAAATATAAGAATAAAGATAATTTTATTCAACAATCTTCTGATTATTAATAGCAAGTAAGGTATAAAGCAGGAACTATGCTTGCCAAGGTGTTTGCCATCATCATGCAAGATGTCCAACACAGACTCCAAATAGAAAGATTCTCTATTAATGATGATGTCAACCAGGCACTATTTGCAAGTGACATTATATTGACTGTATCAAGCCCTCAAAGACTTGAAAAACTTCTCAAATGACTCATAACCACTCAAAAGAATTTCGTCTAAGCATCCATAGTAGATGAAGAATGTCCATTGTCCTGACTATGATAGTTAGTTAGATAGACAACTAATCTATCTGTATCTTGGACAGATCATCCAGATCAAAGGTCTCCAATTTTTTTTATTTATCCAATCAATAAAAATTTGATGACGTACTCCAATCTTCATTTGTAAATTATATTCATGTATTACTAGACTAAAATATGCTCCAAAATAGACTTTTAAAGAATTAAGTATGAGGTGGCAAAGTGGCGCAATGAACAGAGCACCTGCCCTGGAGTTGGGAGGACCTGAGTTCAAATGTGGCCTCAAACATTTGACACAGTACTAGCCGTGTCACCTTGGGCAAGTCACTTAACCCCAACTGCCCTGCCTTCCCTATATATATATATATAAAGAATGAAATAAATATTTTAAATAATGTTAATTTTATTTTTTTATTGTACAAGAATCTTTTAATGCTATTGTTAAAAAATATTTTTTGGTGGGGGTGATGTTATCGAATGTTTCATTGCTTTGGAAATTTTGGTTTAACACTTTGTGATATAGTGATTTGAAAGTCTGGTCCAAAATTCAGTACATTCTGATACTTAGTTTTAATAGCTGTCACAGCAGAAAAATTCAGCTTCACTAAGGCAGAACTACATGGAAGAAGTGACTTATTGGCTCTTCTTACTAAATCACGATGATCATTTTTCAATCCACTAACTAGGCAAAGGTTTTTGTTTTTTTGGTTTGGTTTTTTTTTTTGGAGGGGGGAAGGTAGGAAGGTTAAATGACTTGCCCAAGGTCATACAGCTAGTTTTGTGTTAAGTATCTGAGGCCAAATTTGAACTCAGGTCCTCCTGACTCCAGGGCCAGTGCTCTATTCATTGCACCATCTAGCTGCCCGTAGGCAAAGGTTTTTGTTGAAAATGAGCTAATAAATTTTGGAGATGGTCTCTGAAGCCAAGTTCTAGGTCCAGATGGTGGCTACATCAGGTAGAGAAAATGAGATAATGGCAGATGGCAAAATACCCTGATGGGTCCTGGTTTCCTAGTGGCAGCTAACATTATTCTTTATTTACAAGGTGCCTGATAGCTTTGGGAGGGATTGGGAATGGGGTTGCCAACTTGACAAGAGTTCTGTTTTTGTCTAGTTGAGTCCCAACTCCATGAGCAGTGGCAATCACTAGTGCCAGGTGGTACTGGTCCTTGTCCCTATTCCACCTGGACTCTTGTTACTGTACCTGCTCCCCTCAGGTTCTCCTTGTGTAGTTCTTCCAGACCTTGGAGGAACCCTCTTTGCTCTCCTGAACTGGGAAGGAAAAGGTCAGAGGTGGGGGTGGGGAGATGAGGAGTGTCAGGGTAAAAAGAACCTAAGCAGATAGCAAGGAGCTTATATACTTGGGAAGCATTTTTGCCTGAGCTAGCCCACCTGAGTCATCTCTGGGATTCCACATGGTTTAATGATATGTCCTGGATTGGTTATCTCCCATTCCATCCAATCTTTCCTGATGCTGAGGCAGAGGCTACCTATTTTTATTGTATCCTTAGCCCCCAGAGTGCAGAAATCATAGACACCAGGCCAAGGGACATAAGGGATGTAGATGGATACTGCAGTGGGCCAGGATAGGACAGTGACACATAAGGGAGGGCTAGGCAAAGAAAGCAGATGAGTGAGGAGATTGTGTTTCTCTCTTCAACTTAGAAAAAAAAATGTGTTATCATATGATATAACCTCACTTTCATTTAAACCTGGAGTAGGTATGCTAAGAAACAGCTTTATAAGGACAGCTTGGTGATACAGTGAATAGAGCACCAGCCCTGGAGTCAGGAGAAACCGAGTTCAAATCCAACCTCAGACACTTAACATTTACTAGCCGTGTGACCTTGGGCAAGTCACTTAACCCCAATTGCCCTGCCTTCCCCCCTCTAAAAAGCAAGGTAAATAGATAAATAAATAGCTTTATGGTATAATATGCGGCAAATACAGAAAGAAACATGATACTTGATTGTCTGAGAGACCTCTGAGCAGATGACACTGTAGACCTGCAGAGGGGTGTAGATACTTTGGAAATGAAGATCAAACCAAGCAGTTGAGAGAAGCAATTGTGAACTTTTGAATACTATACTAGAGATCTCTCCAGAGTCACAGACATGTGCAGAACCCAACTTCCAACATGGCCCTTCATTCCCCATTTCTGTAGCCCTAGAGATTGCTAAGGGTAAACCAGACAGACAGACAGAGACAGATAGACAGACAGACGGACAGACAGACACAGACACACACACAGACACACACACACACACACACATAAAATCAAACTTATGTACTTTATCTTTTGTAATTTCCTCTCTCCCTTTTTAGTTAAAAATTCATCCTCTGATCATAAAAATGGGAAAAGGACCCATATATACAAAAATATTTATAGCAGCTCTTTTTGTGGTGGCAAAGAATTGGAAATCAAGAGGATGCCCACCAACTGAGAAATAGCTAAACAAGTTGTGGTATATGAATTTAATAGAATACTATTGTGCTATAAGAAACAAGGAGCAAACAGACTTCATAATAACTTGGAAAGGCTTACATGGACTTACATTGAATGAGGGGAGCAGAACGTGGAGAACACTGTACCCAGTTACAGGCACACTGTATCTGTCATGACTGACTGATAGACTTAGCTCTTCTCAGCAATGGAAAGTTCTAAGACAACTCCGAAAGACTCATGATGGAAAAGGCTATACATATCCAGAGAAAAAATTACAGTCTGAATGCAGATTGAAGCAAACTATTTGCTCTCTTTTTTTTGTTTTCTTTTGTTTCTTCTTTCTCATAGTTCATTTCATTGGTTGTAATTCTTCTTTACAACTTGACTATTGTGAAAATATTTTTAATGTGAAGGTATATATAGAACCTATATCAAATTACATGCCATCTTAGGGGGAGGGAGGAGAGAAAATTTGGAGCTCAAAAACTTGTGGAACTGAATGTTGTAAACTAAAAATAAGTAAATTTAAAAGGAAAAAAAATGATCCTCTACCCATAGATGGGAAAGGTATGTGTGATCTGCTTTTATTCAATTGTTTTATTGGTATGATATTTAATATTCAGCTCCCATATCCCACCACTTTGAACCTATTCTAAAACAAACCTGCACAGCTTGAAGCATGCCAAAAGATTTTGGGCAGCCTGAAATTCTTTGGTGTGCCCACAGGTCACAGGTTATGCAGGTCTGTTCTAAACTACGTAGTAAGATGTAGCTCTAAACCAGACCATCTTCCCAGCACTTCTTGCCAAGTAGATCGTTCTTTCCTAGGTAATTTATGTTTTTTAATACTGGGTTATTATAAGTTCAATTACATCTGATTTTTCTTTGCTTTGTTCCACTGATCTATTTTTCTTTTGTTGTTGTTAAGTCAGTACCAAATGCTTTGTATGATTGCTGCTTTAAAATACAATATAATAAAATACAATATAAAGTCAACCTTCATTTCTACCTTTTTTCACTATTTCCCCTGGTATTCTAAGTCTTTGGTTTCTCTGAAAGAATCAATATAGAATATTTTCTCTATATCTGTAAATATCTGTATATTTGTGTCTATATATTCGGCAGTTTAGTATAAATCTCTACATTAATTTTGATAGTATTATCATTTTTACTAAAATTGGCATGGCCTACCCATGACCAGTTGTTCCTTATTTTTGAAAGGAACATTTTATAAATGTATCTAAACAGGTATTGAATGTGTTTTGGTAGACTGGCTCCCAGAAGCAATATATATTTCGTGGTTATTTTGAATGAGAATTCATTAGTCTCTTGGATTTTGTTATTATTATATAGAAAAAATGATTTTTTGTGAGTTTAACTTGTAAGCCTGTAACATCACTGAAGCTATTGTCTCAATTTGATTCTTTGCTGACATCCTAAGATTTTCTAAGCAAACCATCGTGTCATCACCAAATTATTCTCAATTCTAATATTTTTGATACCCCAATGGATTGATGCTCCCCACTCTAGAAACAACTAATAAAGAAAATGAACAATGAGGAACGCCCAAAACTGAACAAGAAGAGAAGATTATATCAAGGAAATTAAGCAATCTTTTTCCCCCAAAATTCCAAATTTTTCTCTAAAACACAACTTTCTTTAATAGCAATATTCTTCTACTACGGTTGTATGGCTACAAGTCATTGAATGCCAGAGTCTCTGAAGAACTGACACTGTTGTTAGGTGTCGGTCACCTAAAGGACAATGAAGAAGGGCATAGTGTGCTTGGAAATGGTGCAACACGGTACAAATGAATTACACAGAAGCAGCATTAAGCATATCAGACAAATATATGTCTGGGGGAAAAAAGTTGGCCAAATCACATAGCAGCAAGGATAACCTGTGTCTTCTATTGATGTCCATGTAAAGTCAAGGGAACTTAAAGGCCTCTAGGATACGGAGAGAATCCCTTGCAGTATATTTAAAGGATGATGTACATATAGAGTCAAACAGGACAGGCAGACATAGGTACTTTGTAATTTTCATTGCTGAGAGAAGTATCCATATTGATGGAAACACACATCCAAAGTGTCGAAAACAGACAGCAAAAAGTCAGTTAATTCTTTATAGGAAAGTGGATCCTCAAAATTTTCAATTAACAGCTATATGGGTCTAACACTTGTACTAGGCTTTAAGGTTTACAAATCATTCTACACATACCATCTTATTTGATCCTCACAGCAACCCTGTGTGGTTGGTGCTATTATTATCTCAATTTAACAGGTGTGGAATTAGGCTGAGAGGGGTTAAAGACCTGCCCAGGGATACTCAGTCTGGGGCAGAGCCAAGATTGTGGAGTAAAAACATGTGGCTCCCACTCCAAACATCTCCAATACCTGTAAAATATGACTCTAAACAAATTTTAGAGCTACAGAACCTACAAAGTAACAGAGAGAAACAAATCTCCCACTGAAGGCAGCCTGGCAAGCCAAGGGAAAGGGTCTATCACACCAAACTGGGAACTGAAGCACAGTCCCGTGTGAACCACCTGCTACCAGACCCAAGGTGGCCCCAACCCATGGCAAAGACTGGCCAAAGCAGACTTCAGAAGAGTTAATCACCAGCAGCTGTGGCAGTTTCCAGACTTCCCAACACATAAACGCCAAAGAGAAAGTAAAAGGCCGTTGGGGAACTCTCTTCGAACTGGGGTGACAGAAGAGCACAATCAGGCCCATGTCTCTGGGGAGAGAGGTGGTGGAGGCATGGTGGCTACACTGCTGCCACCTGGCTGCCTCCAGAGCTCCTGGTCTGCAGATCGTAGCGGGACGAAGCAATCCATTCAGAGGGTAATTGCTCTTGCTTTGCCCTTCTTATATCTGCATTGCAGTCTTGGGTGGTGGTCCTGTGGCATGTGGCCATTGTGCCAGAGCTTGGGGTATCTATAGAGGGAGCCCTCCTCTTAGCTCTGACATCTGTGAAAACCCCAGCAATTTGAGACATAGCTCTCTGCAATCTGGAAGCAGAGTTCTACCCATGGCAAAGAGCTCAAAAGTCAAGTAACTGGCTGGCAACATGAGCAAACAGAGGAAGCACAGTAAGAACATATAATCTTTTTTTTGAGAACAAAAAGGATGAAAACATGGAACCAGAAGAAGTCAATGAAGTCAAAACTCCTGCATCAAAAGCTTCCAAGAAAAATATGAGCTGGTTACAGGCAATGGAGGAGCTCAAGAAGGATTCTGAAAATCAAGTAAGAGAACTGTAGGAAAAACTGGGAAGAGAAATGAGAATGACGCAAGAAAATCATGAAAAGCAAGTCAACAGCCTGCTAAAGGAGACTCCAAAAAGAGTATATAGAAATATACTATAATATAAATAATAGAAAAGAACACCTTAATATGTACTTAATATACTATAATAGAAACAATAGAAAATAACACTTTAAAAAATAGACTAACTCAAATGGCAAAAGAGGCCCAAAAAGCCAATGAGGAGAAGAATGCCTTAAAAAGTTGAATTGCTATGTGATGGAATATTATTATGCTATAAGAAATGGGAAGGATATTGACTTCATAATTACCTAGAGAGACTTATATGAACTGATGCTGAGTGAGAAGAGCAGAACCAGGAAAAATTTGTACACAGTCACAGATACATCATATGTGTGACAACCAATTTTGAAAAACAGGACACTTCTCAGCATTGCACAGTTAAAAGACAACTCTACAAGTCTCAGGATGGAAGGAGATGTCTACATTCAGAGAAAGACCCAGAAAGATCAGAGTTTAAAAGACTAAAGCAATGCATGCTATCATTCTTTGTTATGTTTCGCTTTTGTTTCTCTTTTCTCACTGTTCACTCCATTGGCTATAACACCTATACAACCAGATTATTGTACAATGTGAAATAGTTTGCAGATCCTATACATGATTGTATGCCACCATGGCTGGGGTGGGGGGTGGGAAAGAAGGGGAGAAAAATCTGAAACTCAAGTGACTCTGGAACTGAATCTTGTAA
>CM053595.1:83813147-83832186 GCA_028646575.1 Pseudocheirus occidentalis
ATCCCAGAGTTCCCAGGTCAAGGAGAAAATATTACAAGCAGTCAGAAAGAAAAAAATTGAGTATTGTAGAAACACAGTCAAGATAACACAAGATCAAGCAGCTTCTACACTAAGGGATCAAGGGGCTTGGAATATGATATTCCAGAAGTCAAAGGAGCTAGGTATACTCAGCAAAACTGAGTATAATGCTTCAGAGGACAATATGGTCATTCAATGAAATAGAGGACTTTCAAGTATCCTTGATGAAAAAAAAAACAGAGGTGAATAGAAAATTTGACTTTCAAATACAAGAAGCAAGAGAAGAACGAGAAGGTAAACAGGAAAAAGAAATCATGAGGAACCTATTAAAGCTGAACTATTTATAGTCCTACATGGAAAAACAATAATTGTAACTCATGAGACTTTTCTCACAATGAGGATAGTTGAAGAGAATATATATGTGTATATGGGTATAATACATATATTTATGTATAGGAAGGGTGTATGTGTGTATAAATACATATGTGAGTGTGTGTATATATGTGTGTACATATACACATAGACAGAGGGCACAGGATCAGTTGAATAGAAAGGGATGATATCTAAAAATTAAAATTAAGAGGTGAGAGGAATATAATGAGAGAAGAAGAAAAGGAGAGACAGAGTAGTGTAAATTATCTCATATAAAAGAGGCAAGAGAAAACTTACAATGGAGGGAAAGAACAAGAAGGTAAAAGGGAATGGATCAACCTTATTCTCACTGAATTTGGCTTAAGGAGAGAATAACATACATACTCATTTGGGTATCGTACCCTATAGCAGCAGTTCTCAACCTGTGGGTTATGTTCAATGTGTAACAATGAAAATACATCCTGCATATCAGATATTTACATTACAATTCATAACAGTAGCAAAATTACAGTTATGAAGTAGCAACAAAAATAATTCTATGTTTGGGGGTCACCACAACATGAGGAACTGTATTAAAGGGTGGCGGCATAGGAAGTTTGAGAGCCACTGCCCTATAGGAAAGTAAGGGAAAAGGTATGGGGTTATGACAGAAGAGAGGGCAGACTGGGGAAGAGGGTAGCTAGAAGCACATATATTTAAAAAGTGATAAGGTCAAAGTAGAAAATATAAGTGGGTGGGTAGGATAGGATAGAGAAAAAAATAGTCTTTCACAATATAACTACTATGGAAATGTTTTACATAACTACACATGTACAGCCTATATTGAATTGCTTATCTTCCCAGTGGGGGTCGGTGAAGAGGGAAAAAGGGAAAGAATCTAGAAATTAAAGTTTTAAAAACAAATATTAAAAAAAAAAGACTTGCCCAGGTTCACATAGCTGTTAAGCATCTGAGGCAGAATTTGAATTCATGTCTTACTACAAGTCCAATATTCCATCCACTATGCCAATGAAGTGCTTCACAAATGTTCCTCTAGTGTCCTTCCAATACTACATGATGCCTTAAAAGAGCACATTTAAGGCCTTCTCCCCCCTTTTTTATAATCATTTTTATAAAGTTATGAATGGATAGTTGATCTGCATTGGGAGAGGTAATTTCTACTGATAATGGAAATTCTCTCCCATGAGAAAAAGTGGAAGGAATTAATAAATTTTTAAAATCAATTTTGCACTACACTGTCTATACTGGTAAAACCAGAAATCCAGATCATAAAAACAAAAGACAAATATTATTAGTATTGACTTTCGTTTGTTTTTCTTTTGTTCTTCCATAACACCATTTCCTGAGGATTTAAGATTTTTGATATTTCAATGAGCGTTCTATTTGTTTTAAACTTTCACATGGATCAATAGCTGTATTTTAGAAAGTTTATAGCTAAAATCACCATATACTTATTGAAATAATGCTCACATTTTGATGCAGAGATAAGCAACTACCTAATACCTTATTAGGGCATGTGTTTTGGATTGTTGGTTTTTCCCCCCAGTAGTGAAAATAGATTTGCACCAACAACAATAACAAAAATATAGTTCTTCAAAGATAGCAAAACATTTTACACACATTAAATTCTTAGAACAACCCTGTATCATATTATTTTCTTCATTTTTCAGTTGAAGAAAATAAAGCTCAGAGAAGCTAAATGACTTAACCATTGGTCAGAGTCTTTAAGTATCAGAGAGAAAAATTGTAACCCAAGTCTTCTCAACTCCCAGTCCAGTATTTACTGTGTCAATCTGCTCTCTGCACTTTCTCAATTACATGTGTGTATTAAAAGGTACATTCTTTTCAAGATGGTTGACTGAAATTAGGGATGGTAACTGGCAAGAGAAAAATCTTCATGATATAAAGCAAAACCAACTTGGCTCACATGGGAGATCAACCCCACAGCCTCCGTCTGTACCTGAAGTGTGCTCCAGCTACCAGAGCTATCTGAAGGAAAAGAAGTAATTTACTGTAAGACCTTTCAGTAAAAAAAAGCAGATCCTCTAGAGTATAAGTGATCTTTGAAAACCTAGAAATTCAGATTTAAGAACTAAAAGAATACCAAATTAGCATTTCAAAAGTTCAGGGATGGGGCAGCTAGGTGGTACAGTGAATATAGCACAGGTCCTAGAGTCAGGAGGACCTGAGTTCAAATCCAGCCTCAAACACGGAACACTTACTAGCTGTGTGACCTTGGACAAGTCACTTAACCCTAATTTCCCTGCTTCCCCCCTCCAAAAAAACCACCAAAAACAAAAAACTGAAACAAAAGTTCAGAGATCCCACTGATTACTAACTTAAGCCACTCTCTAGTATGAATCATCTCATGTAAAAGACACAAATTCTATTTCTTGCAGACCAGTTTTACTTGATCTGTGACAAATGATAGTGCCATACATTGTGGAAAGTTAATTAATTTTTTGTTTTACAATAATGTAATTTGTAGAAGAAACTGGTGTTTTTTGGTATTGTTTACTGAGTCAAAAAAATTAGCAATAAAGTTTTCCAAATTTAAGAATGCAAAAAAAGGGACAGCTAAGTGGCACAGTGAATAGAGCACTGGTCTTGGAGTCAGAAGGACCTGAGTTCAAATCCAGCCTCAGATACTTAACACAAACACTAACTATATGACCTTGGGCAAGTCACTTAACCCCAACTGCCCTCCCCCCCAAAAAAGTAAAAAAATATGTAAATAAAAAATAAAAGGTGACCTACTTATTTTTCCACATGTCATTTTCCTACCAGAGAAACAATCTGAAATCGAGCATTCAAATAGTTTCTCCTAGAAAGCACCACCACAATTTGGGATCTTCCTTAATCTAATTACATTGGATCAACCATCTTCACTGTACCACCACCCCATCCACCAAATAAGATGACACTGGAAATGAGGCAATAATGTGTTAAACTAACTGCAAAAATGTGTCTATGCCAAATTTTATGAAGTGAGGAAAAAGTTTCCCTAGTTGAATTAGAAACAAAGCTGGTCATTGGTTGGTCAGATTCGCCACACTTGGTGGCCCTTTGAAACATCAGTCAGGAAACAGCTCTGTGAAGTGCGATCTCTGAACTTTGGGCAGGAGGTTGGAGGGAGAAAGAGGGAAAATCTCTCTCTGGCCCTACAGCAAATGTATTCACATAGAAGGAGACTACATTCATCCAATAGACTAGACACAGACACCCAACGGAAGCAGAAAACAGCTTCAAATAGAGTGACTTGTGGCTCTATGGTTTAAGAGAGAATTCTATAAATTCTATAAATACAAGGTCCTGGAAGAAGATGCATCTCAGAGTGTAAGATCTGAGATCCACTTCACTGGAAGGTACCACTTTAATAAAGTTCTAGCACCTGAGAGTCAAAATGTGGAGAGGAGAGTCCAAGGGAAAGCAGCAGAGTGACCCACTCAGCAGAAAGACTAAAGGGGGTCCATAGAAGGAGCAGCATGAGGATGTCACAAGACAAGGGACAGTGTGGGAAACAGATTTCTTTGGTCACTTGTGTTCCCTACATTTATAACTGCCATCCTTACTGTACCATTTCTGTATATGCCTTTGCTTTAAGCTAGTTCTATCTACTGACTACCTACTAAAGGGAAGTATAATGGCATACAGAAGTATTTAGTATTCAATAGTATGGTATTGTGAGCTAATACTCTGTATTATTATCATTAGGACCGACAGAGTACTTTGAATATGAGAACTATCCTCCAAGGGCCCAAGGTGCAAATCTGTGAGTGCTAAATTAGAGATGTATTCCAAAAAGAAGTTATATAACTAGATCATTCAACCATGGAACTAGGACAGAATTTTTCAACTTGACTTTTTAGGCAGGGAGGTCAAATAAACATTAGTCAGGTAATACTCTGGGTAGAATTCTGCCTCTTGAATTTACTACCTATGTGACCTTGGGCAAATCATTTCATCTTCCTATGACTCAATTCCTTATTTATAAAGTGATGGGGTGGAACAAGATAGCCTCTTACAAGGCTTTGTATTAGAGGAGACAATGCATGTAAAAATTCTATGTGAACCTTTAAAAAAGCATCATATAAAACGCTGGCTATCATGATTGTGAGATACAATTCATTTGGACCCCTACTCTATTGCAATCAGTATCAATCAATTTGATATGATTCCATAGGGGTGGTAATTACAAGTCCCAGAGCTGCGAACTACAGACTGCAATATCATTTGCGTAGTCATAGGAAGCTAGCTAGAGGCCCTCCACCCTTGTTTTTCCTTGTCATGGTGACCAAGCCCAGTGTGGCAGAGGTGACTCAATTACATAGAAAGTCCTCCATTCTATTTTTGTACCTCTGGTTTTGTCCAACATGAGCAGGTGACCATTTTATGATCATCTAGTCAGTGGAGATGCCTCATGCTGCACCCAATCTGTAACACCACCCCAGTGATGTCATTTTTGACTCCCAAGAGCAAGGTCTATCAACCAATAAGATTCTGTATTTTACCCTTCCTCTTTTTGCATATTTGAGTATCAAATTCTATAAATACAAGGTCCTGGAAGAAGAGGCATCTCAGATTGTAAGATCTGAGGTCCACTTCACTGGAAGGTACCACTTTAATAAAGTGCCACTGGCTCAGAGCTCTGCCCAGTTTCTCTTATTGTAAATCGGACAATTTTAATCCCTACAAATGGAAATTAACAAGATGACAATTACAAGCTTTGACTATGATGGCTAAAAGTTAGTAGCTTTTGGCTCAGTTTCTATCTCTGCTAAGGATTCATTGCCAACAGGTATAGCTCTCTCCTGGGGCTCGGCTCTGATTTCACTAACTTGGCTCTGTCAAAGTGAGTTACTTATTATCAGATATGACTACATTTTTTGGCCCATTTCACCCAGCAAATGTGCCTGTTGTTTTCAGCCTGTTCTCTCTGTTGCAGATATGAATGAAGACAGTACTAGGTTTGCCTGATAGAAAAAGCAATTAGGGACTCATGTACGGCACTGGAAAGAAATGTCCTCATCACTCCCTTGGAACTGATGATCTGGAGTAACTGGGTCATCACTTTCAAGCTACTGCAGATGCATAAATGTGGTCTACATATTTCTCTAGTGGGAAAGACTTAGAGTCAGAGCTGAAAGGAATCTTAGAATTAGTCTAATCCCCTCATTCCCCAAACGAGTAAAAGTGATTTGCCTAAGATAATATATTAGTTTGAAACTAATTTGATGGCATGACTTATTTAAAAAGGCAGCTAGGTGGTACAGTGGATAGAGTGCAGCGTCAGGCGTCATAAAGATTCACCTTCCTGAGCTGAAATCTAGCTTCAGTCATTCACTAGCTGTGTAACCCTGGGCAAGTCATTTAACCCTGTTTGCCTCAGTTTCCTCATCTGTAAAAATGAGCCTGAAAAGAAAATGACAAATGATTCTAGTGTCTTTGCCAACAAAATCCCAAATAGGGTCACAAAGGTTTGGACACTAATGAAATGTCCAAATAACCACAAAACTTATTTAAAATTTTAGAGGCCACCATCATAGACTTCCAAAAGAAATTACAACCTTCTATATATTGAACAAGGAACACAAGGATTCCTGAAATAAATAATAGAACCTTGCCTAACCACTCAGGTCAAAGAGTTGTGACCCTTGTCTCCACACCTGCATTTCTATTTTTTCCCTCATGCTCCCAGAAGATATGTACATACCTGCACAGAGAAACCAGGGATCTTGTCCTGGCTTCTGTCCTCATCACCCAACTGAAACTGCTCTTTCAACTGCCAGATCTGAGGGTTTTTTTGTAGTTATCTTCCTCAATCCATTTACTTCATTTGACTAACGCTGTCCACTCTCTCCTCCTGTACGTATTCTCTTCTCTGAGATTTTGTGATTCTCCTTTCTTGTGGTTTTCCTGCTACATGAATGACAACTCCTTCTCAGCCTCCTTTGCTAGCTCAATCATCCATGTTATGACTCCTAATTGTGAGTGTTCCCCAAGGTTCTGTTCCAGGCCCTTCATTACTTACCATAGGTTTAACTATCATCACTATGCAGATGACTCTTTATATCTATAGCTATATATATATATATATATGTGTGTATATGCCTCCATATGTACATACACCACATATAATGCACACATATCCCTAGTCTCTTCCTTAAGCTTCAGGGAATGGCCTAGTAGACATTTCAAATTGGATATCGTCTAGAATAACTCAAATTCAGCATGTCCAAAACACAACTCATTATCTTTCCCAAAAAAATCCTCCCCTTCTCCAAACTTCCCTATTTATGCGAAGGTACCACCATCCTTTCAGCATCCCACATTCATAACTTCTTCATTATCATGTACTCCTCACTCTTCCTTACTACCCCACCTATCTGGATATGTGCTGCCAAATCCTGCCATTTCCAGCTCCCTCTCTCTCTAATCTGGTCCCATTCTCTCTACTCCTTAGTTCAGGCCCTAATCCCCTCTCTCCTTTGCAACAGCTTCCTGATCAATCCCCAGGTCTCAAGTCCAAGATTCCTGTCCATTGTATACATTACAACCAAAGTTAATTTTCTTTAAGGGGAGATCTGACCATATTATTCCCTTACTTAATAAAACTCCTGTGTCTCCCTATGCCTCTAACATAAAATAAAAATAAGCTACTCTGTTTAGCTTTGAAAGCCCTTCATAAGTTGACCCCCCCCACCTATCTCTCTATCATTATTGGACACTACTGCCCCTCCAGAACTCTGCAATGCACTTAACCTGGCCTACATTCTGCTCCTTGTGCATGATATTCCATCTCTCATCTCCACGCCTTTGTTCTGGCTGTCCCACATCTGGGGCTGCAGTCTTCTTCCTTTCTTCCATCTCATATAGAGCTTCTCTTAACTTTTCCTTTAAGACATAGTACAAGCACCATCTTCTCCATGAAGTCTTTCCTGCTCCCCCCTTCCCCATCCTGCAACTGCTTGTGCCTTTTCTCCCAAACTCCTTTGTATAAACTTCCATTTATTCACTTTATATTCACTTGCAAGTCATGGTATCACCTTCCTGATGTCATGGTCCTTTTCGAGAACAAAGGACAAACAAGAGCAATATTTATTCACTTTATATCTATGTTACATGTATTTATATCCTCCCCCATTACACCATAAGCTCCTGGAGAGTAGCGATTGGTTCATCCTGGCTTTTGTGTCTGCCTATTTCGGGACATAATGAGTGCTTAAGAAATTCTTGTTCTAGAACCAGGAAAAATTTGTACACAATCACAGACACATCATATGCGTGACGACCAACTCTGATAAACTAGACTCTTCTCAGCAACACACAATTATAAGACAACTCTACAAGTCTCAGGATGGAAGGAGATGTCTACATTCAGAGAAAGATCTAGAAAGAACAGAGTTTAAATGGAGACTGAAGCAATCTACATGCTATTGTTCTTTTTCATGTTTGGTTTTCTTTCTTTTTTCCCATTGTCCACTCCATTGGTTACAACCCTTCTATACATATTGTCCAATGTGAAAGTATTTGCAGATCCTATACTTGATTTCATGCCACCATGAGTGGGGGGAGGGAGGGGAGAAAATTTGAAACTCAAGGGATTGTGGAACTGAATCTTGTAAACTAAAAGTAAATAAACAAATCAATTAAAAATAAAAAAAAGAAAAAGTAAAGCAAAAACAAAATAACAAAAAAAAGAAATTCTTGCTCTCTGAATTTCAACATCTGCTTAAAAAAATATTTTTAAAAAAAGTATTTTCCCTTTTATTTTTCACCCCAACAGCACTGAACTACTGTGGCATGCCAGAGAACCTGAAAAGTCAGAGGTTTGTCTGTGGTTGAAACTACCCTTTACCCTAAAGGCACCAGTTAGAGAATCCCTTTTAGGTGGCTTGTTAGCTTTATTATGCAGAGCACTGAAATCCCATATTTGTTTTAACAACTTCTCAGTTATACTGCAGCTAAGAAAATGTTGGCTTCCCAGAGTTAGTTTAATAAATACCTTTCAGCTTTCCTCTGAAGAGCATTCTATGAAAAGTGGCACTTTGAACTTTAAGGTCATGGCTAAAAATAATTAACATACCTCCCCCTCCAAAAGGCAAATATATTACAATTCGGCTTTAGTTTTGCTTGAATGTTCAGAAGGGTTATTTATTTGGGAAGCTAATGGAATGGAACAGAACACCCTAAGGAAAATGATGACAAAATATCTTGAAATCTATTCATGTGAAAAAAGGGGAGCTATTTCAAAATAGTCATTCCTCTGCCTGTTTTTAATAGGGTAAGCCTAATGAAACTTCAAACTCTTTCCAACAGGAATGCCCACTTCAGAAAGCCACTGCCATCAATAAAATTTGCGTGGCTTTGTGAGATACAGACAAAATAAAATGCAGGCCAAAAGCTGAATACAGCTGAATGAAAAGCATAATCATATATCAGGAGCTGGAAGGAACCTATCTAGTCTGACCCTCTCATTTTATAGTTGAGGAAACCAAAGCCCAGAGAATCCAAGAGTAGTAAGTGGCAGAGCCAAGATCTGAACCAAGATCCTCTGTCCTTCCTGTTGCCCTCTTCAACCCCTTCTTCTTCTTCATCATCATCATCATCATCATCATCATCACCACAACTGACATGTGCATGGTACTTTAAGTTTTGTAAAGTACTTTGCATATATATGATTCCATCTGGATCTCATAATAAACTTCTGAGAAGGTCTAAGTATTATGAGCACTTTACAGATGAGGGTACAGTGTCAGGGGCAAGATTTTAATAAAGGTGCAATGAACTACAAGTTCAACACTCTGACCATTAGGCAGCACTGCCTCCATCACAAATGGCTCCATAGGAAAATCTGAATTTTAATCTTTGCAACCATGGGTTCAAAGGTGCTTTGCCTAGTGTAGAAACAGGGTTTTTTTTTTTAAGTTTCCTGGTAAATGCTCTATTCACAATCATTATGGACTGACCTTCCTTTTCTAATCAAAACAGTCAAATAAAGGAACTAGAATATTAGATAAGTGGCCCAGCTGTCACATGGCTGGCTGCCAGGATTGTTTTGGCTATGAGTACATACATGTAATCTTAAGAACCCCTATTACTTCTTTCAACTTCAAGATTACTTACAACCCCTAATTAGGAGGCACTCCGCCTATCCAGAAATAGACCAGTTCCTTCTCATACATAGTATTATGGGTCAACCCATCATCCCCGCCTACAATATAGGGATTTTCTGGAAAGCAGAAAATGGCGACATACTTTCCCCTACTGCCCCCAAGGAACAAGAATGTGGAGAGCATTAAATCCCATCTACCTTCCTGAAACAGGTGCTCAAGAGCAAGGTCCAGTGTTCTGCAGAGGAACTAAAGGGATTTTGACATAGGATCCACAGGAAGAAGGGCCTCAGTGGAAGGCTGCTAAGGGGACTGATTCACATTTTTAACTATTTAAAAGAGGAAAACTCATAGCCCTTGATTTAAAAAAGAAAAGGATTGGGGATAATATTCAATGCTATAATCTCCATTCTTAAATCAAGCGTTATACCTGCCTAGGTCAAAAATAAACACATATAATTTCATTCATGTGCTTAATCCTGAAGTAAAATTTCAGTACCTCATAGGCACTTTACAAAACATTTAAATGATAAAGTTATAGTCTAATATCCCAAATAAATTTTTAAAAATAGAGGAGAAGGACCTATATGTACAAAAATATTTATAGCAGCTCTTTTTATGGTTGCAAAATTTAGAAATTAAGGACTTATCCTCTTTCTGAGGAAAGTCTGAACAAATTATAGCATCTGAATGTAACAGAATATCATTATACCATAAGAAATTATGAAACACAATTTCAGATGAAACTGTAAAGACAATTATGGAATGTTAAGTGATCCCCTGAACTTGTCTTTCTAAGTTGCTACATTGTCCAGAAACAGTGGAAGTCAGGAGTCCCAAAGAAGGAAAATTAAACCCTCCACTCATCTTGGAAAGAATGATTAACATGGGAATTTATTTTGTCTGGGAGGATTTCTTTTTCAGGCTTTTTAAAAAATTTGCTCAAGGAGGGATGGAGAATAGTCAGTCGGTCAAGGAGCATTTATTAAATGCTTTCTATGTGCTGGGTACAGTGCTAAGAGCTGGGAATACAAGTACAAGTAGAAAGAAAGGCCCTGCCTTCCTTCAATGGAGAGACAACACAAAAGGAAACTGAAAAATTGGGGAAGGGCCTGAGAAGATGAAGGTATTGCAGAAAAGTTCTGGAGAAAAGTCACAGTCATATCTATTAAGTGCCTGCTATGTGCCAGGCCCTATGCCACGTTCTAGAGATACAAAGGAAGGCAAAAGTCAATCCCTGCTCTCAAGGAGATCACAATTTAAGGGAATAATATAACAAACAAGCCAAACAAGCAGGGACAAGCATGTTATATCCAGTATTGGAGGCGCTAGAATTAAGCGGGATCAGAAAAGGCTTCCTATAAAAGGTTATATTTTAGCTGGGACTTAAAGGACAGCAAGAGACAGAGATGAGGAGAGTATTCCAGACATAAGGGACAAACAATGAAAATGCCCAGAGTCAGGAGAGAGTGTTGTATTTGAGGAATAACAAGGAAAACTGGAAGTGAGTAGGGCTGGTGTAGAAGGTGAGGGTAATAATATAAGGTGTAAAAAAGATTAGAAAGAGAAACGGCAGATCACGAAGGGCTTTCAACAGCAAAGGATTTTATATTTGATCCTGGAGATGGGAGGAAGCTAGTTTACTGGGGAGGGAAGGGGCGATATGGGCAGACCTGCATTTTAGAAAACTCACTTTTGGTATAAAGAAAAAATCAACAGACCTTGGCAACAGATTGGATACGGGTAATGAGTGAGATTGAGGAGGGATAGGTTAATTTAAAAATATTTCTTACCTTACAAATATACATAATAAAACTATTCAATGTCAAAAGAGACAAAGCTACAATTTCTGATCTCAGCAATATTATTCTAGAAAAGGCAATATCAAATATTGAAAATTGGAAATAATCAATTTCTAAAGATCCTTCTAGTCTCAGCATATTCCTGTAGTCATTGATGTGTTCCCATTAGTTATTCCCTTTCTCTAGGAAAAATTTTAACTTTAGGTTTTGAATCAAAAATTCACACAACAAATACAATAAAAATACAGTACATTTATACATGGGGGACTCAAATAAATTGACCATAACTTACCTGAATCGAAATCTATACATAAGTAATTAAAGAGTTCCAGGGTAGGTTTTTCTTACTTCTTTATTCCAACAGTTATATAACACTTTGTGTTTAAAAACCCTTACACACATTTCAACTTTATGCAAGAAAAACAAATCTATACATAAGTAATTAAAGAGTTCCAGGGTAGGTTTTTCTTACTTCTTTATTCCAACAGTTACATAACACTTTGTGTTAAAAACCCTTACACACATTTCAACTTTATGTAAAAAAAACCTTTTAACAATTAAGAGTTACCTTATGGCATCAGACACTTAACACACAAAAAAATTAGCCGTGTGACCTTGGGCAAGTCACTTAACCCCAACTGCCCTCCAAAAAGCAAAAAAAGAAAAAAAAATTTAAAAAAAAAGAGTTACCTTATGGCACAGTGATCTAGAACCAAAGGATCTGGGTTCAAATTCCAGGTCTCCCAGTTACTACCTGTTTAACCTGGGAAAACTCATTTAACCTCTTTGTGCCTCTGTTTTCTCATTTGCAAAATGGGGAAATTAGATTAGATGACCCCTGAAGTCCCTCCCAGCTCTGAATGTATCCAAAATCCTATTTAAAAAACAAAAACAAAACAGACAACACTGCCTCAAGAAGTAATTGCCTCAGTACTTTCCTTCACTACAGGTCTTTAAACAAAGGTAGCTAGATGACCATTTATTGAATTTATCTCAATGTATATCAAAGAGGAGATTCTTGTTAAGTTCCTAGTTGGATTGAAGACTTTCAAAGGTCCCTTATGATTCTGTGAATTCAGACCACTGGCTCTATCTGTGTGGACTAAAGGTATTTAAAAGACATAGAGTATAAGGTAACTTACGAAATCCAGAAGTCAGAGGACCTATTAAGTTGACCACAAAAGGTTCAAGTTAGAGAAGTTAATTGCTTTAGAAACATATATCAATAACATACTTTAAAAGATTTTCAGCCCCAGTTCTCATTCGAACAGCTTTCATGATCTGTTGGTTTAATGCAGCCCTTTGATTCTGAAGTTTGCTTCGCCCTGTCTGAGCCAGGGGGTTGCAACCCTAGAAACAATAAGAAATTGTTCATCAGAGACCAATACAACAAAAAAGAAAAAAGAATATTTCATTTAATATTAAACTTTAAATTTTTAACTTCAAAAATCCTAGGATGGAACAAACAATTTCATTCTAACTGAATAATGGAACATTTAGTCTCAAAGCAAAATCAATTCCCACATACATCCAAAAATCTGGAGATCAACAGAATAGTTGTCCATTTGAGTAGCATGTCTTTTTAAATTATAATCTACTTGGGTAGTTTGAAAGAAAGGCTTAGACTGAGCTGAGTATAGTGGGGTGATTCTAAAAAATAAAATTAGGTAGGGATAGGTAAAAAGAAGCAATTATCTCATTCAAATTAACTTTGAAAGGAAGAACTGATACAGAAGTAAGTGGAGGTTGAAGGTTTGTAGTGCTAGACCCTTACTCCCATTGGAAATGGATTAAAGAGGAAACAATATCTAGAAGAGTATAAAAATCTTCTAAATTTAGAAAGAAATAAGAGGACAAGAAGATAGGAAAAGAGAGAGCCCTTTAGAAAGCTGTGAAGGTTAAGAACTGGGAGGGTGGGGAAGAAGATAGGGGAGTGTCTTACAGGAGTGGGTAGATTAAGGAATAGAAAGGCAAGGTAGAGGGTAGAAGCAAATTAGACTCATGAGGAGAGACAGCATAAATAGAAGAAGGGTAGCAAGAAAAAATAGGGTAACAAAAAAATACACAAAAATAGGGAAATACACAATGAACAATCATAACTTTGAATGTGACTGGGATGAATTTACCCATAAAATATAAATAGTAGATGAAGATTAAAAATCTAAATTCAACATGTTACTTATAAACGATATAATAAAAAATGAGAGACAGAGTCAAAATAAAAGTCTGGAGTACAATTTATTATGCTTCAGCTGATATAAAAAGAAGCAGGGGTAGGAATCATGATCTCAGACAAAGTTAAAGCTAAAACAGATTTCATTAAGAGATAAATGGGGAAAGTATACTGTGTATCACCAATATTATTCAATATTGTTTTAGACCATTTAAAATAACTGTAGACAGTATAAAATACCTGAGAGTACACCTGCCAAAACAGAGCCAGGAACTACATGAACATAATTATAAAACATTCTTTATACAAATAAAGTCAGGTTTAAATAGTTGGAGAAATTTTAACTGTTAATCATTAGCAAAGCTAATATAATAAAAATGAAAATTTTACCTATTTATTCAATGCCATCCCAATTAAATTACTAAAAAAATTATTTTACTTAGAAAAAAAATATCAAAACTCATTTGGAAGAATAAAAGGTCAAGAATTTCAAAGAAACTAATGAAAAAAAGTAAAGGAAGGAGATTTTGCAGTATCAGACCTTTAAACTCTATTATATGGTAGTAATTATCAAAACTCTCTGGTATTGGCTAAGAAACAGAAAGGCAGAACAGTGGAACTGAGTACACATACAATACTCAATAGTAAAGGACTATAGAAGTAACCTTGTATTTGAAAAATGTAAAGAGTTAAATATTGGGGATAAGAATTCATTATTTACAAAAATTGTTAGGAAAGCTGAAAAGCAGTATGGCAGAAATTGGGCATAGACCAATATCTTGTAACATGTACCAAGATAAAGTCAAAACGGATACATGACCTAGATATAAAGAGAGATATCATAAGAAAATTAAAAGAAAATGGAACGTAATATTTGTCATACTCATGGATAGCAGAAATAACATGAAGAAACAAGAGATAAGGAGCATTGTGAATTGAAAAATGGATAATTTAAATTATATTAAATCAAAAAGTTCTTATACAAATAAAACCAATGTAGTCAAGATCAGAGGGAAAGCAGAAAATCAGGAAGAAAACTGTCCTAGACAATCTCTCTGATAAAGGACTCATTTCTCAAATACATAAAATACTCTGTCAAATTTATCAGAATATGAATCATTCCCCAGTTAACAAATGGTCAAAGATATGACTAGTCAGTTTTTCTATGAAGAAATCAAAACTACATGCAATCATATAAAAAAATGCTCTAAATCATTATTGATTAGGGAAATGCAAATTAAAACAACTTTGAGACATCATCTTACATCTATGAGATTGACTAAAATGGCAAATACCCTTCAACTGGGGAATGGCTAAAGAAGTTGTGGTATAGGATTATAGTTTGGTCCTATGATTATCATCTGTGCTATCCTATACATATCCTCAAACCCTTCCACAAATAATCAATATGCTATCAATCTTAGGAAAGAAAGAAATGGGCTGATCAAGATGTATTTATTAAACTACCACATGCCAACCACCCTATTAGGAGGTGGGAATACAAATTCAATAAAAAAACAATTCCTACTCTCAAGAGGTTTACATTTTAAAGTGGAGACAACAAGTACACATATAAATTTATACAGAATAAATACCTCTTTTGCCACTGCACCTTAAGGATGACGGGATCTTTCCATCTGACTTGGAGCTAAAACCTTCTATATGTATTGTCTCTCTCATTAGAGTAGACGGAAGCTCTTTCAGAACAGGGACTGTCTTACTTTCCTACTTGTATCCCCAGAATTAGCAAAGTGCTTTGTGCATAATAAGAACTTGAACTTTTTTTCATTCATTCCATTTCTAGAGACATATATGTGTGTGTGTCACATACATATGATGGAATACTACTGTGATATATACATACATATGTAAATATATTACATATATAAGTCATTTGCATAGATAATGCTGTTAAAACCACGTGAGGAAAAAGAGAAGAGGGCCTATTCTCTTGCGGGAGTATTCACAGTTAGGAGGCATGATACAGATGATGAACCATCAAAGGAAAATGAGAAAGTGTCATTCAGAAGATAGAGAACCAGGACAAAATCCCAGAGAATAGATTACCCAGGATAAAACAATGGTCAATTGTGTTCAAATGAAGTAGATAGGTCAAGAAGGACCTCAAGAAGAAAAGATCATCAGTTCTGACAACTAAGACCACTGGTAACTTTAAAGAGAGTTACTTTACTTGAGTGACAAGCTTGGAAGCCAAATGGCAAAGGTTAAGGAGGGAGATGAAGGGAAGACAATGAGCACAAACAATATTTTCAAAGAGTCTGTCAGAGAAATGAAGAAGAGAAATAGGATGATATCTGGAGGGGATCTAGTCAAGGTCTTTTAAGAATGGGTAATGTTTAAAAACAAGAGGGAAAGACCCAGCAGAGAAAGGTTGAAGATTATAAAGGGATTAATCTGCTAGGAAAGATTATAGGGGATGGAGTCAAATAAAGAGGGACTTGTCTTGGCAATGTAAAGGGCCACCTCATTAAAAGAGACTAGGGAAAATGAGGAGAGAATGGAGGGGGAAGATGTCATGAAATTTTGAGATGAAAAGTAGAGAAGAGAAATTTCATGGCAAATGACCTAAAATTTCTAAGTAATAGGCAAGGTTCTCAACTGAGGGAATGGGGGGGGGGAGGTGTTGGGGAGGGGAGCGAAGGGGAAGAAGTTTGGGCTACTTGAATAGAGAAACTGAAACAGCTTGTCTGGAGAGTGAGGCAGGGAATCAAGCAGAGAGGAATAAAAAGATAGCCTTATTTGCGGTGAGAACCAGAGTTTAGAGAATATGAATTTATAGTGTATCCAATCAACATGGTTATGTGACTTCCTTCGTCTCTGTTAAACAGCACATAATGAGGAGCAGAAGAGGTAGATAGGAGATAAATTCCAGGGCTGGAGTTTAGCAAAAAATGAACAGCAGTAGAACAAGGGAGAAAGGGATTCAAAGCAAATGACAGCATAGAGTTGAATAGTTAACTATAACAAGGTCAAGACTGGACAAGGAGGAAAACTAAGGCAATGGTCTGAGAAAAGTGCCAAATGGTAAAGGGATTAATTAAAAACTGTAATGAGAGTGAAGAACTGATTAACTAGGGGTGAGGCACGGGTAGAGATAGAATGATCAGTTATAGTGAGAGACAGAGGAATGCCAATGTTTTTATTTAGGAAGTGGATCACTTATGAGTAATAGTAAGATCCAAGGTATGGACGGCTAAAGTGGAGAGGAATAGGCCGTGAGATATAAGAAGACTAAGAACTGGCCATCTTGGTGACATTGACATACTTAAGGACTGCTTTATTGGCGGCCTCTAAAATGATGTATTAGAGATGAGTCACATTGTCCCTTACACTGAGGTGTTTCTGCATAAGAATTTACTCTATTTTGCCTCCTCTGGATTCCCTCTCTATTTACTTTGGTATTATGCCTGTTTCAGCTTAAAACATCAAAACGTGACACTATTTTTTATACCATTAAATGATCCCTAATAAGAAATCCTGACATCTAATTTGGTTTCTTTTAAATAAAAGTTAAATGTAACTTATCTGAAACAATATAAAGGCTGAACTCATCCTTTTTCTCCTATTTTCTGAAAAATTACTAAGGAAATCTGTTACACTTTGCCAAAAAAATTACATGATTTATAATTTTTTCTTACTGCTAATTTCAGGATGCATCTTCTTAGAAGTTCTACCACTTTCAGTAATAATATAAACAGAATATTCCTGGTTCTTTTATCACTTTGATTTGTCCACAATTTTCACATGAGGTTAATTGTCCTGAAGACCTGCTGTAAAATTAAAATCCAAAGAACAGGAATGTTTTAAGTTTAGCTTTGACTGGAGAATCTTTTTTTTTTTTGACTTTTTGGAGGGCAATTGGGGTTAAGTGACTTGCCCAAAGTCACACGGCTAGTTTTTGCATCAAGTGTCTAAGGCCATATTTGAACTCACGTCCTCCTGACTCCAGGGTCGGTGCTCTATTCACTGTGCCACCTAGCCGCCCCTGACTGGAAAATCTTACCTAGAGTCATCTTTCTTCTCACTACCAGGAAACACCAGGCATAAATACACTTTCATAAATCTGTGATTTCTTTGGTGTGAGGCAAACTCCCTTTTGAAGATCAGGATCCATTCCTCCTACAACTGATAACTGCAATTTTTGTCTCTGGTTTTCCCTAAGACTCCTACAGAGGACCTATGTGGCTGGTGGCCTTACTTCTGGCCCACTAGTATCTAGTACTGGCATACCATACTGCAGTAATTAGAATGAAAACTTCTATAATTACACCTTGAACTCTTCTAGAAGACAAGGAAGTATGATTCATATTCCTGAATGTTCAAAGTTCCCCGAATGCTCAAAGTTCAACTTATTCTAGCAAAAAGAGGATGTGGATCTGCACCCATTATCACAGGTGGTTTCATATGTCAGACCTATGCATTTCCTCAATCCCATCCAACTGCTCAGGTAAAATGACTTCCTCTTTAGGCAACAGTGAAAATAAATTATTTTGAAGGCAAGGATGTCCTGTACACTTTGGCCATTTCTTAGTACATTGGGATTCCTTTTTTGGTAACTCTGCCTAATTAAGAATTATTTCCACTCCACCACACTCCCTTTTTAGAATAGTTCTTTAAGGACTTTACACTAAAAATAAATAGCCAAGCTTTAATCAGGTGGTAAGCATTAAAAACATGCTGCAATGGAAAGAACACTTGAAAGAGTCAAAAGGCCTGAGTTTAAGTCTTTTCTCTGCCACCAACCTGTTCTATGCGCTAAAACAAGTCACCTGGCGCCTCAGGACCTCAGCTTCCTCAAGGAACTTTTCTAATGCCTTCCTCATCTCTAGTATGTAGGAGTCTATGAAATCACCCATCTAGCCCTTTCAGAAATTCAACAAGCATTATTGAGCACCTGCTACAGGAAAGACAGCGTACTTGTTGCTAGGGAGATACAGATGGAAAACAAGTCCCCTGCATTCATGAAGCTCCTGTTTACTATGCTGAGGACTCTGTAACACTCTACTTATGAAACAAGCTTAGTCTTTCTGTTCCATCTACCTCTAAAATCCTAAATTAAAATGAACACAGATGAGTATTTTCCAACGTAAATATAGATTGGGGGGCAAGCGATAGTATCTCTTATCTTTTCCTTAAAACAAAGGTCCATCTTTTTAACAACAAAAGAAGCGATAGGGCTCTGAGTCAAGCAATATCATTCGCCAAATAATCAAAGTAGAGGAAAACCCAAAGGACTATGATAGACATAAATAGGCCACAACATATGATGAATTTGGAGGATAATACACAGAGTACAGCTCTGTTGTTATTTGCACCACTAGCAAGAGTACCGACATAAATGGAATCACAAACCCATCAAAAGGTGACTATTTTGCCCCAAAACTGTTTTAGTTCCATACCTCAAACCATTTACTGTTACTGACTCAATCACATCAATGTTTGAAATCTCTTTTAAAATCATTTCAAAACTGAGGAAAAGGGGAGATTATTTATCCCAATTGTGAAAAGAAAAATTCTTATTACACAAATAAAATAATTAG
>CM053595.1:83832686-83852100 GCA_028646575.1 Pseudocheirus occidentalis
CTTGTTCCCAAGAGGCCAGACAATAACCATCTAATTCAGCTAATGGAGATCTGCTTGGATAAACCCTAAGTTTATGCCAGGCAGGAAGTCATCTTTGAGCCAGTGAAGTTTGGAAGGTTCCCTCATTTTCTTTAGCATATTCAGCATTACCATCTCAATCCTATCTTATCTAGGCAGCTAGGTGGTGCAGTGATTAGAATGCTGGGCCTAGAGTCAGAAAGATCTGAGTTCAAATTTGACCTCAGATACTGTGTGATCCTGGGCAAGTCACTTAACCTCTGCCTGCCTCTTTTTCTTTAAAGGGAAAATAGGGATAATAACAGCATCTACTTCCCATGGTTGTTGTAAGGATCAAATGAGATGAAATTTGTAAAGTGTCTGGCACAGTGCTATATGAATACTTATTATTCCCTTCCCCCTCATCATCTCATATTTTTGTAACTTGTTTTCGGTTTAATTATTTTATTTTTTAAAAATCTCTACTGATTGCTCCAAATTACCACTGATAAAAGAAAAACAAGTTAAAAACATCTCTGAGGTTTTACCTCACAGCTAGAAAATTGACAAAGATGGTAACAGTCAAAACTGGGGTTGTTCTGCAAAAATAAGCTAAGACACTGAGGGTGGAGCTGTAAAGTGGTCCAAGAATTCTATGAAACAATTTTAAAGTCGACTACAAACTGACAAAAACATCCATAAGTCTTTGTGCTAGATATTTCATTGTTGGGCACATATCTCAAGCAGATCAAAGACTGAACGGCGCCATTTATGTTCAAATATTCCTAACAGCACATTTTGTAGTAGCAAAGAACTAGAAACAAAGTAAATGACACTAACTGGGGATTAACTAAACAAATGGAGGTACGTGGATATAATGGAACAATTACTGCACTATGAGAAATTTTAAATATGAAAAACATAGAAGCAGAGAAAAATGTACAAACTGATCTAAAGTGAGATAAACAGGAAGAGAAAACATATACACAATTACTTAACCATATGAATGGTTATAAATAAGCCATATAAATAAATAAGTGCCTATACTAACTACCTCAGTTAGAAAGAAAAACCAGTGCTATACAGTTACAACGACCAAACAGCTTCAAACAAATCATAAGAAAATGCGTCTGCCTCTCTTTAGTGAAGAGGTATTATGAATGTGAAATATTGCACATGTTATCAGACTCAGTTGACATGTAGGTTGGCTTTATGAGACTGCCTTTTAAAATTTTTTTCTCTCCCTTTTTTTTTAAACAAGAGATGGCTCTCTGGATAGGCTTGGAAGGGGGATGTATTTGGAAATAAAAGTGATATAAAAACAAAAACCATCAAAGAAAACTTCACAAACATGTTAACTTTTAAGACGTATCCTTCTACAATAATAATACAATGACTAAAATAATGCAAATGAACAACACTAAAAAGGCATCAGATATCAGATTACAGACTAAATGCAATGACCAATCTTGGTTCCTGGCATCACATGATGAAACACACTTCTATCCTCTTTAATCAACCAATGGATAAACTTTATTACACACCTACTATGTGCCTGGCCCAATGCTAAATGCTAGATAAAGAAGTGATTAACTACAGGAGCAGAATGACATGTGTGCTACAAAACACAATCCTTGTGTAATTGAGTTTTACTCAACTGTATTTATTTGTTATAAATAAAGGCTGTAAGGGGCTGGTGGTGGTCTATATTGGGAACTAGGGTATAAAAAAGGTAACAGCAATATATTTTAAAAACTAAAAACTTTAAAATTACAGAATAATATGCCTTTTATTAATTCTTATGACAATTTTATACTCTGTGCCTTGGAACCGCTCCATTTTATACTGTAAAGGGTAAAAAGAATTTGATATACAAATTTTTACTTCTATTTTTGGAACAGAGTCAGGCAGAGAACAATAGGAAGGGAAATAGAGACACATACTATCATGGAATAACATCCTTATTTTAAGGCTATGGCATTTTAGAATAATATTAACTACAAAATTAGTGGCAAGAACAAAATAATAGGTACAAATGGGGTCTGCTCTGAGGCCACACACACTCAACCCCTACCTCGGTCCCTAGCAGCCTTTTATTGCTACTACATAGCATTAACACTCTCACAACTGTCAGAAATAGGAAACCATATCAAGAATCAGAAAAGTGCCTTTTTCTACAAGGGATCAGGCAAAAACTCTGTCACAGGGCTCCCCATAATTGCAGGGAGGCAAATGTTTAGAAAACTGAAAAGTGCTATATACATTTACATTGCTATAATTAATAAAAATAAGCACTTCTATAAAAAAGGATCAGAAAAGAAAGTCATCCTAATCCCACCTAAGAAAACAAGGGAGTAAAGTACCAGACCAACAACTTACAAGTCCTATCAGGCCAGAGTTTGATCGAAGTGTTCATGCTCCAGTGAGCAAGATTTGCAAACTGTGTAGGTCACTAAAGACTGTGAGCTTTGACTGTAACACAAAACTTGCTTTATCACAAAGTCAATGCCTACACGTTATGGAGAGCAGAAAAGTGTGGCATACAAAATGTAACTTTTTAAAAATACTACTAATTGTATCCCCTTGCATATTACATGCTAGATGGTTGGTTGCCTATACTAACTACCTCAATAACATCTTCATCTTTGTATGAGGTTGCTAATGGTTCTTTGATATGGTTTTGTGATACATGTTCTTTGAAAAGATAGCATGACATGATACATGACATACGTATGATATATATAATCTATATCAAATCGTTTACTGTCTCAGGAAGGGAGGAAGGAAGAGAAGACAGGAGAACATTTACAACTCAAATTTTTTTTTAATGAATGTTAAAAATTGGTTTTACATGTAATTGGGAAAAAATATTATTTAAAAAACAAAAGACAACATAATGATACAAAATATGATCTCCTAAACCAGAAGTCAAAACAGAGGAAAAAAAGTAGACCAACACGCCTAATGAATATTGATTCAAAAAGTTTAAGCAAACTATTAATAGAGAGGCTATAGTAATAAATGAAAAAATACACTGTGACCAGGTAGAATTTATACCAGGATTGAAAGGTTGGCTCAATATTAGGAAAACCATAAACATAACAGACAATTTTATAACAGCAAAAATCATATGATTATGTCAATACATGCAAAAAATATTTTGGTGAGATGCAATACCCATTACTGTAAAAAAACACGATTTCAGATGAAGAAGCTAAAGCTATCTATAGTCACATGAAAAATGCTCTAAATTACTATTGATTAGAGAAATGCAAATTAAAACAACTCTGAGATACCACCTCACATCTATAAGATTGGGTAATATGACAGAAAAGGAAAATGATGTTAGAGAAGATGTGGGAAAATTGGAAAACTAATGCATTGTTGGTGGAGTTATGAACTAATCCAACCACTCTGGAGAATAATTTGAAACTATGCCCAAAGGGCAATCAAACTATGCACGCTCTTTGATCTAGCAACGTCATTACTAGATCTGTATCCCAAAGAGATCACAAAAAAAGGTAAAAGGACCCACACGTACAAAAATATTTATAGCAGCTCCTTTCTGTGGTGGCAAAGAATTAGAAATTGAAGGGATGCCCATCAATTCGGGAATGGCTGAACAAGTTGTGGCATATGAATGCAAGGGAATACTCTTGCGCTAATAAGAAATGATGAGCAGGCAGATTTCAGAAAAACCTGCAAAGACTTACATGAACTGATGCTGAGAGAAGTGAAGAACCAGGAGAACATCATATACAGTAACAACAACACTATGATGATCAACAATGATAGCATTATCTCTTCTCAGCAATACAATGATCCAAAAGACTCATGATGGAAAATGCTATCCACATGCTATGACAAACTTCAGCATTTCTGCCTTTTTCCAATAAAACATAGTAGGAAGAGATAGAAAGACAAGCTTCATCAAAAATAACTACAGAATATATGAATACGGAGGCAAGATGGGCTGCGATGGTGGGACGATACCCAAAAGGCATGAGCTGGCGAAGGGCCCGAAGAAGGTGGAAAGGTTGACAAAAATGCTGAATTAGTGGCCCAATGGAACTATTGTACTTTAAGCCAAGAGACATTAAGAAAACCAATAGTAGCTTGTGAACTTGGCAGACTTTGTAACAAAGATGCCGTCATTGAATTTTTATTGGACAAATCTAATGACAAAGCCCTTGGACAGGCAGCATCTCACATTAAGAGCATTAAGAATGTGATAGAGCTGAAACTTTCTAATAATGCAGCCTGGAGTGATGATAACGGAAATACAAAAGGTGATAAATATGATGACCTCCAGCATGCCCGATTTATTTGCCCTGTTGTAAGTCTGGAGATGAATGGTCGGCACAGGTTTTGCTTCTTGCACTGCTGTGGTTGTGTATTTTCTGAACGAGCCTTGAAAGAAATCAAAGCTGAAGTTTGTCATACATGTGGTGTCCCTTTTCAAGGAAATGATGTCATTGTCCTTAATGGCAATAAAGAGGATGTAGAGGTGTTAAACAAAAGAATGGAAGACCGGCGACTCAAAATGAAACTGGAAAAGAAATCCAAAAAACCCAAGGCGGTAGAAGGAGCTCCTAAGCTAGATGTTACTGAAGAATCTCCAGGGCCCTCAAAGATTAAGGATTTAAAATATGAAGAAACAAACATTAATTCTAGAGAGAAGAAACTCAGCTCTACTCAGAAAAGTGCAGGAACAAACGGAAGTTTCTCAAGAAAAGTCAGTAAGTCTTCTTCTGGAACCACTAAGAGATCCATAGCAGACAGTGAAGAATCAGAGGCCTACAAATTTATTTTTACAACACACAGCTCAGCCAAACACTCTAAAAGAGTCCTCCGATTGGGTTACTCACACATCATATTGCTTCTAAAGTGTTATCCTATATGATTGCAGCTTCTCTTCCCCAAGGAAGAATAGTTTTCACATAGATTAGTTGTTGTAACCTAATGTTATCTGGTTTGTTATATTCTGAAAAGTGTTTATAAACTTGCTCTTGTCTGTATGAAGTATAATCATTGTAATTATTGAGTATGTAGGAAAGACAGCAAATGCTTAGATAATTGAGAAATTGAGTATTTCTCCAAGCATGTTTTTGGAAAATATTGTTAAGGCATTAAATGCTTAAAGTAAAATTTCATCTTGAAACTTTAATTATTTTAATTAAAAGAAATTTTAATTATTTTAGTCATTAAAATAATTAAAATCTTAATCTTTTTCATCTTAAATTTCAGATACAGTTTAAGTTAAAATAAAGCATACACTAATGATGAAAAAAGAATATATGAATACAACTATAATACCCTCTATACAGAAATACAGAACTAAATTATAGAAATATTGAATGCTATAGGATACGCTAAATCGATAACATTAAAATGACAATAATAAACTAATTTGTTTATTGAGTACTACTTGTTTTTGTTCAGTCTGGTCCAACTCTTCATAATCCCATTTGGGTATTTCACCATTTCCTTCTCCACCTCTTTTTTTTTTTTTAACAGATGAAGAAGCTGAAAGAAACAGGGTTAAGTGACTTGCCCAGGAACACACAACTAGTAATGGCTGAAACTGGACTTTAACTCTGGTCTGCCTGACTTCAGGCCTGGCATTCTATGCGTTGTGCCACCTAGCTGTCCTACAATTCTATTCCCAAGTTACTAAAAGCATTATTTTATAGAGCTAGAAAGAAAATAGCAGAATTCATCTGGAAGAACAAAAGATCAAGATGAGCCTAAAGAGAAATAAAGGGGAAAAAAAGCATGGGAAGGAAGGTCTATCAATATCAGATTGCAAACTATACTACATGGCAGCAATCATCACTGGAACAGATCAGGTAAATAACCACAGTGACATAGTATTAAATAAACTCCAAGACCCCAGATACTAACTTAACGATTCACTATTTGACCAAAAAAACAAACAAAAAATCTGCTGGGAAAACTAGAACACAGTCTGCCAGACATTAGGTACAGATAAACTTCTTATACTGTATATCAAGATAAACTCCAAATATATATATATATATATGATATAAAAAGTCATATCGTAAATTTAGAGGAATAAAGAAGAAATTACCTTTCATATCTATACATAGGGGAAGAGTTCATGGGGGGAAAAATACCCAAGGAACAGAGGAAGACAGGAAATGCAATGAATAATTTTGATTATGTAAAATGCAAATGTTTTTGTACACACAAAACCAACATAGCTTAAATAAGAAGGGAAACAGTTAACTGGAAAAGATCTCATTTCCAAGATATGTAAGAAACTCAAAAAGTCAAGGAGGCATTTATTAAGTATTTACTTTGTATCAGGTACTACACTAAATGCTGGGAGCAAGAAAAGCAAGGATGCCTGCCCTCCAGGAGCTTACATTCTAATAAGGGAGACAAAAAAGCAAAGAACTATGTCCATGTAAGTCATATATACTGTAAATAGGAGGTAACCTTAAAAGGAAGTGGGGGCAGGGAGGAAAGACCTAGAAAGGCCTCTTATAGAAAGTGAGATTTGAGCAGAGTCCAAAGAATGCTATGGAAGTCAGGAGGCAGAGGTAAGGAGAAAGAGTATTCCAGGCAAGAGTGACAGCCTCTGAAAAGGCAAATGCAGAGATGTAGTGTTTTGTGAAAGAAACAGCATGGAGGGCATGGAGCAAAGTCACTGTATCATTAAATATATGGAGGAACAAGGTATAAAAAGACTAGAAAGGTAAGAAAAGACCACGCAAAAAACGGCTTTAAAAGCCATGTACAGGATTTTATATTTGATTGTGGAGTTAATAGGGAGCTACTGGAGTTTATTGAGTGGGCAGAGAAGGTAATATGATGGTTAGCATTTTTTTTAGCAGTAAAATATTTTTAACTGAGATATATATATACTAGACATAATACTACTACATACTTAGACTACAGCATAGTATAAACATAACTTTTATATGTACTGGGAAACCAAAAAATTCATGTGACTAGCATTATGGAAATATTCAATTTATTGCAGTGGTTTGGAACTAAACCCAAAATATTTCTACAGGCGTGTGTGTGTGTGTGTGTGTGTGTGTGTGTGTGTTAGATAAACAGAAAATAATTAACAAAGGGAAGGCACTAGAATTAAGAGGGATTAGGAAAGATTCCCTATAGAAGGTACGATTTTATCCAGTTAAGCCAGGACATAGAGATGAGGAAAGAGCATCCCAGGCATGGGGGATAGCCAAAGGAAATGCCTAGAGTCAAGAGATGAGAGTGTCTGGTTTGTCAAACTGTAAGGTCAGTGTCACTAGATCAAAGGCTACATAGTGGGTATAAAGTGTAAAAAGACTGAATAGGTAGGGGAAAGACTAAGATATAAAGGTCTTTGAATGACAAATAGAGGATTTTGTATTTGATCCTAGAAATAATAAGAGAGCTACTGGAGTTTCCTGAAATTTTGAGTGACATGGTAAGACCTGCACTTGAGGAAAATCACTTTACTGGTTGAATAGAGGATGAACTGGGATGGGGAGAGACTTGTGGCAAGCAGGCAATTAATGGATATGGGGATATTCACTAGGATAAGGGTAGCATCAGAGGAGAGAAGGGAGAGTGTATTCAAGAAATGTTACAAAAGTGAAATCAACAAGTCTTGGTTACAGATTGGACATTGGCCATAAAAAATAGTAAAGAGTCAAGGATGACATTTAGGTTGTGAGCTTGGGGGACTTTCTGATAAGAAAGCCTAAGAATAGTTTCATTTAGTTGGGTTTTTTTTTATTTTGATTATTTAAAAGAAAGAAAGGGAAAAGAAGTACATTAGGTGAGAAAAAGTGAGAGGAAAAGTGAGAGAAATGATTTCACATAATTTGGATATACAACACAAGTACAAAAGTGTACAAAAAAGCAGGAAGAGGTAGGAAAAGCAACCCCCAAACCTCATTTTTATCACAAACTGGTCAAGGGAGAGAAGAACACACACACAGTTCGGTACAGAAATACATTTCTTTGTAGTACAAAGAAGGAATAAAGAAAAAGAAGAGGGAGAAGAGGAAGAGTCGGTTAAGGGAGAGATTAATTCTAAGCAAAACAAATTCCACCCATAGAAAGAGGACTAGAAAGAAAAAGAGGGAGGAATAAGAGGGAGGGTATATTAATAGAGAGATTAGTTCTAAGCAAAAACCATCGAAAGAGGATTGAAAGAAAGGGTTTAAGAGGAAAGAAAGAGCTTTGGGTGAAAAAAAGAGAAGTGGACAGGGAAGACTATGTCAAACCTAGAACACTAGTGATTAACACATTCCTATCACACCACCCTCTTTGATGGGAAACTGATCAAACACAAAGACTAACCACTATTCCAGAGGTCCTATGTTGCTGCCTACCTCCTCAAAGACAGATAAAGAGACTCAGGGTGCAAGTTCAGACATATTTTTTGGACATGGCAAATGCAGAGTTTGTTTTACTTGTCTACACAAATTTGTTATAAGGGTTTTGTTTTTCTTTCTTTTTCAGTACTACCAAATCTGATGTATAGAAAAGAACTGTTATACATCTGTAGCCAACTTTAATTATCTGTAATAATAAATGCTTCTTGAACTTAACTGAATTGTAGGGATTATCTTTTGGTGTTAGTTATTTCAGCCAACTGTTTAAACCTGTGCCCCATTCAGAGCAGATTTGATTCAAATCAACTTAACTTAAAACAAGATATAAAACACTGATCAGAAAGACTCACCTTGTTTCTATGAAAAAAAAAAAGAAAAAGACAATTCCACTTTTTTTGTTTGATATAACTTTAAAACTTTTTTCCCCATAATTAAGAGATATAAGCTTCATTTTAAAATCATATATGCAGTACATTAGCTCCTCTTAGTTACTCCCCTAATTTGCACTTATACTCTTGGTTTGGGTCCCTAGAAAGGCAATTATGTCCCAGTCCTAGGGGAAACTCTGTGGGGCTGCACTACTAACGATAGATCATGAGCCCCCACTGCTGTGCTTCCCATCAAAAGTCGTGAAGGTAGAGGAACAAGCTCTTAGTGAAGGCATTAACTCAAAAGTGTAATAAGAGCAGTTACTACAAAAGTTTTCCCATAAACCTGGGGTATACTCTCCCATAAATACACACATAATCCATGGAAAGAATGGGCATAAAACTAATGTACAATAATAGTGGGGCATTCATACACAATACATGTGTGGCAAAGGCAACTCACAACTCTTGGTTTTGCAGGGTTTAGAAGTCTTTTCCCTACCTGTGCTGTCTTTTCAATGCTTTCCCTTAGTTGCAGCATGTTTAGTGAGAAGGTTGTTCAGCTAGGTTCTCAAGACTCCTTTCTTAAAACCATAGCTGGCTGTCTTCTCTGCTCCCAGAAATCTCATTCCTTCAAGTGACTTCCTCCTTATATAACTGACTCTATGCTATGTATGTATGGACTATGTGTCTCTACTCTCTGCTGCATACAGTGTGCCTCTACTAGTCAAGCAGCAACTATACAAAACCACAAGGTTTATAGGGGAAGGCAGAGGAGATAAAATCAGCCAGCCCCCTCTGTTCTGCTCTCTAGTATAGGTACAGGTGTCTCATTTGCAACTGCCTCCAGCAACAGATCCCAGAAATTTGTCCAGAGTCTAGCTATTTAAAAGCCTCAAGGGCATAGGTAATTTGTTTGTTCAATTAGTTGGGTGGTTCCTTTTTAGACTGAATCACAGAGGTGTTTGCACCTCATAAAGGAACCAGGGTTTAGAGAGAGCATCCCTGGTCAGTTTAATACTTCATTTAACACCTTGTGAATACATTCCTCACCTCCTATGACTATATCAACTGAGGTAGAAAGGAACTCCCTCTATCACATTAGCATTTTAAAGTGGTGATTCATCTTGCTATTTCACATAAATGCTTTTACCTTCTCCATAGGTAAAAGAACTTCATTTTTAAAATTCCAACCTTGGTATCATTTTGTGATTTGCTACTTGTCACATGTTTTCCCTTTATCTGTCTTAGATCAATGGAAATTACACTCAAACTTATTTCTCAAAAATGTCTTTTCTAGGGGCAGCTAGGTGGCACAGTGAATAGAGCCCTGGCCCTGGAGTCAGGAGGACCAGAATTCAAATCCAGCATCAGATACTAGACACAAAAACTAGCTATGTGACTTTGGGCAAGTCACTTAACCCCAACTGCCCTCCAAAAAAAAAGCAAAAAAAAAAAAGTCTTTTCTGTTCCCTTTTTCCTTTTCTTCCGTTTATTTCTACACTGCAAATCTTTTATCTAGATCTACTCCATTCAGAATAATCCTTTATTTGTTTATTACCTTAAAACTTTTCCAAATTTTTAACACAAAGTAAGGGCTTAAAGAATCTATTACAGGCTCACAGAGAGAAAATAGGTGGTATAATTGAGAGTTACAGATAAATAAATGAGTTACAGAGAGACTGAAACACAAGATCATATAAGTTTTAAATAGCCAAAATGGGTTTCAGACTTTCTCATTCTCATCCTCCTAACTTATTTAATATTTACTTTATATATGAGACTGTGTTGTATAGTGGATAGAGGATCTGAAGTGTAAAGGTCTGGTCTCTGTATCCCAGCTCTGCTACTCTACCTGTATGACCTTAGATAAGTCACTCCCCTTCCCTAGTCCTCGGGTACTTCATCTGTAAAATGAAGACGTAAATTTAAATGGTTTCTTAGACTCCTGGCTCTGAATCCAATGATCCTGTAATATATCTCCATAAACCTCATAATATTTATAAGCACATTTTTTTCTAGAAGCTTAAATCTACATTTGAAAACTGAAACTAAGCATCTCTATGATGCTTAAGGGGAATTTGAGACAAACTAAGTAACTGGTTCTTTTGAATTCCAATTACTCTGGAAAGAAAACTCTAGGGACCTATAAGATTAAGCCCATAGCCTGTTGCAGGGGAACATATTTCTTTTGTGTCCTCCATGATGCCTCCAGTATAGTAGTTTCTGAATTGAACTGTGACCTATTTATAAAACTTTTTTAAAAAGATGAGACACTAGATGTTCTCTGAGGTCCCTTCTACCTCTAAATTTCTGATCTTATGGTCTAAAGGCACAGGATGTCAGACTTGAAAATTACGTTAAGGATCACAGAGCTTAACTTTTTTGTGTGTCATAGATGAGGATGCTGAGTTTCAGGAAGATAAAGTGATCTGTATCAGGTCACAGATACCACACTGACTCTAGTGGTAGAATCAGAAGGAGTACGTGGGCTTCCTGACTCCCAGTCCACTGTTCTTTCTCCTGAGCCATGCTGCTCAGATGTTTTTATTTAGAATTTCAAGGAATCCTAGACATCATTTGGTCCAATTCTGTCATTTTTTTTTAGACAAGAAAAAAATGAGTTACAGAGAGACTGAAACACAAGATCATATAAGTTTTAAATAGCCAAAATGGGTTTCAGACTTTCTCATTCTCATCCTCCTAACTTATTTAATATTTACTTTATATATGAGACTGTGTTGTATAGTGGATAGAGGGGTAGCCTTGAAATCAGAAAGACCTGGATTTTAGTCCCACTTCCAGCACATTCTGGAAGTGTGACCCCGTGGGCACATCACTTAATCAAGAAACTGCTAAGTTTCAGAGAAAATGCTTTACCACAATAGCAAATGTAATTTCCTCATTCTGGAGTTCCCTATACCATTGAAATCAAAGTTCTAGTCTCTAAACCTATCCTTCATTTCTGAACATATCCCTCCTTTCTCCCCTGCCCAGGCAACCATCCCTTGTAATAAAATTGTTGGGTTTTTTAAAGAGAAAATAAAGGATTTCAACATATCAATCATGTCTGACAGTATATACAATTTTCCACATTCATACTAACCACTTACAAAGAGGAGAGGGAGCTACTTAGGGCTTTAGAAAATTACTTTGGCACCTTGGTAGAAGATGAATTGGAGATAGCAGAGACTAGAAGCAGAGAGATTAATGAATCTAGAGGCTACCAAAACCAAGTAGAAGTGGTTATGGGTCTGAATTAGGGCAGTGGTCCTGTGAGTACAGAGAAAATTAATGTTAAGAAATGTTGTGGAAGTGGAACTGACAGAAATGTGTTTTTCAGTCATTTTTTCAGTCATGCCCAGTTCTTTGTGACCCCACTTGAGGTTTTTTTGGCAAAAATACTGGAATGGTTTGCCATTTCCTTCTCAAGCTCATTTTCCACATGAGGAAACTGAGGCAAGTATGGTTAAGTGGCTTGCCCAGGATCCCACAGTTAAGAGGTGTCTGAGGCCAGATTTGAACTCACAAAGATGAGTCTTACTGACCCTAAGTCTGATACTCTACCCACTAAACCATCTAGCTGCCCATGACTGAGCTAGACAACTGATTAGATGGGGTTGAGGGAAGAAGAGTCAGTCAAAGAAGACCAAAGTTGTGAACATGAGGTAGGGGGATGAAGGTGATAGCACCCTAAATAGCAATACAAAAGTTCAGAGGAGGGGTGAGAGTTAGAGGGAAAGATGTTTCAGGAATACTGAATTCCCAAAGATACATACAAGTGGAGATATTCAGCAACCAGTTGGTAATTTGGAATATAATTCTAGAGAGAAATTAGAGAGGGATATATAAATTTGAGATTTATCTGCAAGGGAGAATAAAATCATTGAGGGTAGGTAGGATTACTAAGGAAAAGGGGTATATAGAGAAAAGGAGCTAGGCTAGAGTCCTGGGGGACAACTATGCTTAGCAGGCAGGAGATGGATGATAAATCAGTAAAGAAGACTGAAAAAAGAACAGTCAGATAGACATGGAGATCATTGGAGACAGAAGAAAACCTTGAAATTATCAAATCCAATCTCTTCATTTTAGAGGACAGAACTAAAGAACAGAAGAAATCCGTAAGGTCATAATGATTAAATGGCAAAGCTGAATTTGAACCCAGGTCAGAGGATTATATTACAGTTATCCCCACCACACTGAAACTTTCCCTATTGAGGTTTTGATATATCAAAGGTCAGCATAAGAAACTAGGTGTGGAAGCCACAGATGACACTCTAAGATCAGCAGACAAACAGAAAAAAAGTTTAGAAAGTCAGAAATGCATAAAATATATGTATAATATTACATAATATCAACATATTTTATCTTTTAATCCCAGAATAATCCAGACTTCTTCTCTAGTACGAAGGGAGGGTCAAAAAATTTTACTCAGATTTTCCAGATCACAAGGATGCCGTGGCCCTAACCCCCTTCAGTCTTAGCAGTCTTAGACCTCTCCTCTCCTCTCTCTCGCTATATGTACATGGAGGGAGGGTGAAAGGGATATATATATATATATAATTGAGCTAAAACTGAAAGGTACCTCAAAGACCGTCTAGTCCAACTCCCTTATTTTACACATGTAGAACATGAGGGCCAAGGTTAAAGTAAATCCAGTTCCTCTCACTCAAGTCAGTGTTCTTTTCACTCTATCAGGCTGGTCCTCTGACACCATATCATGTACCCTTTCTACCTTGCCTCTCAACTATGAGAGAACAGGGTCACAGAAATCAAAGGAGAAGAGCATGTACATATGTACATACAAACACAGAAGAAGCAAGACTTGAAACCAGGTCTTCCTGTCTCCAGCCTTCTCTCCACTATTTTACTCTCCCCCTCTGAGATGTTATTGCACAGTGCAAAAAAAAAAAGAGCCCAAAGATAAGGATCATAAAGGAGTAGGAAGAGGTTTGGATAATTAGACCCTGGATAGTTGAGTGCTGATTGTACTCTGAGAAACAAAGTTTCACTTCCCTATCCAGAAAGCTATAAAAAATAATAATAACCACTCAACCAACCTAGTCATTACTGGCAAAGTTCCAGAAGAGGTATTTTTGGATTCACCTGAGAAGAGCTAAAAGATTTGTCATCATAATACCTTATGATTATCTTGGGAAAATGATTAAAACAGAAAAAAGACCCTAAAACCAAATGTTGTTGGTGTATATCTTTTCTATTGTGGTATGGTCCTGTCTATTTAAACTTGTTTGGATATTGCATCATCCAAATCTCTATTGCCTAATCATTATCTCTCTTTGCATAGGCAAGTCTTCTCCCCCCTCTCCAAATTGCCTGGAAGTACCATGCACCCTGCAGGAACATAATAATTAATACTAATGGTGTAGCTGGCAAAACTTTGTGTAATTCAGAATTGAACCTTTATATTTCTCTAGGAAACATAACCCATAGTCCTGGTTCACTCCACAGCTTCCTGCATGCTATATATATAATAACACCTGTTTGATAATTGCTAATGCATAACTGCTGAAAGGCAAATGAAATTAGTATTCATATAAATTGTGGAAGTGGGAAAAAAATTACTGCCTGTAACACCAACACTGAAACCTGACTGCCCTCTCCCAATCAGATGTGATATCTGGATTCAAATTCTCCCAGAGTTCTGAGCTTCCCTAATGCTGTACTTTCACAAAATCATAGAATGATACTATTTTAGAGTTGAAATGGGCCTTAGAAATCATCTAAACTAGGCTTTTCAATCTACAGTTAGAGAAATTGAAGCCTCTAAAGGTTAAATTACGTGCCATAAAATTACAGTGTTGTTCCCTAACTTAAATCTGTCTTAAATCCATTGTATCGACTCTAATAGCATATCCCAAAGTGAGAAATACTGGAACAAACTGCCTTGTTAGAGTTTTATAAGTAAAAATAATTATAAATGATACCCAAATAAGTACAAAATTCATTGGCAATCTGGTATTTCCCCACTAACTTCTGAAAAAGCAGCTGTTTTCTATCCTGTAGCACGATTTGAGGCCACTGTCCATTCTTTTCCACTCTCTGCTCTTTATAAGGAAAACATTATCCGGTCAAAACAACTCTCAAATATCTACCGAGGAAAGTGAAATTTTAATACAAATGTCAAATAAAAATTTCATATTAATCTATCCTTTGTCAAATCATTTCTTCGAAGTTGAGTAAAGTATTCTGTGGTTTCTATCCGAACTTATATAACTTTTTGGAGAGACACCTGCTGAAACTGGTGGTGTGGGAAATCACCAATGAGCTCCCAAGATTAAAATGCTACAGGTAACTTGACCCATTAGAAGGGTTTCTCCCCTCTTTAAATCCTAAACCACCACTATTGTCCTGTCCTTAGCAACTAAAACCTCGCGATCTCCTCAAATCTCAATGCTCTATAGAGTTGCCTTCAAAATCACCTCATTTCAACGTTCCAACAATCTACTCCTCTGCTGCCTTAAGCAATCCCTTCAATGTGGGATTTAAACGCTAGAAAAAGTCCCTGCTGTAGCATATCCCTATTTCCCACAACTTCATGGATATCCACATGTCTCCAATGAAGGCCAGGAAAAGAGTGGGAAGCAAAGGAAGGGAAAGGATGGGACTCCTGCTTTCCAGAACAAACTCCAGTTAAGACAGGCTAAATCTCCATCGTCCATTTCCTTGCCCTGACCCGGGAGATTATAGGGCGCTGAACAGCTTTGGGGGCCAGGAGGGAGGGGCGCCGAGGCTTTTCCGGGACTGGTACACGCTGCACCTGCCCGGGACGTGGCACCACCAGAGCCCAAGTAGGGGCCCAGCTCACCTAAAGTCGCCACAACTCCCTCCACCCCATCCCCACCCCACACCTTTTTTCCCCTCACCCGAATCCCTGAGCAGCCCACCTTTCGGAAATAGCATTCCCCCTCTTCCAGTGGTCGGCCGGCCGGGGGCAGCAAGGTGTCCGTCATGTCGGATCCTAGCCTGGGGAGACAGAGGATGCTGGAGGCAAGTGTGGGGGGTCTCTTCCGATCTGTCTCGCCGTGGCGCTGCGTCCTAGCAGAGTGCTGGACTGGCTGGCAGTCTGGGTTAGAGATTCGATCCCTGACCCCTCCCCCTACTGGCAGGGGAGGGAGGCTGAGCTCACTCCTCCACCCTCCCTCCCTCCTTTCCTCCCGGCCTCCTCCTCCTCCACCTCCTCCTACTCCTGTTTGTGTCCCCCGCAGCCCTGGAAACCCATGAAGCGGGGTGGTGCAGTTTCAGGAAAGGAGGCAAGCTGACCTGGGGGAAGGGTTGCCTAGTGCTAGAAAGGCCTATGGTCACCTCGGAAAGCCCGAGGCTCCTACGGAGCCTGAGCTTAGGCTAAGTGTGTGCTGGTGTTAGGGGCCGCCTTCCCTCAATCATACTGAGGCTTACAACTAATATCAGCCTCTGCTAGGCCAGTTATGTTCCCCTCTAGCGCCTTTATGCAGCCCTTTTGAAAAGCCACCTTGGTCCTTAGAGCTAAATTCTAAAACAGAAGAGGGAACTTTTGTCTTGGACCCAGCACCATATGGAAACCGGGCAGCTTATGCCTGGGGGAAAAAATTAATTCGGTCCTTATTTATGACCTCAGGGAGTACGAGGGATATCAACTGGAACTGCATAGTACAGGCAGGTGCAGTGGAAAGATACTTGGGCTAGGAGCCTGTGTTCTACTTGTGGTTTTTCGAACTCAATGAGCAAGTCAGTCTCTGAGCTTAGTTGCCTCACTGTAAAATGAGTTACTTAAGAGGGAACTGGACCATGTTTAATGTCCCTTCCAGAGCTAACGTTACGTTTGTTCAGCTCTCGCTCTCTCCATGTACATAGAGAGATATAGTTTTATACGTATATGAAGAGAGAGGGGAGAGATCTAATACTGAAGAATGGGTGTGTTAAGCGAGGAAAGCTTCCAACAGGAAACTTTAATTACAAGGGAACAGCTAATCTCTGCGACAGTCCCATACAATGTCGAACCAGCAAAGAGCTCCGAGAGCCAAAAGCAGGATTCTAGAAATGGTCAATAAAAACATAATAGAGAGGGGGATGGGAGCTTCCAAAGTAGTTACTGTTCTGCACCAGCTGATACCCCATAGACTCCCCAAAGGCAAATCTGGCATCCCACCAAGCCCACCCTCCAGTCTAGTTCCTGCCAAAGAGATTGCTCTCTCCACGCCTCTGCCTAAATCATCCCTTTTCTTGAGCGGAGTTGTCTAGGGCCCACGATCAGGGTATTAAAGGGACCTCAATTATCAAGATACTAATGCCCAACCTCATTCCCCGAAGGACTCCATCTCAGGAGGTCTCACGGGTGAGTGGGGGAGGGGAACGAAGACCCTGCTACTCCTCCCCCCAGCATAGTCCAAACGTCTCTTCCTCACCCAGTCTCATCGAGAATTCCCAACATTCACCTGAGAAGGAGGCATAGCGCCTGCGCAAACACCCACCTCCCCAACACTCACACCTCCCTCCCCCAACCCAAAGGTCCTCTAAATTCCATTCTCTATTTTCGGCCAGAGGATACACCTGAGTGCAAGGCTCTGCGCGTGTGCAGTAACGGGGCAAAAAAAGGGTTGGTGTTGCTCTTCGGCCCTGCGATGGGGCCAGGGTCTTGTCTCGGAGCTGCTATCTGGGAGGGCTGGAATCTGCCTTGTCTCAGTCCGCCCCGGCTGTGGTGGAAAGGTCATCTAATCAATTTGAGGCTCAACTCAGCCCACCCCTGGAGCCTCCTGATTTTGTGTTCTTACCTAGCGCACTTTACCTACCCACCCTAAATCCTGCTGCCTTTCCCTGGGGCCTCAGTAGCCCCAGGACGCTTCCTGGTCTACAGTAGAGCCAAAGAGTTAATTCCTCCCCCTACGCCCCTTTTTTGAGGGATCCCAAAGAGTCACCTTTACAAATTGCATTGCAAGTGACTATATTGGGGATTTTATTTTTGGGAGAGAGAGGGTTGGGGCGAAGTGAGTTGATGGGACTGATGCAAGAAGCAAAAGAACACACATTTTGTTAAAACACAGAGAGAGCAGAAAGAAAGCCCAGAAGGGGACGCAAAAGCAGGGCAAAAGATGCTATCCATGTGTTAAATTTAATATATAATTGAGAACGAGTTTAATGTACAATCCTCTCTTTTTGTTCTTTGAATATTTAAATATTCATCTTCGTTGATGTTAAGTTCATTTTTTAAGGACTACTTATTACAGAGATTCCTGGTGGAGACACTTGACCTCCTTGCTGTTCCTCCAACAAAACATGCCTTCTGCCTCCGTGTATTTTTACTGGCTTTCCCCCATGCTTGGAATTCTCTTCCTTCTCACCTCTGACTCCCGACACAGTTAAAGTCTCAGCTAAAATCCCACCTTCTGCAAGAAGGCTTTCCAGATTCCTCCAGTGTTAAGTATCTTCTCTCTGAGATTATCTCTAACTTACCCTGCATATATCTTATTTGTACATAATCGTTTGCATGTTATCGCTGACGTAAGAATGAGTTTCTTGAGGACAGACTTTTTTGCCTTTCTTTGTATCCCCGGAGTTTAGAACAGTTCCACATACATACATACATACATACATACATACATACACACATACACACACATACACACATACACACATACACTATAAATGCTAATACTTGCTTGTTTACTTGTTGACTAGGAGGTGTTGCCTCCTGGTCCCATCTATTTTTAAAGTGTCCCAGAATTTAACGTTCATTATCCTTTGTCTTAAAATTGCTCACATTCTAATGGGAGAGAAAATGTAAACAACTCTATGCATACAAAATATATAGTGTAAATAAAAAATAACCTCAAAGCACTAGGAAGTGTGTGCTAGTGTGAGAAGAGTCCTGTGAGTAATTGGGAGGATTCCAGAGACATGATTTTAGGATTGGGACCAAGCACCCCATCAGGAGGACACCTGGAAAGACATCTTGCTGAAGGTGGAATTTAAACTGAGGAGGCCAGGGAACCCAGAAATTGAGGTGAGGAGGAGAAAATATTCCAGGGAGTGGGACAGCCAGTAGAAAGATAATGGAATCATGAGATGGAGGCCAGTGTCACTGGATAGTAAAGAATGTGGAAGGCGAATAAAGTCTAAGGCCAAAGTGGCTTTAGAGTTAAATGGCTTAGAGTTTAGATGATTTTTTTCTCTAGACAAATCATTTACACACTAAATCTCAGTTTATATAAAATAATGCCCCTAACCTAACTCAAAATATTATGATACTATCAAGCAGGTTTATTTATTTATTAATACATTTATTAATACATTAATACTTTTTTATTTATTTTCCAGTACAGGCTTGCTCAGGGATTGGGACCTTGTTATTCTTCCTTTACTATAAATTGCTGAGTCCACTGTGGAGTGAAAAGAACACAGTTTGGAATGGGAAAACCTTGTTTCCTATATGACTTTGAGAAATACAACCACCTCTCCGGTCCTCAGTTTACTCATTTTTAAAAGGGATTACACTAGGCTCTGGGGCCATTCTAGGTCTAGACCAGTGGTTCTCAACCTTCCTAATGCTATGACCTTTTAACACTTGTATCTGGGCGTATCTGCATGGGGATGGACCTGCCTGGAGACAATAGAGGAACAGTGTCTGGATTCCTAAGACCATCAGAAATATGTGTCTTCTTTTTTTTTTTTTTTTTTTTTAGACATTAAAAA
>CM053595.1:83852600-83862851 GCA_028646575.1 Pseudocheirus occidentalis
CTCTCTCTCTCTCTCTCTCTCTCTCTCTCTCTCTCTCTCTCTCTCTCTCTCTCTCTCTCTCTCTCTCTCTCTCTCTCTCTCTCTCTCTCTCACATTGGTGTGAGTAGTGCAGACTAATGCAGATTACAAACCTCTCTATGACTTAGTAACTAGTCTTCAGGAATTCCTGTGGCCTCCACTAAATTCGCCCCTTGATGCTTCACCAAGGCATGGAATGACCTAGGGTTTTCAAAGGCTCTGCCAGCAGAATATGAGTACTTGTAGATGCTACCAAGCTGGACTGTTTAAGGGCAAGATTAACCTCAATGGGGGTGATCATTTGGAATGAATTTTTAAGACATGGAAATAAAATTAAATATCACAGTGAAATCACTGCCACAGGACAGAGTAGCACTGTGTTACTTCATTAGACAAAGACAAAAGGAAAAGTATTATATAGGCTGAGGACAGTACATCTGGGTTTACATTGGAGGGACATGAACTTGGTTTATTGTGACACATTTGGGGAGGACCAAGAGAGAACTGAAGATTTAATCTGGTGTATATGAACTTGTTGTTCATGATATTTTTAATATATACATATATATTTTTTTTAGTTAATTTTTCAAAATAAATGGCTTCCTTTCTAATTTTATTTTGTATATTTATTCTGAGAAAGAGTCTTCTCTAGACTTCTCTAAGCTTCTCTAGGCTTCACTAGACAGCCAAAAGGATCTGGAACATGATAAAAGTTAAGAACTCCTGCTTTTGGGGTTTTGCAAGAAGTAAGGTACCATGAATACAATTTAGTTCATGCAAACACTGATGACACTGGCCCAAGAATATTTCCCATTACAAAGACCAAGAAATTATACACTTCCTTAGACTGATAACAGCTGAAATTTGAAGGGTAGGCACAGAAGTAATCTAGATGAATTTCCTCTGGTTGTGCTAATCGAGTTGTGAATGTCAGCAGGAGAAGGTAGGAAACAGATTATTTGACATTTTTAACAATGACTTGGAAAAAGGCATCAAGAACGTGCTCATCATATTTGCAGATGACACAAGGCAGGGAAGGACAGAAAATACACTGGTTGTCAGGGTGAGGATCAAGAAACATCTTAGGACCACAGGATCAGAGATTTAGGCTGGAAGGGACCTTCACAGCCATTAAGTCCAACCCCCTTTATTTGACAAATAAGGAAACTAAGGCCCTGAAACATTCAGTTTATTTTCTCAAGGAAACTTGATAGGCTGAACTAACATTTGGCTGATACTAATAAAATGAAATTTAATAAGGAGAAATAATTGCACCTTACACTGTGGTTTAAAAAATCAAATTTATAGGCACAGGACAGGATAGGTTTAGTCAGAACTGGACAGAAGTTTGTTTGGAAAGGATTTGGAAGTTTTGGTGGATTGCAAACTAATTAAGAGTCAGGAGTGTGATTTATGAGCCAATAAAAACTGATATGATACAGTGTTACATTAAGAGAGGTATTGCTTCCAGAAAGGCACGATCCTGCTGTTCTTTGCCATGGTCAGGACACATATGGAGTATTGTGGTCAGTTTTGTATGCCATAGTTTAAGAAGAGGATCAACTGGAGAGCATCCAGAGGAGGGGTCTTGAGACTATATCATATATCATATATCATAGCTGAAACAATTAGACACTTTCTACCAAAGAAACTGGAAAAGAGAAGATGTAGAATCAATACTGGTGGGGGCTCCAGCTATCCACTGCTCCTCGCCTCTGGCAGTCCAAGTTACAAGCAACTAGCGATTTCTGACAATTGGAGGAGGGAAGATCTTCCTAAAGGATTTAGCCCAAGATCAGTCTTGTTTCCTTAGTTGATGCTATAGGATTCTTCATGGCTTAATCTTGCAGGGACCTTGATTTGCATAAAAGCCAGTGTCACTAAAAGCAAGTATTTAAAAAAGAAGCCTTAAATACCCTGCAGAGCTACAGAGTAGAGTATGTGTACATTTCATGCACGATCACACAGCTTCAACTTCTGAAAAGTGCAGGGCCATCCTTATGGTTCCAAAAGGACATCATTACAATCACAAGCAGACATAAAAGTGAGTCACTTAAATCATATATCTTTGACACTGTGGAATGCTGAGCCACAAAGATAAATTAATGAAGAATCTATTATTATCCAGGTAATTTTTTAATTCTTAGAGGAATTCAGGTAGCAATTGCATACTTAATTTGGATCATATAACCTCCTCACTGCTGAATCTGCATTCTAGAAATTCATTCTAGAAAATTCTGAGGCAGGATTCTTTGCAAAAAGGAGTGGCTGGCACTCCCTTTCCAAGGTCTAACCTGGACCAGAAGAAGTAGGTGCCAGATTCATTCACTGGGGGAAAGGGGAGGAGAGAAGGACACATCAGGGAGGGGAGAAGAGACTATTAGAAAAGGATGGCCACCAAACCAGGAGTCTTATAGGTAATTTCCATCTGGGAAATGCCCTGAAGTCTGTGGATGAGATCAGAGGTATTTGGATCCACATTTTATGGTGGTTACAGTTGTCCTAAACTAACCTTAGTTCCTTGAGTCTGTCTTTGACATCAGAGTACTCCTAAATCATGTTGCCATCTGCTCTGTTGCATATGTTACACCAATCCTGAATCTTTGTCCCAGGGCTAAGCCAGAACAACCTGGGCCTCAGGGCAGAATGACCAAAGTCTGCTGGGACTTCTTCTGCCCCAGGAAATTCTTCTCAGGGTTGACTCCTCTCTGCAGACTCATCTGATCTCAACTAGAAAGATCTCAGGTTGGCTTTTAAAAACATGGGACAATCTTGAAAGTTAACCTGTTACTAAGGAGTGCTGATAGTGAAGAGGTATAGTGAGGGAATGGATTTCAAGGAAATACTTTTAAGGTTCTTAAGTCTGAATGAATTACCAGGTTTAAGCTATCTTGGCAAGTTTGTAAAAGTTTATTATGATTTTCAGAGGGCAGGTGGGTGTCAGAAAAAGCCTGCAACCTGCAGGAATTAGGGAAACTGATTATATAGTAATAAAGCCATAAATCTGATAGTCATTATGCTAACTAGGTGTGTTAAAGAGGGATTTGGGAGGAGTTAAGAAGTGGTCAGTGCTTAAAGGGACATGCAATTTTAATATCAACTGTACAGGTGTATTGCCCATAATTCACTGGGAGAAAGCCCAAGGGAGGGCTATAAGGAGGTGTGGTTTTTGCCTTGAAATGTCACTGAGTCAGCCAGTGGTCAGTTCTGACTGAGAGGTGCCCAGTCTGTTAGCCATCAAAGTCCCTTTTGACAAGATGGATGTTAGGAAACTGGGCTAATTGGGGATTCAGTATGTGTCTCATTGTAAGGATTTACCTTACTGATAATGCATTGAAAGATTCATGGTTTGCAGCTGGCCACTAGAACAAAGGAGGTATACATTTCTCTAACTAAGGATTTGTTTATAGAATTCTTTTGAAGGATTCATAGTTATGCCTTGTTATTGTTCTCACCAAGTGAGAATAGTTATAGCTGGCAGAGTTAATGGTTTCAGAGAAAACAATTTTAGGCTGGGGGAAAGGGAGGGGCAGAGTTAGTGCTTTATGGCTGGGGGGAAGTGTGACTTTTACAACTAAATTGCAAAGGCTGATGTTACAGACACAGGTACCCAAACACAAGTGAGTTTTTTACAAATTGAGGTTACAGAAAAAAGTATCCCAGACTGCACCAATAGAAACTCAATCCGGGAACTGAGCCAGTCCTTCCAAGGAATCTAAGACTGACTGTTGCAGTCTCCTGTTGTGGTAAACATCTCAGACTGCCCTTCAGTTTCAAAGTAGCCTTATAGCACTTAATTACCAGAGCCCTCCCTGATTTCTCTCCAGTCTTTCAAGCCAAGCCTCTACAGTCATTGTTTAAGGACAAGAGCAGTGAGAATGAAATGCTAATGATAAAAATAAATATTTTTACTTATATCCTGCTGTATGCCTTACAAATTGTTTTCCCTTTGTTCTCTATTTGATTCTGGAAAGAATAACTCTGAGAAATAGTGTCTACTAATCTAAAAACAGCTGGGATCAGGAGACTGTGCTATAATGCAATTGTTTCTGGTTCTGAGCCAAAGGCTGTTTTATTATACCTCTTTGTTGCTTTTCTCTCCATATATATTATAGGTTATTCCCAAATGTCTGCTATGCATGCCAGAAATATTAAAGTCTCCGGGGGCTAAAAAGGAGCTGTTATATTTTCTGTAGAGGAGGAATCTTCAGTTTTGTATTTATTTGTTTTCACTATGGATTTCCATGTCTTAGCTTCTGAGCCTTGACATTGGGTTTTTCTTTGTTCTCTCTTAGATTTCCAAACTGGCCAGAAGGCCATTATCACATTTGCTGTGATCTCTGACTAGGGAGAGGCACCAGAATGGAGAGTATAATTCAATCTGGTTGCTTATTGTTAAGCTAGTTATTTCATTAGGGAGATTACATAGCCCCCAGTGAGCTCCAAATAGTTGGACTTTTGTACTCCAATTGCTATCAAACTATGGGATTGAATAATATTTCCCAAAAAACAGAAGTTAGCTTTTAAAAATCTAGTGTATTGAATCATGGCTTTACTGAGATTTAAGGGACCTTAGTGATTGTGTTCAATCCTATAATTTTATAGAGTAGTAAAATAAGTCTCCAAAGAGGAAAAGTAACTGATCCAAGGTCACACAAAATAGTAGGTGGAAGAGGCAGGATTTCAATCCATATCTTCTAGAATTCAGAGGGATTAAGCCATTGGCCACAAGAAGCCAGCCAAACTCCAAATGAACCAGATTAAAATGTAATCAGAAATGTTTAACAAAATAAATAAACATACAATACAATATAATTTGTGCTTTTCTAAGTCCAAACTGCAGGGATGTGTCTCTATTTGAGTTCTATTTTCTATTCTATTTCTAGACCACTGCAGTCTATTTCAATACTCTTAACATTACAATACAAATCCAGTTATATAGGCAACAAGTCTAAGAGAATGAGGCTCATCCTAGAATTCCCCAAATAATTTTTTTCTACTTTTGTTTCTTTTCTAGAGTGGCCAAAAATCAGGGTAATAAGTCAGTTTAGCTTGGCAGGGTCAGGTAACCTATAGGAAAGGATAAAAGCTAAATGTATGGCTGTATTTAAGGGACAGGATTTGAATGGAAATTTGGGAAATCCCACCACATAGATACATCTCTCTTATTTTGAAAAAAATCTTCTCTTATCCATGTTCTCTCTTTAACAACCATCTTTTCTCTCTGTTTTCATTCATGGCCACACTTAAACCAGTGTTTTATATCCTCTTCCTCCATTTCCTGTCCATCCACTTCATCTCTGACATCACAAATCTGGATTCTCTTCTTTTCACTCAGCTGAAAACGTTCTCTATTAATTCCATGGGAAAATCTAGTGGTCTTTTCCTCTGTCTCCTTTTCCTTTGGTTATTCTGATGCATTTGAAATCACTATTTCCTCCTTAAAACTCCCTCCCTTAGTTTGTTTGACAACACAACCACATGGCTCTCCACCCAGCTCTTGCACCACTCTTTTCTTGCTGTTTTTGTGAATTTTCCTTTCTCCTTCCAATATTTATACTTTTTCCTTTGCATAATTCATGGGCAGGTTTTAATTCTCACATTTTCCAGTCAATGCTGACAACTCTCATATTTGTCGTCAGTTCTTTCCCTTTACCTGTATTTCCAACTGCCTATTAGATGTTGCCACCTGGATGCCTTCCTGCTACTTCAAAGTACTCATTATTTGAAAATCTCACTACAGTCAAAGGATTTGGATTTGATGTACCATGATGTTTATTGTGGGATTTTACCCTAATAAGGACCCCCTTACCTCATGCCAATCAAACACCTATTTTCTAAGAAGCATGAAAAGATTATGGAGTAATGGAAAGAATACCAGACCTAGACACAGAAAACATGGGTTCAAGAAACAACTCTGCCCCTTCCTAGCCATGTGACCTTGAGAAGGAGCTGTGATCTCTTATAGCCACAGCTTCCTCATCTGTAAATAGGGATAGGCAAGTTCTGCTTACCTTACAGAGTAATCGTGAGTATCATAGGAAATGATACATGTGAAAATGCTTTATAAATTGTAAAGCCCTTTGCAGGATAGAAGGAATCATTACTACAGCAACAGGTTTTCAATATTGAGAGGAAAATAATGTGTTCTAGTCATAGGAGAGGAGAGAACCAAAACATTTATGGCACTTTTTAAACATGAAAAAAATCAAATGAACAAACTGATTTGATTTTGCCTGCAATTCTTTATATATCAGCTCCTATCACAAAGAGGAGGGCACCAACTTTTTAGAAGGAAGAATGACACTCACCTCTTTTTGTAGGTTTGTACTTTTAGGTTCTTTACTCTGGATTGATTGAGCATCCTCTCTTCTTTTTCTCACACTCTTTTCCTCCATTTTAAACTCTCTATAGGTTTTAGCATGATATCAAGAAAACAAAAATAGAATATTCATCAAGTATAATACTTGTTCCCTACTGACTGCAGTAGTATTAATAGACAAACATGTAGACCATCAAGGTTTTCCCTAGTTTTTCATTGTCAAATCAAAAACTAGCAATTCTGCTAACATTTTTGAGAGGTAAACTCCAAGGAATCTGTAGCAAGTTTAATGATGCTAATTAACTCCAAAATGAACAGATTTACATATCTTAGGGCAGTACAACTTTTCTGCCATTGACAAGTAATCTTGTTAGTTCTAGTAGAGAAACATAATCTGTGAAATGACACAATATAAATGATACCTCTTTATATAAAGTCATCATTTGCACTAATATTTAGGTTCTCATTATTTGTATCTGTCAAGTCAGACCTTCTTCCATGTCAAGACTTGTTATGAAATCAGCTCAAATTTGCTTCATTTTGGGGGACTCACAGCCTTATTGTATATTTCATATATACCTATAGCAAAGCATGCTGCTTTTTAATGCTGATTTTCTGAGAAAACTTTTGACAAAAATTTTAAATTTTGTTCTTTCTAAGTGAAAAAATAAATGTTACATCTGTATATAGTGCCTAGCAGAAATCCCGTGTCATTTGTGCTTTTTACCTTCCATGAAGTAAGTTCTCAGAAAATGCTCATGGAACACTGATACATCACAGAATGAAAGAATGGTTAAGGAACACCAGCTGAAAGTAAATTCAATAGTGTATTAGAGTTAAAAGACAAATTCCCCATTTCCCAAAAGAAACCCCCTCCTGAGACTTTTGATTGAATGATTCCATCATGCACTTACCTTCCTTTTCTCTTTGAACATACAGATCTAGGAGAAGAGCTTTTTCTTGGATTTCTTTTATACTAAACCACTCACTTGGGAACACCCAAGACGTGCTTAGGAGTAGAGGAAAAAGGTACAGAGGTTGTGAAGAGGTAATTATTAAATTATTGGTCTTAGCTTCTTTTACCACTGACTTTTCATCAAGATTTCTGGGAGAACACGTGAGATAAGGTTGCAAAGTACAATTTGGAAGGCCCTGACTAATGCTTGAACATTAATGGATCTTACTTATCAATGATTTTTACTCAGGGAGAAATTTCACTGTGTGAGAGATTAAGCTCGAGGAACAAAAGATCATAGAACAAAGAATTTACCTTGAAAATTACCTTGAAAATTAGCCCAAACACAAACATATCTAAAGCTAGGAAGTCAGCCCTTTCTAAGTACGAGACTAGGCTTTCTTCAAACTGGATATAAGATGCAGTGTCACAGGGCAATATCCTGCAGAGCAGAACTTTCTTCATGAACTCTGAACTAAAACATTAAAAATGGAAATGAACTTTGTAAAGCACACTGAGAACTTCAGGGACAAAAGATTCCATTTATATTTTGGAATAAACTGTTTACAACTGCCTCCATGAGAGATACCCTCAAATAACCAGCTCCATTGGGAATCAGATTGTCAACATGGCATCAGCAATTTCTCAAACAAATCTGTGATTTCATCAATGTAAATATTCTCTCCAATGATTCAGTTTGCAATCCATTCATGCCTGCTGATCCTGTTTGATTTCTGTCTGTGCCCTCCCATAAATTTACCCCAAAAGGTTAAGTCAATATGGGGGCTTTTCAATACATGCTATCATTCTTTTCTATGTTTGGTTTTGTTTCTTTTTTTCCCCTGTTGTTTGGTTACTACACTTCTATACAACCAGACCATTGTACAATGTGAAAGTGTTTGCAGATCCTATACATGATTATATGCCACCATGGGGATCGAGGAAAAAGAAGGGGAGAAAATCTGAAACTCAAGTGATTCTGGAACTGAATCTTATAAACTAAAAGTAAACAAACAAGTCAATAAAAAATAGAAAAAATATGGGCGTTTTCCTTGTTTTTCCACAATATCACAAGGATATAAAGGGAGTCCAATTGAATGTCTATACATTATTTTTTGCTCTTATCCCATGACTAGCCAATGTGCTTTTTCTTTCTTTTTTTAAAAAAATATATTTTTCAGGTTTTCTTTACTTTATCTATTTTTTTTTTTTTTGCAGCAGTGGAAGGCGGGGAAATTGGGGTTAAGTGACTTGCCCAAGGTCACATGGCTAATGAGTGTGTCAAGTGTCTGAGGCTGCTTTTTCTCTCATAAATGTCTCTGATGATACCTTTTACTCTGATTCTTCATAGTTCTTTGTAATGGGTTACAACCTGCTCATGCCCACCCTGGGCATGTCCTTGGGGTGATGTTCATTTTCAGTTCTTCAGATACTAAATTGCTCCAAGGTACGCAGTCATACAACACTGTTGGTAGATATTAATTTAAGAAAATGGATCTTAGTTTTATTAAGAAATTATAGGCATAAAAATAATTTTGCAACTTCCCAAAGGGAAATCCATCCCACTTATAATAACAGCTAGTATTCTATACAGTTACATATGCAGTATTTTAAATAGCTTCTTAAAAATTAACTTCTTTATTTACTTTTAGTTTACATTCAGTTCCACAGTCCCTTGAGTTTCAAATTTTTTCCCACTCTTTATCTTCCCTCTCTCCCTCCACCATGGTGGCATACATTCAAATATAGGTTCAACAAATATCTTCACATTAATCATTAGTCAGGTTGTAAAGATACTATTGTATAACCAATGGAATGATAAGTGGGAAAGAGGAAACAAAACAAAACAAGAAAAAGAAGCAGATCAAGTCGTTGGTTTCAATCTGCATTTAGACTCTGCAGCTCTTTCTCTGGATGTAGATATCTCCTTCAATCATGAGTCTTTTGGAGTTGTCTTAGAATCTTACATTGCTCAGAGGAGCCCAGTCTATTTTATTTAGAATTTTTGTATCCATATTCATGAGAGAAATTGGTCTATAATTTTTTCCTCTGCTTTGTCTCTTCCCAGTTTAGGTACCATATTTGTGTCATAGAAAGAATTTTGCAGGACTTGTTCTCCAGTTTTCCGGAATACTTTGTAGAGTATTGGAATCAATTTTAAATGTTTAGTAGAATTTACTAGTACATCTGTCTGGCCCTGGAGATTTTTTTCGTAGGGAGTTCATTGATGGCTAGTTCATTTTGTTTTTCTGAGATGTATTTAAGTAATTTACTTCCTCTTCAGTTAATCTGGGCAATTATATTCTTGCAATCAATCATCCATTTGACTAAGATTGTCAAATTTATATGCATACAATTGGGCAAAATAGTTCCTAATTATTGTTTTAATTTTCTCTTCATTGGAGGTAGATTCACCCTTTTCATTTTTGATACTCATAATTTGGTTTTCTTCTTTCTTTCTTTATCATATTGACTAAAGGTCTATCAGTTTTATTCTTTATTTCATAATACCAGCTCTTTATTAATCTCTCCTTTGGTTTTCATTATTTCTAGTTTAGTATATAATTGGGGGTGTTAAATTTGTTCTTTTTCTGGCTTTTTCAGTTGCATGCACAATTTGTTTATTTCCATTTTCCCTATTTTATTTATGTATGCATTCAGGGATATAAAATTTCCCCTAAGAACTGCCTTTGCTGCAGTCCACAAGTTTTGGTATATTGTCTCATTGTCATTCTCTTGAATGAAGTTACTGATTGTTTCTATAATTTCTTGTTTGACCCACTCAGTATTTAGAATTAAGTAATTTAGTTTCCAATTAGTTTTTAGTCTATTCTTCCAGTATTCTACACACTATTCTACACATAATTTTTACTGCATCATAATCTGAGAAGGATGCATTTAATATTTCTGTCTTTCTGCGCTAAACTGTGAGGTTTTTATGCCCTAGTACATGGTC
>CM053595.1:83862951-83890722 GCA_028646575.1 Pseudocheirus occidentalis
CCACTGAGAAGAAGGTATATTCCTTTTTATCCCCATTCAGTTTTCTCCAGAGTTCTACCATATCTATCTTCTCTAAGATTCTATTTATCTCCTTAACTTCTTTCTTGTTTATTTTGAAGTTAGATTTATCAAGTTCAGAGAGGGGGAGATTGAAATCCCCCAGTAGTATAGTTTTGCTATCTATTTCTTCCTCTAACTCCCTTAGCTTCTTCTTTAGGAATTGGGATGCTGTACCACTTGGTGCATAAATGTTTAGTAATGTTACTGCTTCATTTTTGATGGTGCCTTTTAGCAAGATATAGTTTTTTCCTTATTTCTTTTAATTAGATCTATTTTTGCATTTGCTTTGTCTGAGATAAGGATTGCAACCCCTGCTTTTTTTTACTCTAGCTGAGGCATAATATATTTTACTCCAGCCTTTTACCTTTACCCTGTGTGTATCCCTGTTTCAAATGTGTTTCTTGTAAACAGCATACTGTAGGATTATGGTTTTTAATCCATTCTTCTATCTCCATTTTATGAGAGAGTTCATCCCATTCACAGTTATGATTAATATGTGTATCTTTCTCTCCATCCCATTCCCTCCCATTTATGCTTTTACTTTTCCCCTTCTCCCTTCCCCTCCTTAAGAGTTTTCCTTTTGAGCACCACCTTCCTAGGTATTCCCTCCTTATCTGTCCCCCTCCCTTTTCCTCACCTTTCCATTACTACTTCTTCCCTCCATTCTAACCCTCCCCCATTTTCATAGCCCTTCCTCCCTCCTACTGCCTGTAGAGTATAGTAGATTTTTATACTTAATGTAGTATGTTACTTCTTCCTTGAACCAAGATTGGTGAGAATAGATCTCATACAATGCTCCTCTCCCTCCCCTCTTTCCCTCTGTTATGAAAGGTTTTATGTCTCTACCTTGATAGAGTCCTATTCTTAACTGATTATGATACTCCCTCCTTTAACCAGAACCAGTGAGGGTGAAGCTCATATAACGTTCATCTCCCTCCTTTCCTTCCCTCTACTATAATGTTTTTATGCCTCGTGTGTAGCATAATTTACCCTTTTCTGCTTCATTCTTTCCTCTTCTTCCACTGCAGTCCCTTTGTACCCTTAATAAGGTTTTTTTAAATCTACATTTTGTTTAATTTATACCCACATCCTCTATTTATCTATATCCCTTTCAAATGTCACAATAAATGTAGAATTCTTAATATTAACAGGTATCAACTTCACATATAGGGATGGAAAGTTTCCTCTTTCTTATTCAATAACAAGTTGTGTGTCTGTGAGTGTGTGTGTGTGTGTGTTTATGCGTTTGTGTGTTTTTCCCCTGTTTACATTTCTATGTCTCTCCTGCGTCTTGTAATTGGGGGTTGAATTTTCCATTGAGCTCTAGGTTTTTCATCAGGAAGGTCTGGAAGTCCCTTATATCATTCAGTGACCATCTCCTCACCTTAAAGATTATGCTCAGTTTTGCTGGATAGCTGATCTTTGGTTGTAACTGAAGCTCTTTTGTCTTATGAAATATCATATTCTAATCCCTCCAATCTTTCAATGTACAAGCTGCCAGATCTTGTGCTATTCTCCTTGTAGTTCCATGATATTGGAATTCTTTCTTTCTGGCTGCTTGTGGTGTTTTCTCCTTTACCTGATAGTTCTGCAATTTGGCTACATTTCACAGTTTTCAATTTGGGATGTCTTTCAGGAGGTCCAATGGGTTCTTTTGATATCTATTTTACCCTCTGTTTCTAGCATCTCAGGGCAGTTTTCCTTGATGAGCTCTTGGAAGATGTCCAGGCTCATTTTTTTTCATCATGACTTTCTGGTAGACCCATAATTCTCAGAGTATCTCTCCTGGATCTGTTTTCCAGGTCAGTTATTAGGTCAGTTATTTTTCCATTGAGATATTTTACCGCTTTTTCTAATTTTTCATTCAGTTGTGTATTGTTTGACTGATTCGTGGTGCCTCACAGAATCATTACCTTCCATTTGGTTGATTCTTATTTTTAGTGAATTATTTTCCCTAGTTAGTTTTTGAAGCTTCTTTCCCATATGTTCAGATACCATTTTTAGTTCACATATTTTCCTTTTTAAGGAGCTGCTTTCTTCATTGAAATGTTTTTCTATTTCTGCAATTTTGATTTTTAAAAAATTAGTCATTTTATGTTCTACTTCTCGAATATGGTTGTCAAAGTCCTTCTTGTGCCCTTTTGTGAAGGCTTTCTGGAATTGAGACCAACTCATTTTCCCTGTTAAGGCTTCTGCTGGGGGTGTGGAGTTAATGCTGTCTCCCTCTGAATTTGGTTCCTCCCACTCACAATAATGGGATTCTAGAGTCTTTGTCTTTGCAATCTGTTTGTTTACCCATTTTGAGGCAGGGTTTTAGCCTCTCCCTTCCTCTAGGACTCCCAGGTCTTCACTATTGTAAAATTTTGCTCTGGGGCAATAATTTCTTTGTTTTCAGGGTCAAAGGGAAAGATTGGAACAGCCAGCTTTCACTCTGCCATCCTGGTCCCTGGAAGTTCAGGTAGGTGCTTTTTAAATTTCCAGGATGGTGGTTGATAATTCCATGAGAAGCTGCTGCCACTGCCATTGGCCCTGCCTTTGTCTCTTACCCAGCTACATTGGATCTGAGTCTGTTGGTGATAGGCTTGGGAATGGCCCCTGTGGTTGGTGGATCAACTTGCCACCATGTTGTCCAGGCCTTTGCACTCCATGTATTTTATGTAGTTTATATAGGTTTGCAAAGTGCTTTACAAATATTATCTCATCTGATCCTCACAACAACCCTGAGAAATATAGGCTATTCCCATCCCTATTTTACAGATGAAGAAACTGAGACAGATGAAGTTAAAGAACTTGTTCAGTTATACAGTTAGTATCTGAGCTTAAGATTTGATCTTTGGTGTTCTTGACTTTAAGTCTAATATTCTAAACACTGTACCACCTTGCTGCCTCATCATCTTGGAATGGTTTCCTATTCAATTCTGGGGCCAATTCAACGTCTACTTGTGGTCTCTCTGTCTCTCTCTCTCTCTCTCTCTCTCCCTCTCTCTCTCTCTTTCTCTCCCTCTAGTTATCTATAGCTATCTATGTACCTATGCACATGGATGCATGAGATGTATGAGTTGTCCATCTCAGTGCATCTCAAAGTTTGAACAATAGTAATTCTTTATTCACTTAATTTCTCTTATGTGGATGATTAGACCAAATTCTCTGGATCTTGTTCAAGAGGTTCTCCAAAGTTCCAAGTCTTAATGCAACCAACATCATGTTTTCTACAAAAAGGAGACTCTAGAGGACCTTATGATCTACAGGGAATCCTTTGTAGCCCAGGATTCTGCATTGTCTCTTTTATAATAGTAGTAAGCACCTTTGGCAAGCATCTGTCTTTCTTTATGCCTCATGATATTTATGATCAATGCGTTATCAAATAAGATTATTTCTGCTATACTTTTCAAGGTATAATATATTTGAAGGAATCTTGTATAGCTGGAACATATGTATGGGAGAGGTCTTGTTGGAAAAGAGCTCTTAACATAGTATTATGCTCTACTAAATATCTTTTTTATAGTTTAAGCACACTGGGAGCTTCTAGTCTCCAAAATTCTCAGTCAACTATATGTGGACATAAATTTTTCTGTAAATCTTTCTATTGATCAATTGATGCATCTATCAGGTCTACTTTGGAAAAGCACCTACAAAAAGTATGCATTTCCCTTCTAATACCCTCATTAAGGATACCCCAAATGTATAATAAGGATTATATGTATAATGTATAATATGAATCATATAATGTATAATAAGGATTATTCACATAAAAACCTTATACACACAGGAAAGCTCACAAATAAGTTGGTAGCAATTGCTGCTATTCTCTTGGTCATCTTATTTGGGGAAGTAATCCAAGATTTTTTCTGTATCTTTTGGTCTCTTCCCATCTTTATAGATCTTGAGAACTAACACCTCAATAGCTCATAATTGTGTCTCCTACAGTATAGATTTCCCCTATGTACCTTTGGTGCAGTTCAGATATGTTTTCCAACAAAATATGTGTTTGTTCTCTTCAGCATCCATTTTTGTCTCCTTTAAAAGCATATGTAGAAGTGTGACATTTCCAATTACACGGAAAAATAATTTTTATATTTGCTTTAAAAAAATTTTTAATTTCAAATTCTTTCCCTCCCTCCCTCTTCTCCCTTTCAGTGAGAAGGCAAAGCAGTTTAATATAGGTTACACCCATATAGTCATGTAAAATATATTTCCATAATAGTCGTCATGAAAGAAAAAAAAGACAAAAAACAAACCAAGAAAAATAAAGTTAAAAAAAAGTACTCTTTGATCTGCATTCAGACTTTATATCAGTTCTTTCTCTGTAGGTGGATAGCATTTTTAATCATAAGTCCTTTGGATTCATCTTAAGTCATTATATAGAACCATTCACAGTTAATCATTGTACAATATTGCTATTAGTATGTACATTGTTCTCCTGATTCTGCTCACTTTACTTTGTATCAGTTCATGTAAATCTTTCTAGTTCTTTCTGAAAGCCTCCTGCTCATCATTTCTTATAGCACAATAGTATTCCATCACCATTATCTACCACAACTTGTCTAGCCATTCCCCAATTGATGGGCATCCCCTCAGTTTCCAGTTCTTTGCCACCACAAAAACAGCTTCTATAAATATTTGTCCATACATATAAGTCCCCCCCACACTTTAAAAAAAAAAAAGAATCTCTTTGGGATATAGACCCAGCAGTGGCATTGCTGGATCAACGTAGTTACAATTTTATAGCCCTTTGGGTATAGATCCAAATTGCTCTCCTGAATAGTCAGATCAGTTTACAACTCCACTAAGTGCGTTAGTGTCCCAGTTTTCCCACATCCCCTCCAACATTTTCATTTTCTTTTTCTGTCACATTAGCCAATTTTATAGGTGCGAGATGGTACCTCAGAACTGTTTTAATTTGCATTTCTCTAATCAATGGTGATCTAGAGCATTTTTTCATCTGACTATAGCTTTGATTTTTTTGATAACTACCTGTTCATATCCTTTGACCATTGATCACTTGGAATGACTCATTCTTACAAAACTGACTCAGTTCTCCATACATTTGAAAAGTGAGGCCTTTGTCAAAAAAATTTGTTATAAATCCCTCTCTCCCTTCCCCCCCTCATTTTCTGCTTTCTTTCTAATCTTGGCTGCATTGGTTTTGTTTATGCAAAACCTCTTTAATTTGATGTAATCAAAATTATCCATTTCACAACCTATATTGCTTTCTATTTCTTATTTGGTCATAAATTCTTCTTTTGTCCATAGATATAACAAGTAAACTATTCCATACTCCACTAATTTGTTTATGATTATGTCTAAATCACATAATCTACTCTGCCATCTGCTTCCATTTTATGTGTTCATCCCATTCACATTCACAGTTATGATTACTTTGTATTTCCCTGTAACCTACCTTCTTCCTGTTTATCCTTCTCTTTCTCCTTTCACCCTTTCCTTCCTCAAAAGTATTTTGCTTCTGAGCACTGTGCCCCCCAATCTGCCCTCCTCTCTATGAGCCCCACCCATTCTCTTATCTTATGTTCATATTCACTTGGAGAGGTTTATACAAACTGATGCTAAGTGAAAAGAGCAGAAACAGGAAAAATTTGTACATAATCGCAGACGCATTGTATGTGTGACGACCAGCTTTGAAAAACTGAACTCTTCTCAGCAACGCACAGGTATAAGACAACTCTATGGAAGGAGATATCGACATTCAGAGAAAGATCTAGAAAGAACAGAGTTTAAATGGAGACTGATGCAATCTACATGCTATAGTTCTTTTTCATGTTTGGTTTTATTTTTTCCCAATTGTTCACTCCATTGGTTACAATCCTTCTATACAATCAGACTATTTTACAATGTGAAAGTATTTCCAGATTCTATATTTGATTGCATGCCGCCATGGGGGTGCAGGGTAGGAAGGGAGGGGAAAAAATTGATACTCAAAGGATTGTGGAACTGAATCTTGTAAACTAAAAGTAAAGAAACAAGTCAATTAAAAAACTAAAAATAAAAAATTTCTCTCGAAAATAAATAAAAATCTCTTTGGGATATAGATCTACTAGTGGAAGTTCTGGATCAAGGCATATTCAGTTTTATAGTCTTTTGAGCATAGTTCCCATTTGCTCTCTAGAAGAGTTTTTTTAATCCCCTTGCCCTCCCACTTCCCCACTGGGTAAGATAGATTTCTACATCCATCTAAGTGTGTAAGTTATTCCCTCTTTGAGCCAATTCTGATGAGGGTAAGGTTCAAGTGTTATCCACCACTCCCACACCCCCATCTTCCCCTACATAGTAAAAGCTCTTTCATGCCTCTTTTATGTGAGATAATTTACCCCATTTACCCCTCTATTTTCCTTTTTCCCAATGCATACCTCTTTCTGATCCTTGGTTTTGGTTTTTTGGGTATCATCCCATCATAGTGAGTTCACACCCATGGTCTCTGTCTGTGTATACTTTCTAACTGCCCTAATAATGATACAGTTCTTGGGAGTTACAAGTATCACCTTCCTGTGCAGGACTGTAATCAGTTTTACCTCATTGAATCTCTTATAATTTGTCTTTCTTATCTACTTTTTTATGTTTCTCTTGAGTCTTGTATTTGAAAGTCAAATTTTTTTATTCAGTGACAATCTTTTCATCAAGAATGCTTGAAAGTCCTATATTTCATTAAATATCCATTCTATTTCAATAAATATCCATTCCCCTACCATTCCCTTAACTGCCCCCCTCTGCCAAGGATTAAACTCAGTTTTGCTGGGAAGGTGATTCTTTGTTGTAATCCTAGTTCCTTTGCCCTTCAGCATATCATATTCTAAGGCCCTCTGATTCTTTAATGTAGAAGCTGAAAATCTTGTGTCACCCTGTGACTCCATGACGTTTTAATTGTTTCCTTCTGGCTGCTTGCAATATTTTCTTCCTGGCCCAGGAGTTCTGGAATTTGGCTATTATATTCCTGGGAGATTTTATTTTGGGATCTCTTTGAGGAGGTGATCAGTGGATTCTTCCCATTTCTTTTTTATCCTCTAGTTCTAGGGTATCAGGAAAATTTTCCTCGACAATTTCTTGAAGATGATGTCTAGGCTTTTTTTTTTTATCATGCCTTCCAATAATTCTTAAATTGCTTCTCCTTAAATTATTTCTTAAGTCAGTTGTCTTTTTGAACAAGATATTTAACATTTTCTTTTTTTCTCTTCATTGAATTTTTTTTACATCTTTTGCTATTTCGCCAACTTTTTTTTTAATGTTCTATTCTTCAGTGGATTTTTGTGCCTCTTTTACCACTTGAGTTAGTTTTTAAAGGTGTTATTCAGTATTCTCCTTTACCAAGGTATTGACTCTGTTTTTCATGATTTTCTTTTATTACTCCAATTTCTTTTCCCAATTTTTCCTCAACCTCACTTATTTGATTCTTTTTTAAATTTTATTTATTTTTATAAATTAAGCACTTTATTGAATATCAATAAATTGTGTGTATATAATTATAAAAATGTTTAATCAGTACAAAATGTGGCATAAAAATATAAATATCAGTGTACCTTTGAAATGTAAACATCTTCTGAGTATGTAAAAAAAATAACAGGCTGATGAGATGCCTTTTTGGTGCATCTGTCTGGCACCATAAATAGCTGAGGACACACCTGTCAGCGGGCTGGGCCTTGCACAGCCCCCTTACTGTATGCTCGACAAGTACTCACTATTAGTCACAGTTCTCTTGAAAAGCAGTTAAAAGTCATATTAACAGGTGCTCCAGCTCAGAACTACCCTAGAAGTAGGGATTCAGACTTGCAATGGCTCCTCTGGCTTCTTGAGGAGGTTGTCAATGGCCCAGGCATCCCAAGGGTCCATCATTGTGGCAGGCAGCTGGACCATGGCCGGCCAAGTGCATAGTTACACCTTAGAACATACAGACAGAAGCAGAGAGACCGTCAGAACCCACTGGGAAAGATTCACGGGACACCCTCGATTGCTTTTTTTGTCCTTCATCTTGTCGGAAAAAGGGGGTGGGGTGTTGAAATTCATAGGATTCTGAATAGGAATAGTGACCAACAGACTTGATTTAAAAGCACCAAAATAAGAAAAAGAAAAAAAAAGTCACTCTCCCCCACCTCACTGGAGGAGGCTGACAATACCCCCAGGAGACTGACTGTAAGCGACATTTCAGAGACCAGCTCCAACTGTCACGGTTCAAACTGCAAACTACAGTCTGGAAATGCCGGAACGGCCTTAAAAAAAAAAAAAAGACACAGTCCAAAAGGGGGCGGGGCGGTGGAGGGTGTGATGAAAATGGTCACCAGTTCCTTTCATTGAGAACTGAAGCAGCAAGTTGGGGGGAGGTGGGGCAGGGAGTGTGTGTGGGTGTACGAGTGGGGAAATGTTCTTCCACAGCTGGAGTTAACACAGAGGGAGCTATTTCCTATGGAAACTTTTTTTCCCCTTGAAAATCATAATGGCAAATATTCTCTTGGCTCTTTCACAATATGGGAAGGGTTCCTGGCTGGGGAGAAAGGGAGACTACAGGCAGCCTGGGACCTCCCTGGATCGGCAGTCTTTCAGCGGGAGCCAGAGCAGCCCACCTCCTCGTGCTTCTGCAGCAAGGACATTCCAGAGAAAGTCCGAGAGCAGCTTTTACACTGGTACTTCTTGACGTCTGAGTGGTCTGCAGGTGGGCCCTGAGGTTGGAGTGGTTGGCAAAGCCACCGCTGCAGTGCATGCAGGAGAACGGCTTCTCCCCTGTGTGGGTTCTGATGTGACCCTGCAACAGCCAGGGCCAGGAGAAGGCCTTTCCACAAATCTTTCAGACACAGGGAAGTGTGTGGCTTCGGATGTACATTTTGAGGGCACCAAGGCTCACATACTCCTTCTCACAGACCTTGCAGATGAAGGATTTTCTAGGCTGGGTATCTTCACTGCGCTGGAGCTGCTGGTGTTTGGTGGGGCTAGGCAAGGTGGTGGAGGATTCAGGGCACTGACCACAGGAGAACTTCTCTGCATCCTCTTCCGGGATGACTGGGCTTGGGGGATCTGATCCCTTGCCACTGTCATAATCATCACTGGACAGAGAAGTCAGGTCCAGGGCCTTGGGCTCTTCTGGGGGTCCAGGAGCAGCTGCTGGCAAGGGAGTAAAAAAACCAGAGAGCAACCCACTATCCCAGACCAGTGGAGGATAACACATTGCTGGTCTGAGGACCTCTGGTGCTGGAATGGCCAACAACGGGTAGGATTGGTCATATAAGTAAGGAGACACAATCGCTGTCTCTCCAGTTCGCTGTAGTTGAGTTTCTTGCTGGTGGAGAAATGTTTCTTGACTAAAAAGGAGGCATGGTGATTCCGGGGCTAAGGCTCAATCGCTGACCACTGCGCCTGGGGATACGGTACTGGAAACTTTTAACTACTCAGCTCTCCCAGGCCAGTCTGAAGTCACTTATTTGATTTTTTTTTTTTTGCAGGGCAGTTGGGTTTAAGTGACTTGCCCAAGGTCACACAGCTAGTTTTTGTGTTGTGTCTGAGGCTGAATTTGAACTCAGGTCCTCCTGACTCCATGGCTGGTGAATCCGTGCCACCTAGCCGCCCCTACTTATTTGATTCTTAAACTCCTTTTTGAGCTCTTCCAAGAATTCTTTTTCTTGGGGCTGGGGAGGAGGTCATAGGGGGCTGACACTAATTCACATTTTTCTTTGATGTTTTTCATGTAGCTGTTTTTACAGTGTTTTCTTTTCAATTTGTTTTGATCTTCCCTGTCACCATAGTGACTTTCAATGGCCAGGTTCCTTTTTTGTTGTTTGCTTATTTTTCTAGCTTATTTTTTTACTTTTAACTTTATCTTAAAGTCAGGTTCAGCTCCTGGGGTGGAAAGGGCACTGTTTCCACCTTCAGATTTGTTGTACTGTTATTTTCAGAGCTAGCTCTGGATGTGTGTATGGGGGGGAGGTTTTTTCAGTTCTTCCAAGGTGGGACGATCTAAGGAGAGGTATTGTCACTGCTTTCCTGGCCTCTGCACCGGTCTGTGAGTGGCCACAAGCACTCTTTTCTACCCTGGAACTATGAACAGGATTCCTGCTCCTACTAATGTTCCGTCTCATCTGGGATTGTGACCAGGATCCAGGTATGGGTAAGGCAGGAGAGTCTTGCACCCAGTGCCAGCAAAGGTTACCTATTATCTCCTGGCCAGTTGTCAGCCCCAGCCCCTTTACTATCTGTGAGCTGATGCTGCCACCAATGCAGTTGCCCCTAAGGCCTGCTGTTGGATTACTCAGATGCCAATTGTGCTTTATTGTGCTACACTTTCACCTTGGTGAGACAGATCTTTCACATCCTCCTAAGTCATTCTTGGGCTGGAAATTTGTACGTTGTCCTTTTGTTGGCTCTGTTATTTCAGAATTCATTTTGAGGCATTATTTTAATGTTGGAGGGGAATTTAGGAGAGATCAAGTGAGTTCATACATTTACCCTGCCATCTTGGCTCTGCCCCCTAGATCTTTTCTGGCTTTCATCTGTTGTTCTAGTTTCATCCATAAATGCCCACAAAATGATCTTGCTTTATTGAGCATCTTACTAAGCTTTCTTTAAGCTGATTTTATCTTTCTACTGCTTCTCTGTCTCTATAAGATTTTACAAATGGTTTTATATTCTAAATCATTGTTGCCTTTATCTGGCATACCCTTTTGGCAAAAAAAAGCCAGGTGTTTGCTGATAAGGTCCTTTTTAGGCACTTTTGATCTCCTTGTTATGGGGATTGATTTATACTTATTCAACTTCAATGTAAAACTATTAAAATTTTTCTGTCCATGTCATTTTCTGACATCAGTAATTTATTTAAATAGGTGAGACTGGAAGTACGTATATAATATTTTCTTATACTACACTTTGTTATAAAGTGCATTAGCCTACAAAATCTCATCTAACCCACTTTGCATCCCACTAAAGACAGGAACTATCATCCTCATTTTAGAGATGATGAAACTGAGGTTAGAATGAGGAAGCAACTTTACAAGGTTATGAAGCTAGTCGACTAAGGCCTTTGACAATATCTTTTAAACATTTTTATTTTTAATTTACAAATATATCCTTTCCCTTCCCCAGTAAGCCATCTCTTGTAGTAAAAACTTTTAAAGAGAAAAAAGTGGTTCATAGCATATTGACTAGTTTGCCACTATATGCAATATTGTACATCCATAGTCCTCTATATCTATAATGAAGTGAGAAAGAGATTTTCTCAAATCATCTCTAGGATTAATATAAGTGATTGATCACACAGAATTCAGGTTTATTTTTATTCTTTCCCTTTACATTGTTGTATAGCATATATTGGCATCTGGGTGGCACAGAGGATATAGCCTAGAGTCAGGAAAACTCATTTTCTTGAGTTCAAATTTGGCCTCAGACACTTATTAGATATATGACCCTGAGCAAGTCACTGTTTGCCTCAGTTTCCTCATCTGTAAAAATGAGCTAGAGAAGGAAATGACAAACCACTCCAGTCTCTTTGCCAAGAGAACCCCAAATGGGCTCATGCAGAGTTAGACACAACTGAAAGAACCAAACAAGAACAAATTGTGTATATTGTTTTCCTGTGAATCCATTTTTTCACTCCAAGTGCATTGCTTTTTCCACTGTTTCCAAACTTTCTTATTATGCTACGTGACATTTGAGTGTTTATAAGCAATGCTTCATCATCACCAATAAATGAGTGCACACAGTAGCCTTTTGTCCCAACTAAAATACTACCTTCTACGTGAAGCCTTTCCCAATCTCTCCTAATTCTAGCATCTTCTCTACGTCAATTACTTCCTATTTATCTTGTATAGAGCTTGTGTATATTTATTTTTGTTTCCCTCATTAGATTGTGAGCTTGAGAACAGAGACTATCTTTCACCTTTCTTTGTACTTGTAAGGTCTTAGCTCGGTGCCTGGCATGCAGTAGAGGCCCAATAAATTGACAATCTATTGTAATTCACTGTATAACTTATGAGGGAATGGGAAATAAATAGAATAAAAATTTTGCCTGAAGTCCTGGAGTTAATTAGTGGCAAAATTCTATCAGACTTATGTTATTTTGCCTTTTCCTTTTATCTCTTAAAAAAATTTTTTATCCAAGTTTTTTTCCTTTTAGAGAGATTATACACTATGCTTATCTTAAGACTTTATTATCTCAAATAATTCTTTCTGCTTAAGAATTCCCTTAGTCTAAGGGGGAAGCTGGAAATGGGACTCTACTAGTATTTATCTTCCTGATCTTATGTAGTCAAGCATTAAAAGTCACAATGTTACAGCACTGTAATTCCTTGACATAAAGTGCATCTCTGAGGATTCAGACTTGAGCATCTTCTACTACCTTAGGGTCATACTCCTACACATCAATTACAATTATAGTGCGAGAAATGCCCATGGTTAAAAAAAAACTGTATACAGGAGCAGTGACTAGAGACAGATTGCTATACAGTGAATTAAAGCCGTAGTGACATTCAACAATCACCAAAGGAAGTTTGTGGGGTTTTTTTTGCTATGAGTACTGGACAAATGAAGCATGTATGAAGTACATAGAAAAAGAAAGCTGACCACCTTTGTCCCTACGCCCCCTTCCTTGATCACACCATACAAGTGACTCTAAGCTTTTCTGTATTAGATATCAGTAAACTTTCAGAGAATGAGGAATATCCCCACTTAAAAAGATAGTAAACTGTCTTACTAAGCTTTCTTTAAGCTGATTTTATCCTTCCACTGCTTCTCTTTCTCTATAAGGTTTTACAAATGGTTTTATATTCTAAATCATTGTTGCCTTTGTCTAGCATACTCCTTTTGGCAAAAAAGCCAGGTGTTTACTGTTAATGTCCTTTTTAGGAAGGTATAGGAGAAATTTACTCTCTAATATTATAATAATTATAATAATTTTATAGCCACTTTTGTACCTTCATTCATTAATTCATCTCACATCTTCTGACACATGCTCCTCGCACTCTAAGAAAATGAAAAGTAATTCATGAAAAATCAAACAGAATTTGCATGGCCTTCAACATTCAAGGATTTCCAATGAAACCACGTTACCCTATTAAAAACAATGAACAATACCACTCACCTGAGAAACAACGGACATAACAGATCAATTTCCTTCTTCTAAAATGAAGGGATTGTATACAATGACCTGTGAGGACCCTCAGATCTAAACCCTATGACCCCTCTGATATATTGTTACAGATTACTTAGTTTAGTTGTTTAAATGAAACAAAACAAAAAACCTTCAAGGTTCTACCTCAAAAGTGCCTAGTTCTCACTAATTACAAGCAGTGGGTGATTTGTGATTTCCTTTCTACCATTCTGCTATTGAAATATTTCCCTACATATTCCTGGCCATTATATGCTGTCTTCCCCCTCAACCCTGTACCAGTAATACCCACATTACTTATCCAATAAAACTCAACATTTCAATGTTATCTATCAGAGAATGGTATTCTGATAAATAAGGCACTGATTATGATTCCACATAGGGATTATCCATTTTCAAAGTATCAGAATGTTTGGAACATAGTAAAATACACCAGAACTTTAAAGAAAGCAAATGGTTGAAGATTCAGAAGGCCCTTTTAGCATCCTGAAGTTGGAGGTCATACTTCTAAACATCCAATTATAACTAAACTACAAATACTCAAAAACAGCAGTTAAAAGCAGTAATTAAGAGTGCTAGAAAAATAGATGTTTACTTTACATACAGACACAGATCATTTCCTTGCCTGTCTCCAGGACAATTATCACCAACCACATCCTTTAACATCCCTGGCCAAAACTGGCAAAAAGAGGAAAGTCAGTATGTTGCAAAATAGAAATGACAACTTAGAAAGAGACCAAAGTATTATAATTAGGTAGAGAAGTTGGGATTCAATATATTGCCCTGGGTTTCTAGAACATTGTAGTACCCTGGTTTTTCTCCTCCCATTTCTCTAAGTATATATCTTTATCTCCTTTCTGGGCTCTTCTTCCATTTGGGCCCTAATGATTGGCTCTTCTACTTGTCCTCTACCCTCTTTACTCCAATGAACCAATCCTTTGTCATTTCCTCCATGATAATGACTCTTAAATACTGTGTTTGTAATTGAGCTCCAATCCCAAATTTTCAGCTAATTACAGGGGATCACTTTGGATGTCCCACTGTTGCTTCAAATTAGGTCCATCCAAAACAAAACTCAATTCAGTTTCATGTTAAGCTACTATTGTGTCCAAGGCACCCTGTTAGATTCTGGAAATACAGACAAAAACAGGATATCTCTACTCACAATGAGCTTATATACAATATGGAGGCAGTATAGAATAGTGTGCACAGATTATCTATCTATCTTAATACAAGGTAGAACGTGTAGCAAGTAGAAGAGAGATCAAAGTTCTAAGAATGTCTGTGGGGAAAGAGATCAACTGTTATCTGGGGGTTGAGAGAGGGCATCACAGAGGGGTGGTATCCCACCCCTCTCCTCACTCTGACCAACCTCTCCCAATTCTTTTTTTTGTCAATGGTGCTGCCATTTTTTCAGTTAACTATATTTAGAAGATTGATATTTCAAACTTGCCATTATATCTCATGTATCCAATTACTAAATTCTGTCATTTCTTCCTTTGAAATTTCACATCCCTTCTTTCCTTTTCATTCTCTTAATTCTTACAACTCTAAGCCAGGCACCATCAATGTATTATTGTCACACACTTTGAGGTGGTTCTGCTGTTTCTGGGCAATTTCTCTTCAATTATCTCCACCCAATGAATCTTTGTAAAACCATTATTTCAGCTTGTCATTCATTCTCCACACTAAAGAACTTCTAATAGTAACACTTCATAGCTAACAGGGAAAATCTGCCCTATGCTATTGGAGAGGAAGCCATGACGCAGGGCATATATGCTGGATTTGAAGTCAGAGGACTCTTAACTCTGCCACTTGTTCTGTGACCCCGGGCAAAAAGTCTGTCCTTTCTGGGCTTCCGTTCCCTCATCTAGGTGGTGTGGCAGAAAGAGAGCTCTGTCTGAAGTTAGGAAGATAGGAGTCCAAAAACTTGTTAGCTGTGTGACCTTGGGTAAGTCACCCATATTTGTCTGCCTCAGTTCTCTCAACTACAAAATAAGGACAATTAACAGCACCTGGTAGGGAAAGCTGTTGTACGTCTCAGATAAGACACGTGTAAAGCACTTAGCACACAGGAGGTACTATAGAAATGCTTGTTCCATTCTCTTCCCCTCCCATTGCCGAGGCTCCTTCAAGCTCTAAATTATTGACCCCATCCAACCTAATTTTCCACTCCTCTGCAATATAAACATCCTGTCTCTTCAGCCAGTCCCTTCCCCGTGTTAGTTTTTTCTGTCAGACAAGTCTTTGCTCACATTATCTCCCTAACCTGAAACGTCTTTCCCTTCCTTCTTCATCCATTCCTCAGGCTCTATTGTGTGTTCTGTGCATTTATTTTTGGATGACCAGGCTTGTGACTTCATCAGGAGACAAGGCTCTCCAGGCCAAAGATCTGTAGGATCTTGGATGACTGCCTGGACACAGAGAGACTGAGTGACTGACCCAGGGTCACACAGCCAGCTGTGTGGCAGAGGCATGCCTGCAATCCAGCTCATTCTGGCTCTGAGGTCGGCTCTCCATTAATTACTCCATACTGCCCTCCAGCTCTCTACAAGTCACAGGTGCTCAGTGTGTGCTGAAGTCCCAGTTCCTCTGAGACCTTTTCTAATTGCTCCACCTTGCACTCATTTGCCCATTCCCTTCTCCTGTACTTGCTACCTACCACCATAAAGAGACTAGGTGTTGTTGGATTAAAGTCCAAATTAATAACACTAGTCTATGCCTTCTCCAATGGGGGAATTGGGAAGAGGGAACCCAGGTCCAGAGGACCATGGGAAACCTGCTGCTTCTGTTTTCCTCAACTTTATTTTTTAAATTTTAATTAATTTATTTTTAGTTTTCAACATTCATTTCCACAAAATTTTGGGTTAGTTTTTTCTCCCCATCTTTCCCCTACCCCCACCTCAAAATAGCAAGCCTACTGAATACCCCTTCCTTTAATCTGTTCTCTCTTATATCCTCCCCCATCACCCTCCTAACTTTCTAGTAGGGCAAGATGGATTTCTATACCCCAGTGCCTGTATATCTTATTTCCCAGTTGCATGTAAAAAAACCAATTTTTTAAACATGTTTTTAAAACCTGAGTTCCAGATTTTTTTCTTCTTCCCTCCTTGCCTGCCCCCACTGGGAAGATAAGCAATTCAATATAGTTTGTACACCTGTAGTTACCCAAATAATTTCCATAGTAGTTATTTTGTTAAAGGCTAACTATATTTCCCTCCATCCTATCCTGTCCCTAACTTATTCTACTTTGTCCTTTGACCCTATCCCTTTTAAAAAATGTTTGCTGCTAACTACCCTCTCCCCCAATCTGCCCTCCCTTCTATCATCTCCTCTCTTATCCCCTACCCCCCTATTTTACTGTAGGATAAGATACCCAATTGAGTGTATATGTTATTCCCTCCTTAAGCCAAATTCATTGAGAGTAAGGTTGTCCCATTCCCTTTCACCTTCCTGCTCTTCTCCTCCATTGTAACATTTTCTCTAGCCTCTTTTATATGAGATATTTTATCCTAATCTCTTTCTCCTCCCAATAAATTCCTCTCTCACCTCTTAATTTTATTATTCAACTCATCCTATGCCATCTGTCTATGTATACATATGCCCATACTCACATATATATTTATATACACATATACCCTCCAATACAGACATATATATGTATGTATACACATATACACACATATGTATTCCCTTCAACTATCCTCATACTGAGAAAAGTCTTATAAGCTACAATGACCATTTTTCCATGTAGGAATGTGAATAGTTTAACTTTAATAAGTTTCTTATGATTTCTTTTTCCTGTTTGCTTTCTCATGCTTCTCTTGCTTCTTGTATTTGAAAGTCAAGTTTTCTTTTCAGCTGTTTTTTTCATCAAGAATGCTTGAAAATCCTCTATTTCATTGAATGACCATATTTTCCCCTGAAGCATTATACTCAGTTTTTCTGGGTAGGTGAGATTCTTGGTTTTAGTCCTAGCTCCTTTGACTTCTTGAATATCATATCCCAAGCCCTTTGATCCCTTAATGTAGAAGGTGCTAGATCTTGTGTTATTCTGATTGTGTTTCCACAATATTCGAATTGTTTCTTCTTGGCTGCTTATAACATTTTCTCCTTGGTCTGGGAACCCTGGATCCTGGCTATAATATTCCTAGGAGTTTTCTTTTGGGGATCTTTTTCAAGAAGTGATCGGTGCATTCTTCCAATTTCTATTTTACCCTCTGGTTCTAAGAATATCAGGGCAATTTTGCTTGATAATTTTTTGAAAGATGGTGTTTTCCTCGACTTTAAAATGAAAGAGTTGAACTAGAGCAGGGGTGGGGAACCTGAAGCCTCAAGGCCACATGTGGTCCTCTAGGTCCTCAAGTGTAGCCCTGTCACTGAATCCAAACTTCACAGACCACACTGGATTCAGTCAAAGGACTGCACTTGAGGAGCTAGAGGGCCACATGTGACCTTGAGGCCACAGGATCTCTACCCCTGGACTAGATGGTGTCAAAGTCTGTTCTAACTCTAAATCCTATGATCATAAGTTTTACTTGGATTGCAAGATGAGAAGTGGAAATATCTAAACCTTCAAAACAGAGGCATATCCTAATAAAAGTAGTAAAAAGGGTTTTCAAGTGTTTGACAACAGAACTCTGAATTATTTTAACCAACAAAATATCATAGAAAAAAGGTCCAAGTTATGAAGGAAATTTGCTATTAGCTCTTTTTGTATAGATTTTTTGGGGACACTATAGTACAACTATACTACATATATTCTGATCTATATTGAAAATAGATGTTAAACCTTCTAAACATTACTATTTTATTTGTAATATCTATGATACTGAAGTTGGAGAGGAAGGAAAATTATTTTTCTTAAAATTGACAGAAGTACAAGAACTTCCAAATGAATCCAATAAGCATTTACTGGAGTCCAACTTATATACTATGTCCTTGGGATACAAAGACAAAATAAAAAAACAGTCTTTGCCCTCAAGAAGCTTACATTCTACTTGGGGAATACAGCATGAAAACAGAAAAATATACATGATCATTTGAAGAGGAGGAAGAAGGCAGCACAAGCAGTGGTACATGAGCTGAGCCATGCAGGGAGCTAAAGATGCTAAGAGATGCGGGTGAGAAGGGAGCATATATATATATATATGTATGTATACACATATATCACAGCCATGATTGACATGTACAGGAGATGGAGGGCTGAGTCAGGTGAGAAGAATGTCACTGCAACACAGTGTGCATAATGTTACCAGTTACAGCAAGTACCAAAGACTATTCAGGATGGTAGGAGGGATTAAATACTAATCATTTTGTGCCTTGTAAAATACAAAACTCATTTGTTTTCACCTTTTGAACAAGCTTAAAAAGCTTGAAGCAAAAAGGAATTTTCTATAAGAAAATAAAAGGATCAGCATATATCTTATGAGTGTGTGTGTGTGTGTGTGTGTGTGTGTGTTACAAAAAGACCAATGTTGGCCATTTCCAATGTCTAATATGAGGCACTTGGGAAAAAAGAACCCACAACTTTTTGAAAGGCACATGGTCCAGGATTTGCATCAGTGGAAGTAATTCTCACACAAGAACAAAGCATTGGTACTTAAAGCACTGACATATGGTCAATGATATAGATATTGCTATATAAGCATATGGTTCAGATTTTAGTCCTAGGAAGTAATGTCATCACTTTTTAGCCTTTAATTGTCAAATAATATCTTTACAAACATAATAAATGCCACCACTTTCTCAGGGAGCCCAGAGAAAAGAGGTATTACCTTAACTTTGGGTTTCTACTGGCTTATGATTGGGTTCATATACATGCCAAATATTTTTAACTGTAAACAGCCAGAATGCAGAGCCATTTAAAAATAAATTTCTACAAATGCCTCTAATGATATAGGTAAATGGTACATCACAAATTTAAAAAAAACATTTTTAAAAATCTCATAAAATATCTAATAAAGTATTCTAAATTTCCAAACATGGAATACAATTTGGTCATGAGAAATGATTCTCTTCTTTCTCTTGTATAAATTTTATAATTTTACAGTTTCAGGAAATCAGTACTCAAAACCATCATTGCTAAAGCCTACTATGCAAAAATGCTTGGGCATATTTCATTGAAATAGCTCATCAGATCAGAGGTAGAAGTTTTGCTTGACATGACTTACTTACCCAAACATGACAAGCCCCTATTCCCTTCTTATTGCACAATTCTGTTATAGCAGACTTTCATTTATTACTGGTACATGATGGTAATTAGGACTCAAATTTCTCTATTAGTTACTTGTTTACTTGAGAAATATACCTAAAATTAAATGGTGATTACTTGGGTCGGGGGTGGGGTGGGGAAGAGGAGTACATTTGACTTGATAAGAAGTATTATAAGAATTTTATAATATAATCTAAAGATAAAAATAAGCTTTAAAAAAAACTAAATTAGATTTTTTAGGCAATTTATTCCACTCTTTAGATGAAGTAAAAAATGTCACAGCCATGAGGAGAAAAATGTTGTTGGGTGTAGGAAATAGTACACCTCCTTTTTCAATATAAAGTGGCTTCCCTTTGGAGAAAGAATTCTGCTTTAGATGTGGTGTTTTTGCTATCAATGGGTTCTGTTTGGCATAAGGTATGTAAAACAGGCATTTCTGGTAGCTGGATACCTGAAGAAGATTTCACCTCACAATACCTAAGAGCATACTCTTCAACTAAGTCTTCTTTGGAGATTTCATTTAAGCCTGAGTCATAGACGCTGGCATTCTTCCACAAGTGTGTGTTCTTGAGGCTGGTGTGCAGAAATTCTTTCATTCTTTGGTTTTCTTTGGCAGTAGATTCCCAAACCACTTCAAGTTCATTTTCTACCTCTCTACAAGAAACAAAAAAACAGAAAGTAGAAAGGTTTAAATGGTCTCTTCCCCATCTGAGTCCTTTGTGGAACAACCCAAAATAGAAACTTTTCCTGAGGAACAATATTTTTTAAAATGAATTTTTATTCATGTTTTGTGCTTTTTGTATCACCATAGTTTCCCCCAGTTTTCTTCTCTCCCACCCAAAATCATTCCGCATAACAAACAGTATTTTTTAAGTCAAAAAGAAAAAAGAAAAAGAAAAAAATCAATGCAACTGATCAGAATATTGAAAAGTTTAAAAATATTTTCCCTCAGCATCACTTGTGGCCTTCCTGCCTCTGCAAAAGGCAGAGCTGGGAGGGTCATCTTACAGCTTTTCTTTTGACCCAGGCTTGTTCTTTAAAACTCTGCAACATTCACTTTTGAGTGTGTGTGTGTGTGTGTGTGCGTGCGTGTGTGTGTGTGCGTGTGTACTGTTTTCTTAGATTAGTTTACTTCACTATATCAGTTCATAAAGATCTTTCCTTATTTCCTTGTATTAATCACATTTATAATTCCTTATAACTATACACACAAATGTTTTATATATAAACAAATATATGTATATGTTATCTCTGTGAAATACACACAGCCAGAAACAGAGGGAGAGAGAGAGAGAGAGAGAGAGAGAGAGAGAGAGAGAGAGAGAGAGAGAGAGAGAGAGAGAGAGAGAATCTTAATTTTTTTTAAGAGGGGGGAAGGCAGGGCAATTGGGGTTAAGTGACTTGTCCAAGGTCACACAGCTAGTTTTTTCTGTTAAGTGTCTGAGGCTTCATTTGAACTTAGGTCCTCCTGACTCCAAGGCCTGTGCTCTATTTACTGCACCACCTAGTCGCCTTGAGAATATCTTAAATACTGAAGAAATGAAAGAAACTGAGGTGATTAGAACAGCAAGTGGTTAATTGTGGGAAATGAGTGAACCACACTAACTCCATTTTATGACTCAATTCTGGAGCAAGCTCAGCTCCCTTTCTATTCAATCATAAGTCTAGTCCAATCTCTTTCCTGTGAGAAAACTTCATTCAATTGTGGAAATTGAGAGAAAACTTTGTTGTACTGTTTGAACTCAGCCCTGCATGGTTGGGAAAACAGACCACTTCTACCTGCTGTTTAGACACCCTTAACCACAGATCTAGATTATGCTAATCAGAAACCTCATCAGATTCAAAGACTGATGCAAGCAGTTTTCTCACAATTGTACATCTCAAGCATCCCTTACGTCTCATCAGAAAACTGGCCCTGTACTGATCGGTTACTGTTTCCATGTTCCTTTGATTGCTTACAGACACTTGGGGGGAAAGGGACGCCTGCTTTTCTGAATTTCTGAATTGCACCTGTTTGTTGTCCCCTTCCCAACTTGTAAAGTCCCTAATCTCTAATCTAATTAGAAATCAATCGAATACTGTACTGTTTCCTTTCAATTAACTGACCGTATCTCATTATTTTTAAGGTATAAAAAGTCTGTCTTCCTCTGTATTCAGCATCCAGTTCTAAGTGGAGGAAAGGGTTCCAGCTAGTCAGGCAACTGGCATGCACTGCTTAATAAATCAATATGTTCAGATCAAACTTTTGCTTCCTCATTCTACCTTTCATCCTTCATACCAAAGCCTATTTAAAGAAATCTCATAGAAAGGTGGTTTTATTTTTTCCGCTCCCATTGATCACCTCTCTTCTTATCCTAAGTACATTAGTTTTGGTTGTGCAGAAGCTTCTCAGTTTCACGTAATTAAACCTCTTTTATCTTTCGTAATTACCCCCTATTTCCTGTTTGGTTAAGAATTTATTTCCTTCTTTCTACTGTGGTTGCCTTTGGGGCTACAGAAGCGCCACAGCCATGGCTATCTGGTACCCCATGGCCGTGGGCCTCAACAAGGGCCACAAAGTTACCAAAAACGTTTCGAAGCAGCCACACTGCCGCCGCAGTTGGCGTTTGACCAAACACATAAAGTTTGTGAGAGATATGATCCGGAAGGTTTGTAGATTTGCCCCTTATGAGAGGCGGGCCATGGAGTTGTTAAAAGTCTCCAAGGATAAGCTAGCCCTTAAATTCATCAAAAAAAGGGTGGGAACTCACATCTGAGCCAAGAGGAAGAGAGAGGAACTCAGCAATGTCCTAGCTGCCATGAGGAAGGCTGCTGCCAAGAAGAACTAAACTGGACCCTGCCAACCCTCCCTGACTTAAACAATAAAGATTTGACAAATAAAAAAAAAAGAATTTATTTCCTTTCTATAGTTGTGGGAGGTCTGACCTTTAATAGTAAGGTCATCTATTTAGAATTTTACTGTGTAAAGTGTTAGTCTAATTCTCATTTCTGCTAAACTGCTTTCCAGTTTTTCCAGAAGTGTTTTAAAAAAATCAAATAGGTCACTTCTTCCTAAATCACTGATGTTTTCTGCTTTACTGAACAATGGACATCAAAATCCATCATTTCTAATTCTCCCTTGTCTAGTGTGTTCTACTTATCTACCTCTCTAGTTTTCAACCAATACTAGATGGTCTTAAATAACTGCTCCTTTATAATATAGTCTGAAGTCTGGAAGTGCTATTCCTCCTTTTATTCCTACCTCTTTATTTCTCTTAATGTTCTAGATCTTTTATATAGTCCCAATGATTTTTTAAAATTATTTTTTTCAAGTTCTATAAAATGTATGTTTAACAATTTGGTTAATATAGCATTAAAAGTATATACTGAAAGAACAAAAGGTCCAGAATATCAATGGAATGAATAAAAAGACTATAAATCATTCCCCAACAGATAAAATAGTAAAAGGATATCAACAGAAGTTTTCAGATGAAGAAATCAAAGCTCTCTACGGTCATATGAAAAAAAATGCTCTAAATCACTATTAATTAGAGATATGCAAATCAAACAACTCTGAGGTACCACACCACACCTATCAGACTGAGTAACATGACAAAACAGGAATATGATAAATGTTGGAGAAGGCATGGAAAATCGGAACACTAATGCATTGCTGGTGGAGTTGTGAACTGATCTAACCATTCTGGAGAGCAATTTGGAACTACACCCAAAGGGCTATAAAATTGTGACTCAATTTTGATTCAGCAATACCATTTCTAGGTCTATATCCCAAAGAGATCATTAAAAATGGGGAAAAGACCCACAAGTACAAAATTATTTATAGCAGTTCTTTTTGTGGGAGTAAAGAATTCGAAATTGAGGCGCTGCCTATCAGTTGGGGAATGGCTAAACAAGTTGTGGTATATGAATGTACGGAATACTCTGGTGCTATAAGAAATGATGTGCAGGCAGACTTCAGACAGACCTGGAAAGACTTATATGAACTGATGCTGAGTGAAGTGAGCAGAACCAGGGGAATATTGTACAAAGTAATAGCCACAGTGTGCAATGACTGACTTTGATAGACTGAGCTCTTCTCACCAAGCAAGGATCTAAGGATCTAAGACAAGTCCAAAAGACTCCTGACAGAAAATGCTATCCACATCCATAGAAAGAAATCTGGAGTCTGAATGCAGATGAAAGCATACTATTTGCTCTCCTTTTTTGCTGTTTTGTTTCATTTCTTGTTTTCCATGCTACCTCCCAGTGGTTCTAATTCTTCTTTACAACATAACTAACATGAAAATATATTTAATATGAATGTATATGTGGAGCCCATATCAGACGACATGCTGTCATGGGGAAGGAAGAGGAAAGGGAGGAACAGAAAATTTAAAACTCAAAATCTTGTAGAGGTAAATGTTGAAAACTAAAAAGAAATAGATTATTAAAAAGAGGAAAAAATATGTACTACCTATATTAGTAATGGGAATTCGAAGATCTTCCCTGACCCTTAAGAAGCCTAGGGGAATTTGAAGACCTTCCCTGCTTTGAAAATAAATTCTGCCCCCTAAAATGCTGAATGTAGTCAAATGGAGACTGTGGTGGGGAAGAGTTTGGTGAAGAGTAGAGGAGAGCCCACAGGAAGCTGGGAGTCAGAACCAGAGAGATAGTGGGACAGAGAGGATGATCAGGCAAAGAGACAGATAAGTTTGTGAGTAAAAGTTGGTTTTTTGCCACCTACTGTGACAGCTAGGCTTGTACTGGTTTGTGGGAAGGCTAAAGGATGGTATGGCTGCTAAGTTGTGGCGCATTAACTTCTATGTTGCTATATGATGGATTCTGTTTCCTGGTTTTGGGATTTGTTTTTCTGGTGTCTGAATAAATTTGCTTCTGTCTTCTATATGGAGGATTTGATATATTTTGCAATTGAGCACCATCTGGGAACATATTGCACTGATACTACATTTGGTGACGAGAATGGGGTCACAAGGTATCAGATGTCTATTTGGAGGCAGAAGGGATTTAGAAGAATAAATGATTATCCAAGGGTGGGAGCATTTACCTTATGCCTCCCCAAAAAGGAGTGTTCTTAAAGTACAGGACTCTGTGAAAACTGGGAACAGAGGTACAGCAAGGAAAACCTAGAGATCTAGAAACGTTTGCAAATAATACCAATGAAACCACAGAGAGAGCTGGAGGCAGTGTGTAGAAGGGGCTGGGTTTTACTAAAAGGTTACCATATTATTTGTAAAAGCAGGGACAAGCTGTAACAAGAGTTGGCTATGTTGCTGTACTTGGATTGGAATTCTCCTTTAGAAGAGCAAGCTGGATCTCAGGTGGTAGAAGAGAGGGCTGTTGTGAATTTGGCGTAGAAAAAGAAGCAAAAAATAACAGGAGGAAAGTTCAGACAGTTTTAGTAGAGATTGCACATCGTTGTTGTGACAACTGCCAAGAGAGTGCATGTGTTGCACAGAGTGATATAATGTTACAGAGTGATACAATATTTTATGATGAAGCTTTTAAAAGGGCAGAAGCTCACCCTATACCAAGAAGAAAGCAGGACAATCAGGGAGGTCAAACAGTGCTCAGGGAGATAATTGAGGATTTCACTCAACAGGAGTTTACTGATATATTAAGCAGAATCAAAGGATAGGAGAAACTTTAGTGTCTTGGATGGTAGAATCAGTGATGATGGAGCATGAATAGACTGTATGAACTGCTTGAAATTTGTAAGTATTTGTCAGAATCCTTTTGTTCAACAAGTTTTTCGAGGTTTTCATACAGTAGGAGGTAACAATACAACCAATCTGTTAGCTTCAGCTGCTGCTGGATGCAATAAAATTTGTCTCACTGATTCTATGTGGCCTAGTGGAGACAGACCCTGGTATTCCCTTTAAGATTGCATGAGAAAGTCAAAAGAAATAATAATGAAAACTGCTATCATGACTAGAGATGCCGATGTGTATCATGATATCCCCTCAGGAGTTTCTCATATCATAGTGAAGACAGCTCCTCCTGCACCTGCTTCAGACCCTACTAATTGGTGAAATTGATCACCCTTTTTCAGAGGTGCTGGATAATATTTTACAGCTAAGTGACTTAAGAGAATGGGAAAAGGATAAATTTCCTCAGGAGAGAAGAGTAAATAACTAGCGAATTCAAAGTCAGAATAGACTGACAAGAAAAGAATTGTTCACTGCTCTACTGAGAGCAGGGATAGATTTTGGAAAAATCGGTGGTATTCCAACTAATACGTTATACAAAATGTATCAAGAAAATGGGTTTGATGTTAGATGGAATGGAGAAGTGAGAACTGCCCCTACAGATCTCCTGAACCATCATATCCAAGTCTGTCACATCTTCAGGGAGACTCAGATTAAAGAAAGTGCTGGAATAGGTAGGAGTGGTCAGTGTGCTGAACTTGTGGGAGTATATCAAGTCGTTGGAGCAGAACGAGGAAGACAGTGTCATATATTCTACTGCGAATGAGGTTATGATAGTGAGTTGATGAACTCCAGAAGCACGGCTGACCCTACGTTTGTCTCTTTTTGGAATTTTGTCTGTTAAATTTATTTGAGAGATTTGTTTCCTGCAGGCTTAGTACCCTCCTCCTGCAGAAGCCTGATCACTTAAGCTGGATGCCACCCACTGTCCATGACTGTGAAGTGCCACTTCTGGACCTGGCATCAACTGTGCTCTAGATGCCAGCTAAAGAACTTACCTCTTGAATGGCACCTCTTAGGACAGGGGTAGCTCTCCATCCAATTTCAGCTGGAAGTAGCTATGGAGAAGAGCCCTATTTGTTCAAGAGGGAAAAGATGGGATGCTTGTGCCTAACCCCCTATCCTGTTGTTTTATGTGCTTCTTTTCTATTATCCCTCTTATACTGTTGTTGCAAAGTTCTGTTGACACCAGTTACCTTACCAGTTATCCCTAAACTCTCATTAAGTAATGAAATGTATTGTTAATGTATTTTTTACTATGTAAGGGACATGAAAGATCTTGGTGTCAAATGTAATGGGAATGGGAATTTGAAGATCTTCCCTATCCCTTAATAAGCCTAAGGGAATTTGATTTTCTGGTGTCTGAATAAATGTTTTGCTTCTGTCTTCTGTATGGAGGGTTTGTTATATTTTGCAATTCAGCACCGTGCAGGAATATTTATAGTCATGGTTGGTATATTTATAGTGACCCTGGGTGCTATAAATATTGCATAGGCGCTACATTAACTGTGGTAATATAATTTTTGTTGTACTGGCATAGTTCATCTATGAACACTGAATATTCATTCTTCCAGCTATTATAGCTGTTCATGATTTCTTTAAGTAGCAAGATGTAATTGAAACTATATAAGTCTTTTATGTGATTTGGTAGATTAATCCCCAGAGTTTTCATGTATTTTGTAGTTATCTGGAATGTGATCACCCATTTTATTACTGCCTCATGGATTCTGTTATTATTATACAGGAATGAAGTTGATTCTTGATGACTTAATTTTTAGCTAGCCATCTTTGCTGGCTCTTTTAGGCCTTTCCAAGCAAATTCTTATATCATCAGTAAATAGGGATAGTTTTATCTCCTCATTACCTGTCTTTATGCCTTTAATTTCTTTCTATTGTCTTACTGCTATCGTTAGCATTTCCAGAACTGTATCAACTAAAAGCAAGGACAGTAAGTATCTTTGTTTTACTTCTGTATTTACTGGAAAAGGATCTAGTGTATCTCTATTGCATATGACATTTCCCACGTGTTTTAGATACTTTTTTATATCATATTAAAAAGGTCTTTCTATGCCAATCTTTGTAGAACTCTTATTATAAATTAGCATCTTACTTTCTCAAAGGCTTTTTCTGCATCTCTTGACATAACATAGTCTTTGATGTTTTTATTTTTAATATGATTATGTTGATTTCTTCCTAATGTTAAGTAATCCTTGCATCATGGTATAAATCAGTCAATCAATATTTATTACACACCTACTATGTTCTACGTCCTGCACTGAGTGCTAGGGGTACAAAAAGGAGCAAAAGATAGTCCCTGCCAACAAGGAGTTTACAATCTAACAGGAGAGACAATATGTAACAAACATATAGATAGCAAGCTATATACAAGATAAATAAGACATAATTAAAAGAGGGAAAGCACTGGAATTAAGAGAGTATAGTGAGGTTTCCCTGGGGGCAGAGCCAAGATGGCGGCATAGAAGCAGCAAGGCTCTGCAGTTCCTACACAACCACCTTAAACACCCACAAAATATGACCCCAGACAAAGTCTAGGACTCTCACACTCACAAAAATACAGAAAACACATCTCTCACAGAAGGCAGCCCAGCAGCAGGGGCTCATTATGGTGGGCCGGGAGCCGAGGCTGGCCCAGCCTGAAGCCGAGACCACAGCCAGGCCCGGGGTGATGGAAAGGAGCC